>CM076578.1:981645640-982245640 GCA_034641835.2 Pinus albicaulis | reverse complement strand
ATTTTCCTTGTTGTCTTGGATATGCAGGATTAATTTGTTGCTCAGGATAGTGCCTTCAGGATCAGTAGCTACAGAATGTCTGTCTGGCTGCAGAATGTCTGCCTAGCTACATAATGTCTGACTGATTGCAGAATGTACCTGTAGAAGCCTTGAAATGGAATGGTTTGAAGCATGAATGGAATGTTGTAATGTTGTATTAAATGAGTTAAAAATGGATAATTAAATATTGTGCAATGGAGTATGGGTGAAGTGAATAATGGAATGAAACAGATCACAATTATGAAGTGGAATGAAACAGTGACCTGCAGCTTCTGATATGTATTATTAAATTGTAGAAAGAAATCAATCTTAAAACTTCTGAGATGGAAATGAGGCGGACCATGGAATGAAATGAATGAAGTATGGATGAATGAAATGAAATGGAGTATGGATGAATGGAGTGAAATGGATCATAAGTGGGATGTGAATCACTTATGATTTTATGATAGCTGCTTGCAGAGAAAAAAACAAACTTGAAAAGCTAAAGTGTCAGAAAGATCTTGATTTTCACTCTATCTTTTCTGTATAAACATGCTAATCAGAGATTAGTTTTCATGTTTATACTTTTTTTTTTTTTTTGCAATATCTGACTTCAGAAAATTCAATTAAGTTGATGAAGAATAAAAATTCTTTTTCATTAACTTCATATCACTGTTTTCCTGGAATCTCTTGAAAATTTCTTCTCTTGAAAGTGGCTTGTGATACAGCTTCAATCTATGACCATTTACAAGAAAAGTAACCTTCTCTTCATCTATTGTCCTTATTTTTATTGCTCCATTATCAAAAATTCTTATAATTTTGTATGGCCCAAGCCAATGTGTTTGGAATTTACCTTGAAAATCCTTGAACTTTGAATCAAACAAGAGAGCCTAGTCACCTTCTTTGAACTTATTTTCCTTGATGTACTTGTCATTCCATCTAGTCCTTTGCTGTTGGACTATACTTCTTTTCTGAACTGCATCTTGCCTGATCTCATCCAATTCATTAATCTGCTCCAATCTGTGCTTTTGTGCCTCTGTTAGATCAAGTCCTAGTTGAACTGCCATTTTCAAAGTTTGAATCTGGAACTCTATGGGAAACAAAACTTGCTTTCCATAAACAAGTTCATAAGGAGTATGGCCTGTTGTGCTTCTCCATGTAGTTCTATAGGCCCACAAGGCTTCAGGAAGCCTATCTGCCCAATCTCTTCTATGAAAATGAAAAGTCTTTGTTAGGATCCCTTCAATGACCTTATTAGTAGACTCCACTTGACCATTTGCTTGTGGATGATAGGGAGTAGATTTTCTGTGTCTGATTTTGTACCTCTCCATCATTTGTTCCACTAGCTTTGATGTAAATTGAGCTCCTTGATCTGTAACAATTTCCCTTGGGACACCAAAACGACTAAAAATATCCTCAAAAATAAAATTAACTACAGATGCTTCAGTACCAGAAAGTAATGGCTTGGCCTTTTCCCATTTAGTAACATAATCAGTGAAAACTAATATATATTTCTTTTGTCTTGATGGAGGACTAATAGGTCCTACAAAATCCAAAGCCCATTTTTCAAAAGGTTCAATATGTACCTGAGGCTGCAATGGCATCTCACCTGAAGGAGAAGGTTTCCCTACCCTTTGGCAACTGTCACACCTTTTGACATACTCTTTAGCATCTTTAAATAGGGATGACCAATAATATCCTAAATGAAGGATCTTATAGGCTGTCCTTTTATCAGCAAAGTGTCTACCACAAGGTTCATCATGACATGCCTTGAGAATCTCAGGCATCTCATCTTCCCGAACACATCTCCTAATGATAAAATCTAGACCTGTCTTGTATAACTCATTAGCAACCCATGAATATTTTTCACTATCATAAATGATCTTTCTTTTGTCTCTTGCATTCATTATTGAAGGAAATTTCCCTGAAACTAAATAATTAGCAATGTCAGCAAACCAAAGAGTTTGAGTAGAAATTGCAAAAAGATATTCATCAGGGAATTGATCTTCAACTGGAGTATTGTCTTTGATGTTTTGGAGTCTAGATAGGAAATCAGCTACTGTGTTTTGTTTTCTAGGCCTATCTAGAATGGTAATGTTGAATTCTTGTAAAAGCAATAACCATCTTATGACTCTGCCATTAGTAATTGATTTGTTCATTAAGTATCTAATTGCAGAATGATCAGTGTGAACAAAAGTTTCATAGCCTGTTATATAGTGTCCGAATTTGTTTATGGCATGAACAACAGCTAAAAACTCTTTTTCAGTTACAGTATAGTTTAACTCTGCAGGAGTCAAATTTTTACTAGTATAGTAGATGGCATAAGGAATCATGTCTTTTTGTCCCAAAACGGCTCCTAGAGCTGTATCTGAGGCATCTGTTGAAATATGAAAAGGTAACTTCCAGTTAGGTCCCCTTAAAATAGGTGCTTCAGAAATTTTTGTTTTCAGGGTCTCAAAGGCTAACTGGCAATCGAGATTCCACTTGAATTCACAGTCTTTGGTAAGTAATTTGAAAAGTGGAGATGCTATCTTGGTGAAGTTTTCTATAAACCTTCGATAATATCCTGTAAATCCTAGAAAAATCCTAACATCTTTTTGACAACTTGGAATAGATAAGTTAGAGATGACTTCAACTTTTGACTCATCAACTCTAATCCCATCCCCTGAAATGTGATGTCCCAAAACAATACCTTCAGTAAACATCATAAAACATTTTTCATGACTTAGTGAAAGATTTTCTTCTTTACATATTTTTAAGACTTTTTCCAAGTTTACTAAGGCTTATTCAAATGTGTTTCCATAAACTATGAAATCATCCATATATACCTCTACGCAATCATGTATTAGATCTGAAAAAATTCCTAGTACTGCCCTTTGAAACGTTGCGGGTGCATTGCAGAGTCAAAATGGCAATACTCGGTAAGAATAGGTACCCCAAGGGTAGGTAAATGTGGTTTTGTATTGATCTTCCAGTGCTACTTGAATTTGATTATAACCACTAAACCCATCTAAAAATGAGAAGTACTTTTTTCCAGCTAATGTATCTAACACCTGATCTATGAAAGGTAGGGGAAAATGATCTTTAAGAGTAGCTTTGTTTAATTCCCGGTAGTCAATACATACCCTTCATTTACCATTTTTCTTTGGCACAATTACCAAATGAGAAACCCACTAACTATCTGAAATGGGATAGATAAAGTTGACATTTAATAATTTCTGCAATTCTTCTTTAACAATCTCTCTAAGATTTGGATTCATCCTTCTTTGAGGTTATCTGATTGGTTTACAATTTTCCTCTATATAGATGTGATGAGTGCAAGTCTTGGGGCTTATCCCTTTCATATCAGTGTACTCCCATACATATGCAGAAGAATGTCTCTGTAATATCTTGACTAGCTCTTCTTGTTGAGATTTCTCTAGGTTCTTGTTTATGTTTAAAGTTTTGCCTGGAAATATCTCAATTGTAGAGCTGCCAAATTTATCCATGGAATAAAGAGACATCTGCCTTGATGACAAAAACTCAATGTTGGATTCTTCTTCAAATTGTTCATGCTTATATTCCAAAGAGGATTCAAAGTTTTCCAAGGTATTCGGAATCTGGATCTCTTCACTAATTTCTGAAATTGTGAAGAGAGGTCATAAGTCTTCTTCATCCTCTATCCATTTAGTATCATCCAATTCTGTAATTGTTCTTGCTGGAGGATAAAAGGTAAATTTCTTAGTTGAAATACCATCAGAGATGTACATATCAGCGGATCTACAGCTAATAAAAGCATCAGTTGTAGCTAACCAAGGTCTTCCTAATATAATAGGATGTCCTCCTAGATTATTCTTAGGAGTTAGGATCATAAAATCCACAGGATACTCCCAAGAGTCTAGGGACACTGGAATGTCTTCTATTACCCCATTAGGTTTTATCACAAATCTATCTACTAATTGTAATAATGTGGGTGTAAAAAGAAGATTAGGAAGTTTCAGTTTATCCATGATTTGTCTACTCATAATATTGATCGCTGCTCCTAAATCAATGAGTGTGTTTTGGATTTCTATTCCATTGATGTGAATTTTGACAACTGGATTTCCTGGGTCTAGATACTTTGGAATAGCAATCTTACACATCATGATATCTGCTATTTTTCCTCCCAGTTGAATTTTCTTTGTCTCTCTTATTCTTTTTCTTGTTTTCTTCATGCTCAACTCGTTTATTGTTTTTGCTAAGATTGGAATTTCCTTGATGGCTTGCAATAATGGGATCTTAATACAAACATTTCTCAGCTCATCTAGGAAATCATAATTAGGCACCATAATTTTTTTTTCTACACCCCTATCAATTCATAATATTTATGGGAAGGGAGGTGTAGAAGTGGATGTTGATGGATGCTCTAATATAGGAGTTTAAATTACTGGTTCTTTTTGTTTTGATTTTTCAATGTTTATGTCTTGGAAAGTTGTGTTCTCTCCAAGATTTTTATTTACCTGTAGAGAATATTCCTCATAATTTTCTTGCTCTTGTGTGATTACATAAGGTTTCCTCTTTTCAAGTATTCTTCCAGACCTAAGTTGAACATCACTAAGGTCTAAAGGAGTGATAAAATATGTTGGAAACTGTTGGCCTTCTATCATGTATGTGTTCTGAGGATTTTTATTGTTGGGGTTTGGTATGGGTTGGGCAGGCAACTGATTTTTTTTCTGAGGAAATGGTAATGGAAGTGGTTGATTTTGATGTTGTGGATTTTGAGAATTTTGTTGAAAATTTTGTTGAGGAGGGAAATGTGGATATGGTGGATAGGATGGTGGATATTGATAATACTGAGAGTATCTTCCATAGGGATTTTGTGCTCCTTGCACCCAATTTTGTGATTTATTTTTAAATTGGGGCCAAGGTTGCTGCCAAGGATTCCAATTTGGTGGGGGTTGATTATACATCTGGTCATGAAATCCTTGTGTTTGAGGTCCTTGCCAAGGCCTCCTGGAGACAAAATTGAGAGATTATGTGGAACTTGTAGGAGTATCTTCTTGAAAGACAGCTTTAAGACCAGGAAGTGAAGGACAACTCTTGGTCTCGTGTTTTTCTAAAAAAATTACACAAGTCTCCACAACTTTGGCATCCAAAGGTCACTCTCTCAAGGCATGTTTCTTTCTACATTTGAGACAAAATATTGCTAAGGCATCAGATTCAGCTTTTTTCTTGTTTTGTAACTTAATGGTGTCTATTTTTTCACTAAGACTCCCCAAGATATCAGATTTGAATTAATCAATCATATGTCCTATTTATGCCATACTTACTGTCCCAGAAACAGACTTACTTTCCCTTGCAAGAGCAGGGTGTCTTGGTCCTTTCACAGTTTTAGATTTCCCTCTTGAAAGGTTGATACATAATTCAGCTATTTCAGGTAATGTGAGCTGAGATATATCCCCTTTTCCCATCATGTTAAGGATATCTAACCATTAATCCCTAATTGTCTTCAACAAGAGAGCTTTCAAAGTGTCTTGGTCTAGGTTTTCCATTTTTTCTCTTTTGATGTTGTAGTTAAATCTCTCCAACAAATCTTCTAGATTTTCATCTTCTTTTTGCAGCATTTTAAACACTTCCTCCTTATGGTTGACTGGCATACAGTAATCCAAATACCTCTCTAGAAATGCTTGTTTCATGTATTCTCATGTCCTAATAGAACTGTTGATCAAACTCATAAACCACTTCAATGCTGCTCCTTTCAATGTTGAAGGAAATAGTTTAAGTTTTTGAGCATCTTGTAAGTAGTCATAGGTTCTACACAGGACTTCAAATTCAAATAGGAAGGTTTCATGATATTCAGTTTTAAGTCCATAAAATTTTGGAAGGACAGAGGGTGAAATTTTTTTCATAGTTGTATTGGTTTCTTCATCTACTATAGGAAACCCAAAAGAGCTTCCCATTTCTCTTATACCTCTTCCTCTACCTCCTTATCCTTCTGCACCTCTACCTCCTTCTCCTCTACCTTTACCTCTACCCCCTCCAAATAATGTGTGTTCTCCATTAAAAACTCCTCCTCCCCCTTCTTCTGCCATAGTTGATTCTTCTGTAGAAGTTGAAAATTTTATGTCCCTAACAGGGGTTCCTGAATCTTCTTCTAAGATAGGCTCAATGGGTAAATTAGAAGGTCTTTCTAATGGAATATTTGATCTTAAGTTCTCTGGAAATCTAGGATCAGTAAAGGATGGAATGTGGGTTTGAGTTGGAGGTGTGCTGGCTCTAGGTCTTGGTGAAACAAGTGGTGTTCTAAGAATCAAGCTTCTGCTTATTATGAATCTACCCCTTGAGTCTCTTTCTCTACGCATATCATTGTTTTTGGGTGGTAAGAAACAAGGCTACCTAGTTACACTTCCCTGGAAACGACGCCAAAATGTAGTGCTCAACTTAGTGTTTCTAAATTGAGGTCATAAATTGTCAACTAGGGCTAGTAAACTGTTGAAGTGAGGTGCACTATATGTGCCTAGGTATCTGTTTCTCACTACGTTGTGTTTAGAATTTTTTCTGATGTTTTTCGTTTTATGGTTTTATGTTAAAAAAGGAAAGCACTAAATGTTTGATGAAGGATAGTTGTTGGACATATTAAAAGAAGAGAAAAGCCTATTCTAAACTATGCATGGTACTAAATAACAGAAAATGCAAAGTTTCATAAGGACTCATAGCAAGGAACTAAACCACAACATGAACTCAATAACTCATAACATAAAACCATCCAATTCATTCATTAGAAATATGTTGGAATAGCTTGAGAAAAGGACAAGTTTAGTGCAAATGAAGTTCTCCTAAATAAACAATCATATTATAATATTACAAAGAATCTCATCCATGACTAGAAGTTTATTGGAACACAATTGGAAAAGATTATTTGTAGCACAATAAGATTTTCACTCTACATTAACTTATAATTCTAATATTAATGCATTCTGCAGCTCAACTTGTCACTACTAAGCCTCATCCGAAAGTTAGAGATTTTCTATAATAGTTTTGGGAAAAGGCTTATTTGTGAAATTGCAAAAGACTGCAGAACAATCAAGGCCTTAAACTAATATCACTAATTCCTGTCCATATGATGATGTATTAATAGGAAGTCAGAACAAGATTAGTTTGTAAATAATGAAGGCCGTGAAATATAATGTTAACAGTTAATACTACTTAAAGAACAATGGATAACACTGAACTAGAATGCAATTGATCAAACTTGAAACACAGTGACCAAAACTAAACTAAAATGCCATTAACCTAACTTGAAATATAGTGAAAAAAGTTGAACTAAAATGCCACTAATGCCACTGATCTAACTTGAAATGCAGTGAAATAAAACTGAACTAGAGTGCTATTATCAAACTTGAAATATAGTGACAGAATTAAACTAGAATGATATCTACCTCTGGAGTGCTACAACTAGACTAAAGATGCAACGAACTACTGGAATGTTTCAGCTCTGTCTCATTCAGAATTAGTGGTATTTTGGAATAGTTTTTATAACATGACTGGCTACAACATGTTATGTAAATGAGCATGAAAGCATAAAATTCATCAAAACACAAAAAAGCTCTAAAACACCACAACTATGTCTCATCCGAAGTTAGTGATATTTTGGAAGAGTTTATAAGATCATGACTAGCTGTAACAACTGATGTAATCGAGCACAAAATCATAAAGTTAAGAGAAATGGAACTAACTCCTAAATACTACAGTTATCTCTCATTCATTTTTTAGTGATATTTTGGAATAAATTGTGAGAATAAGAATGACTGTAGCATCTAAAGCAAATAAGTAAAGGAACACAAAGTTTGGAAAATTAATTAAACTAGGAATGAAACAAGGCTAAGTTACTTATCTAAACCATATGAACAAAGCTTCTCAGGTAGCAGGGGCCCTTTACCACCGGATTAGCACGCAAATCTACTCAATATTGACTCGGCTCGTGCAATAAAGTGATGCTTCTTTCATTAAAGGATAAATATTTCAGAACAGAGTATCACGATTCTCTGAGATCTAGAAATAGAAACAAAATCTAACCAACAATTTCTCGGTCTCCCGAGTCATACTTATAATGAAATTATATAACTACTCTTGAGAAAAACAGGGATAAGTGTCTTTCCCACTTCTAATAAAATTATAACTCTTAATAACAGTCTTGTGCTTACTGCGGACATCTATAGAGTCCGTGTTTTGATAGGAAACGACTTCTCTTCTACGTGCATAACCGCTTGGAGACTTTAACTCGGACTTCATGGGGAGCAAGAGATGATGGGGAAGTGTTTTGGATTTCACCCATATGCCTTTTTCTTCGCAGTGACACCTGGAACCTACGTAAACATGAGGATAGTTGCAGAACAGACGACTGGCTACAGAATGCCTATATTCTGTAGCCGAGTCTTAGTCAAAAATTACTACAACAACAAAATCATGAAACCATAGCAAGTTAGTCATTATATAAAATCTTAAAGCAATTTTAATTAATCCTATTGATCATTTAAGCCTGTAATTGATGAGGGACAAAGAAAATGAAGTGGAATGTGGTGAAGAGAATAACATCTTTGGGGCTCAACACTTAGGTTAAGGGTAAATTCAAGGTTAAATTAAAGTTAAGGTTAAGGTTTGTTTAAGGTTAAGGGTAAGGTTACAGGTTTAGTCAGGTTAAGGTTAAGGTTAAGGGTTTGGTCAAGGTTAGAGTTAGGTTATAGTTAGGGTCAAGGTTAAGGTTAAGGGTAAGGTTATAGTTAGGTTAAGGTCAAGGTTAAGGTTAGCTTAAGGTTAAATTTAGGTTAAGGTTAAGGTTAGGGTCAAGGTTAAGGTTAAGGCTAACGTTAAGGTTAAGGGAATGGTCAAGGTTAGCATTAGGTTATAGTGAAGGTTAAGGTGAAGTTAAGGGTAAAGTCGAGGTTAAGGTTAGGTTAAGGTTAATATTAACGTTAAGGTCAAGGTTAAGGCTACAGGTCCTAACCTTAACCTCCACTATAATGTAACCTTAACCTGAACCTTAACCTAACCTTAACCATAACCTTAACCTTAACCATGACCTTAACCTTCACCCTTAACTTTAACCTAACCTTAACCTTAAACTAACCTTGACCTTAACCTTGACCTTAACCTTAGCCTTAACCTTAACCTTGACTTTAACTATAACCTAACCCTAACCTTGACCAAACCCTTAAACTTAACCTTAACCTGACTAAACCCGTAACCTTAACCTCAACCTATACCCTTAACCCTAACCTTACCCTTAACCTTAAACTGATTATGGTTAAGGTTAAGGTTAAGGATGACTTAAGGTTAAAAGTAAGGTTAAGGTTAAGGTTACAGGTTTAGTCAAGTTAAGGTTAAGGTTAAGGTTAAGGTTCAGGGTTTGGTCAAGGTTAGGGTTAGGTTATAGTTAAGGTCAAGTTTAAGGTTAGGTTAAGTGTGAGTTTAAGGTTAAGGTTAAGATTAAGGTTATGGTTAAGGTCAAGGTTAAGGTAAGGTTGAGGTTAGGTTAAGGGTAAAGCCAAAGTTAAGGTTAGGTAAAGGATAAGATCAAGTTAAGGGTAAAGTTAAGGTTATGCTTAGGGTAAGGTTAAGGTCAGGTTAAGGGTAAAGTTAAGGTTAAGGTTATGGTTAAATTTAGATTAATTTTAAGGTTAAAGTTAAGGTTATGGGAAGGTTAAGGTTAAAACTAAGGTTAAGGTTAGGGTTTGACTTTAACCTTAACCTATTCTTAACCTTAACCTTATCTTACCCTTACCCTTAACTTATCCTTAACCTTAACCTTAACCTTGACCTAACTGTATTCTTAACGTTGACCTAACTGCAACCTTAACCTTAACCTTAACCTTACCCCTTAAACTTAACCTTAAAATTATCTTACCCTTAACCTTAACCATAACCTTAAACTTGAATTTACGCTTAACCTAACCTTAACCTTAACCTTAACCTAACCATAACCTTTAATTTACCCTTAACCTAACATTAACCTAACCTTAACCTTAACCTTAACCTAACCTTAACCTTAAATTTACCCTTAACCTTAACCTAACCCTAACTTTGACCAAACCCTTAACCTTAACCTTAACCTGACTAAACCCTTGACTTTACCCCTAACCTTAACTTTACCCTTAACGTTAACCTTAACCTGACTAAACCCGTAACCTTAACTATAACCTAACCCTAACCTTGACCAAACCCTTAACATTAACCTTAACCTTAACCTTTACCTAACCTTAATCTTAACTTTAACCTAACCTTAACCTTAACCTTATCTTAACTTTAACCTTCACCATAACTTAGCCTTAACCTTGACCTTAACTATAACCTAACCCTAACGTTGACCAAACCCATAACCTTAACCTTAAACTTATATTAACCTTAAAATTCACTATAACCTAACCTTATCCTTAACCTAACCATAACGTTAACGTTATCTTACCCTTAACCTAACCTTAACCTTAACTATAACCTAACCCTAGCCTTAACCTTAACCATAAACTTATCTTTACCCTTAACCTTAACCTAACCTTCACCTTAACCTAACCTTAACCTTAACCTTAACCATAAACTTAACCTTAACTTTAACCTTACCTTAACCTTAACCTTAACCTGACCTTAACCTAACCTAACCTTAACCTTAACCTAACCCTAACCTTACCCTTAACCTTACCCTTAATCTTAACCTTAACCTCAGGTTAAGGTGAAGGTAAGAGTTACGTTAAGGGTAAAGTCAAAGTTAAGGTTAGGTTAAGGCTAATAATAGGTTAAGGGTAAAGTAAAGGTTAAGGTTAAGGTTAAGGGTTTGGTCAAGGTTAAGGGTTAGTTTAAGGTTAAGGTTAGGTTAAGGGTAAAGTTAAGGTTAAGTTTTGGTTAAGGTTAAGGGTAAGGTTACAGGTTAAAGTCAACGTTAAAGTAAAGTTAAGTTTAAGGTTAAGGTTAGGTTAAGGGTAAAGTCAACGTTAAATTAAAGTTAAGGTTAAG
Source organism: Pinus albicaulis (assembly GCA_034641835.2). NCBI lineage: Eukaryota > Viridiplantae > Streptophyta > Pinopsida > Pinales > Pinaceae > Pinus > Pinus albicaulis. Next base: position 982,234,660 of record CM076578.1, on the reverse strand, counting down.
GTTTGGTTAAGGTTAAGGGTAAGGTTACAGGTTCAGTCAGGTTAAGATTAAGGTTAAGGGTAAGGTTACGGGTTTAGTCAGGTTAAGGTTAAGGTTAAGGTTTTGGCTAAGGTTAGGGTTAGGTTATATTTAGTGTCAAGGTTAAGGTTAAGGGTATGGTTATAGTTAGGTTAAGGTTAAGGTTAAGGTTAGCTTAAGGTTAAATTTAGGTTAAGGTTAAGGTTAAGGTTAAGGTTAAGGTTAGGGTTAAGGTTAGATTCAAGGTTAAGGTTAAGGTTAAGGGTAAGGTTAAGGTTAAGGTTAAGGGAATGGTCAAGGTTAGTGTTATGTTATAGTGAAGGTTAAGGTTAAGTTAAGCGTAAAGTCGAGGTTAAGGTTAGGTTAAGGTTAATATTAATGTTAAGGTGAAGGTTAAGGTTACGGGTTTTAAAATTAACCTTCACTATAACCTAACCTTAACCTAAACCTTAACCTAACCTTAACCATAACCTTAAAGTTAACCTTTACCTTAACCTCCACCCTTAAACTAACCTTAACCTTAACCTTGACTTTAACCTTGACCTTGACCTTAAACTTAACCTTAACATTAACCTTAACCTTGACATTAACTATAACCTAACCCTAACCTTGACCAAACCCTTAACCTTAACCTTAACCTAACTAAACCCATAACCTTAAACTCAACCGTTACCTTTAACCCTAACCTTACCCTTAACCTTAACCTTAACTTGAGGTTAAGGTTAAGGTTAAGGATGAGTTAAGGTTAAGGTTACAGGTTTAGTAAGGTTAAGGTTCAGGGTTTGGTCATGGTTATGGTTACGTTATAGTTAAGGTCAAGTTGAAGGTTAGGTTAAGTTTAAGGTTAATATTAAGATTAAGGTTATGGTTAAGGTTAAGGTAAGGTTAAGGTTAGGTTAACGGTAAAGCCAAAGTTAAGGTTAGGTTAAGGATAAGATCAGGTTAAGGGTAAATTTAAGGTTATGGTTAGGGTAAGGTTAAGGTTAGGTTAAGGGTAAATTTAAGGTCAAGGTTATGGTTAACGTTAAATTAAGGTTAAGGTTAAAGTTAAAGTTAAGGTTAGGGTTAAGGTTATGCGAAGGTTAAGGTTAAGGTTTGAATTTAACCTTAACCTAATCTTAACCTTTACCTTTACCTTAACCTTAACCTTATCTTACTCTCACCCTTAACTTATCCTTAACCTTAACCTTAACCTTAACCTTGACCTAACCATATTCTTAACCTTGACCTAACCATATTCTAAATATTAACCTTAACCTTACCCCTTAATCTTAACCTTAACATTATCTTACCCTTAACCTTAACCATAACCTTATCCTTGAATTTAAGCTTAAACAAACCTTAACCTTAACCTTAACCTAACCCTAACCTTGACTTTACCCTTAACCTAACATTAACCTAACCTTAACCTTAACCTAACCTAACCTTAAACTTAACCTAATATTAACCTTAACTTTACCCTTAAAATTAGCCTAACCCTAACTTTGACCAAACCCTTAACCTTAACCTGACTAAACCCTTGACTATACCCTTAACCTTAACCTGAATAAACCTGTAACTTTAACTATAATCTAACCCTAACCTTGACCAAACCCTTAAAATTAACCTTAACCTTAACCTTAACCTAACCTTAACCTTAACCTTATCTTAGCCTTAACCTTCAGCATAACCTAACCTTAACCTTGACCTTAACTATAACCTAACCCTAACCTTGACCAAACCCTTAACCTTAACCTTAACCTTATATTAACCTTAATCTTCACTATAACCTACCCTTAACCTTAACCTAATCATAACCTTAACCTTATCTTACCCATAACCTAACCTTAACCTTAACTATAACCTAACCCTAACCCTAACCTTAACCATACGATTATCTTTAACCTTAACCTTAACCATAACCTTAACCTTAAATTTAACCTTACCTTAACCTTAACCTAACCTTAACCTAACCTGACCTCAACCTTAACCTAAACGTAACCTTACCCTAACCTTAACCCTAACCTTACCCTTAACCTTAACCTTAACCATATTCTTAACCTCAGGTTAAGTTCAAGGTTAGGGTTACATTAAGGGTAAAGTCAAGGTTAAGGTTAAGGTTAAGGGTTTGGTCAAGGTTAAGGGTTAGTTTAAAGTTAAGGTTAGGTTAAGGGTAAATTCAAGGTTAAAGTAAAGTTAAGGTTAAGGTTTGGTTAAGGTTAAGGGTAAGGTTACGAGTTTAGTCAGTGTTACACCATTTTTTGGTCATCTAACCTATTATCATTAGATGGACCCAAGTACACCATGTAAGACCAATTTTACTCTAAGTAAAATTGCTTTCACTATGTAAAATAACTTAATAAAACACATTTATTAAGTTATTTATGGTCTAAATAGAAAACCCCAAAAGGAAATATTAAACAAATCTATATTTGTTTGATTTTCCTGATGGAATAATTAATTAAACAATAATTTAATTATTATTCCTGGTTATATTTAACCCAAAACAAGGACATTAATTAGATAAATCCTTATTTATCTTATTATTTTCTAGGAATAATTATTTAAATCTTATTTAAATAATATTCCTTGTTAAATATGACTAAATCATTTATAAATAATTAAATAAACAATTATTTATTTAATTATCATCCAACCACTTCCTTAAAATAATAAATAAATCGTTTATTTATTTATTATTTACAAATAAAGGAATTTGACCTAAGTCAAATACCTTTTCCCTCCAACAAATATAATAAAATATTCCTAAAAGGTGGTTCTAGAATTTGGTTCATAATATTTTATTCATGCACCAAGTCCTAGACTACCCTAATATTTTGTTATAAATAGAAGGGTTTTCCCATTCATTTGTCACCTTTTGTTGCCTATTAGATCACTCTGGATCTATGCTCTTGGTCTGACTTTGAGCCATTATCATTATCAAATTTTCCATCATTTCACTTTGTGAGCTCCCTTTGAGTTCTATGTTTGTCTGGGTTTTCTACACCAATAAGAGAGAGAAATTCTAGATATGAAGTGTTGAGGACTTTCAAGAACCCATCCCATTGAGGAGAATTGGAAACACCTTTCTTGTTTTCCTCTTAGGTGCCCCTTAATATAAAAAATTCTTTCAAAAATATTTTTCTTGTCTTGTCTATTGGATGCATGGAGCAAAATCTTATTTTTACTACTTAATATCTTTTTATGTATAGATCTGGATTTTTTGTAGCTTTTGTATTGACCAACTAACTGCAGATCTGAAGATATTGGCAGCCATATTTGATGTTAGGGCTATTAGTTATGCGTAGCTAAAGTGGTATTTTTTCGTACACTTCGACAAAACATTCATACTAACAATTGGCTACTCCACACGGGTTTTCAATTACGACCGCTGTCGTTTTTCATATTCCTGCATATCCAGCTACTTCAGACCCTAGGGTTTCCTTTCAGCTTTTTTTTTTTCCTATTTTCATGTTTTTTTCACCTATAAAACCCTAAAACATTAAAATTTCTAACTTCCGCGTGTTTTTGGCACTATTGTGCAGTAATGTGACATCGGCACTGCTAATATATATTAAATTTTTCAACCGCCGAGAGACCCGCATTTGCAGTCACAATTTATCGGCCCAAAACTTGTGACCCGGCCTGGAGGATGCATTTTTCTCGCCCCAAAACGTGACTCGGACTCGAAAACAGTAGAACCCGCGACTTGCACTTTTTTCCCTCGCACTCCTTTTAGCATTATTCCGGGTTTGTCTAAAGCTTCGTCGTGGCTTTCCACCTCTCCGTCTCTCGCGCTTAGACCTGTTTTTGATCTGTTTTACTCAACTAAGTGGGAATCTCGCCCATTAGGGCTTTAGTACCCTCCAATTTTTGTGGAAGGGTTTTAGCTATTTCAAACGTCTGAATTTTCAGCGTTTCAACCTTCTTCTTTTCAGATCTGATACCTCATTATCAGATCCATTTTAGATTAGCTCTTCTCCCTTTCAAATCACCTCATATAGTTTTGTTTGGGTTTGCCTCTAGGTTCACCTCCTTGTCCCTTCTACCTTTAGCTAATTTCCTCCTTTGTTGCAACAACCTTGCCTCTGCCTTTTTGCTATTTTCTGCACCTCTTTTCAGCAGATTTTTCCATTAGATCCCTGTCCCCCTCGACCTTAGATCTATTGGCCCCTTTTTCGTGTGTTTTGACTAGATTTTGTCCCTCTTTTAGGCTAGTTTTGAGAGACCCGCCTTCTTGGGTTAGATCGATGCATTTTTAGCTATTAATTTTATGTTATTTCAGCGTTATTTACTGTTCTCTGCAAATTTATTTTCAGTTACGCAGCACACTTTTTATTTTACTCTCAAAACGTCTGGGTTTAAAAATTAAAATTAACACATGCCACACACTGACCCTATGAAGAAGAGGCATTAAGTAATTACCCACTATGGAAAGTGAAGACTTTAAAATCAATTGACACTACACCTTTGCTCTTGTTTCGACATCGTCATTTATTGATTATGCACCTCCCCACCCTTGTTGGTCCTTTCTCTTCACTTTGTGCCATCATCATTTATCCCTTCAAGGTGTTTATCTCGGAGACCTTGGCCTTCACCCCGCTTCCAAACGCTGATCGACTCGTTCCTTCCCGCTATCGGCCGAGTTAGTCCTCCTCCGAGTCCGCACTCGACTCCTCTTCTTCCTTCTCCGATTCTTTGGGTTCTTCCCCTACTTCGAGTTCTCCCCCTGTCACCTTCACTATTTTTGGTCTAGGGCCTAACGCTAGCAATAATGGAGCTCTTTCTCATCCATACGTTCAAACTCCTATGGGCTATGGTCTCCCTCCGGGAGGGGCCAGCACCTCCAACACTTTTACCCCTCCAGGTAGCATGTATCCAGGATACGACATGCCTCATCCTTTTTCCCAACCTCCTACTTACCTCAATGTTTCCCAACCTAACCATTATCCTTATCCATAGCCTGGTGCCCCAGCTCCTCCAGCATTTTCACCTCTACCTCCCTTTCCTTCTCAACCCCAGCAACAACAACTACCACCCCCTTCGAGGCAAGTATTTGCACAACAGGGCACGAATAATCCTCCTTCTTCTCAAAGGAAGAGGAAAGGCAATCAAAACCACTCTGCCACTGGTACTCATGGACCTAATCCTCAAAGTATTTCCTCTGACACTGCTAACCAGCAACAGGGCACTCAGTCCAAGCCGGATAGGCCTATTCGTACAAATAATCCTTGTTCGTGTTGCGGTGTTTCCAGTCATTACACTCACGATTGTCCCCTTTTACCACAGGTGCGACAGATGTCGGAGTCTCAAGCCACATTGCATGGACAACATGCCTCCCTTATCGCCAATGTGGCCATTACTCAACCGATTGTGTTTATCGATCTTTTCCCTCAGTAAGGATTCGTGGCTACCCAACCACCTCACAGACCGGTAGCCCCTCAACCTTCCCCATCTAGTTCCTTCGATTACCAACTCCTCATGATGAAATCTAATACACCTTTACCTGTCGACCTTAACCTTCAAACTCAGTCTCGTCAGTACCCCAAGCCTCCTACTCCGTCTGTCCCCGAGTCACCTTCTTCAGGTTCTACAGAGCCTCTTTCGACATCTAATGGTCCCTTGCATATCTCTCAGCCCAAAGTTGAGGTTCATACCAAGATTCCTAAGGGCCCATTATGCTGAAATGTTGCTTCTGGTTGAGCTGCTCATTTGTATAACATAGTAGATGATTTGGCGCAGTCTCCTGCTGCCATTTCAACACTGGAACTCCTCCAGTCGTGTCCTTCTCAAAAAAAGGCTCTATTATCCGCCATGGGCACTGTAGATCCTACTAATGACCAATTGATTGTTTTTGACGCCCGTCAATCAGAACATCCCCTCCTTCCTACTTCCGTAGCTTTCCAAATCCTAGTCAAAATCTGGAATGCTCACGTTTCTCGGTGTATTATTGATGAGGGGGCATCCACCTGTGTGATGTCTGCTTCGGTTTGGAAACAACTCGGATCTCCTGAGCTGGCCCCTTCCACAATCACCCTTCATGCATGGGATGGCCATGCCTCCCAGCCCATTGGCCTATTCCGTAATTGTCCTATCACTCTTGCGGGCAAGACTGTTTGCATTGACGTTGAAGTTGTTGTACATATTTACCCCTGCACGTAAATTTTTTGGTTTGCCACCTTTGAATATCCTTCAGACCTCTACCATGACATAAAATCCTAGTGCTCCCGCTTGATTTTACTATCTCCGCCTAAAATACATTATTTCAAAGATTTAAAACCCGCTCTTAAAACTATATTGAGTCAGAGCCCCAGGGCCATAGCCCCTTTCCTGTCACCGCCACATGACCGGAGCCCAAAAACCACAAGCTAAAAGGAAAAGGGCTTATCGTTTTATGTTCGGGTGCAATGGTGGCCATCCGATCGAAGTCAAATCAACAGAGCGGTAATCGTCCTGTGTGGAGGGCCCCGCACGCAGAAAACCGGTGGTAACTCCCACACCACCCTCATTGAAACGGCAGTATTTAACGCAGGGGAAACGACTCCATAGAAAAAGCGTCGCGTGTCCTTGGTACGGCCCATGAAACCGCTTTCCCCGCGCGTTAAATTCTGTACAATCCCCGGGCAGCGGAATTCGTTTGAACCATCAAATCTGGCGATGTCAATCCGACGGTGGATATCCTCCAGAGTTGCCCACCCGTTATCTCGTGTCCGCTATGTCTTATGGCCCACCATCGTGCTGCTATCATTGATTCTCAGTCGTTGGTCTGTGTTTGCAATCCGACGGCCCAGGATACAGTCTCTTCCGTCCATTGACTCCGTTGCCACGTCAGTTGCCCATCTGTCTATCGTACATCCACGTTTCCTCATTTCGTACATTCGTAATATTCCTCCGTGCTATATATATATATATAAATATATATATATATGTTTATATGCGTTTTCATTCGCATTTGTCGTTCCTCCGCCACTTTTCGTATTCTTGTCATTTGTTCATGTCCACGATGTCATCATCATCTCCACCCCCACACTCCTTACCCCTGAGTCTGTTTTCTCTAATATTTTGTGGGTTTTGCAGGTTCCGAGATGACAAGTGGCCTCATAATTTATTGCCTCTATTGCAGAAGTTATAAAGCATATTGAAGGGCGGCATTTTGCTGGTTGAATTTAAAGAAGAAGCCGAGGGTAGGTGTGTGAAGTGACCATCATTAAAGAAAACGAAGATATGGACCTACAGAACCCTCCAGAGAATTTCGCCCTACATTAAAGATCCAGGATTCAAATCCGAAGTTATGGGCCGAAAGTACAGTACAGAATTGCAGATTATCTCAGGGTTGTTACGGCAGCAGATCCTACTTCCAGTAGAAGGCAGAACACTGTATATATTTTATTATTTGTGTCTTTTATATATGGAGATTTTCATCCCCCAGCATTTATTTCTGTAGACAGATTGTAAAGTACAGACATTTATAGTTAGTCATTCATTGAGTGGGCGCGAGTTCTTTCCGCCATTTTATTCAAATTGAGTCATTAAATGTGATCCATCTACCTCCTCCTATATAATTCTCTATCTTTCCTATAAAGGCCTGAAAAGAAGACATTGTAAGGGTTCCAGATTTCTATCAGCAAACTGTGCAGTGAAAAGGCTTTTTTATACATTTTGTAATATTTATGTATGAAGGTTCAAAGCCCATAGGGTCTCAGTGAGGAGGAGTTATGACTGTATTGAGGATTCTGGTCTTTGGTATCTCACAGTATGTAATTTCTCTTATGTGTTAATACAATATCTCCTTTCATGCTATTTATCTTCTTGTATCATGTTCTAGAATGCGAGTGGCTCACTATTTTGCATTAAGGATTCATCTTTGTTGGTGCCCTTTCTGGAATTAGTCAAGCGCTTTAAATAGGCCTAGTCATGATATACTGTTCCATGTTCACCTCATCCATGTTTTCTGCTATATTAGTTGCATGAGGAGGGTGCTTTTAAAACGCCATTATCATATAAGGATTCATAAATTGGTATGCCCTTATGTGGTTCTGTTGTGTATCTGGGTATCAGTCTCATGTTAACTAATATCTTCTTTATGTTTCCTCATTGCACTCACTTCCTGATATTTGATTTCTTTGATATATTACTTGAACTGGCTTTCTTTATAGTAAGCTATCTCTTAGCTGTCTGATGCCTTTGTATTGGAGTTTTACATGATTTTCCTACATTATTCTTATCTTTGTGTCAGCTTCTGAGAGAGTTTGGTCCCATTCAAAACTTATTTCCTTGTTTTACAAGAGATAGTAAGTGAGCTTTTGGATTGACAACCCAAGCTATACGAAGAGCTCCTTACTATATTAAGATGTCCTAGGCACTGGTCTATGGCAACTCTAGACTGTCTCTAGGGGGTGACAAAATTGTCCACAACATCTTTCTGGCGCCGTTGCCGGGGAGCGAATTAAAGAAAATTAGTTTCCCTGGGTCTCGAAAAATTGTTTTCACTCTCTAATCAGGTGAGCACGGAGAGTTGAAGAGTTGCATATCTCTCACCTTGGCGACTCCACTGGTCTTTATTTGATAAACTTATTGGTAGTCCTGGCTCCTCGTAGGCCGCATTTGAGGTCAGATACATCTCAGCTGAGAACACCCTACGTGTTTGACCCAGAGAAAATCATTCATAAAAGAGTTTGGAAAGAGAGGAAGTCGGTTCATGCTGAAAACCTTGAATATTCTGTTGAAGATTATCTGCCCTCTTCCTCTCAGGAAGTTAGAATAGAAAATCTCGAGTTTTACTCAGAAACTCCACGTAGAGGAAGTGCCTGGATTGAAGAAGATTCTCATCCTAGTCTCGAGGCTGAGGAAATTAAGGAGGTCACGGAAGTAGCTTCTGTTAACCGTGAACTATTCCCATCCACACCTCAAGCTTCTGTGCAATATATTCCCATTGTTATTCATACCCCACTTCCTCCTACTCCTCTCCCTTCATTTGTTTCTCAGACTGTTGCACAACCCCCACCTCCTCCAATGGCTAACGTTCCTGCTTTTCTATTGAAAAAATACGCTCCACTGGCCTTACCCCCAGTACTAAATGATATGCCGCAGGACTATTTGAATATTCTGCTGAGATTTAATGGTGAAAATGATATTGATGCTTAGAAACATCTTGAGACTTTCTGCTCTTTTGCAGAGAATTTAAATGTTGAACATCTGGACGTGGTCTTGAGATTGTTTGTGCAGTCTTTGGAAGGTAAAGCCAGAAAATGGTTTAAGACATTGGGAAATAATTCTGTGACCACTTGGGACAATATGGAGAATAATTTTCTCAGGAAATGGGGAGAAAAGAAAGATCATGGTCAATTTCTTACTAAGTTTAATACTATGAAGAAGAAACAGAATGAAGGAGTATTAGAGTTTATTAAAATATTTAACAAGTTAAATCTGAGCCTGCCTCCTGAAATGAAGCCCCATGAAGCTGCTGCCAAGATAATTTTTATAGCAGCTTTTGATTTTGATTTTGGATTCTCCTTGAGAGAAGGAAAACCTTCCACTTTAGATGATGCACAATCAGATGCTCTGGAACTAGAAGCAAACTTTTCCTCCACCGGGAAACTGCAGGGAAAAAATGAACAAGATACTAGGAGAAGAGGCAAAGAAGAGGTTTCTGCTTCTAATCAGGAAAAAGATTCAGATAAAATGGATGAAATAAGCAAAATGATAAAGAATATGGTCAAGCTTGAATTAGAAGCAAAAAATGCAGCTCCCAAGAACTATTATAATGCTCCAAACAGAGGATACAATCCTCAGTATAGAAGACCCCCAATGCAGATATTGCCGAGAGAAGCAAAAGAACAACAAGACCATGTACCTCATCCCTTATACCTGGAAGGACTAGAAGATGACTCCACTGGAGATACAGCTTACGGATTAGAAGATTCAAATCTGGCTTTTTCAAATAATGATGATATGGATTTCCCGTTGCAAGACGAAGATGAAGAAGCAGAGATTGATCATTACTGTAAGAAATTTTCTGATTTCATGCAAGCACAATTCAATGTCAAATATGATCTCAGATCTTCAAGGAAGAGAACCAGAACTCAAGATCAAGAAGAGGAGCCACCTCAAAAAGAAGCATTTGCTCAGAAGGAATCAGCAACAAAGAGAAACATAGAAAAAGGTAAGAATCTTCAAAATATTCCCTTGCAACCTAATGATCAGATTCCTTCTTCTTAAAAAATAGTCAGTCCTCCTAATGCCGAGCCAGTGTCAAAAGAAGTCAAGTATTTAGTGGAAAATAAGGAGTCAAAAGAAGTTGTGATAAAAAAGCCCCCATCTGCTTTCAATTTGCAAAAAGAACTTGAGAAAATTAAGATTCCTGTCCCACTGACTGAATTATTGAAACAACCTATATATCAATCTCAAGTTACTTCCTTTGTGCTTCCTCCTGAAATACCAATTGCACCTGATAGTCTAAACCTTCAAGAAGAAAGACCCATGGTAGTCTTTGGCCCACATGTCGAGGAGATAGACCCTTCTACTCCTCCCTTTTATGTGTCTCTAGTCATTCATGACCTGCTGTTACATAACTGTATGTTAGATTCTGGGGCTTCCCATAATCTTATGCCTTTGTCTGTCATGGAGAAACTAGGGCTGCAAATTACAAGACCATACAAAGATTTATATTCATTTGATTCTAAAAGGGTGAAATGCTTGGGAATGATTAAAGATTTAGTGGTCAATTTGGCCCAAATTCCAGCAAAGAGTGTGGTCATGGACATTGTGGTTGCCGATATCCCAGCCCGCTTTGGCATGCTGCTGTCAAGGTCCTGGGGTACCAAGATTGGGGGATCAATTAAATTGGATTTAACATATGCTACTGTCCCAGTCTTTGGGGGTCAAGAAAGGAGGTTATACAGGGAGACTAGATTTGTTAAAATGGTAACTAAGGCTGACTGCTCAGAGAACTCTCCAGTTTATAACAAAGAGGGAGACTTATCATGCTTGATGTTAGAAGAAAATCAAAATTATGCTCATGAGCCCCTCTTTGGTCAAATTCAAACTGAGCAGCCTAAAGGAGATCAGGAATCAGAAATTTGGACTTTGCATTTTGATGGAGCAAACGCAAGAGAAGGCAATGGAGCTGGGGTATTGTTGATCTCTCCTACAGGAAAATGGGTGCCGCTGTCTTTCAAACTAGAATATGAGGCTACCAACAATGTAGCTGAATATGAGGCACTATTATTGGGACTGCAAACAGCCAAAAACATGGGCATCCAATGTTTAAAAGTCTTGGGAGACTCTGAGCTGGTGGTAAGACAGATCAAAAATCAATGTCAAACTAAGCATCCTCGACTCAGAACTTATAGAAATGAAGTATGGGACATGATAGAAAATTTCTTCTTGGCATTTAACATACAGTTCATGCCCAGGGAGAAAAACAGAATAGCAGACTCTCTTGCTGTGGCTGCCAGTACATTTCGTCCTCCTCAAAATCCACTTTTAAGATATGAAGTGGAGGTACGTTACAGACCTTCCATTCCGGATAATATAAAGCACTGGCAGGTATTTGAAGATGATGAAAAAATGAAGAGATGCATGGAGACATTGGGAGAATTCACAAATATGGAAATTGATGATAATGAGGAGGAAGAAGTTGAAAATATTGCAGAAAACAGATGGGAAGAAAGAATAGCAGGTAACAGAGTGTTGCAGCTGAAAGGAAATGTTATACCTAGAGGGCTGGTGCCTTTAGAAAGGTTATTTAACAAAGATGATATTCCTTTGCAGCCAAACAAGGTGACAGAAGAAGATCAAGTGAGGGATTTGAATCTGGGTACTTCTACTAATCCCAAAATTGTCAAATTATCTAAAAGAGTCCCAGAAGATTATAAAGGAAAATATTTGAAGTTATTTCAATCATATAAAGATTTTTTTTCTTGGTCCTATCAGGACCTAAAAACTTTTGATGTAAATATAATGCAGCATAAGATTCCACTGAGGGAAGATGCAAAGCCTTATAAGCAGAAGCTCAGTCAGATCAATCCTTTGCTGCTTCCCTCCATTGAAAAAGAATTCAAGAAGCTATTGAAGGCCAAGATAATCATGCCATTGAGATACTCAGAATGGATAGCGAACCTTGTTCCTGTTCGAAAGAAGAATGGAGAAATAAGGCTGTGTGTGGATTTCAGGAATTTGAATAGAGCATCTCTCAAAGATAATTATCCATTGCCTAAGATGGACCACATCCTGCAGAAAGTGGTGGGAGTATCCAGAATGTCAATGATGGATGGTTTTTCTGGTTATAATCAGGTAGCTGTGTTCCTAGAAGACCAGAAGAAAATTTCATTTACTACACCATGGGGAACCTTTATGTATGCCAGGATGCCATTCGGATTAATTAATGCAGGAGCTACTTTTCAGAGGGCAATGGACATAGCCTTTGTGGGAGAACAGGACAAGTTCTTGGTGGTTTATCTTGATGATATCACAGTGTTTTCAAAGAATTATGATGAACATATTGAGCATTTAAGGAGAAATTTTGAAAAATGCAGAAGGTATGGCCTATCCCTCAATCCTCAAAAATCTTTATTTGCATTAGATGAGGGAAAAATTTTAGGGCACATTGTAACAAAGGATGGTGTGAAAATAGACCCTAAAAGAGTTGAAGTAATAAACAACATTCCTTTGCCTAGGAATAAAAAGGAAGTACAGGTGTTTCTGGGATGAATTAATTTCCTAAGAAGATTCATTCCTAACTACGCTGAGATAGTTAGGCATATAACCAATATGTTGAAAAAGGATAGTGAAGTAAAATGGTCCCAGGAGTCTAGAGATGCATTTACAAGGATAAAAAAGGCATTTGCTGAAGCTCCTGTGTTAGCTGGACCAGATTACAGTAAGCCATTCATGATCTTTTCATTTGCTTCACCTCATACAATTGCTGGAGTATTATTACAGAAAAATGAAGAGGGATATGAACAGCCTATAGCTTTCTTCAGTCAAGTGCTTTATGATGCTGAACTAAAATATAATTTACTGGAGAAGCAGGCATATGCCCTGGTAACGTCCCTTAAAGCCTTTAGAGTATATATTTTGCAATCTCGGATTACTGCATATGTCCCCACAGCAGCTGTAAAAGACATTCTTGTTCAAGGGGACAGCGAAGGTAGAAGAGGGAGATGGATTGCAAAGATTCAGGAGTATGATTTAGACATAAAACCTACTAAGCTGATTAAAGGACAGGGACTTGCCAGGATGTTATCTGAGTCAAATCATCAAGCTCTGGGCATTAATCTATCCATGATAGCAAATGAAGAATCAAAAAAAGAAGAAGAGAAGCAAGGACTAGAGATGGCTACTCAAAAGATACATATGAAATATCTAACTAGTCCTTGGTATAAAGAAATAGTTGAATATCTTTTAACACTTAGCTGCCCTCCAAGTTGTGATAAAATAAAATATAGGGCTGTAAGGATGAAATCAAAGAAATACATAATTGCTAATGGACAACTCTATTGGAGAGACCCTCTAGGTATATTACAGCTATGCCTCACAGAAAATGAAGTAGAGAATACATTGACTGAATTCCACGATGGAATATGTGGAGGACATTACAGCTGGATGGCTACAGCACATAAAATCCTGAAGGCTGGTCTTTACTGGCCAAAATTTTATTCAGACACTTTTGCCTGGGTCAGAGCATGCGATAAGTGCCAAATATTTGCAGAAAGACAGAAATTAGCGGCTTTGCCCTTGATTCCCATCCATGTAAATGAACCATTTCAGAAATGGGGATTAGATTTTATCGGAGAAATACATCCCCCATCAAGTGGCCAATATAAATGGATACTAATAGCCACAGATTACTTCACGAAATGGGTGGAAGCCATACCTACAAGAAATGCTACAGATGCTGTAATAATGAAGTTTATGGAGGAAAATATCATATCTAGGTTTGGTTGTCTTGCTAGAATTGTAACTGATAATGCACAAGCTTTTAAATCTTCCCGATTTGTGAATTTCTGTCAAAGGTATAACATCATCCTGACTCATTCCACAACATACTATCCACAGGGAAATGGTTTAGCAGAATCTTCTAATAAAACCCTGGTAAGAGCCCTGAAGAAAACAATAAGTGAAAATCAGAAGAATTGGGACTCTCAATTAAAGTTTGCTCTATGGGAAAATAGATTAACCAGTAAAAGAGCAATAGGGAAATCTCCCTATGAGCTGGTTTATGGGAGAGCTGTTGTGTTTCCTGTGCAATTGGCTCTGCCAGTGGCACGTTTTATGCAGGAGAATCAGGAGGAGCTAGATAACATGATCAGAAGGATTAATCAATTAATTGAATTGGAGCAAACACGAAATCAGGTAGATCAGAGATTAATAGAATACCAAGAGAAAATGAAAAATGTGTTTGATCAGCGTGCAAAAGATAGAAAATTTCAAGTTGGAGACCTGGTTCTCAGATGGGATGTTTTTAGAGCAGAAAAGGGAAAACATGCTAAGTTCGATCCACTGTGGTTTGGGCCATTCAAAATAGTGAAGCTGGGAAGAAACAACACTTTTTATTTATAAAACCTACAAGGTGATTTGTTGGATGCCCCAGTGAATGGCCAATTCCTCAAACCATACTTCCAATTCTGACCCAGGTTGGGAACACCTGATTGTATTCTATTTTATATAAGTTGTTTTAGTTTTTATTTTATGGAGAAAAGGATGTCGGCAATTACCTGAAGTAGAAGCACAGGGAAATTGAAAAGAAGAATGAAATACTCAGTGGTCTGCGTGTTCTCGACATGACCGAGGATGATCATGCCGTCCCCAGATGGAGCCGATGTTGTACATATTTACCCCTGCACGTAAATGTTTTGGTCTGCCACCTTTGAATATCCTTCGGACCTCTACCATGACATAAAATCCTGGTGCTCCCGCTTGATTTTACTATCTCCGCCTAAAATACATTATTTCAAAGATTTAAAACCCACTTTTAAAACTATATTGAGTCAGAGCACTTGGGGCATAACCCCTTTCCTATCACAGCCACATGACCGGAGCCCAAAAACCACAAACTAAAAGGAGAAGGGCTTATCGTTTTATATTTTGGGTGCAATGGTGGCCGTCCGATCGAAGCCAAATCAACGGAGCGGCAATCGCCCTGTGTGGAGGGCCCCGCGCGTAGAAAACCGGTGGTAACTCCCACACCATTTTCATTGAAATGGCGGTATTTACCACGGAGGCAGCGATTCCATAGGAAAAGCGCCGCGTGTCCTTGGTACGGGCCATGAAAACGCTTACCCCGCGCGTTAAAGTTTACACGATCGCTGGGCAGCGGAATTCGTCTGAACCGTCAGATCTGGCGATGTAAATCCGACGATGGATATTCTCCAGAGTATCTCGCCCATTATCTCATGTCCGCTATGTCATATGGCCCACCATCGTGCTGCTCCCATCGATTATCAGCCGTTGATCTATGTTTGTAATCCGATGGCTCAGGATACAGTCTCCCCTATCCATTGACTCCACCGCCACATCACCTTCCCATCTGTCCATCGTACATCCACGTGTCCTCATTTCGTACATCCTTAATTTTCCTCCGCGCTATTTATATACATAAATATATATATGTGTTTATATGTGTTTTCATTCGCATTTGTCATTCTTCAGCCACCACCTCCGCACTGTGTTACATAGAGAATCCGCATTTCGCCTATGCGTCAAAGTCCCATTGTGTTTCCTCTTCCACTTTTCGTATTCCTGTCATCTGTTCATGTCCACTATGTCATCATCATCTTCACCCCCACGCTCCTTACCCCTGAATCTGTTTCCTCTAATATTTTGTGGGTTTTGCAGGTTCCGAGATGATAAGAGGCCTCATAATTTATTGCCTCTATTGCAGAAGTTAAAAAGCATGTTGAAGGACGACATTTTGCTGGTGGAATTTAAAGAAGAAGCCAAGGGTAGGTGCGTGAAGTGACCATCATTAAAGAAAACGAAGATATGGACCTACAAAACCCTCCAGAGAATTTCGCCCTACATTACAGATCCAGGATTCAAATCCGAAGTTAAGGGCCGAGAGTATAGTATAGAATTACAGATTATCTCAAGGTTCTTACGGCAGCAGATCCTACTTCCAGCAGAAGGCAGAGAACTGTATATATTTTATTATTTGTGTCTTTTATATATGGAGATTTTCATCTCCCAGCATTCATTTCTGTAGACAGATTGTAAAGTACATACATTTATAGTTAGTCATTCATTGAGTGGGCGCGAATACTTTCCACCATTTTATTCAAATTGAGTCATTAAATGTGCTCCATCTACCTCCTCCTCTAGAATTCTCTATCTTTCCTATAAAGGCCTGAAAAGAAGACATTGTAAGGGTTCCAGATTTCTATCAGCAAACTGTGCAGTGAAAAGGCTTTTGTATACATTTTGTAATATTTTTGTATGAAGGTTCAGCGCCCATAGGGTCTCAGTGAGGAGGAGTTATGACTGTATTGAGGATTCTGGTCTTTGGTATCTCACAGTATGTAATTTCTCTTATGTGTTAATAAAATATCTCCTTTCATGCTATTTATCTTCTTGTATCATGTTCTAGAATGTGAGTGGCTCACTAGTTTGCAGTAAGGATTCATCTTTGTTGGTGCCCTTTCTGGAATTAGTCAAGCGCTTTAAATAGGCCTAGTCATGATATAATGTTCCATGTTCACCTCATCCATGTTTTCTGCTATATTAGTTGCATGAGGAAGGTTCTTTTAAAATGCCATTATCATATAAGGATTCATAAATTGGTATGCCCTTATGTCGTTCTGTTGTGTATCTGGGTATCAGTCTCATGTTAACTAATATCTTCTTTATGTTTCCTCATTGCACTCACTTCCTAATATTTGATTTCTGTGATATATTACTTGAACTGGCCCTCTTTACAGTAAGTTGTCTCTTAACTGTCTGATGCCTTTGTATTGAAGTTTTACATTATGTTCCTACATTATTCTTATCTTTGTGTCGGCTTCTGAGAGAGTTTGGTCCCATTTAAAACTTATTTCCTTGTTTTACAAGAGATAGTAAGTGAGCTTTTGGATTTACAACCCAAGTTATACGAAGAGCTCCTTACTATATTAAGATGTCCTAGGAACTGGTCTATGGAAACTCTAGACTGTCTCTAGGGGGTGACAAAATTGTCCACAACATCTTTCTGGCGCCGTTGCCGAGGAGCGAATTCAAGAAAATTAGTTTCCCTGGGTCTCGACAAATTGTTTTCACTCTCTAATCAGGTGAGCACGGAGAGTTGAAGAGTTGCATATCTCTCACCTTGGCGACTCCACTGGTCTTTATTTGATAAAATTATTGGTAGTCCTGGCTCCTTGTAGGCCGCATTTGAGGTCAGATACATCTCAGCTGAGAACACCCTACGTGTCTGACCAAGAGAAATTCAATCATAAAAGAGTTTGGAAAGAGAGGAAGTCGGTTCGTGCTGAAAACCTTGAATATTCCATTGAAGATTATCCGCCCTCTTCCTCTCAGGAAGTTAGAATAGAAAATCTCGAGTTTTACTCAGAAACTTCACGTAGAGGAATTTCCTGGATTGAAGAAGATTCTCATCCTACTCCCGAGGCTGAGGAAATTAAGGAGGTCACAGAGGTAGCTGCTGTTAACCGTGAACTATTCCCATCCACACCTCAAGCTTCTGTGCAATATATTCCCATTGTTATTCATACCCCACTTCCTCCTACTCCTCTCCCTTCATTTGTTTCTCAGACTGTTGCACAACCCCCACCTCCTCCAATGGCCAACGTTCCTTCTTTTCTATTGAACAAATACGCTCCACTGGCCTTACCCCCAGTACTAAATGATATGCCGCAGGACTATTTGAAGATTCTGCCGAGATTTAATGGTGAAAATGATATTGATTCTCAGAAACATCTTGAGACTTTCTGCTCTTTTGCAGAGAATTTAAATGTTGAACATCTGGATGTGGTCTTGAGATTGTTTGTGCAGTCTTTGGAAGGTGAAGCCAGAAAATGGTTTAAGACGTTGGGAAATAATTCTGTGACCACTTGGGACCAGATGGAGAATAATTTTCTCAGGAAATTGGGAGAAAAGAAATATCATGGTAAATGTCTTACTGAGTTTAATACTATGAAGAAGAAACATAATGAAGGAGTATCAGAGTTTATTAAAAGATTTAACAAGTTATATCTGAGCCTGCCTCCTGAAATGAAGCCCCATGAAGCTGCTGCCAAGATAATTTTTATAGTAGCTTTTGATTTTGATTTTGGATTCTCCTTGAGAGAAAGAAAACCTTCCACTTTAGATGATGCACAATCAGATGCTCTAGAACTAGAAGCAAACTTTGCCTCCACCGGGAAACTGAAGGGAAAAACTGAACAAGATACTAGGAGAAGAGGCAAAGAAGAGGTTTATGCTTCTAATCAAGAAAAAGATTCAGATAAAATGGATGAAATAAGAAAAATTATAAACAATATGGTCAAGCTTGAATTAGAAGCAAAAAATGCAGCTCCCAAGAACTATTATAATGCTCCAAACAGAGGATACAATCCTTAGTATAGAAGACCCCCATTGCAGATATTGCCGAGAGAAGCAAAAGAACAACAAGACCAGGTACCTCATCCCTTATACCTGGAAGGACCAGCAGATGACTCCACTGGAGATACAGCTTACGGATTAGAAGATTCAAATCTGGCTTTTTCAAATAATGATGATATGGATTGCCCGTTGCAAGACGAAGATGAAGAAGCAGAGATTGATCATTACTATAAGAAATTTGCTGATTTCATGCAAGCACAATTCAATGTCAAATATGATCTCAAATCTTCAAGGAAGAGAACCAGAACTCAAGATCAAGAAGAGGAGCCACCTCAGAAAGAAGCATCTGCTCAGAAGGAATCAGCAACAAAGAGAAACATAGAAAAAGGTAAGAATCTTCTAAATATTCCCTTGCAACCTAATGATCAGATTCCTTCTTCTTCAAAATTAGTCAGTTCTCCTAATGCCGAGCCAGTGTCAAAAGAAGTCAAGTATTCAGTGGAAAATAAAGAGTCAAGAGAAGTTGTGATAGAAAAGCCCCCATCTGCTTTCAATTTTAAAAAATAACTTGAGAAAATTAAGATTCCTGTCCCACTGACTGAATTATTGAAACAGCCTGTATATCAATCTCAAGTTACTTTCTTTGTGCTTCCTCCTGAAATACCAATTGCACCTGATAGTCTAAACCTTCAAGAAGAAAGACCCATGGTAGTCTTTGGCCCACATGTCGAGGAGATAGACCCTTCTACTCCTCCCTTTTATGTGTCTCTAGTTATTCATGACCTGCTGCTACATAATTGTATGTTAGATTCTGGGGCTTCCCATAATTTTATGCCTCTATCTGTCATGGAACAACTAGGACTGCAAATAACCAGGCCATATAAAGATTTATACTCATTTGACTCTAAAAGGGTTAAGTGCTTGGGGATGATAAAAGATTTAGTGGTCAATTTGGCCCAAATTCCAGCAAAAAGTGTGGTCATGGACATTGTGGTTGCTGATATCCCAGCCCGCTTTGGCATGTTGTTGTCAAGATCCTGGGGTACAAAGATTGGGGGATCAATTAAATTGGATTTAACATATGCTACTGTCCCAGTCTTTGGAGGTCAGGAGAGGAGGTTATACAGGGAGACTAGATTTGTTAAAATGGTAACTAAGGCTGACTGCTCAGAGAATTCCCCAGTTTATAACAAAGAGGGAGACTTCTCATGTTTAATGTTAGAAGAAAATCAAAATTATTCTCATGAGCCCCTTTGTGGTCAAATTCAAGCTGAGCAACCTAAAGGAGATCAGGAATCAGAAATTTGGAC
This sequence comes from Pinus albicaulis, assembly GCA_034641835.2. Classification (NCBI taxonomy): domain Eukaryota; kingdom Viridiplantae; phylum Streptophyta; class Pinopsida; order Pinales; family Pinaceae; genus Pinus; species Pinus albicaulis. The sequence continues at coordinate 982,214,819 of CM076578.1, read as the reverse complement.
TTTGCATTTTGATGGAGCAAACTCGAGAGAAGGTAATGGAGCTGGTGTATTGTTGATTTCTCCTACAGGAAGATGGGTGCCACTGTCTTTCAAACTAGAATATGAGGCTACCAACAATGTAGCTGAATATGAGGCACTATTATTGGGACTGCAAACAGCCAAAAACATGGGCATCCAATGTTTAAAAGTCTTGGGAGACTCTGAGCTGGTGGTAAGACAGATCAAAAATCAATGTCAAACTAAGCATCCTCGGCTCAGAACTTATAGAAATGAAGTATGGGACATGATAGAAAATTTCTTCTTGGAATTTAACATACAGTTCATGCCTAGGGAGAAAAACAGAATAGCAGACTCTCTTGCTGTGGCTGCCAGTACATTTCATCCTCCTCAAAATCCACTTTTAAGATATGAAGTGGAGGTACGTTACAGACCTTCCATTCCGGATAGTATAAAGCACTGGAAAGTATTTGAAGATGATGAACAAATGAAGAGATTCATGGAGACAGTGGGAGAATTCACAAATATGGAAATTGATGATAATGAGGAGGAAGAATTTGAAAATATTGCAGAAAACAGATGGGAAGAAAGAATAGCAGGTAACAGAGTGCTGCAGCTGAAAGGAAATGTTATACCTAGAGGGCTGGTGCCTTTAGAAAGGTTATTTAACAAAGATGATATTCCTTTGCAGCCAAACAAGGTGACAGAAGAAGATCAAGTGAGGGATTTGAATTTGGGTACTTCTACTAATCCCAAAATTGTCAAATTATCTAAAAGAGTCCCAGAAGATTATAAAGGAAAATATTTGAAGTTATTTCAATCATATAAAGATGTTTTTTCTTGGTCCTATCAGGACCTAAAAACTTTTGATGTAAATATAATGCAGCATAAGATTCCACTGAGGGAAGATGCAAAGCCTCATAAGCAGAAGCTCAGACAGATCAATCCTCTGCTGCTTCCCTCCATTGAAAAACAAGTCAAGAAGATATTGAAGGCCAAGATAATCGTGCCATTGAGATACTCAGAATGGATAGCGAACCTTGTTCCTATTCGAAAAAAGAATGGAGAAATAAGGTTGTGTGTGGATTTCAGGAATTTGAATAGAGCATCTCTCAAAGATAATTATCCACTGCCTAAGATGGACCACATCCTGCAGAAAGTGGTGGGAGCATCCAGAATTTCAATGATGGATGGTTTTTCTGGTTATAATCAGGTAGTTGTGTTCCCAGAAGACTAGAAGAAAACTGCATTTACTACACCATGGGGAACCTTTATGTATGCCAGGATGCCATTCGGATTAATTAATGCAGGAGCTACTTTTCAGAGGGCAATGGACATAGCCTTTGTGGGAGAACAGGACAAGTTTTTGGTGGTTTATCTTGATGATATCATAGTGTTTTCAAAGAATGATGATGAACATATTGAGCATTTAAGGAGAACTTTTGAAAAATGCAGAAGGTATGGCCTATCCCTCAATCCTCAAAAATATTTATTTGCATTAGATGAGGGAAAACTTTTAGGGCACATTGTAACAAAGGATGGTGTGAAAATAGACCCTAAAAGAGTTGAAGTAATAAACAACATTCCTTTGCCTAGGAATAAAAAGGAAGTACAGGTGTTTCTGGGACGAATTAATTTCCTAAGAAGATTCATTCCTAACTACGCTGAGATAGTTAGGCATATAACCAATATGTTGAAAAAGGATAGTGAAGTAAAATGGTCCCAGGAGTCTAGAGATGCATTTACAAGGATAAAACAGGCATTTGCTGAAGCTCCTATGTTAGCTGGATCAGATTACAGTAATCCATTCATGATGTTTTCATTTGCTTCACCTCATTATTACAGAAAAATGAAGAGGGATATGAACAGCCTATAGCTTTCTTCAGTCAAGTGCTTTATGATGCTGAACTAAAATATAATATACTGGAGAAGCAGGCATATGCCCTGGTAAAGTCCCTTAAAGCCTTTAAAGTATATATTTTGCAATCTCGGATTACTGCATATGTCCCCACAGCAGCTGTAAAAGACATTCTTGTTCAAGGGGACAGCGAAGGTAGAGGAGGGAGATGGATTGCAAAGATTCAGGAGTATGATTTAGACATAAAACCTACTAAGTTGATTAAAGGACATGGACTTGCCAGGATGTTATCTGAGTCAAATCATCAAGCTTTGGGCATTAATCTATCCATGATAGCAAATGAAGAATCAGAAAAAGAAGAAGAGCATCAAGGACTAGAGATGGCTACTCAAAAGATACATATGAAATATATAAATAGTCCTTGGTATAAAGAAATAGTTGAATATCTTTTAAAACTTAGCTGCCCTCCAAGTTGTGATAAAATAAAATATAGGGCTGTAAGGATGAAATCTCAGAAATACATAATTGCTAATGGACAGCTCTATTGGAGAGACCCTCTAGGTATATTACTGCTATGCCTCACAGAAAATGAAGTAGAGAATACATTGACTGAATTCCACGATGGAATATGTGGAGGAAATTACAGCTGGAGGGCTACAGCACATAAAATCCTAAAGGCTGGTCTTTACTGGCCAAAATTGTATTCAGACACTTTCGCTTGGGTCAGAGCATGCGATAAGTGCCAAAGATTTGCAGAAAGACAGAAATTAGTGGCTTTGCCCTTGATTCCCATCCATGTAAATGAACCATTTCAGAAATGGGGATTAGATTTTATCGGAGAAATACATCCCCCATCAAGTGGCCAATATAAATGGATACTAACAGCCACAGATTACTTCACAAAATGGGTGGAAGCCATACCTACAAGAAATGCTACAGATGCTGTAATAATGAAGTTTATGGAGGAAAATATCATATCTAGGTTTGGTTGTCCTGCTAGAATTGTAACTGATAATGCACAAGCTTTTAAATCTGCCCGATTTGTGAATTTCTGTCAAAGGTATAACATCATCCTGACTCATTCCACAGCATAATATCCACAGGGAAATGGTTTAGCAGAATCTTCTAATAAAACCCTAGTAAGAGCCCTGAAGAAAAAAATAAGTGAAAATCAGAAGAATTGGGACTCTCAATTAAAGTTTGCTCTATGGGCAAATAGAATAACCAGTAAAAGAGCAACAGGGAAATCTCCCTATGAGCTGGTATATGGAAGAGCTGATGTGTTTCCTGTGCAATTGGCTCTGCCAGTGGCACGTTTTATGCAGGAGAATCAAGAGGAGCCAGATGACATGATCAGAAGGATTAATCAATTAATTTAATTGGAGAAAACACGGAATCAGGTAGATCAGAGATTAATAGAATACCAAGAGAAAATGAAAAACGTGTTTGATCAGCGTGCAAAAGATAGAAAATTTCAAGTTGGAGACCTGGTTCTCAGATGGGATGTTCGCAGAGCAGAAAAGGGCAAACATGCTAAGTTCGATCCGCTGTGGTTTGGGCCATTCAAAATAGTGAAGCTGGGAAGAAACAACACTTTTTCTTTAGAAAACCTACAAGGTGATTTTTTGGATGCCCCGGTGAATGGCCAATTCCTCAAACCATACTTCCAATTCTGACCCAGGTTGGGAATGCCTGATTGTATTCTATTGTATATAAGTTGTTTTAGCTTTTATTTTATGGAGAAAAGGATGTCGGCAATTACCCGAAGTAGAAGCGCAGGGAAATTGAAAAGAAGAAAGAAATACTCAGTGGTCTGCGTGTTCTCGACATGACCGAGGACGATCATGCCGTCCCCAGATGGAGCCGATGTTGTACATATTTACCCCTGCACGTAGATTTTTTGGTCTGCCACCTTTGAATATCCTTCGGGCCTCTACCATGACATAAAATCCTGGTGCTCCCGCTTGATTTTACTATCTCCGCCTAAAATATATTATTTCAAAGATTTAAAACCCGCTTTTAAAACTATATTGAGTCAGAGCCCCTGGGCCATAACCCCTTTCCTATCACCGCCACATGACCGGAGCCCAAAAACCACAAACTAAAAGGAGAAGGGCTTATCGTTTTATATTTCGAGTGCAACGATGGCCGTCTGATCGAAGCCAAATCAACGGAGCAGCAATCGTCCTGTGTGGAGGGCCCCGCGCACAGAAAACCGGTGGTAACTCCTGCACCATTGTCATTGAAATGGCGGTATTTACCGTGGAGGTAGCGATTCCATAGGAAAAGCGCCGCGTGTCCTTGGTACGGGCCATGAAACCGCTTTCCCCGCGCGTTAAAGTTTACACGATCGCCGGGCAGCGGAATTCATCTGAACCGTTAGATATGGCGATGTAAATCCGACGATGGATATTCTCCAGAGTAGCTCACCCGTTATCTCATGTCCGCTATTTCATATGGCCCACCATCGTGCTTCTCCCATCGATTATCAGCCGTTGATCTATGTTTGTAATCCGACGGCTCAGGATACAGTCTCCCCTGTCCATTGACTCCACCGCCACATCACCTTCCCATCTGTCCATCGCACATCCACGTGTCCTCATTTCGTACATCCTTAATTTTCCTCCGCGCTATATATATACATAAATATATATATGTGTTTATATGTGTTTTCATTCACATTTGTCGTTCTTCAGCCACCACCTCCGCACTGTGTTACGTAGAGAATCCGCATTTCGCCTGTGCGTCAAAGTCCCATTGTGTTTCCTCCGCCACTTTTCGTATTCCTGTCATCTGTTCATGTCCACGATGTCATCATCATCTTCACCCCCACGCTCCTTACCCCTGAATCTGTTCCCTCTAATATTTTGTGGTTTTCGCAGGTTCCGAGATGATAAGAGGCCTCATAATTTATTGCCTCTATTGCAGAAGTTAAAAAGCATGTTGAAGGACGGCATTTTGCTGGTGGAATTTAAAGAAGAAGCCGAGGGTAGGTGCATGAAGTGACCATCATTAAAGAAAACGAATATATGGACCTACAGAACCCTCCAGATAATTTCGCCCTACATTAAAGATCCAGGATTCAAATCCGAAGTTAAGGGCCAAGAGTACAGTACAGAATTACAGATTATCTCAAGGTTCTTACGGCAGCAGATCCTACTTCCAGCAGAAGGCAGAGAACTGTATATATTTTATTATTTGTGTCTTTTATATATGGATATTTTCATCTCCCAGCATTCATTTCTGTAGACATATTGTAAAGTACAGACATTTATAGTTAGTCATTCATTGAGTGGGCGCGAATACTTTCCGCCATTTTATTCAAATTGAGTCATTAAATGTGCTCCATCTACCTCCTCCTCTAGAATTATCTATCTTTCCTATAAAGGCTCGAATAGAAGACATTGTAAGGGTTCCAGATTTCTATCAGCAAACTGTGCAGTGAAAAGGCTTTTGTATACATTTTGTAATATTTATGTATGAAGGTTCAGAGCCCATAGGGTCTCAGTGAGTAGGAGTTATGACTGTATTGAGGATTTTGGTCTTTGGTATCTCACAGTATGTAATTTCTCTTATGTGTTAATACAATATCTCCTTTCATGCTATTTATCTTCTTGTATCATGTTCTAGAATGCAAGTGACTCACTAGTTTGTAGTAAGGATTCATCTTTGTTGGTGCCCTTTCTGGAATTAGTCAAGCGCTTTAAATAGGCCTAGTCATGATATACTATTCCATGTTCACCTCATCCATGTTTTCTTCTATATTAGTTGCATGAGGAGGGTGCTTTTAAAATGCCATTATCATATAAGGATTCATAAATTGGCATGCCCTTATGTGGTTCTGTTGTGTATCTGGGTATCAGTCTCATGTTAACTAATATCTTCTTTATGTTTCCTCATTGCACTCACTTTCTGGTATTTGATTTCTGTGATATATTACTTGAACTGGCCCTCTTTACAGTAAGTTGTCTCTTAACTGTCGGATTCCTTTGTATTGGAGTTTTACATGATGTTCCTACATTATTCTTATCTTTGTGTCAGCTTCTGAGAGAGTTTGGTCCCATTCAAAACTTATTTCCTTGTTTTACAAGAGAAGTAAGTGAGATTTTGGATTGACAACCCAAGCTATACGAAGAGCTCCTTACTATATTAAGATGTCCTAGGCACTGGTCTATGGCAACTCTAGACTGTCTCTAGGGGGTGACAAAATTGTCCACAACAGAAGTCATCGACGCCCCTCTTAATTATAACATTATTTTGGGGCGTAGCTACACCTATGCCATGTCTGTTGTCCCATCTGCAATCCACTGCAAGATGTTTTTTCCTCATAATGAAAATATAGTCACCATTGACTATTTGACATATCGTGAGCCAAAATATCATACCTCCCCTCAGTCGACCATCTCTTCTGTAGCCAATAAGCAAACCATCAATTATTTGACCAGTGTCTCCCCTAGCATCTATAAAGACTCCTCCTTGATTGGAACCTTCCATGGTCTTCCTCCTCCTCCTGTCTCTGATCCCAGCTTAGCGAATGTTTTCATGATGCAATCGTCTCGGGCTGACCTTAAGCGGCCCATTTCGGCTAGTCAACAACCTCAACCTCAACCTCACCTACCGCAACCTGCTCCTATCCCTTCGCCTCAGCCAGCCGAACCTCTTCCTTCTGGCCCTTCTCTTACAGCTGGTACCCATGAGCCTCTTTACCCTCCTGGAATGGTTCCTCCAAGCCCTAGCCATTTCAAAGTCGTCCCACCTGGGCATTACCCCTCTGATCAGATTCCATTCCTATCTCCCCTATCAAGAGTGTACGCGGTACCTATCATGGCCACCCTCTCTCTTCATAACCTGACCCGTGGGATTCCTATCTAGTACCTTATCCTCCAGTTGCAACCCTGTTTGGTCAAACCAAACCTTATCTTGATTTGACCCCGGTTCAACTGGTCCCCATGACTTCTCCCACTGCAACAGTGCCTCAGTCACCTCAACAAGAACCACCTCATGTTACGACTGCTTCGGGTAAGAAGGTAAAAGCTCAAAAGGGGGCATCAAAGGACAAGGCTGCCCTGACAAACCCTGCCCCTCCTTAGCCTCCAAAGCATACCATCCAGTGTGCTTTGTGTGATGTTGTTGGCCACGCCACCCATACCTGTCCTAAATTGCCTCATCTCAAGCCCATGGTTAATGTCGCGTTCCCTAAGTCCATGGTCTCGACAGCCTCTGTTCCTTCCACACCCGCAGCCAAGAACCCCAAGACTATTCACACCAACCACCCCTATGATTTGTGTGATCTCTATGGCCATTACACCCACCTTTGTTCCCGCCTCGAGGACTTTCGCACATCTCTAGCCGCGGTCCGCCAATTCGAGGCTAAGCACAATGAGTCCACCTCTCCCCTATTTGCGCATTATGCTTTAGCAGCACTACCAAACATGAATTCTCCCATTGACATTCCCCCTCCTGATGTCAAGATGACGGAGCCTTCATCCACCATTTTCTACCTATCATCATCCATGAGACCCTTGGGGAACATTCCCTCTGAATCCTCCCCTATTGTTTTGCTTGACCTTCCTTCAGTGAGCACTCTGGGCTCAACATTGGTAGATCCTTTATCTGCTTACTCTTCTGTCACCTCTTGTGATGATGGGCATGTGACCCTCTCTTCTCATGATGATGAGCCAGGTAGCTTCGCCACGTCAAGTGGTCTTTTTTCCACCAATCACCCCATCTTCTATCACGATGATGAAATTATGGAAGAAATCACCACCCTTGACTTTATCTATTCCCCCTTACATCAAACCCATGCATTCGAACCACATACACCTTGTGGCCATTACATTGACACCCAATGTTTGGGTAAGGCGGCACCCATATTTGAGAGACTAAGAGAAGTAATTCTCCACAACTCTCCTAGTGTATCTACTCGTGTCGACTCTAGTACCATTATTATTCCACATTTAGAAGAACCTATAGAGTCCCATATCACTTCAGATCACAGTAGGAATGATACCCCTTATCATTCCTTCATCTTACATCAGCAACCCAGTCTCTTAGACATTTTTGTTGACCAAACTATAGCTTTTTCTAAGAGAGCATCAGTTCATTATCTCCAAATCCTCTTTTTGGGATAGTGACACCAGGTATGCCAACCCAGAAACTTAAATTCCATTTGATTCATATATGCAGTACTAAAAGAGATTGGTAATCCTCCATTTCCTTTCTCAAACTACATAACCATAACAAAAACAAATGGCACACCACATCATTAAAATGTGTTTAGATTCCCCTTTTTTTAAATACATCTCGGCATGACCACAACATTCTTGGGGGCACCTATGCCCCTCAACCATAAAAATCATAGATCTCAGCCAAAAATAGTACTTCAACCCCCTTTCTCTAATAGGTCGCACTTTTCAGGTCATTTCCTAGGACAGGTCACAATTTTCTGCCCAGTACCTACTACCCAGCTCGCAGAATAGAACCCAAAAAGTGTGACTTGGCCTGTTCATGAGCTCTGGGTACCTGTTAGTTTTTAGTACCTTGATACTTCACCAGGACACATTTTTTCCATGTAGGGTCTATTCACCTCTCCTCCAAATCAGATTTCATCACTTACAACACTTGTATTTGGGGCACCACTTTTCCTCCTTACTTGTCCTTGTTCGTGTTGATTTTTGTCATAAGCTACCCTTTTGTACTCATGTTTTTATGGTCCCCCATTGGACCTTTACTGTGTCACAGCACCATCGAGTCGCCCTTCTTTAGAGAATCTGAGTTGAGTCATCATCGCATTCATAGAATCTATCCCGAGTTCCTTTGTATCCCGTTATAGTCCTCCATCCTTCATTACTCGGTTCCTCTCTCGTGTCGCACATTATGGCCTTCAGTCCCACTGTCCCCTATCCCTCATGATATTTTGTTAGTCACTTCCAGGTCATGCATGCCCTTTATGCTTTAACAAGGAATTCATCCATTCGCTATTCAGTACCCCCCATTTCATCATCATCATTGGTATCAGTCTGTCAGTCACTCTACTATTTTCTCTCGTGCCTTAGTTGAGGATTCCTTATTGCCTTACCTATGGAGGACCTCCTTCTGTTGACATCATATCATTCATTCCAGAAGATAGGTCTAGAGGGAGGTGTACCTTGGTTCCAGCTTCCACACTTGTTTGGTGCCTCGGATCAGGCAAAGGGATTTCTCATTACCCTTTGACTTGATTGTTTCTCAGCTCCAACTCCTTTCAGCGTAATCGAGATCTGTACACTTGATGGTCCAATGATGCTGCAACAGATATTGGTGATTCCCGGGTGTGTGTGAGATGTCTCAACCCTCATGAGGGGGTGGCCCTACAGGTAGTCCCCCACATGCCTGGATGACCACTTCCTCACAGCCTTCGATGCAGCTCCATACATTTTATGATGTCAGCCTTAGCCACTTGCAACACCTCTTTGATTTTCATGTATCAGTTAGATTTTGCGATCCATTCCCCATTGATAGGGGGCATTTGGGTTGTATTTGTATCTCATGTACTTAGATATTATTGTATAAGTCCTATCTGTTATCCTAGGCACAACATGTGTGTGGGATTCATCATTATCTCTTTTATCTGGCTCATGTTTATGCTAGCATGTACTTTACAGTTCGGTCCCTTGTTGACTGGACACACTATTATTTTGTACTTTGTCTCGGTAGGCATAGGTATGCCTCCCCCGTCGCCTCTAGCACAGGTACCCACTCATAAAAAGATACTTTTTGCACCTGTAAGTCTCGTCTCCTCAGGGTCTAGTTTTTCAGCACATTAGGCTACCTTAAATTTCTCTCTCTGACTTCCTTTTTGATATTTGGTGATTGAGTTCTTACAATGTACTTCGGTCATACGATTTGCTTCTAACACTCGCATGTTGGGGGGGCAATCTGTTACACCATTTTTTGGTCATCTAACCTATTATCATTAGATGGACCCAAGTACACCATGTAAGACCAATTTTATTCTAAATAAAATTGCTTTCACTATGTAAAATAACTTAATAAAACACATTTATTAAGTTACTTATGGCCTAAACAGAAAACCCCAAAAGGAAATATTAAACAAATCTATATTTGTTTGATTTTCCTCATGGAATAATTAATTAAACAATAATTTAATTATTATTCCTGGTTATATTTAACCCAAAACAAAGAAATTAATTAGATAAATCCTTATTTATCTTATTATTTTCTAGGAATAATTATTTATATCTTATTTAAATAATATTCCTTGTTAAATATGACTAAATCATTTATAAATAATTAAATAAAGCATTATTTATCTAATTATCATTCAACCACTTCCTTAAAATAATAAATAAATCATTTATTTATTTATTATTTACAAATAAAGGGATTTGACCCAAGTCAAATACCTTTTCCCTCCAACAAATATAATAAAATATTCCTAAAAGGTGGTTCTATAATTTGGTTAATAATATTTTATTCATGCACCAAGTCTTAGACTACTCTAATATTTTGTTATAAATAGAAGGGTTTTCCCATTCATGTCACCTTTCATTGCATATTAGATCACTCTAGATATATACTCCTGGTCTAACTTTGAGCCATTATCATTGTCACATTATCCATTATTTACTTTGTGAGCTCCCTTTGAGTTCTATGTTTGTTTGGGTTTTCTACACCAGCAAGAGAGAAATTTTAGATCTGAAATGCTGAGGACTTTCAAGAACCCATCCCATTGAGGATAATTGGAAACACCTTTCTTGTTTTCCTCTCAGGTGCCCTTTAATATAAAAAATTCTTTAAAAAATATTGTTCTTGTCTTATCTATTGGATGCATGGAGCAAAACTTCATTTTTACTGCTTAATGTCTTTTTATGCATAGATTTGGATTTGTGTAGATTTGTTTGGATCAACTAACTGCAGATTTGAAGATATTGGCAGCCATAATTGATGTTAGGGATATTTGTTATGTGTAGCTAAAGTGATATTTTTTCCGACAAAAGATTCATACTAACAATCAGGTTAAGGTTAAGGGTTTGGTCAAGGTTAGGGTTAGGTTATAGTTAGGGTCATAGTTAAGGTTAAGGGTAAGGTTATAGTTAGGTTAACCTTAAGGTTAAGGTTAGCTTAAGGTTAAATTTGGGTTAAGGTTAAGGTTAGGGTTAAGGTTAGGGTCAAGGTTAAGGGTAAGGGTAAGGGTAAGGTTAAGGTTAAGGTTAAGGGAATGGCCAAGGTTAGTGTTAGGTTATAGTGAAGGTTAAGGTTAAGTTAAGAGTAAAGTCGAGGTTAAGGTTAGGTGAAGGTTAATATTAACAGTAAGGTTAAGGTTAAGGTTATTGGTCTTAACCTTAACCTTCACTATAACTTAACCTTAATCTTAACCTTAACCTAAACCTTAGCCTAACCTTAACCATAACCATAACCTTAACCATAACCTTAACCTTGACCTTAACCTTGACCCTTAACCTTAAGCTAACGTTAACCTTAACCTAACCTTAACCTTAACCTTGACCTTAACCTTAACCTAAACTTAAGCTTAACCTTAACCTTGACTTTAACTATAACCTAACCCTAACCTTGACCAAACTCTTAACCTTAACCTAACTAAACCCATAACCTTAACCTTAACCTTTATTCTTAACCCTAACCTTACCCTTAACCTTAATCTTAACCTGAGGTTAAGATTATGGTTTAGGTTAAGGTTAAGGATAAGTTAAGGTTAAGGTTCAGGGTTTGGTCAAGGTTAGGGTTAGGTTATAGTTAAGGTCAAGGTTAAGGTTAGGTTAAATTTAAGGTTAATGCTAAGGTTAAGATTAAGGTTATGGTTAAGGTTAATGTTAAGGTAAGGCTAAGGTTACATTAAGGTTAAAGTCAAAGTTATGGTTAGGTTAAGGTTAAGATTAGGTTAAGGGTAAAGTTAAGGTTATGGTTAGGGTAAGGCTAAGGTTAGGTTAAAGGTAAAGTTAAGGTTAAGGTTATCGTTAAGGTTATATTAACTTGACTAAACCTGTAACCTTAACCTTAACCTAACCTTAACTTTGACTTAACCTTAACCTCACCCTAACCTTAACCTAACCTTAACTATAACTTAACCCTAACCTTGACCAAACTTTAACCTTAACCTTAACTTAACCTTAACCTTCCCATAACATTAACCTTAACCTTCACTATAACCTAACTTTAATATTAACCTTAACTTTTACCTTAACCTTAACCTTAACTTTACCCTTAACCTAACCTTGACCTTAACCTAAGGTTAGGGTTAGGTTATAGTTAAGGTCAGGTTTAAGTTTAATGTTAAGGGTAAGGTTAAGATTAAGGTTAAGTTTAAAGTCAAGGTTAAGGTTAATGCTAAGGGTTTGGTCAAGGTTAAGGTTAAGTTAAGTTTAATGTTAGGTTAAGGGTAAGGTTAAGGTTAAGGTTAAGGTTAAGGTTGTGGGAAAGTTAAGGTTATGGTTAAGGTTAGGGTTAAGGGGAAGGGTAAGGTTAAGGTTATGGTTAAGGTTGTGGGTTTAGTCACGTTAAGTTTAAGGGTAAGGTTAAGGTAAAGGTTAAGGGTTTGGTCAAGGTTAGGGTTAGGTTATAGTTAAGGGTAAGAGTAAGGATTAAGGTTAAACCTAACCTTGAACAAACCCTTAAGGTTAAGGTTAGGTTAAGGTTAAGATTAGGTTAAGGTTAGGGTTAAGGTTTGGTTATAGTTAAGGTCAAGGATAACGTTATGGTTAAGGTTAAGGTTAGGTTATAGTTAGGATAGGTTAAGGGTAAAGTTAAGGTTAAGGTTATGGTTATGGTTAAGGTTAGGGTAAGGTTAAAGGTTAAGGTTAAGGTTACGGGTTTAGTCAGGTTAAGGTTATAGTTAAGGTTAAGGCTAAGGTTAAGGTTAGGTTAAGGTTAAGGTTACTGGTTTAGTCAAGTTAAGGCTAAGGTCAAGTTTAAGGGTAAAGTGAAGGTTAAGGTTAAGATTAGGTTAAGGTTAGGTTAAGGTTAAGGGTAAGGTTAAGGTTAAGGTTAAGTGTTTGGAAAGGTTAAGGTTATGGGTTAGGTTATAGCTAAGGTTCAGGGTAAGGTTAGGGCTAAGGTTAGGGTAAGGTTAAGATAATGTTAAGGTTAAGGTTAAGGATAAGGTTAACCGAACCTTAACCTCACTAAACCCATAAATTGAACCTTAACCTAACCGTAACCTTGAATTTACCCTTAACCTAACCTTAACCTTAAATTTACCCTTAAAGTAATCTTAACATTAACCTTAACCTTAACCTTACCCTTACCCTTAACCTTAACCTTAACTTGAACCTTTACCCTAACCTTACCCTAACCTTAACCTTAACCGTAACTTTAACCTTAACCATAACCTTAACCTTAACCTTAACCTTCAGGTCAAGGTTAAGGTTAGGTTAAGGTTAAGGTTAAGGTTACGGGTTTAGTCAAGTTCAGCTTAAGTTTATGGTTAAGGTTAAAGTGAAGGTTAAGGGTTTTGTCAAGGTTAAGGTTAGGTTAAGGTTGAGCTTAAGGTTATGGTTATGGTAAGGTTAAGTTTAAGGTTATGGATAGGTTAAGGTTAAGGTTAAGGGTTACGGGTTTAGTCAGGTTAAGGTCGAGGTTAATGTTAAGGTTAAGGTGAGTGTTAAGGGTAAGGTTAAGTTTAAGGTTAAGGTGAACGTTAAGGGTAAGTTTAAGGTCAAGGTCGAGGCTAAGGTTAAAGTTAGGGTTAGGTTAAGGGTAACCTAACCTTAAACTTAACCTTAACCTTACCCTAACCCTAACCTTAACCTTAACCTAACTAAACTTGTAACCTTAACCTTACCTTAACCTGAATTTAACCTTAACCTTAACCTTAACCATAACCCTAACCTTGACCAAACCCTTAACCTTAACCTTAACCTCACTAAATTTGTAACGTTAACCTTAGCCTGACTAAACCCGTAACCTTAACCTTGGCCTAAACTTAACCTTAACCTTAACCTAACTATAACCTTACCCTTAACCTAACTTAACCTTTACCTTGACCTTGACCTTGACCTTGACCTTAACCTTAACCTTAACCCTAACCTTACCCTTAACCTTAACCTTAATCTTAACTTTAATATGACTAAACTTGTAACCTTAACCTTACCCTTAACCTTAACCTGAACCTTTACCCTTAACCTTAACCTTACCCCCTTAACCTCAACCTTAACCTAACCTTAACCTTAACTAAAACCTAACCCTAACCTTAACCTTAATCTTAACCTAACCTTCACCTTGAATTTACCCTTAACCTAACCATAACCTTAACTTTACCTTAACCTTGACTTTACCCTTAACATAACCTTAACATTAACCTTATCCTTAACCTTATATTAACCTTAACCTAACTTTAACCTCAACCTTAACCTAACTATAACCTTCCGTTAATCTAATTTAACCTTAACCTTGACCTTGACCTTAACCTTAACCTTAACTTTACCCTAACCTTATGGGTTTAATCATGTTAAGGTTAGTCAGTTTCAGGTTGAGGTTAAGGTTAAGGTCAAGGTTAAGGTTAGTGAGGTTCAGGTTGAGGTTAACATTAAGGTCAAGGTTAAGGTTAAGGTCAAGGTCAAGGTCAAGGTTAAGGTTAATTTCAAGGGTTTGGTGAAGGTTAGGGTTAGGTTAAGGTTATGGTTAAGGTTAGGTTAAGGTTAAGGTCAAGGTTAAGGTTAGGTTAAGGGTAAGGTTATGGTTAATTTTAATGTTAATGTTAAGGGTAAGGTTAAGGTTAATTTTAATGTTAAGGGTTTGGTCAAGAAGGTTAGGGTTATGGCTAATGTTAAGGTAAAGGATAAGGTTAAGGTCAATGTTAAGATTAGGTTTAAGGTTAGTGTTAGTTTAAGGTTAAGATAATTATAAGGGTAATGTTAAGGTTAGGTTAAGGTTATGGTTAAGGTTAAGGTTAATGTTAAGGTTAGGGTTAGGTTAAGGTTAAGATAAGGATAAGGTTAAGGTTAAGGTTAGGGTAAAGGTTAAGGTTAAGGTTAAGGTTAGGTTAAGGTTAAGTTAAGGGTAAAGTCAACTTGTAATATTAATGTTAACCTTAACTTTCACTATAACCAAACCCTAACATTGACCAAAACCTTAACCTTAACTATAACCTAACCTTAACCTTAACCAAACCCTTAACCTTAATCTTCAATTTACCCTTAACTTAACCTTAACCTTAACCCTAATAGTAACTTTAACCTTACATTATCCTAACTCAACCTTAACCTTGACCTTGACCTTGACCTTGACCTTAACCTTACTGTAACTTTAAAGGTTTAGTTAGGTTAAGGTTAAGGGTTTGGTCAAGGATAGGGTTAGGTTAAGGTTAAGGGTGAAGTTTAAGGGTAAGGTTAGGTTAAGGGTAAAGTTAGGGTTAAAGTTAGGGGAAGGTTAATGTTAATGTCAAGGTTACGGTGAAGGTTAAGGGTAAGGTTAGGGTAAGGTTAAGGTTAAGGTCAAGGTCAAGGTTAAGGTTAAGTTAGGTTAAGGTAAGGTTAAAGTTACAGTTAGGTTAAGGTTAAGGTTAAGGTTAGGTTAAGGTTAATATTAGCTTAAGGGTAAATTTAAGTTTAAGGTTAGGTTAACCTAACCTTAACCTTAACCTAACCTTAACCTTGACCTTAAATATAACCTAACCCTAACCTTGACCAAACCTTAACCTTAACCTTAACTTAACCTTAACCTTAACCTTAACATTCCCGTAACCTTAACCTTAACTATAACATAACCTTGAACTTAACCATAACCTTATGCTTGACGTTAATTAAAACCTAACCTTAACCCTACCCTCAACCTAATATTAACCTTAACCTAACATTAACCTTAAAGGTTTGATCAAGGTTAGGGTTAACCTTAACCATTACCCTTACCCTTAAGTATAAACAAACCCTAACCTTGACCAAACTCTTAACCTTAACTTTAACCTTACCCTTAACCTTAACCTGACTAAACCCATAAACTTAACCTTACCCTTACCCTTACCCTTAACCCTGTCTAACCCACCATAACCTTAACTCCAACATTACACTTAATATAACCTTAACTTAAACTTAACCTTAACTTATTCTGACCCCAGACTAAACCCCAACATTAACCTTAACCTTGACTTTAACTTAACTCAATTCCAACTTTACCTCATCCTTAAACTTAACCTTGACCTTAACTATAACCCAACCCTAACCTTAGGTTAAGGCCGAAGGTTAGGTTAAGGGTAAAGTTAAGGTTAAGGTTAAGGTTAAAGTTAAGGTTAAGGTTAAGGTTACGTTATAGTGAAGGTTAAGGTTAAGGTTATGGTAAGGTTAAGTTAAGGTTAATGTTAAGGTTTGGTCAGGGTTAGGTTAGGGTTATAGTTAAGTGTCAAGTTTAAGGTTAAGGTTAAGGTTAGATTAAGGTTAAGGTTAGATTAAGGTTAAGGTTAGGCTAAGGTTAAGGTTACGGGTTTATTTAGGTTAAGGTTAAGGTTAAGATTAGGTTAAGGGTAAATTCAAGGTTAAGTTTATTGTTATGGGAAGGTTAAGGTTAAGGTTAAGGGGTTAAGGTTAGGTTAAGGTAAAGTCAAGGTTAAGGCTAGGTTAGGGTTAAGGTTATGGTTATGGGAAGGTTAAGGTTAAGGTTAGGTTAAGGTAAAGTCAAGATTAAGGTTAGGGTAAGGTTAAGTTAAGGTTAACGTTATGTATAGTGGGAAGGTTAAAGTTAAGGTTATAGTTAAGGTCAACGTCATACATACATAAGTTATGTTGGGGTAAAGGTTAATGTTAAGGGTAGGTTATAGTCAAGGTTAAGGTTAAGACACATAACCTTAAACCTTAACATAACCTTAATCTTAACCTTACCTTAACCTAACTTAACCTTAAACCTTAACCTTAACTCTAATGTTACCTTAACCTAACTTAACCTTTTTAACCTTACCCTTAACCTCAACGTGACTAAAATCATAACCTTAACATTAACCTTACCCTTAAACCTAACCCTAAACTTAACCTTAACCGTAACCTTAACCTTAACATTACACTTAACCTAACCTTAACTTTAACTTTAACCTTAACTTAACCTTAACCTTGACCAAACCCTTAACATTAACCTTAACCTTGACTTTAAACTTAACCTTAACCTTAACTTTACCCTTAACCTTAAACTTAACCTTGACCTTAACTATAACCTAACCCTAACCTTAGGTTAAGGTCAAGGTTAGGTTAAGGGTAAAGTTAAGGTTAAGGTTAAGGTTAAAGTTAAGGTTAAGGTTAAGGTTACGTTATAGTGAAGGTTAAGGTTAAGGTTATGGTAAGGTTAAGTTAAGGTTAATGTTAAGGTTTGGTCAGGGTTAGGGTTAGGTTATAGTTAAGGTCAAGTTTAAGGTTAGGTTAAGGTTAGGATAAAGTTAAGATTAGGTTAAGGTTAAGTTAGGGTTAAGGTTACGTTAAGGCTAGGTCAAGGTTAAGGTTAGGTTAAGGTTAAAATTAAGGTTAAGGTTACGTTAAGGTTAGGTCAAGGTTAAGGTTAGGTTAAGGTTAAAATTACGTGTTTAGTCAGGTTAAGGTTAAGGGTAGGTTAAGGGTAAATTCAAGGTTAAGGTTATGGTTATGGGAAGGTTAAGGTTAAGGTTAGGTTAAGGTAAAGTCAAGATTAAGGTTAGGGTAAGGTTAAGGTTAACGTTATGGTTATGGGAAGGTTAAAGTTAAGGTTATAGTTAAGGTCAATGTCAAGGTTAAGGTTAAGGTTAAGGTTAGGTAAAGGTTAATGTTAAGGGTAGGTTATAGTCAAGGTTAAGGTTAAGACACATAACCTTAATCTTAACCTTACCTTAACCTAACTTAACCTTAAACCTTAACCTTAACTCTAATGTTACCTTAACCTAACTTAACCTTAACCTTAACCTTAACCTTAACTTAACCTTGAACTTGACCTTAACTATAACCTTAACCTTAACCTTCCCATGACCTAAATCTTAACCTTGAATTTACGTTAACCTAAACTTAACCCCTTAACCTTAACGTTAACATTCCCATAACCATAACCTTAACCTTGACTTTACCCTTAACCTTTACCTTATCCTTAACCTGACTAAACCCGTAACCTTAACCTTATCCTAACCTTAACCTTCACCTAGCCTTACCCTAACCTTAACCTCAACCTAACCTTAACCTAACCTTAACCTTGACCTTAACTATAACCTAACCCTAACCTTGACCAAACCTTAACCTCAACCTAACCTTAACCTAACCTTAACCTTGACCTTAACTATAACCTTAACCTTCACTATAACCTAACCTTAACCTTAACCTTAACTTTTACCTTAACCTTAACCTTAACTTTACTCTTAACCTAACCTTGACCTTAACCTAAGGTTAGGGTTAGGTTATAGTTAAGGTAAAGGTTAAGTTTAAGGTTAAGAGTAAGGTTAAGGTTAAGTTTAAAGTCAAGGTTAAGATTAATGTTAAGGGTTTGGTCAAGGTTAAGGTTAAGTTAAGGTTAAAGTTAATGTTAAGGTTAGGTTAAAGTTAATGTTAAGGTTAGGGTTAAGGTTAGGGGAAGGTTAAGGCTAAGGTTAGGGTTAAGGTTAAGGTTAAGGTTGTGGGAAGGTTAAGGTTAAGGTTAAAGATAAGGTTAGGGTTAAGGGGAAGGGTAAGGTTAGGGTTAAGGTTAAGGTTATGGGTTTAGTGATGTTTAGTTTAAGGGTAAGGTTAAGGTAAAGGTTAAGGGTTTGGTAAGGGTTAGTGTTAGGTTATAGTTAAGGGTAAGGGTAAAGATTAAGGTTAACCCTAACCTTGACCAAACCCTTAAGGTTAAGGTTAGGTTAAGGTTAATATTAGGTTAAGGGTAGGGTTAAGGTTAGGTTATATTTAAGGTCAAGGATAGGGTTATGGTTAAGGTTAAATTATAGTTAGGATAGCTTAAGGGTAAAGTTAAGGTTAAGGTTAAGGTTATGGTTAAGGTTAGGGTAAGGATAAAGGTTAAGGTTAAGATTATGGGTATAGTCAGGTTAAGGTTATAGTTAAGGTTATGGTTAAGGTTAAGGTTAAGGATAAGGTTAAGGTTAGGTTAAGGTTACTGGTTTAGTGAGGTCAAGGTTAAGGTTAAGTTTAAGGGTAAATTAAAAGTTAAGGTTAAGGTTAAGATTAGTTCAAGGTTAAGGTTAAGGGTAAGGTTAAGGTTAAGGGTTTGGAAAGGTTAAGGTTATGGGTTAGGTTATAGTTAAGGTTGAGGGAAAGGTTAGGGCTAAGGTTAGGGTAAGGTTAAGATAATGTTAAGGTTAAGGTTAAGGTTAGTCAAACCTTATCTTAAGTTGCTTAAGCTTAACCTAACCTTAACCTAACTAAACCCGTAACATGAACCTTAACCTAACTGTAACCTTGACTTTACCCTTAACCTAACATTAACCTTAAACTTAACCTTAACTTTACCCTTAAAGTAACCTTAACCTTAACCTTGACCTTACCCTTATCCTTAACCTTAACCTTAACATGAACCTTTACCCTAACCTTACCCTAAACTTGACCTTAACCTTAACCATAGCCTTAACCTTAACCTTAACCTTAAGGTCAAGGTTAAGGTTAGGGTAATGTTACAATTACAAGTTTAGTCAGGTTAAGATTAAGTTTATGGTTAAGCTTAAAGTGAAGGTTAAGGGTTTTGTCAAGGTTAAGGTTAAGGTTATTCTTATGGGAAGGTTAAGGTTAAGGTTATGGTTAGATTAAGGTTAAGGTTAAGGGTTATGGGTTTAGTCAGGTTAAGGTTAAGGTTAATGTTAAGATTAAGGTGAGCGTTAAGGGTAAGGTTAAGGTTAAAGTTAAGGTTAAGGTCAAGGTCGAGGCTAAGGTTAAGGTTAGGGTTAGGTTAAGGGTAACCTTAACCTTAACCTTAACCTTAACCTTACCCTTACCTTAACCTTAACCTTAACCTAACTAAACCTGTAACCTTAAATTTACCTTAACGTTAACCTTAACCATAACCCTAACCTTGACCAAACCCTTAATCTTAACGTTAACCTCACTAAACTTGTAACCTTAGCCTTAACCTTAACCTGACTAAACCCGTAAACTTAACCTTAACCTTAACCTAACTATGACCTTACCTTTAACCTAACTTAACCTTTACCTTGACCTTGACCTTAACCTTAACCTTACCCTTAACCTTCACCTTAACCTTCACCTTAACCTTAACCTTAACATCACTAAACCTGTAACCTTAACCTTACCCTTAACATTAACATTAACATGAAACTTTACCCTTAACCTTAACATTAACCTTAACCTAACCTTAACCTTAACTAAAACCTAACCCTAACCTTAACCTTGACTTTACCCTTAACCTAACCTTAACCTTTACTTTACCCTTAACCTAACCTTAATGTTAACCTTATATTAACCTTAACCTAACCTTAACCTTAACCTTAACCTAACTATAACCTTACATTAACCTAAATTAACCTTAAGCTTGACCTTGAACTTAACCTTAACTTTAACTTTACCCTAACCCTAAGGGTTTAGTCATGTTAAGGTTAGTCAGTTTTAGGTTCAGGTTAAGGTTAAGGTCAAGGTTAAGGTTAGTTAAGTTCAGGTTGAGGTTAACGTTAAGGTCAAGGTTAAGGTTAAGTTAAGGTCAAGGTCAAGGTCAAGGTTAAGGTTAAGGTCAAGGGTTTGGTCAAGGTTAGGGTTAGGTTAAGGTTATGATTAAGGTTAGGTTAAGGCTAAGGTCTAGGTTAAGGTTAGGTTAAGGGTAAGGTTACAGTTAATGTTAATGTTAATGTTAATGTTAAGGGTAAGGTTAAGGTTAATTTTAATGTTAATGGTTTGGTCAAGGAGGTTAGGGTTATGGTTAAGGTTAAGGTAAAGGATAAGGTTAAGGTTAATGTTAAGGTAAAGGTTAGGGTTAGGTTAAGGTTAATATAATTATAAGGTTAAGGTTAAGGTTATGGTTAAGTTTAAGGTTAAAGTTAGGGTTAAGGTTAGGGTTAGGTTAAGGTTAAGATAAGGATAAGGTTAAGGTTAAGGTTAAGGTTATGGTAAAGGTTAAGGTTAAGGTTAAGGTTCTTTAAGGTTAAGGTTAGGTTAAGGTTAAGTTAAGGGTAAAGTCAACTTTTAACCTTAACGTTAACCTTAACTTTCACTATAACCAAGCCCTAACCTTGACCAAAACCTTAACCTTAACTATAACCTAACCTTAAACTTGAATTTACCCTTAACTTAACCTTAAAATTAACCCTAACCATAACTTTAACCTTACATTATCCTAACTCAACCTTAACCTTGACCTTGACCTTAACCTTAACCTTACCCTAACCTTAAAGGTTTAGTCAGGTTAAGGTTAAGGTTAAGGGTTTGGTCAAGGTTAGGGTTAGGTTAAGGTTAAGGGTGAAAGTTAAAGGTAAGGTTAGTTTAAGGGTAAAGTTAGGGTTAAAGTTAGTGGAAGGTTAAGGTTAATTTCAAGGTGAAGGTGAAGGTTAAGGGTAAGGTTAGGGTAAGGTAAAGGTTAAGGTCAAGGTCAAGGTCAAGGTTAAGGATAAGTTAGGTTAAGGTAAGGTTAAGGTTACAGCTAGTTTAAGGTTAAGGTTAAGGTTAGGTTAAGGTTAAGATTGGGTTAAGGGTAAAGTTAAGTTCAAGGATAGTTTAACCTAACCTTAAAGGTTAAAATAACCCTAACCTTGACCAAACCATTAACCTTAACCTTACCCTTAACCTTAACCTGACTAAACCCATAACCTTAACCTTAACCTTAACCTAACCTTAACCTTGACATTAACTATAACCTAACCCCAACCTTGACCAAACCTTAACCTTAACCTTAACCTTAATCTTCCTGTAACCTTAACCTTAACTATAACATAACTTTAACCTTAACTATAACCTTATCCTTGACCTTAACTATAACCTAACCTTAACCCTACCCTTAACCTAATCTTAACCTTAACCTAACCATAACCTTAAAGGTTTGGTCAAGGTTAGGGTTAGGTTATACTTAAGAGTAATGGTAAGGGTTAGGTTATACTTAAGGGTAATGGTAAGGGTTAAGGTTAACCCTAAACTTGATCAAACCCTTAACCTTAACCTTAACCTTACCCTTAACCCTAACCCTAACCTCAACCTTAACCGAAAACTTATCCTTAACTTCACACTTAACCTAAGGTTAAGGCTAAGTTAAGGTTAGGTTAAGGTTAAGGTTACGGGTTTAGTCAGGTTAAGGTTAAGGTTAAGGTTAAACAAACCTTATCTTTAAGTCGCTTAAGCTTAACCCACCTTAAACTCCGACTAAACCCCGTAATCTCTGGAACTTAACAATCGTAAGCTTAAATTTACTCTTAACCCAACCTAACCTTAACCTTAACCTTAGTCGTACCCTTAAAGTAACTTTCAGCATATCCTTTAACTCCGAACTCCGAACCTTTACCCTAACCTTACCCTAACCTTAACCTTAAATGTAACCTTAACTTTAACCTATCCTTAACCTTGACCTTGACCTTAACCTTAACCATAGCCTTAACCTTAACTTTAACCTTAAGGTCAAGGATAAGGTTAGGTTAAGGTTAAGTTTATGAGTTTAGTTATTTTAAGGTTAAGTTTACGGTTAAGGTTAAAGTGAGAGTTAAGGGTTTTGTCAAGGTTAAGGTTAGGTGAAGGTTAAAGTTAAGGTTATGGTTATGGGAAGGTTAAGGTTAAGGTTATGGTTAGGTTAAGGTTAGGTTATGTTAAGGTTAAGTTTAAGGGTTACGAGTTTAGTCAAGTTAAGGTTAAGGTTAATGTTAAGGTTAAGGTGAGAATTAAGGGTAAGGTTAAGGTTAAGGTCTAGGTTGAGGCTAAGATTAAGGTTAGGGTTAGGTTAAGGGTAAACTAACCTTAACATTAACCTTAACCTTAACCTTAATCTAACCTTAACCTTAACCTTAACCTTAACCTAACTAAACTCATAACCTTAACCTTACCTTAACCTAACTTTAAACTTAACCTTAACCTTAACCATAACCCTAATCTTGACCAAACCCTTAACCTTAACTTGAATAAACTCGTAACCTTAACCTTAACCTAAATAAACCTATAACCTTAACCTTAACCTTAACCTAAACTTAACCTTAACCTTAACCTAACTATAACCTTACCCTTAACCTACCTTTACCTTGACCTTGACCTTAACATTAACCTTAACCTTACCCTTAACCTTACCCTTAACCTTAACCTTAACCTTAATATGACTAAACCTGTAACCTTAACCTTACCCTTAACCTTAACCTGAACCTTTACCCTTAACCTTAACCTAACCTTAACCTTGAGTTTACCCTTAACCTAACATTTACCTTAACTTTACCTTAACCTTGACTTTACCCTTGACCTAACCTTAACCTTATCTTCAACCTTATATTAACCTTAACCTTACCTTAACCTTAACCTTAACCTAACTATAACCTTACATTAACCTAGCTTAACCTTAACCTTGACCTTAACCTTAACCTTATATTTAAATTTACCCTAACCTTAAGGGTTTAGTCATGTTAAGGTTAGTGAGGTTCAGGTTGTGGTTACGGTTAAGGTCAAGGTTAAGTTTAGTCAGGTTTAGGTTGAGGTTCAGGTTAAGGTCAACGTTAGGGTTAGGTCAAGGTTATGGTTAAGGTTAAGGTAAAGGTTAAGGCTATGTTAAGGGTAAGGTTATGGTTAATGTTAATGTTAATGTTAAGGGTAAGGTTAAGGTTAAGTTTAATGTTAAGGGTTTGGTCAAGGAGGTTAGGGTTATGGTTAAGGTTAAGGTAAAAGATAAGGTTAAGGTTAATGTTAAGGTTAGGGTTAAGGTTAGGTTTAGGTTAATTTTAAGATAATTATAAGGTTAATGTTAGGTTAAGGTTAAGGTTAAGGTTAGGGTTAAGGTTAGGGTTAGGTTAAGGTTAAGACAAGGATAAGGTTAAGGTTAAGGTTAGGGTAAAGGTTAAGTTTAAGGTTAAGGTTAAGGTTAAGGTTATTTAAGGTTAAGGTTAGGTTAATGTTAAGTCAAGGGTAAAGTAAACTTGTAACCTTAAATTTAACCTTAAATTTCACTATAACCAAACCCTAACCTTGACCAAAACCTTAACCTTAACCTTAACCTTAACCAAACCGTTAACCTTAACCTTGAATATACCCTTAACTTAACCTTAACTTTAACCCTAACTGTAACCTTAACCTTACATTATCCTAACTCAACCTTAACCTTCACCTTGACGTTAACCCTAACCTTACCCTAACCTTAAAGGTTGAGTCACGTTAATGATAAGGTTAAGGGTTTGGTCAAGGTTAGGGTTAGGTTAAGGTTAAGGGTGAAGGTTAAGGGTAAGGTTAGGTTAAGGGTAAAGTTAGGGTTAAGGTTAGGGGAAGGTTAAGGTTAAGGTTAAGGTTAAGGGTAAGGTTAGGGTAAGGTTAAGGTTAAGGTCAAGGTCAAGATTAAGGTTAAGTTAGGTTAAGGTGAGGTTAAGGTTACATTTAGGTTAAGGTTAAGGTTAAGGTTAAGGTTAGGTTAAGGTTAATATTAGATTAAGGGTAAAGTTAAGTTTAAGGTTAGGTTAACCTAACCTTAAAGGTTAACCTAACCCTAACCTTGACCAAAACCTTAACCTTACCCTTAACCTTAACCTGACTAAACCCATAACCTTAACCTTAACTTAACCTTAACCTTGACCTTAACTATAAATTAACCCTAACCTTAACCAAACCTTAACCTTAACCTTAACTTAACCTTAACTTTAACCTTAACGTTAACCTTCCTGTAACCTTAACTTTAACCTTCACTATAACCTAACCTTAAACTTAACTTAAACTTTAACCTTAACGTTACCCTTAACCTAAGCTTGACCTTAACCTAAGGTTAGGGTTTGGTTATAGTTAAGGTCAAGGTTAAGTCTAAGGTTAACGGTAAGGTTAAAGTGAAGTTTAAGTTTAAGGTCAGGGTTAAAACTAATGTTAATGGTTTTGTCAAGGTTAAGGTTAAGTTAAGGTTAAAGTTAACGTTAAGGTTAGGTTAAGGGTAAAGTTAAGGTTAAAGTTAGGGGAAGGTTAAGGTTAAGGTTAGGGTTAAGGTTAAGATTAAGGGTATGGGAAGGTTAAGGTTAAGGTTAAGGTTAAGGGTAAGTTAGGGTTAAGCTTAAGGGTAAGTTAATGTTAAGGTTAAGGTTATGGGTTTATTCAGGTTAAGGTTAAGGGCAAGGTTAAGGTTAAGGTTAAGGGTTTGGTCAATGTTAGGGTTAGGTTACAATTAAGGGTAAGGGTAACGGTTAAGTTTAACCCTAACCTTGACCAAACCCTCAAGGTTAAGGTTAGGTTAAGGTTAAGATTAGGTTAAGGGTAGGGTTAAGGTTAGGTTATATTTAAGGTCAAGGATAAGGTTATGGTAAGGTTAAGGTTAGGTTATAGTTAGGTTAGGTTAAGGGTAAATTTAAGCTTAAGGTTATGGTTATGGTTAAGTTTAGCGTAATTTCAATGGTTAAGGTTAAGGTTATGGGTTTAGTCAGGTTAAGGTTAAGGTTAAAGTTACAGGTTAAGTCAGGTTAATGTTAAGGTTATGGTTAAGGGTAAAGTCAAGGTTAAGGTTAAGATTAGGTTAAGGTTCAGGTTAATATTAGGTTAAGTTTAAGGTTAAATTTAAGGTTAAATTTAGGTTAAGGTAAGGTTAAGGTGGTTAAGGGTAAAGTCAAGGTTAAGGTTAGGTTAAGGTTAAGGTTAACGTTAAGGTTAGGTTAAGCATAAAGTTAAGGTTAGGGTTAGGTTAAGGTTAAGGTTAGGTTAAGGGTAAAGTTAAGGTTAGGGTTAGGTTAAGATTAAGGTTAAGGTTATGGTTAGGCTAAGGTTAAGGTTAAGGTTAAGGGTAAAGTTAAGGTTAAGGTTAGGTTAAGGTTAAGACAAGGTTAAGATTAAGATTAAGGTTAAGGTTAGGTTAAGGGTAAAGTGAAGGTTAAGGTAAAGTTAAGGTTAAGGTTAAGGTTAAGGGCTTGGTCAAGGTTAGGGTTAGGATATAGTTAAGGTCAAGGTAAGTTTAAGGTTAAGGGTAAGGGTAAGGTTAGGTTAATGGTAAAGTTAAGGTTAAGGTTAAGGTTAGGGGTATAGTATGGTTAGGGTAAAGTTAAGGTTAAGGTTATGAATATGATTAGGTTAAGGTTAAGGTTAGGGGAAGGTTAAGGTTAAACTTAATGTTAAGGTTAAGGTTAATTGTTTAGTTAGGTTAAGGCTAAGGTTAAGGTTAAGGTTAGTTAAAGGTTAAGGTGAAGTTAAGGTTAAGGTTAAGGTTAAGTTTAGGTTAAAATTAAGGTTAAGGTTAAGGTTAAGTGTAAAGTTAAGGTCAAGGTTAAGGTTAAGGGTTTGGTCAAGGTTAGGGTTTGGTTATAGTTAAGGTCATGGTTAAGGTTATGGTTAAGGTAACTTTAAGATAAGGTTAAGGGTAATGTTAAGGTTAAGGTTAGGTTAAGGTTATGGTTAAGGTAAGGTTAATGGTAGAGTTAAGGTTAAAGTTAGGTTAAGGTTAATAAAAGGTTAAGGGAAAGGTTTAGGTGAAGTTCAAGGTTAATGATAAGGGTAAGGTTAAGGAAAAGGTAAGGTTAACCTTAACCTAACCTTAACCTTAACCTTATCCTAAATAAACCTGTAACCTTAATATTAACCTTAACCATAACCTTGACCAAACCCTTAAGGTTAAGTTAAGGGTAAAGTCAAGGTTAAGGTTATGGCTATGCGAAAGTTAAGGTTAAGGTTAGGGTTAAGGTTAGGGAAATATTAATGTTAAAGTCAAGGTTAAGGTGAAGGTTAGGTTAGGTTAAGGTTAAGGTTAGGTTAAGGGTAAAGTTAAGGTTAAGGTTAGGTTAAGGTTAACCTTAACCCTTAACCTTATCTTACCCGTAACCTTAACCTTAACCTTAACTTTACCCTCAACCTGACCTTACCTTAACCTTAACCTAACATTAACATTAACCTTGACATCAACCTTAACCTTTACCCTTAACATACCCTTAACCTTAAGCTTAACTTAACCATAACCTTGAAATTACCCTTACCTTCACCTTAACATAACCTTGACGTTAAATTTACCCTTAATATTGACTTTAACCTTAACCTTTCCCTAACCTTAACCTTCCCCTAACCTCAACCTTAACCTTGAATTTAACCTTAACCTTAACCTTAACCTTACCCTTAACCTTCAACTTAACCTTAACTTTAAGGTAAGGGTAAGTTTAAGGTTATGTTTTTAGTCAGGTTACGGTTAAGGTTATAGTTAAGGTGAAGGTTAAGGTTAAGGTTTGGTTAAGGTTAACCTTACCCTTACCTTAACCTTACCCTTAACCTTAACCTTAATGTTAATCTTGACCTTACCCTTAGGTTAAGGTTAGGTTAACCTAAGGGTAAGGTTAAGGTTAAGGTCAAGGTTAAGGTTAATATTAGGTTAAGGGCAAGATTAATGTTAGGTTAAGGGTTAAGGGAAACATTAAGGGTAAATTTAAGGTTAAGGTTAAGGTTAAGGTGAAGGTTAAGGTTATGTTAAGTGTAAAGTCAAGGTTAAGGTTAAGATTAGGTTAAGGTTAAAGTCAAGGTTAAGGTTAAGGGTAAGGTTAAGACTAAGGTTAAGGTTAAGGTTAAGGTTAAGGTTAGGGTTAAGTTAAGGTTAGGTTAAGTTAAGGTTAAGTTCAAGGGTAGGTTATAGTTAAGGTCAAGGTTAAGGTTAAGTTATGGTGAAGGTTAAGGTTAAGGTTAAGGCTGAAGGTTAAGGGTAAGACCCGTATCCTTAACCTTCAACCTTAACCTTAACGTAAACTTAACCTAAACCTTAACCTTAACATTAACCTTGACTTTACCCCTAACCTTGATCTATATTTATGTAGGAAAGCAATAGAATAAACATGAACCTTTACCCTAACCTTAAAATGAACCTTTACCCTAACCTTACCCTAACCTTGACCTTAACCTTAACCATAGCCTTAACCTTAACCTTAACCTTAAGGTCAAGGTTAAGGTTAGGGTAAGGTTAGGATTACAAGTTTAGTCAGGTTAATATTAAGTTTACGGTTAAGCTTAAAGTGAAGGTTAAGGGTTTTGTCAAGGTTAAGGTTAAGGTTATTCTTATGGGAAGGTTAAGGTTAAGGTTATGGTTAGATTAAGGTTAAGGTTAAGGGTTATGGGTTTAGTCAGGTTAAGGTTAAGGTTAATGTTAAGATTAAGGTGAGCGTTAAGGGTAAGGTTAAGGTTAAAGTTAAGGTTAAGGTCAAGGTCGAGGCTAAGGTTAAGGTTAGGGTTAGGTTAAGGGTAACCTTAACCTTAACCTTAACCTTAACCTTACCCTTACCTTAACCTTAACCTTAACCTAACTAAACCTGTAACCTTAAATTTACCTTAACGTTAACCTTAACCATAACCCTAACCTTGACCAAACCCTTAATCTTAACGTTAACCTCACTAAAATTGTAACTTTAGCCTTAACCTTAACCTGACTAAACCCGTAAACTTAACCTTAACCTTAACCTAACTATGACCTTACCTTTAACCTAACTTAACCTTTACCTTGACCTTGACCTTAACCTTAACCTTACCCTTAACCTTCACCTTAACCTTCACCTTAACCTTAACCTTAACATCACTAAACCTGTAACCTTAACCTTACCCTTAACATTAACATTAACATGAAACTTTACCCTTAACCTTATCATTAACCTTAACCTTAACCTTACCCCCTTAACCTCAACCTTAACCTAACCTTAACCTTAACTAAAACCTAACCCTAACCTTAACCTTGACTTTACCCTTAACCTAACCTTAACCTTTACTTTACCCTTAACCTAACCTTAATGTTAACCTTATATTAACCTTAACCTAACCTTAACCTTAACCTTAACCTAACTATAACCTTACATTAACCTAAATTAACCTTAAGCTTGACCTTGAACTTAACCTTAACTTTAACTTTACCCTAACCCTAAGGGTTTAGTCATGTTAAGGTTAGTCAGTTTTAGGTTCAGGTTAAGGTTAAGGTAAAGGTTAAGGTTAGTTAAGTTCAGGTTGAGGTTAACGTTAAGGTCAAGGTTAAGGTTAAGTTAAGGTCAAGGTCAAGGTCAAGGTTAAGGTTAAGGTCAAGGGTTTGGTCAAGGTTAGGGTTAGGTTAAGGTTATGATTAAGGTTAGGTTAAGGCTAAGGTCTAGGTTAAGGTTAGGTTAAGGGTAAGGTTACAGTTAATGTTAATGTTAATGTTAATGTTAAGGGTAAGGTTAAGGTTAATTTTAATGTTAATGGTTTGGTCAAGGAGGTTAGGGTTATGGTTAAGGTTAAGGTAAAGGATAAGGTTAAGGTTAATGTTAAGGTAAAGGTTAGGGTTAGGTTAAGGTTAATATAATTATAAGGTTAAGGTTAAGGTTATGGTTAAGTTTAAGGTTAAAGTTAGGGTTAAGGTTAGGGTTAGGTTAAGGTTAAGATAAGGATAAGGTTAAGGTTAAGGTTAAGGTTATGGTAAAGGTTAAGGTTAAGGTTAAGGTTCTTTAAGGTTAAGGTTAGGTTAAGGTTAAGTTAAGGGTAAAGTCAACTTTTAACCTTAACGTTAACCTTAACTTTCACTATAACCAAGCCCTAACCTTGACCAAAACCTTAACCTTAACTATAACCTAACCTTAAACTTGAATTTACCCTTAACTTAACCTTAAAATTAACCCTAACCATAACTTTAACCTTACATTATCCTAACTCAACCTTAACCTTGACCTTGACCTTAACCTTAACCTTACCCTAACCTTAAAGGTTTAGTCAGGTTAAGGTTAAGGTTAAGGGTTTGGTCAAGGTTAGGGTTAGGTTAAGGTTAAGGGTGAAAGTTAAAGGTAAGGTTAGTTTAAGGGTAAAGTTAGGGTTAAAGTTAGTGGAAGGTTAAGGTTAATTTCAAGGTGAAGGTGAAGGTTAAGGGTAAGGTTAGGGTAAGGTAAAGGTTAAGGTCAAGGTCAAGGTCAAGGTTAAGGATAAGTTAGGTTAAGGTAAGGTTAAGGTTACAGCTAGTTTAAGGTTAAGGTTAAGGTTAGGTTAAGGTTAAGATTGGGTTAAGGGTAAAGTTAAGTTCAAGGATAGTTTAAC
The DNA here is from genome assembly GCA_034641835.2 of Pinus albicaulis. Lineage (NCBI taxonomy): Eukaryota > Viridiplantae > Streptophyta > Pinopsida > Pinales > Pinaceae > Pinus > Pinus albicaulis. The sequence continues at coordinate 982,184,927 of CM076578.1, read as the reverse complement.
CTAACCTTAAAGGTTAAAATAACCCTAACCTTGACCAAACCATTAACCTTAACCTTACCCTTAACCTTAACCTGACTAAACCCATAACCTTAACCTTAACCTTAACCTAACCTTAACCTTGACATTAACTATAACCTAACCCTAACCTTGACCAAACCTTAACCTTAACCTTAACCTTAATCTTCCTGTAACCTTAACCTTAACTATAACATAACTTTAACCTTAACTATAACCTTATCCTTGACCTTAACTATAACCTAACCTTAACCCTACCCTTAACCTAATCTTAACCTTAACCTAACCATAACCTTAAAGGTTTGGTCAAGGTTAGGGTTAGGTTATACTTAAGAGTAATGGTAAGGGTTAGGTTATACTTAAGGGTAAGGGTAAGGGTTAAGGTTAACCCTAAACTTGATCAAACCCTTAACCTTAACCTTAACCTTACCCTTAACCCTAACCCTAACCTCAACCTTAACCGAAAACTTATCCTTAACTTCACACTTAACCTAAGGTTAAGGCTAAGTTAAGGTTAGGTTAAGGTTAAGGTTACGGGTTTAGTCAGGTTAAGGTTAAGGTTAAGGTTAAGGTTAACCAAACCTTATCTTAAGCTGCTTAAGCTTAACCTTACCTTAACCTGACTAAACCCGTAACTTGAACCTTAATGTAACTGTAAGCTTGAATTTACCCTTAACCTAACCTTAACCTTAACCTTAACCTTAGCTGTACCCTTAAAGTAACCTTAGCCTTAACCTTAACCTGAACCTGAACCTTTACCCTAACCTTACCCTAACCTTAACCTTAAATGTAACCTTAACTTTAACCTATCCTTAACCTTGACCTTGACCTTAACCTTAACCATAGCCTTAACCTTAACTTTAACCTTAAGGTCAAGGATAAGGTTAGGTTAAGGTTAAGTTTATGAGTTTAGTTAGGTTAAGGTTAAGTTTACGGTTAAGGTTAAAGTGAGAGTTTTGTCAAGGTTAAGGTTAGGTGAAGGTTAAAGTTAAGGTTATGGTTATGGGAAGGTTAAGGTTAAGGTTATGGTTAGGTTAAGGTTAGGTTATGTTAAGGTTAAGTTTAAGGGTTACGAGTTTAGTCAAGTTAAGGTTAAGGTTAATGTTAAGGTTAAGGTGAGAATTAAGGGTAAGGTTAAGGTTAAGGTCTAGGTTGAGGCTAAGATTAAGGTTAGGGTTAGGTTAAGGGTAAACTAACCTTAACATTAACCTTAACCTTAACCTTAATCTAACCTTAACCTTAACCTTAACCTTAACCTAACTAAACTCATAACCTTAACCTTACCTTAACCTAACTTTAAACTTAACCTTAACCTTAACCATAACCCTAATCTTGACCAAACCCTTAACCTTAACTTGAATAAACTCGTAACCTTAACCTTAACCTAAATAAACCTATAACCTTAACCTTAACCTTAACCTAAACTTAACCTTAACCTTAACCTAACTATAACCTTACCCTTAACCTACCTTTACCTTGACCTTGACCTTAACATTAACCTTAACCTTACCCTTAACCTTACCCTTAACATAACCTTAACCTTAATATGACTAAACCTGTAACCTTAACCTTACCCTTAACCTTAACTGAACCTTTACCCTAAACCTTAACCTAACCCTTAACCTTGAGTTTACCCTTAACTTTAACATTTACATAACTTTACCTTAACCTTGACTTTACCCATGACCAACATAATATACACTCTTCATTTACTTATTATAAACATAGCTTATAACCTAACTATAACCTTGTTAACCTAGCTTAACCTTAACCTTATTATAACCTTAACCTTATATTTAAATTTACCTAACTTTGAAATTTAGTCATGTTAAGGTTAGTGAGGTTCAGGTTGTGGTTACGGTTAAGGTCAAGGTTAAGTTTAGTCAGGTTTAGGTTGAGGTTCAGGTTAAGGTCAACGTTAGGGTTAGGTCAAGGTTATGGTTAAGGTTAAGGTAAAGGTTAAGGCTATGTTAAGGGTAAGGTTATGGTTAATGTTAATGTTAATGTTAAGGGTAAGGTTAAGGTTAAGTTTAATGTTAAGGGTTTGGTCAAGGAGGTTAGGGTTATGTTTAAGGTTAAGGTAAAAGATAAGGTTAAGGTTAATGTTAAGGTTAGGGTTAAGGTTAGGTTTAGGTTAAGTTTAAGATAATTATAAGGTTAATGTTAGGTTAAGGTTAAGGTTAAGGTTAGGGTTAAGGTTAGGGTTAGGTTAAGGTTAAGACAAGGATAAGGTTAAGGTTAAGGTTAGGGTAAAGGTTAAGTTTAAGGTTAAGGTTAAGGTTAAGGTTATTTAAGGTTAAGGTTAGGTTAATGTTAAGTTAAGGGTAAAGTAAACTTGTAACCTTAAATTTAACCTTAAATTTCACTATAACCAAACCCTAACCTTGACCAAAACCTTAACCTTAACCTTAACCTTAACCAAACCGTTAACCTTAACCTTGAATATACCCTTAACTTAACCTTAACTTTAACCCTAACTGTAACCTTAACCTTACATTATCCTAACTCAACCTTAACCTTCACCTTGACGTTAACCCTAACCTTACCCTAACCTTAAAGGTTGAGTCACGTTAATGATAAGGTTAAGGGTTTGGTCAAGGTTAGGGTTAGGTTAAGGTTAAGGGTAAGGTTAGGTTAAGGGTAAAGTTAGGGTTAAGGTTAGGGGAAGGTTAAGGTTAAGGTTAAGGTTAAGGGTAAGTTAGGGTAAGGTTAAGGTTAAGGTCAAGGTCAAGATTAAGGTTAAGTTAGGTTAAGGTGAGGTTAAGGTTAGATTTAGGTTAAGGTTAAGGTTAAGGTTAAGGTTAAGGTTAAGGTTAGGTTAAGGTTAATATTAGATTAAGGGTAAAGTTAAGTTTAAGGTTAGGTTAACCTAACCCTAACCTTGACCAAAACCTTAACCTTACCCTTAACCTTAACCTGACTAAACCCATAACCTTAACCTTAACTTAACCTTAACCTTGAACTTAACTATAAATTAACCCTAACCTTAACCAAACCTTAACCTTAACCTTAACTTAACCTTAACTTTAACCTTAACGTTAACCTTCCTGTAACCTTAACTTTAACCTTCATTATAACCTAACCTTAAACTTAACTTAAACTTTAACCTTAACGTTACCCTTAACCTAAGCTTGACCTTAACCTAAGGTTAGGGTTTGGTTATAGTTAAGGTCAAGGTTAAGTCTAAGGTTAACGGTAAGGTTAAAGTGAAGTTTAAGTTTAAGGTCAGGGTTAAAACTAATGTTAAGGGTTTTGTCAAGGTTAAGGTTAAGTTAAGGTTAAAGTTAACGTTAAGGTTAGGTTAAGCGTAAAGTTAAGGTTAAAGTTAGGGGAAGGTTAAGGTTAAGGTTAGGGTTAAGGTTAAGGTTAAGGGTATGGGAAGGTTAAGGTTAAGGTTAAGGTTAAGGGTAAGTTAGGGTTAAGCTTAAGGGTAAGTTAATGTTAAGGTTAAGGTTATGGGTTTATTCAGGTTAAGGTTAAGGGCAAGGTTAAGGTTAAGGTTAAGGGTTTGGTCAAGGTTAGGGTTAGGTTACAATTAAGGGTAAGGGTAACGGTTAAGTTTAACCCTAACCTTGACCAAACCCTCAAGGTTAAGGTTAGTTTAAGGTTAAGATTAGGTTAAGGGTAGGGTTAAGGTTAGGTTATAGTTAAGGTCAAGGATAAGGTTATGGTAAGGTTAAGGTTAGGTTATAGTTAGGTTAGGTTAAGGGTAAATTTAAGCTTAAGGTTATGGTTATGGTTAAGTTTAGGGTAATTTCAATGGTTAAGGTTAAGGTTATGGGTTTAGTCAGGTTAAGGTTAAGGTTAAAGTTACAGGTTAAGTCAGGTTAATGTTAAGGTTATGGTTAAGGGTAAAGTCAAGGTTAAGGTTAAGATTAGGTTAAGGTTCAGGTTAATATTAGGTTAAGTTTAAGGTTAAATTTAAGGTTAAATTTAGGTTAAGGTAAGGTTAAGGTGGTTAAGGGTAAATTCAAGGTTAAGGTTAGGTTAAGGTTAAGATAAGGTTAAGGTTAAGGTTAACGTTAAGGTGAGGTTAAGCATAAAGTTAAGGTTAGGGTTAGGTTAAGGTTAAGGTTAGGTTAAGGGTAAAGTTAAGGTTAGGGTTAGGTTAAGATTAAGGTTAAGGTTATGGTTAGGCTAAGGTTAAGGTTAAGGTTAAGGGTAAAGTTAAGGTTAAGGTTAGGTTAAGGTTAAGACAAGGTTAAGATTAAGATTAAGGTTAAGGTTAGGTTAAGGGTAAAGTGAAGGTTAAGGTAAAGTTAAGGTTAAGGTTAAGGTTAAGGGCTTGGTCAAGGTTAGGGTTAGGATATAGTTAAGGTCAAGGTAAGTTTAAGGTTAAGGGTAAGGGTAAGGTTAGGTTAATGGTAAAGTTAAGGTTAAGGTTAAGGTTAGGGGTTTAGTATGGTTAGGGTAAAGTTAAGGTTAAGGTTATGAATATGATTAGGTTAAGGTTAAGGTTAGGGGAAGGTTAAGGTTAAACTTAATGTTAAGGTTAAGGTTAATTGTTTAGTTAGGTTAAGGCTAAGGTTAAGGTTAAGGTTAGTTAAAGGTTAAGGTGAAGTTAAGGTTAAGGTTAAGGTTAAGGTTAGGTTATAATTAAGGTTAAGGTTAAGGTTAAGTGTAAAGTTAAGGTCAAGGTTAAGGTTAAGGGTTTGGTCAAGGTTAGGGTTTGGTTATAGTTAAGGTCATGGTTAAGGTTATGGTTAAGGTAACTTTAAGATAAGGTTAAGGGTAATGTTAAGGTTAAGGTTAGGTTAAGGTTATGGTTAAGGTAAGGTTAATGGTAGAGTTAAGGTTAAAGTTAGGTTAAGGTTAATATAAGGTTAAGGGAAAGGTTCAGGTGAAGGTCAAGGTTAATGATAAGGGTAAGGTTAAGGAAAAGGTAAGGTTAACCTTAACCTAACCTTAACCTTAACCTTATCCTAAATAAACCTGTAACCTTAATATTAACCTTAACCATAACCTTGACCAAACCCTTAAGGTTAAGTTAAGGGTAAATTCAAGGTTAAGGTTATGGCTATGCGAAAGTTAAGGTTAAGGTTAGGGAAATATTAATGTTAAAGTCAAGGTTAAGGTGAAGGTTAGGTTAGGTTAAGGTTAAGGTTAGGTTAAGGGTAAAGTTAAGGTTAAGGTTAGGTTAAGGTTAACCTTAACCCTTAACCTTATCTTACCCGTAACCTTAACCTTAACCTTAACTTTACCCTCAACCTGACCTTACCTTAACCTTAACCTAACATTAACATTAACCTTGACATCAACCTTAACCTTTACCCTTAACATACCCTTAACCTTAAGCTTAACTTAACCATAACCTTGAAATTACCCTTACCTTCACCTTAACATAACCTTGACGTTAAATTTACCCTTAATATTGACTTTAACCTTAACCTTTCCCTAACCTTAACCTTCTCCTAACCTCAACCTTAACCTTGACTTTAACCTTAACCTTAACCTTAACCTTACCCTTAACCTTCACCTTAACCTTAACTTTAAGGTAAGGGTAAGGTTAAGGTTATGTTTTTAGTCAGGTTACGGTTAAGGTTATAGTTAAGGTGAAGGTTAAGGTTAAGGTTTGGTTAAGGTTAACCTTACCCTTACCTTAACCTTACCCTTAACCTTAACCTTAATGTTAATCTTGACCTTACCCTTAGGTTAAGGTTAGGTTAACCTAAGGGTAAGGTTAAGGTTAAGGTTAAGGTTAAGGTCAAGGTTAAGGTTAATATTAGGTTAAGGGAAAGATTAATGTTAGGTTAAGGTTAAGGTTAGGTTAAGGGTTAAGGGAAACATTAAGGGTAAATTTAAGGTTAAGGTTAAGGTTAATGTGAAGGTTAAGGTTATGTTAAGTGTAAAGTCAAGGTTAAGGTTAAGATTAGGTTAAGGTTAAAGTCAAGGTTAAGGTTAAGGGTAAGGTTAAGACTAAGGTTAAGGTTAAGGTTGAGGTTAAGGTTAGGGTTAAGTTAAGTTTAGGTTAAGTTAAGGTTAAGGTTAAGGCTGAAGGTTAAGGGTAAGACCCGTATCCTTAACCTTCAACCTTAACCTTAACGTAACCTTAACCTAAACCTTAACCTTAACATTAACCTTGACTTTACCCCTAACCTTGATCTATATTTATGTAGGAAAGCAATAGAATAAACATATAACCATAAATACAAAGATGCAACAGAAATAACACTTCATTTCATTAATATCAAGAGCTGAAATTTGCTTACAAACAGAATGGAAATAAAACTAGCTAGGGCACTGGTAGCTATCTCTGAGAAGATATGTGGTGGCTACAGGCCTCTAAACTGAGTTACAATGAAGCTCGAGGGCCTATTTATTATTTAGAAATAATGGGAAATCCTAAACATCTAAAACCCTAACCCTAGGAGATGAAGCACCAAAATTATGGGCCCCATTTGGGAAAATTGGTGTTTCAACTTCCTGGGGACGTAACTTTGGCATACAATCTCTATTTGATGCATAACATACCTCATTAGAAAGAAATATCTGAGGAATACAAATTTTGAGTGAGAAAAATCATTCCATGGACCCATGTTGCCCTCGGTTTTCCCAAAAAATGTCGTTTAGGGCCTCAAAACGGCTCCAGAAGTTCAGGACCCGAAAAACTGCTAAAAATAGTAAGTTGTGCTGAAACTGAAAAACTGAAAGAGAAAATGGTGGGGCCCCAAGTGGAATAGGTGGGTGACCACCAATATCCACCTCGATCGTTCCTCCCCCCTTAGGAAGCAATGGTCCGCATTGCGTTAAGTTCTGTTGGAGAGGTAAATCCCCTCTTTGGATAGAGGCGATCCCACTAGCCCTAGAGTGGGTCTGGCAACAAACAAGACATGCTACAATACCGATTCCTAGTTACAAAAGACAAAGCTATGATAGATAGCCTACCTCAAGTCCTACACTACTGCCGTCAAAGAAGAAGCATTGCTTCCCGTTCCTAGCTTGATAGATCACAATCCCTTTCGCTCACCACATCTGGACACCTATACACATGCAGAGAAGAAATAATGACATACAACGTAATAATTCAAAAATGTAACTATCAATCAGTCAAAAAATATTGAACTAAATTGCATCACATAGATAAGAAATACAATAGTGGAACCAATAACGTAGTCGAGCATAATGTGAAAGAAATATTATAACCGAGTTCCAACGTCACATTCTTCCTTTGGCAGGGCTTTCAGCAGAGTGTGTCTCATGAAGCTTGTCAGGAATTTAGACAAGGCTCTCTCTCTTATGGGGTTCTCATTAGCTCTGCTTTCAATAGTCGCTCAACTATAGTTTTCTTCCCAAATGTTAAGCTAGCTAGCAAATGGAGAGGACAGGCTTTTATAGAGGGAGAAGGAGAGGTTAGGCTCCCTATAATCATGGGGGAGAGTCCTATCTTTTAGGAAGGTTCCATGAGAGGTGGAAAATCACTTCTTAACACTAGAAAATTTGGTGCAATTTCCGACGGCCAAATCGTCGCTATATCGACACATAGTCATCGCAAGAGCGACAGTTCAAGGACGGGAAAAATTTGGTTTGTCATGCCGTCGCAATTCCAATGCATTTACAAAGTGTCGCACTACCGACACCTTTTCCATCGCTTCCAAACACGCGTCGCTCTTTCGACGTTTCCCAAACCGACGTTTGTAAATTGTCGCCATTCCGACGAAACTTGGTCCGACGTTTTTAACGTCGCTCTTCCGACGTTTGTAAAGTGTCGCCATTCCGACGAAATTTCGTCCAACGTTTTGAACGTCACTCTTTCGACGTCTTTATACTGTAGCCCTTTCGACGTGTCTAAACTGTCGCAATTCTGACGCCGTACAAAAGTGTCAGAAGACCGACGTATTGCAAAAGTGTCACAAGACCGACGCTTTCCAGAAGTGTCACAATATCGACGCCAGGAAGAACTGTCTCAATTCCGACGAAATGTGGTCCGAACTTTTGAACGTTGCCCTTCCGACGTCTTTGTGTTGTCGCTCTTCCGACATTTCTAGAGTTTTCGCAATATCGACGGACGTCACAAGACCGACAAAAATGGAAATCGTTCAAAACTTCAGAAGAGCGATGCTTACAAGGCGTCGGTATATTGATTGCGGTTTCAATTTTAAAAAAAAATGAAACTTTAAAACAGGACAGTAAATCTCCAATATTTGTTATCACAATAAGAAATCAATGATCAGTGATCACGTCAAATTTTCCTCGTAGCGTGACGGGTCTAATAAATTTTACTGTAAAGGTTGTTGGCCAGTGACAACTGTAGCATTGAAGGAAATGCATTAAAGAAAATTAATGAGGCTGCGAACTCCAAGCCAACTGGCAACAACCTTGATAATTTTCCTTACCAACTTCCAAGTTGTGACTCGGGCTTCAAACTCCAGAGCTAAGAATTTTCTTTTCATCGTGTTGGAGAAGAGAACTACAACCTGCAGCAAAAGAGAAATTCCTAAGTCTCACTGCTTAGGACTCAGATTCATTCCTTCCTAACATTGTATATGGAAATTTTGATAAGATAACTTTCTTCACCCTCGTTTTTACTAAATTTATTCTTTTGAAAAGGGCCTGGTTCCATTTCAAAAAATTTCAACTTTCGACTTCTAGAATTTGTACATATGATTTTTGGACTGAGGTTTTGTTATTAATGAGGAGATAGTGTCTTGGTTCTATTTGTATAAAATAATTGCCTCTTTTTTTTCTTCATGTTCAGGGTTTTTGATTTTATCAAACCCTATCTCTCTTTTAAGCATGCCTGCAAATTAATATATTCCAGGAATGTACACAATTCCAGGCTTCATGTACAACATATTGTATCAACTATATTTTAACAAGTGAGTGGTATGCCCATATAGTGTTACAGATTACAGGGCTTCATTTGGAGAATAAATGATAAGCCTGGCAACACTAAATCCAAGTAATTCCCCTCATCCCTTAAAATACACCTCTAAATATAACTAGAAATTTCAAATAGTTAGTAAAGGAAAAGTACAAAGATATAATAGATATGTGTTGAGCCAAAAACCTGTGCATTCACAACAAAACTGGGATGGATAAAACTTAAAAACAATTATGGACTTTGACAAAAAATCGTCTATGCATACAAAATGAAAGAAGCATTGGCATACTACTATGTTTACAAATTTAAGGACAGGCAGAGTGAGTCTCCGGGCAACACAGTTTCATGTGGAGACCCTAGATCCTTGTACCCACAATATCTAGTGACTTAAAAAATGATTGCCAAAACAATGCCTTTGCCATGCATGTAAGAACACCACCTGTATAATGAGGGAGATGTAATATTGTCCGAGAAGCAGATTTATACAGAGTGGTCCAAGATTGTGTATTTATGGAAGATACAACTGATTTTGGCATGAAACATGTATCCAAGATTTCAATGTGGCCTTATTTCAGAGCCCATTGATGATTTACTATGAAACCTAAACTTTAAAAAAAACACATTGAAATCATAGGATCTCCATCATGAATATCATAAATATTAACTGTCTTTTGGGCACTGGCAGTAGATACCATAAGAGGCCCACAAGGCCTGTACCACCAATGTTGATTCTCTGACACAACATTTGCAAAGCCAAAATTTGTCCACGAGACATCCCTCTCTGCCAAAACTGGAGAGATGGTACTGGACACTGAAGTGAAGGCCTTTGATTCAGTATGGAATGCCATAATTTCTTTATTATAAAAGTCCCATGAACAGAAACCTGAGTCCAATGTACAACCTGCAGATGCTGCCACAGCATATTTACCAGAGTGACCATCTGAACCAGCTGCTTTGATCAACCAGAAATCACCCCACATGTTTGGGGTAAGCCCATATGGAGCCTTATATTCAGCCTTCTCCTGGAGATTGGAAAAAAACAATACTGAGTATTACTCATACATCAACTACCCTTTATGTTAAGGGAAAATTTAAAGAGTGCATAAATATTCTTGAAATCCCAATCATATTTTCTAGAAAATTTCAACAGTCTTTGAAATGAACTACATCCTATTTAAACTACATCAAATATTTAGGAAAATCATTTTTTTAAATAGAAATTGGTGAATTTAATTTCAAATATAGAAATTTAAACCATGAGAATAATCTAACCCCTAGGCTTTTCCCTATTTCTAATAGAAAATCCCAAAATGTATAAATTATAACACCCATAAACCCCAAAATTAAGTACAATAATTAAAACCTCCACACCTTTGAATTTTATATATCATGAAAAGAGCAGCATCCATCATCACAGGAAAGCAAAAATTATTCTCCTTCTGATACAAACCAGCCTGCAGTAGATGTCTTATGGCTGAGTTGATTCAATCGATCACAGGAAACCTCTTCAATTTCTTCAATATTGCCAAAACGCTCTGGCTTGTTTTCCTGATCATCATCAAAGTCCATATTTTCATCACATTTAATTAGTTGGGGTTCATTACGATCAGGTCCAGTGCCTATTGTAGAGCTCTGTACATCCAATCCAATATTGGAACTACCATACCCGTTCCCATTAGAGATTGTAAATCTTGCTTCTGGCTTTAATTCGGTAAGTTCAAGAGCACTATAATTGGATTCAGTTGATTTAGACTTGGTAGAGTTGTCCTCTAATTTGTATTTCGATACAACACTATACTTGTGCTTCAACGCAGACAAAAATTCTGCAGCAATGGGATCTTCATCTATGGGGTTTATGGATATGCCCTCAAAAGCATCCCGAATATCTGATTCATTTTCATTCAACTGATCATGCAAATCCACCCTCGTCTTCAACACAACAAGCTGAATTGAAGGCCGGTTTTTCAACAATTTATGGTGGGGGTAAAGCCTGTCTTCCAGATCTTGACTATTTAAGTGTTTAATTGGTTTTTTCAGAGACTTGACCATAGAATCAAATGAATCCTGTGAATCCTATGAAATAATAAACAATAGTAAGGCCATTATTTATTGGTTTGAAATAATAAACAACATGCAACAAACCCGCATAATTAGTAAATTATTTAAAGACAATGTTGGCAATATGTTTCCTGTATCCTATTATATGATTGTCCTTGATGGCAAGCTCTGTATTTAATGGAAAATCGATATAAATAAGGACGAGTTAATTCATGTGTGAACATATGTATGCATCCTGATGAAGGATAATTGACATCCGTAAGAAACCTTGTGCTCTGTATGTTGATTGAGGAACCGATGTTAATACGGTTGACAGTGTATCCAAACTGGTAGATATTGGAGTTATATATATTTGTTAAATATATGATGGAAGGGTCTACGCTATTAGTAAGGAGTTGACTGGCTTTCATGGAGAAAGGAACGAGGAGCGAGAGAAAACCAGTTATAATGCGAAAGAACTAAAACAGAGTATTTGGCATTGAAATTTCGGTGGAACACAGACTAACCCTTTGGAATCATGAACGGAACCTGGAAGGAAAGAGGTGTAACATAAAAAACGGAAGCGCGACGGAACCTTGTGTGGAAGAGCGGAACCGTGACCAAGTAAATAGTAAAGGTGGTTTATGGTTTATATCGCACCACCTTCAATGGGCAAGTAGTTTTCAAGAGGTTGGGAGCGATTCCATAGAACACGTGACACACGTCCTTATACGACTCCACAAAACCGCTTGTCACTGCGTACCATCACGCGTTATTTCTCTACCTAGGATGCCCAGCAATATTGATAAGCACCGTTGATCTGGGAAGGGGTCATCGGATGGTGTTCATTTTCTATAGATGCGTGAAATTTACCCAAGGTACGACACGCCATCGCACGTTATCATCCATGCATCATCAACGAACGATATCCATCGGATCATCTGATGCCGAGCGATGTGTTCTCCGCCATCGGATGGAAACGATCATAAGCGATGGGCCCCAGTTTTTTAAATTATATTGATTGGGTTGTCGATTATGTATGTGGGCCTGGAATCAAAGGTCTATTTAAAAGCCTTTTGATAAAGCGCTGGTTATTACTATAAATTTATATTATATATTTAATTTCCAAAGGTTGTGAATAATATTTATTTATCAAATTCCACGAATTTGATAAATAAAATAAAGAAAACCATCAGCGACACGTTATTGGTACTTTACCTTGGCTATAGTATTATTTGGCGGAGATAGAGATTACCTTTGGGACATTTCGAGCATGGAAGAACAAAGATAGGGATTTCAATTTGGATTGGTTCGAATTTTAATAATACCATTAGCAATTGAATGGTTTTGACCCATGGGCTCAATAAAGGCGAAAACTATATAAGGTGATGAGAATCATAGTACGAGGTGTGCATGCAGAGGCATTGTAAATAAAAATCTCTTTATGAGATCTGCATGATCGAACTATGTTGTCTGATAATGCTGAATCCATGATGCACCTATGGAGTTGATCGAGGAAATGAAAAATCTCTAGGAAGATCAGCAAAGAAATAATAAAGATATGATGCAAGTCTGATGAAGAAATTGAAGAAATTCGGTGGATCTGAGGGTTGAAGTCTTCTGCATAGAAGTGGAAGCTTTTTACCAGTTCAAGCTGGTGTTAAATCAAGGAGTTGAAGCTCCCTTCCAGGAGAGGCCAGAGAACGAGAGAAGGTTGAATCCTTCTGCAGGTTGGTGCCTGCGTGCTGGTATGAGTCTGCGCCAGCACAAAATTGTAAGATGTTTTCTTTATAATAAATATTGAAGACTGAGACGACAGCAGCGGTGGTTTTTTCCCAAATTGGGTTTCCACCTTAAATACTGGTGTTCATATGTGTTCCTTTTGTGTAATGGCTTATTCTGTTATTTATTTTCACATGTTTACTAAAAGAATGATGCAATAATCTAAGTCAAGAATTAACAGCATAATAAGATCTTTGTTGAAAAGTTTTTAGTCAGCCCTAAATACTGATTCAGCCCCCCTCTCAGTATTTTTCCTAATAGACAATAATTCCTACATATTAAAATATAAAGTTATAACATACCAGCTCATACTCGAACATAACATCTGTATCAATATTCTTCTTCTGTATCTTCTTGATCTTCATCCAACTGATTGACATCTATATCAACATCTGATTAAAAAATGGTGTTGAAATGATAGACCATGTCATCATCATCATCAATTATGTCATTTTCAATAATATCCTCATCGACATCATCATCAATAATTGTTGCCTCATCTCCTATGCTTGGTTCTTCTTCTAAGATATCTTCTTCGTCTGTTAATGCATATTCCTACTCATCTGCCACTGCATCATCTTCTTCTTGATCAATATCATCTTCTTCCTCTATAGTATACTCTACTGGCCTTCCTCTTGGATCATATCTAATATAAAATGACCATTCGTTCTCACCTGGAACCTCTGAGTAAAAGACTTGTTCGCATTGGCTTGGAGAAACATAGCGATCTTTTCCTGCTTCAAACTGTGATGTTTTAACCACTGGAAATCCATTGTCATGTTGAATAAGTGTTCCATCATCATCACGTACATTCATTCGTAGCCTATACCATTTGACGTTGAACAAAACTATTTTGAAGGAATTAAAGTCACAGTCAACTATATCATCTAAGAACCCATAATATCTATTTTCAGATTCTCGAGGATGTCTGTCACTCTTGGAGGAAACATTAGTGACCTGGAATACTGCAGTTATCCCACTATCAGAAGTTTTCCTATTATCATCCAACTGTTTAACGCAAAATTGATGACCATTGCACCACATAGCCTTGTGGTGTTTCAACTGCAATATGCCAAACATGAAAAAGATGCATTCTCAATTAATAATTAAACATATAATTTACACAGCATGAAAATTAACTGAAAAATAAAACTTCTTGTCACATTATAAATATAGTATAAAATAAGTAATGAATAAAATAGGTGAATTAATTACTTACCTTTCTATCTTTCAAACCATATGCTAATTCGATTTCCTTGTCCGTAACGTTCCCATCTCCACTACGATATGCTTCTCTAATCAATTCAGACAGTAGTTTCCATGATAACCTACTGTCGTTACGTGCTTTACATGTTTCAATCCATTCACTCATCCACTCAAGATTGTTTGCAATGTATAAAATTAGTGCCTCATAATCTTGAGCACCTGAATAAAAAAACAATAATTCACCAATATTAATAAATATTACTTATAACCATGGTAAATTATATTAATTAATAAACTATGAAAGAATAAGACCTAAATGAATATAATGACCATATATATGATGTAAAAAAATGAAACATTATATGTATTATACATAATAAATCTTTTACCTCTCACTTTCTTCATTCTACCTTTTCCCAACAGGTGCTCCTCTTCAAATTTTTTGATGGAGTTCACATCCCAAATGAAATCCACCGCCTTCATGGCTGGTGTTGAGTCTCAAATCTGCATCTTTTCCATACACTTTTCTATACCTTTTTCACTCACCTGAACCTCCCAAGTTATTAATATCATTGTTTATTAATTGCAAAAGAGCATCTAACATGGTTTTTAACTATTATTTTGTGTCTACTGTTTGATTTAGATTTTGTTCATTTAGCTGCGGAATCTTGCCACTTTCCGCAGCTGCTGCAACTTTCCGCAGCCATTTTTTGAAACTCTATGTTACAGGTGTCTACAGGAAAAACGAGCCACATGGGCAAGTCAGAAATGATGTGGACATGGTTCGTGTCCTATTGGCTCAAGAAAACTCATCTAAAGAAGTTGCGGTCAAAGGCGTCCAAATGGAAGTCAACCGTAGAGTCCCACGTTGACAGGACTCTGTTTTGTGTCACATGAAGGTTCATATGGCCGTTTCTGAGTTGCGGAGGATAAATCAACATCTGTACATGGCTCCTTAGCTGAATTCAAACATCCACTCCTCATATATTTACTTTTCAAAACGGCCATGATCCTAGATCCGTGGACGTAATGGTCTACGTGTTCTCCACCAGCATAAACTTTAGGAATTAGTTATGTTTCTTTTGTTATAAATAACGTGTTTGCATACGCATATGGAGCTATTCTAAGTTAGTCTCTGTTATCTTTTATTAGTCTGCTCTGTAATGTAATTACGCTGCCTTTGTGCCATAATAATACCTTACTGTTATGACTGCATTTTAATATAAGAAGACTCTGTTTTCCAACGTAATTCGTACCTGAAGATTGTTGCCAAGGCTGGTGTAGAGGGCCCCTGCACTTGCCAAGGTTCTGTGCATTATTGTATAGTTCTTATTTTATTTCTTTAAAGCTCATTGTGCCATAATCCATTCACATGTTTATACATTGCATCTTTCATGGTATATATGCTTCATTTCTGTTTATAAACTTTCATGCTTTCCATTTCACTTCGGTCTTTCATGTTTTATGTTATTGATTACTGATCAGTGTTCTTGTTTCAGGTTATAGATAGGCAGCCCGGGCATTTGCATAAATTTTTGACTAATGACATGGAATTAACATTGTTCTGCTGCTAATTTGTTTTTCTTAGTTTCTGTTTAATTTCAGTACTACTTTGTTTAATTCAGTTTTACTCATTTGCTTCAGTAGTTAAATTTAGATATATTAAATTTCTCAAAACATCTTCAGTTTCCTCCGAAAGCCACAGCTGGACTGATGGTGAGGGATTGTATTATGAGATGTGTATTTTGGTATTAGTTTCCTTTCTGCAAATTTAGATATATTAAACTACTCATAACATCTTCAGTTACCTCCGAAAGCCACAGCTGGACTGATGGTGAGGGATTGTATTATGAAATGTGTAGTTTGGTATTAGTTTCCTTTCTGCAAGTTAGAAATATTAAATTGTGCATAACATCTTCAGTTACCTCCGAAAGCCACAGCTGGACTGATGGTGAGGGATTGAATTATGAATGTGTGGTTTGGTATTAGTTTACTTTCTGCAAGTCAGATATCAGTTACTCAAGTTGTTTATGGTTACTTCCGAAAATCATAGCTGGACTAATGATGAGGGATCAGAAGACAAGTTGATGTAATTTGATTTAGATTTACTTTATTGCAACTTTTGGATTTCTTTCAGCATAGTTTCTTTTGTGTTTATATAGCAGCAAGAATAGTTTGGTTTCATGCTCACTAGTTCACTGTTTTGATTCATTAGACTAGCAGCACCTTTTCATTTCAGCAACATATTTTCATTTCCTTTCAAGTTTTGTCATTGTAAGTTTCAAATTCCTTTTTAAGTTTCAAGTTGGTAAATCATTATAGAGGATATCATTTCCTTGAACAAATATAACCATACTTGTTTTTATCTTAGAATTTTCATCTCACCTTAGAAAACCAAAAACGACAAAAAGTTAAGAAATAGATTATCTTGCACATATAGTGCGTCGCACTTCATCAGCTTACGAATCCCGGATTGAAAAATTAAATGCAGCAATTTAGGACACACTAAATTGACCAAACATTTTGGCACCGTTGCCGGGGAAGTGTAACTAGGTAGCCAATTTCTTAAAAAAAAAAAAAACATAAAATCATAAAAGAAGGGAAAACTTGATAACTTCTTGAAGTATGCTCTCCTCTTGCACCTAGTGTGATCTGGAGGATCATAAAAGAGAGTTATTGGTTTAGTAATTTCTTAAGTATGCTCTCTTCTTGCACCTAGTGTGATCTGGAAGATCAGAAAGAGAATTATTAGCCCAACTTTAAAAAAATAAAAATAAAAAAAAATGACATGCATAGAGCAAGAGATTCTAGGGGAAGGTTTATAGCTAAAGCCAAGAGTTCGATTTTCACAACTCCATCTTCTTCAAGGCATAGACCATATTCACCACCATCTACCCCTAGCCTTAAGATTTTTGGAACTCAAGGAGCAGCTGAATTAGAGGATTCTCCTATACCATCTACTAAATCCCATTTAGAAAAAAAAGAGACTCTCTCTCATCCTCCCTTGGTAGAAGAACTAGAGGACTTTAAGGACTCTAAAGAGACTATCATGGCAGAGGAAGTAATAGATGGAGGTAGAGGAAGAGGTAGAAGAGGAGGAAACAATGGAGACAACAATGGTGAAGGAAATAATGGAGGAAATAGGGAAGGAGACAACTTGTTTGGATTCCCTATAGTTGATGAGGAAACTCATACAACGATGAAAAATATCTCACCATATGTTCTCCCTAAATTTTATGGATTGCGAAGTGAGGATCCTGAAACATTTCTGTTTGAGTTTGAAGTCGTGTGCCGAACCTATGACTATATGGAAGACTCTCAAAAACTCAAACTGTTTCCTTCAACATTGAAGGGAGCTACTTTGAAATGGTTCATGGGATTAGCCACCCAATCTATTAGGACTTGGAATGATATGAAACAAACATTTCTGGATAGATACTTGGACTATTGTATGCCCACCAATCACAAGGATGAGGTATTCAAAATGATGCAAAAAGAAGATGAAAATTTGGAAGACTTAATTGAAAGATTTCAATACAACTTGAAAAGAGCAAAGATGAGCAACTTAGATAATGAAACCTTGAAAGCCCTCCTATTAAAAGCTATTAGAGATGAATGGATAGACATTTTAAACATGATGGGGAAAGGAGACATTTCTCAACTTCCATTTCATGATATAACAGAACTATGTATCCATCTCTCAAGGGGAAAATCTAAAACTGGAAAAGGGCCTAGGGATTCTTCTCTTATTAGGGCTAACAAATCTCCAACTGGATCAGTAAGTAGGGCAGAGATTGGTAATATGCTTGATGAGTTCAAAACTGATATCTTAGGGAGCCTTAGTGAACAACTAGACACCCTTAAAATCCAAAACAAGCAGAAGGCAGAAACAGATGCTTTAGCCATCTTTTGTCCGAAATGTAGGAAGAAACATGCTTTAAGGGAATGTCCCTTGGATGCAAAAGTTGTAGAAACACGTATGATTTGCTCAGAGAATCATGAGATCAAGGATTGTCCTTCAATTCCTGGACTCAAAGCTGTCTTTCAAGAAGACCCAAATTCAGTAGAATCTCTCTGTTTTGTCGCAAGGAGACCTTGGCAGGGACAAAAAACTCAAGGGTTTAACAACCCTATGAATTTTCAAACCCCACCAAATTGGAATCCTTGGCAACAACCTTGGCCCCAACATCAAAACTCATATCAGCCATGGGTACAAGTGATGCAAAATCCTTATGGGAGATTTGCTCAATTTTATCAATATCCTCCATCTTTTCAAAATCAACAAGCTCCACAACTTCCAAACCCAAATCCACAACTTTCATTGCCATTTCCACAACAACAACCTTCTCAACAAAATTCAAATCCTCAACTCATGCTCCCATACCAACAAAAGACAAGTCAAATTCCAACTCATCCATTGCCAAATCCTAATAATAAGAATCCTCAGAATACTTACATGGTAGAAGGACAACAATTTCCTACCTATATGATTGTTCCTCTCAACGATGTACAACTCAGATCTGGTAGAGTTTTAGAAAAACCTTCTATAGATATTCAAGAGCAAGATACCTCTTAGGAGGATTCTCTTCAAGTCAATAAGTATTCTGAGGAAGAATCTCTTCAAAATTCAAACATTCAAAAAGAAAAAGAAAAGTCAACATCCACAACTCCTATAGTTGAGCAACCTGCATCTTTATCTACACCTCCTTTTCCTGAAAGACTACAAATTGACAAGGGGGTGGAAAAACAAATCTTGTTGCCTAACTATGGCTTTCTAGATGAATTGAAGAATGTTTGTATCAAGATTCCCTTGCTACAAGCCATTCGAGAGATTCCTATTCTAGCAAAAACCATAAAGGAGTTGAGTTTCAAAAGACCAGGAAGAAAACTAAAAGACACAAGAAGAATCCACCTGGTAGGAAAGATTGCAGATATTATGATGGGAAAAATTACCATGCAGAAGTATGTAGATCTAGGAAGTCCAATTGTCAAGACACATATAAATGGGATAGAAATTCCAAACACATTGATTGACTTAGGGGTTGCTATCAACATTATGAGTAGACAGACTATGGACCAGCTAAAACTTCCTAACCTTCTTTTTACACCTACTTTACTGCAACTTGCAGATCGATCAATTATTAAACCAGATGGTGTATTGGAAGATATTTTAGTCTCCTTAGATTCTTGGGAATATCCAGTAGATTTTATGATTTTGACTCCCAAGAGTAATCTAGGAGGGCATCCACTTATCTTAGGAAGACCTTGGCTAGCCATAGCTGATGCTTTTATTAGTTGTAGATCTGGGGACATGTACATTTCTAATGGTAATTCGACAAAGAAATTCAATTTGTATCCTCCAGCAAGAGCAATCACAGAAGTAGGAGACAATGAATGGGTTGATGATGAGAACACTATACAACCTGTCTTTACCATTTCTGAAATCAGTGAGGATAGTCAAATTCTGAACACATTAGAAAATTTTGAGACATCTTCAGAATATGACCCCACACAATTTCAGTTGGAATCCGACATAGAATATTTATCATCAAGACAAATGTCTCTTTACTCTATGGAAGAGTTTGGTAGTTCTACTATTGAGATTTTTCCAGGAAAAACATCGAATATCAACAAACATTTGGAAAAGTCACAACAAGAAGAACTAACCAAAATCTTGCAAAAACATTCTACTGCATTTGCATGGGAGTATACTGACATGAAAGGTATTGATCCTAAGACTTGCATCCATCATATCTATATTGAGGAAAACAGTAGACCAATCAGACAACCTCAAAGAAGGATGAATCCAAATCTTAGGGAGATAGGGAAAGAAGAGCTCCAAAAACTTCTCAATGTAAACTTCATTTATCCAATTTCAGATAGCCGATGGGTTTCTCCTTTGGTTATAGTACCTAAAAAGAATGGTAAATGGAGAGTATGCATTGATTACAGGGAATTGAATAAAGCAAATTTGAAGGATCACTTTCCTTTGCCTTTTATTGATCAGGTATTAGATACATTAGCAGGTAAAAAGTACTTTTCATTTTTGGATGGTTTTAGTGGCTATAATCAAATTCAGGTAGCACCTCAAGATCAAGATAAGACCACATTTACTTGTCCATGGGGAACTTTTGCCTACCGAGTGCTTCCTTTTGGGTTATGTAATGCACCAGCAACATTCCAAAGAGCAGTACTAGGAATTTTTTCTGATCTAATCCATGATTGTGTAGAGTTTTATATGGATGATTTTACAGTTTATGGTAATTCATTTGAAGAGGCATTAGAAAATTTGGAAAAAGTTCTTATAAGATGTAAAGAAACAAACCTTTCATTAAGCCATGAAAATGCTTTATGATGTTTACTGAAGGGATTGTTTTAGGACATCATATTTCAGGAGATGGGATTAAGGTTGATAGATCAAAAGTTGAAGTCATCTCCAAGTTGCCTATTCCAAATTGTGAAAGAGATGTTAGAAGTTTTCTAGGATTTACTGGTTACTATAGAAGATTTATAGAAAACTTCACTAAAATTGCATCTCCACTCTTCAAATTGCTTACAAAAGATTGTGAATTCAAATGGGATCCTGATTGTCAATCAGTTTTTGAAACTTTGAAAACAAGAATATCTGAAGCACCTATCTTGAGAGGACCAAATTGGAAACTCCCTTTCCATATTTCTACGGATGCTTCAGATACAGCTCTAGGAGCTATGTTGGGTCAAAAAGATTTAGTTCCTTATGCCATTTATTATACCAGTAAAAATTTGACTCCCACAGAGTTGAATTATACTGTGACTGAAAAAGAGTTTTTAGCCGTTGTTCATGCAATTAATAAGTTTAGACATTACATAACAGGCTATGAAACTTTTATTCATACTGACCATTCTACAATTAGATATTTAATGAACAAACCTGTTACTAATGGCAGAGAGACAAGATGGATTTTACTTTTGCAAGAATTCAATATTACTGTGTTGGATAGACCAGGAAAACATAATACAGTAGCTGATTTCTTGTCTAGGATTCAGAATACTAAAGAAGATTCTCCTGTAGAGGATAAGTTTCCTGATGAATACTTGTTTGCAGTAACTATTAAGACTCTTTGGTATGCAGATATTGCTAACTATTTGGTTACAGGGAAATTGCCTTCACATTTATTTCCAAATGAAAAACGAAAAATTATTCAGGAGAGTTCAAAATATTCATGGATTTCTAACAAATTGTTTAAAACAGGGCCAGATCTTGTGATTAGAAGATGTGTCAGGGAAGATGAAATGCCTGATATTCTTAAGGCATGTCATGATGAACCATGCGGCGGACACTTTGCAGAAAAAAGGACGGCCTATAAAATCCTCTCTTTAGGATATTATTGGCCTTCCCTCTTCAAAGATGCAAAACAATATGTCAAAAGGTGTGACAGCTGCCAAAGAGTAGGGAAACCTACCCTTTCAAATGAAATGCCATTGAAAACACAGGTACTCATTGAACTCTTTGAAAAATGGGCTTTAGATTTCATTGGACCTATTAATCCACCATCTAAGCAAAAGAAGTATATATTGGTTTTTACTGATTATGTTACTAAATGGGTAGAAGCCAAAGAATTAGTATCTGCTACTGAAAATTCAGTTGTTCATTTTCTTTATGAGGATATTTTTACTCGCTTTGGTGTTCCAAGAGAAATTGTGACAGATCACGGGAGCCAATTCACATCCAATTTGGTGGAGAAGTTGATGGAAGAATACAAAATCAAGCACAGAAGATCTACTCCTTACCATCCGCAAGAAAATGGTCAAGTGGAGTCTACCAACAAAGTTCTTGAAAGTATCATCACCAAAAATGTTCATCTACATAGAAGAGATTGGGCAGAAAGGCTTCCTGAAGCCTTGTGGGCCTACAGAACTACATGGAGAAATACAACAGGACATTCTCCCTATGAGCTTGTTTATGGGAAAGAAGTCTTGCTCCCCATTGAGTTCCAAGTCAAGACCTTCAAGATAGCAGTTCAGTTGGGGATGGACTTATCAGAAGCCCAAAAGCATAGAATGGAGCAGTTGAATGAGCTAGATGAGATCAGACAAGAAGCAATTTTAAGAACCGATCTAGTTCAATATCAAAGAGCTAAATGGCATGACAAGTACATCAAAGAGAAGAAGTTTCAAGAAGGAGATTGGGCATTGTTATTTGATTCCAAGTTTAAAGATTTTCAAGGAAAATTTCAGACTCATTGGCTTGGGCCATATGAGATTGATAAGATCTTTAGCAATGGAGCGGTAAGAATCAAGACCATTGATGAGTTTCAAACTCCTCTTATTGTGAATGGCCATAGATTGAAATTTTATCATAAGCCACTCTCAAAAGAGGATTTTGTCAAAATGTTTCAAGAAAGTTCTGCAATCAGGCTGGTACAGAAGAATTCTTCTTCTCCACCAGCCTAGCTTTTGTTCTTTTCAGTTAAAAAAAAATATAAAAAAAATATAAAAAAAAAATAAAATTTTTTTTGTATAAGCCTGAAAACCAATCACTGATTGGCAGTCTTATACAAAAAATATTGGGTGAAAATCAGGAACACCTGACACCTTATATTTTCCAAAAAAAAAATCTCTCTTTCATTTCACAAGTTTTGTGACCACCCACTCCATTTCATTCCACTTCATTCCATTTCATTTCACTCCATTTCACTTCATTTTATTCCATTTCATCAATAAAATTCTTTTTCATGACCATTTCCATCTGGTCATTTGTCATATGTTCATCTCCATTCATCCAAATAATAGCTGTGTCAGTTTCTGCAGCTGACTCCAGTTTCCGCAGCCAGAAGCAGATTCTGCAGCTACAACTCTGTTTTCAAAAGAATGTACAGCCAGATGTTATTTCCATAATCATGAAATAAAATGCAGGTGAGAGGATCAAAAATGAAGACATGGAGCATTCAAGACACCAATAAAGAGTAACTAGTTGAAGACCAAGGGAAAAGGCAAAGATTCCAAAGGTATGAATAAAATTTATTTCAAATAGAATTGAAAAACACATTTTTATATAGTTCTGAACCATAAGGTCCATCCATTATGTGCAATGATTATATTGACAATTCCGTAACCTTTCACGATCTCCATATTATCCTCTCGCATTCATTCTCAAACAGTTCCATCATTAAACCCCCGATCTTCACTCATGTTCCAATATTCCACCAGTGACAATGAGACGTAATTGATTTGACCACGGACTCTTACAGCCGCATAAATCTATAGCCGTTGTTTAAACGTGCTCATATTTATTGTGCAGCCACCAAAATTCAAAACACTGCCGGATGTGTTATACTTTGTTAACCTCACAGCCGTATCTCTGTTGTGCTCACGAAAACCCCTCTCTGTTTTGTTAAATCCATTTCGTTCTCTACTACGCTATATTCTGTATACCACTCTCTGAAATTTACCCATATTCATTGTGCTCATCTCCGTGCATTCAGCCGTTCTATTTCCATTGAACCCTCACGCAGGCAAATTTGTGAAGAGCAGAAAGAAAAATGGGTAAATTGCTAAGAGCAGAACCGGAAGGACCTAAGTTTATGGAGGGATATCCGCAAGTAAGGGATATATTGAAGAAAGAAAATTGGCTGTGGTTTATCCAGAAATTCAGGGATTATCATAAAGAAGTGACAAAGGAATTCACAAGGTCGTTTAATGGCTTGGAAGTAGAGATTGGAGACCTTAAGTTTGCGATCAATGAAGCATCTATAGCAACAACCACGGAACTTCTTCAAGAGGGTGAGCATTGGTTTAAGAATAAAAGCATCAGTGATGAAGCCTAGAGAACAATCTTACGAAACCAAGGTATGGACATAACTATTTTTAAAAGAGGAATTCCTGTTCATGCATTGAAAGAGGAATGGGCTACTTTGCTGCTAGTTGTTCAAAAATTCATTACCTGTGAAGGCCGTTTTGGGTCCATGTATATGTACCATACTAGGTTGCTGATGAATTTTCTAGATAATCAAACTCTCAATCTCCCATATTTTCTATTCAATAGTTTGAAGAAAATGTCTGTGACTGTTCAGAAGCATTTAGGAGATGTAGAACCACATCTATATCACCACGGTCTTGTAAAAATTTTGATTGAAAAAGAGTTAAAGGAGAAGAAAAAAACATGGGAACAATTTCTGGTTAGAAATTTCTTTGAGGAACCTCAGGAAATTCCTGAAGGTAGTACAACAAGAAGGAGTAGAAGAAAAAGAATAAATGATGAAACTCAAATTACTCCTACTCAGGAAATTCCTGAAGGTAGCACAAAAAGAAGTAGGAGAAAAAGAACAATTGATGAAATTCAAAATACTCCTACTACTACAATTGAAAGAACTGATAGGGAAGAGAGACTATCAAAGAGGAAGAAGAAATAAATCAAGGGTAAGAAGCCAATAACACCAAAAGAGAGGAAAACTATTGAGGCTATACATCAAACTCCTTCTTCTGAAGAAGAAGATCATCAAGTGTTATCTGAAAGATTAGTTTATCTTCAAAAACAGTCATCTATAGCCAAGAAGACAGAGAAAGAAAAACAAAAACAAAAGGATAGTGTACCACAACGTGTGAGAAGAAGCAGCAGACTTAAGGGGAAATTGAGGAAAACGCAAATTAAGGGTCCTCATTTCATTGATTTAGGAGAGGAGACATCTGAACAGTCCCCAACTGACCATAGTCCATCTAAGTCAGTTAGTGAACCTGGTTCATTTCATTCTCAGTCAGACATTGACCATAGTCCATCCCATTCTCAGCAAGATGTTGATGTGAGCCCTTCTCAGCCAGATTTTGAAGATAACTCTCCTTCACGGCATTTTGGGGACAACCCAATAAAAATGACACCTGATATAGACCCCAAGTAGCAGGAAGTATATTACTATATAGAATCTTTGGAAAAGGCAGCTACAGGTCCCAGTACTTCGTCCATTCAGCCTCATACAGTACAGGATGATTTAGTCCAATCGCTAAAACAGGAAATCTTTGAGCTAGAGCTTTTAAATAGGCACATCAAAAATGAAAATGAGACATTGAAGGAACAAGGTAAATTGGACAAAATCATTCATGATAATACCATGCTACATCTGGGAATATGGAAGAAGAAGAACAAGAAATTGAAAAGGAAATGCCAGAAGTTAAGCAGAGCACTGGTTAATATCAAATTTAGGTGCTTAATGAAGAAACCCAGAATGTTGGCAGCACCAAGGAAGAGGAGGAGAGGATTGGATGTGCTGGCTGAAGTGTCAAGGCATATGAACTAAGGAAGGAATATCAAAATTTTGGTTGCATGAGGAGATGCAACACCTTCACAGTGGGGGTATGTTGAGTCTCAAATCTGCATCTTTTCCATACACTTTTCTATACCTTTTTCACTCACCTGAACCTCCCAAGTTGTCAATATCATTGTATATTAATTTCAAAAGAGCATCTAACATGGTTTTTAACTATATTTTGTGTCTACTGTTTGATTTATATTTTGTTCATTTAGCTGCGGAATCTTGCCACTTTCCGTAGCTGCTGCAACTTTCCGCAGCCATTTTGTGAAACTCTATGTTACAGGTGTCTACAGGAAAAACAAGTGACATGGGCAAGTCAGAAATGATGTGGATATGGTTCGTGTCCTATTGGCTCGAGCAAACTCATCTAAAGAAGCTGCGGTCAAAGGCGTCCAAATGGAAGTCAACCATAGAGTCCCACGTTGACAGGACTCTATTTCGTGTCACGTGAAGGTTCATATGGCCGTTTTTGAGTTGCGGAGGATAAATCAACATCTGTACATGGCTCCTTAGCTGAATTCAAACATCCAATCCTCATAGATTTACTTTTCAAAACGGCCATTATCATAGATCCGTGGACGTAATGGTCTACGTGTTCTCCACCGACATAAAATTTAGGAATTAGTTATGTTTCTTTTGTTATAAATAACGCGTTTGCATACGCATATGGAGTTAGTCTAAGTTAGTCTCTGTTATCTTTTATTAGTCTGCTCTGTAATGTAATTACGCTGCCTTTGTGCCGTAATACTACCTTACTGTTATGACTGCATTTTAATATAAGAAGACTCTGTTTTCCAACGTAATTCGTCCTTGAAGATTGTTGCCAAGGCTGGTGTAGAGGGCCCCTGCACTTGCCAAGGTTCTGTGCATTATTGTATAGTTCTTATTTTATTTCTTTAAAGCTCATTGTGCCATAATCCATTCACATGTTTATACATTGCATCTTTCATGGTATATATGCTTCATTTCTGTTGATAAACTTTCATGCTTTCCATTTCACTTCTGTCTTTCATGTTTTATGTTATTGATTAATGATCAGTGTTCTTGTTTCAGGTTATAGATAGGCAGCCCGGGCATTTGCATAACTTTTTGACTAATGACATGGAATTAACATTGTTCTGCTGCTAATTTGTTTTTCTTAGTTTCTGTTTAATTTCAGTACTGCTTTGTTTAATTCAGTTTTGCTCATTTGCTTCAGTAGTTAAATTTAGATATATTAAAATGCTCATAACATCTTCAGTTGCCTCCAAAAGCCACAGCTGGACTGATGGTGAGGGATTGTATTATGAAATGTGTAGTTTGGTATTAGTTTCATTTCTGCAAATTTAGATATATTAAACTGCTCATAACATCTTCAGTTGCCTCTGAAAGCCACAGCTGGATTGATGGTGAGGGATTGTATTATGAAATGTGTAGTTTGGTATTAGTTTCATTTCTGCAAATTTAGATATATTAAATTGTGCATGACATCTTCAGTTACCTCCGAAAGCCACAGCTGGACTGATGGTGAGGGATTGAATTATGAATATATGATTTGATATTAGTTTACTTTCTGCAAGTTAGATATCAGTTACTCAAGTTGTTTATGGTTACTTCCGAAAATCATAGCTGGACTAATGATGAGGGATCAGAAGACAAGTTGATGTAAATTGATTTAGATTTACTTTATTGCAACTTTTGGATTTCTTTTAGCATAATTTATTTTGTGTTTAGACAGCAGCAAGAATAGTTTGGTTTCATGCTCACTAGTTCACTGTTTTGATTCATTAGACTAGCAGCACCTTTTCATTTCAGCAGCATATTTTCATTTCCTTTCAAGTTTTGTCATTGTAAGTTTCAAATTCCTTTTTAAGTTTCAAGTTGGTAAATCATTATAGAGGATATCATTTCCTTGAACAAATATAACCATACTTGTTTTTATTTTAGAATTTCCATCTCACCTTAGAAAACCAAAAACGACAAAAAGTTAAGAAATAGGTTATCTTGCACATATAGTGCGCCACACTTCATCAGCTTACGAATCCCGGATTGATAAATTAATGTAGCAATTTAGGACACACTAAATTGACCAAATAGCCATACTTGACTAATTTAGGAAGATAATGACTAATATACACCATGGATTGATATACCACATATCCCTCCACCATAGAACCCTCAGGTCGTGCTCTTTGTTTAACCAAAGCCTTCAAGGATTTTAGGTGCCTCTCGACCATTCACATTGACCTTATGTGTACTGGTCCACACATTTCAATCTCCTCAACTTGGTGTATCAAGTAGTGTTCTTGTGCATTGAAAAATGTTGGAGGTAGATACCTTTGCATTTCACACATTAGCCGATGAATTTCTCTCTTCCAATACTTTATTTCATCTTGATGGATTTCTTTCAATGACAACCATCTGCAAATCATTACGCAAGGTTATTTCAATGAAACATACTATATATTTCATTATTAGTAAATTAATACATCATTTCATCAAGTACGAAAAGAAATTGTAGCAATTAGATTTTGCGTACAAATCAAAACTAATCACCTCATGTATTTACTAAGACCATATATAACTTGTTTGACATTGTTGTCGAAGTCGTTTGGGAGAGATACAGGTAGAACATA
Organism: Pinus albicaulis; assembly: GCA_034641835.2. NCBI lineage: Eukaryota > Viridiplantae > Streptophyta > Pinopsida > Pinales > Pinaceae > Pinus > Pinus albicaulis. Next base: position 982,157,166 of record CM076578.1, on the reverse strand, counting down.
CTATAACAATAAAAAATGAATCGTTATTGGTTTCCAAATTAAACAGAAAAAAAGGAAAATTTAAAATATGTATTCAAGAAATAACATACAAAAACGTATACCAAAAAAATTACCTTAACAAAGGTATGCCAATCATGTGTTTTCACCCCACTGAAGTCACCTTTCTTCGTTAAGATATTATTTGTGTTTGAAGAAAAACCTGTTGGAAATTTAATTCTTCTAATGACCTCTTTTACATCATTGCTTTGTTGTTCTGTTAATAACCATGGAATATTATTATAATTTCGACCTCCATTGTTATTTGATCCGCCGATCACACTTTTCATTGCATGATTCGATTTCTCAATGTTAGCACAAATTTTGTCAATTTTATCTCTCTCATGTGCACCATCTATGGTTCGCCATAACATTTCTATCACATTCTTCCCGACATGCATTGTATCAAACAAATGAGCTATTTTTAGGTCCTCATAGTAGGGCAACCTCGCGAATTGAGAAGGATAACATTTCATTCCAAGTGGAAGTACAATATTAGTACCTTCACGGCGACGATGACCTTGATATCAAAGAATAAAATAAATCAGAACAATATTAATTATAAAATACAATAAAATAAATTCATTAGTTAAAACAAAAATTCAAAACATTACATAAACAAATAATATATATATATATATATATATATATAGACACACACACACACACACAAATTACGTACCAGCTGCTTGACGATTATTAATTATGTTATATTCCAACATCCACAACTGAGGTGTCATTCTTCGTGGTTTTAATCTAGTTTCTTCTTTATCATTGAAAAGATGTTTTTCAGTAGTACGATACTTATGGTTCCTAGGGAGGAAGTGCCTAAACTCATCAAACACCATATTTCTTAAGTCTGGTGAATGAAGATACTTCATCTTAGGGCCACAAACTGGACATGCAAATCTACCCTTTGTTTGAAGACCTGCAATAGATGGATCAATAACAATTAATATACTATGAGATCATTTTTAAAACATGCAATATGGTATATCTAATTTAGATAACTATGTATTATATTAAAGTGCAATGAAATATTACATACCCCAAACTTGTGTTAGTCCTGGGGCATCATGAATTGTCCATACAAGCATTCCACGACATTGAAATCTCTTCTGCTTGATTGGTTTAGTGATGTCATACATAATGATGCCACGCCATAACTATATTATCTCATCGATAAGAGGCTCAATATATACATTCATATCTTTGACCTGGTACTTACCTAATTGTTCAAAATTACTGTACATAATAATTACTCCCATGATATATGTATATATAAGTAAGTAAATAAATAAAATATATATTTATGGAAAAAACGAGAGAAATGAAAATGTTACATTCAAAGAAATAATGTATCAAATACCTGGAATAATCATAGTCAACATTATGTGCTCCCTCTTTATTGACATCCAAGGAGGAATGTTATTGTTGATAACGAAAATAGGCCACACTGAGTAAGTAGATCTAAGCTCTCCAAATGGATTAACACCATCAGCTGCCAATGAAAGCCTGGCATTACAAGGTTCATTTTTAAAATCTACATATTTTTCCTCGATTTCTCTAAATGAAAAACCATCTGTAGGCATTCGAAGAACACCATCTCCACTTATATTCTTTGAATGGTAATCCATAAACTGTGCTATGTTGTTACACTTGAACATTCGCTACAAACGTGGAATTATGGGAATATGACGAAGAACCTTTTGAGGCACCTTTTTGGTTAGTTGATCTGTTCAATATATACTGGTACCACATTTCGGACATTCTGTTTTCAATGCATGTTCTCCGTAATATATAATATGATCTTTAGGACATGCATCTATAGTGTTATATTCCATTCCAAAGTGTTTCATAATAGCACGTAGATCTCGATATGTTCGAGGTAAATTATTTGGCGATGGTAACAAATATTCACCCAACAATCTACAACAAAAACAAAAAGTAGTGTCTTGTAAAGATTATTAATCACATATATATCATAGTTATTAAAACCGGAGCCAGTGACTGGACCGGTGGAGCTAATGAACCGAGTTTTGAACCAGAACAGGTCTAACCGGTAGCGGTTAGATCTCAATGAACCAGTTTTAAAAAAAATACATTAAATAATTATTTTTTAATAAAATGAAAAAAAAACTATTTTTAAGATTTGCAACCATGATTCCAAGCCAATAGAGACAAAATATGAAAAGTTTGCTCATTTATATACCATGCAAAGGTGAATATATCAAAATGGCAGCAAATGCAATACATATCATCTAAAAATACATAAGCAAACTTGTTGAAGTAATGTATCAGGTTTCTCTTATATTATTCACTATGTTTTATTGTTGAGTTAATATTATAATATACAATCTGTCCCTGCTCAGATCTGTTGTCAATTCATTGTATCAGCCTTAAAGACAATTCTGGGTTCAGTATATATATATATATATATATATATCAGACCACCATTTTGAAGATCTTGTATTCTTCATTATCTATGTTTGCTTGCAAATAAATTTCTAGAAAAACATCTACAACACTTAGAGGTATTGAATTGGTTTATGAAACCCACTATTAGTGCTATTTGTAACAAGTTGAGAGAGCATTACAACTTCAACAGTCTGCTCACAATGTGTTTGACGAAATTTATCACTGAAAAGATTCATTAAAACCCAGAAAACTCAGTGGCCAGTTTAGTGCATTTCCAAGCGAGAATTTTCTAGTGGTCAATTTATTATTGCCAGTCACATTTTCATTAGGTTGTATGTTGCTGTCCCTTGAGTGGCTTCAGACCATTTGCATCAGTCTTGATGCCATGATCAAATTGCTTGTATGCTGTGTGAAAGGTTTTGTATTTATGCTGTTGCTATGTGTGAGCAGAGAGAGAGGGTCTGACAGTTCCTAGATGAGTGTGAAATAAGGTTGCTGCTGATTGTTTTGAGAACAGAAATTGTCATCAAGTACACTTGATGAGTTGCATGCTGCCAGGGATTTTATGCTAGCCAGCCTTGTATTTATCATTCATCATGTGTATTGTTGCTACTATAAGGTGTTGAGTATGAGTTATTAGACAAGTTTGTTGCTAGTATAATAGAGGAATTTGCAGCTCATGGAGGAGACACTGAGGAATTTGCAACTCATGGAGGAGCACCTAACCGGCCGGTTAAGTACGGAACTGACCGGTTTATTCATAAACTGGTCGGTTCCTTACTTAACCGGCCGGTTAGGTCCGATTAACCGGCCAAAACAGGTGAGAATAGGCTATTGACCGGGTTGCAAGGCCGGTTCCAACCGACAGCTATCCTGACTGGCCGGTTTTGATAACTATGATATATATATATAAATTATTATTTTACACATTTATTACCATTTAAAAAAGGGGAAAATAATCAACATTTACATATATGTGATCATATATACATATTGCATATCTTAGGAGTTGTGTCATACATCTGTTCGACAAATTATTCATAACCTTTAAGTTCATCAGCAACAATAGCAAAGAGCTAGTGAACTTAAAGGTTATGAATAATTTGTCGAACAGATGTATGACACAACTCCTAAGGTATGCAATATGTATATATGATCACATATATGTAAATGTTGCTTATTTTCCCTTTTTTTAGTTGTAATAAATGTGTAAAATAATAACTTATATATAAGTTATTATTTTACACATTTATTACAACTAAAAAAAAGGAAAATAATCAACATTTACATATATGTGATCATATATACATATTTCATACCTTAGGAGTCGTTTCATACATCTGTTTGACAAATTATTCATAACCTTTAAGTTCACCAACAACAATGTAGCAGAGAGAAGAGTTGCATTTGAGTGTTCAAAAAGTCATTCACTTGACCTTTTAATCAAAGGTACATCATAAATACCGTCACTGCTATCTCCACCATCATCATCTGACTCACCATACAAGTCTTGGAGCATTTGATTTGTCCCATCATTGATGTGAATTGTCTCATTACTGTCATCATGATCTACCTCCATGGGATCATTAAAATTACCTTCATCATTCGCTTCATGTTCTTCACCTTGTACAACATCATTTCCAATACTAATATTTGCTGCAATATTCTCTTGTATTGGTGCAACATCATCTAATCTACTACTATTTTGCTGTGGAAGCTGGTTGATCATCTGCAAAAAGTTGGGGGCAACTGTGCCTTTATGAAAATTACAAACATTAATAATTAAAAATTAGTGCGCATATAAAAAATATTAAAATAATATAAAATTTTACGATATAATCAAAATAAAGATAGATAATTAATTACCATGGGACGATAGTCATTCGATCGACCATCAATGTGCCCATATTTCCTACAATGCACTGTTTTTGTTGCTATTGAAACTCTAGAATTATTTCTCATACAACATTTTTTACAAGGGCAATAAACTCTGCCATCACCCCTTTCACCCTTTTGAATTTTTTTTCCAGCTCCAATGTTTTCTTCCATTGATGCAAATTATCCTATAAAGAAAACAATAAATCTCTCTCAACGATGTAGAAAACCCAAGACTTGTTGAACTCAATGGGAGCTCAATATATAAGCAAAAAGAAAATAAAAGTGGGCATTTTACAAATTGTGAGCTTTTTACAAAATGTGGGCTTTTTACAAATTGTGGGCTTTTTTTATTCTTAATGCATTTTCTATAGAATACTAAACAGATTTTTCCAAAATTTCAGATGCAAACTGTAGTCTCTACTACGTTTGGAAAATTGGAGGCTTATAAAAGATAAACTATGAACATAATTTTACCACTATGATCAGAAGCTGTCAGAAGCATTCCTTCTGCTTCACAAACGTGGAACTACCTTAAGAATTATTATGGTTGATATAAATATTAGAGCATGGAAGTTAAATGTAATAGTTATTCTAAAATACTAAACAATAGCTTGAGAGTGCTCTTCAGATACTGTACGAATGCACCAAATTAAGATTGTACCATTACTAAAGATAAATGGCCAAAAATAGTCAATTTTGATATCGCGAAGTTATGTCTTTCTCAGTAGCAAACTGGGGATAGGATGGAAAATATGAGAGAACTAAGTTCCAAGGACTAAAACACCAAGGCCAACATAGTTCTGCCTTGAATCAGAGACAAAACAAAGCTGCCCAAAAAAGTGTTTGAGAGCACCCATTGAAGCTCCTATATATAGCAGAGTCAACATTTTCCTATTGAACACGTTTGTATAGTCAAAGCCACAGCAAGATCAAATAGCCACGATCCTAAATGTGAACCAGAGCCAAAGCTAAGACAGATCCACGTTTAGAAAAACAAGACAGCCATAGCAAAGGATTTGACCACAAAACCATATCATGAGAGATAACAAGATTCTTGCTTCCACTGTGGAAATGTAGAAACTGTACAAGGGATTTGCTTCCAATAGATTTCATTGTGACAGTAATTGCTATGGTGTTGTAAGTGCTCATTAGTAGAATCTTAAAGCCGTTCTGGAATTCTTTTAACCTGGAGAGGGTTTTATGTGGTTTTAAACCCTCATGTTCAAATTACATTGTGGATTGGTTGTGTTTGATATTATGTTTTTACTGTCCACAGTTGAATTTTCGGAAAGAAAATTATCAGTCTAAAGTGGACAATTTTGGGATGTTTCTTTTGCTTCCTATTGTAAAGTATTTCGCTTAGAACTCTACTCATTGTAACAAAGGTCTTGGGCATAGAACAGGGGACTTGGGTTTTTTGGAATCAAACTTCAGGTTAAGATGCTCATCTAAAGAATGGCACAGTGAGCCTTAGCATGGAGTTGGGAGTACCAATTTGAAGTGCAGGTAGGGCATTGTACAATAGACCAGTTAGATTTCTGGACCCTAATACAAAAGTTTCTTCTTCTTTCAAAACATGTTTCTCCTTTTCTGTAACCAATGTGGGTCCTGTTCTTGTTTCAATTGGGGATGGATGAGAATTTTTTATTGCTCTAGATGATCACACTCTGGGTAGCCTTAGAGGCTATTTGGGGGTGATGAGTCCAATAGGTCTCAATGAACTGTTGCCCTCGCTGGGGAATACTATTGTAGTGGAATTTGATACTATTTTGGATGTTGAATTCCATGATCCTAATGGAAACCAGTACCTTCAGCTCCAGTACCTGTTCACAAAAGAGGGTGCCATGGTCATTCATGCATGCAGAGAGGGTGAATTGCAGGCATTGCAACAGGAGGTGTTGTTGTTGTTGCATTGGCCACTAGATTGTTTGTCTGGTTCTGTTACAAGCGCAGAGTATTGAAAAGGACAGACAAATTTAGTTCAGATATTGTGAAATTGCCTCGAAAATTCACCTACAAAGAGCTCAGCAATGCTACGAAAGACTTTTTTTGAATGTGATTGATAATCGATAATTGCAAGCAAGGGTAATCCCCTTGTGAAACCCAAATTTCTGAGCATTTTCTAAAACCTGATGACGGAGTCATTGTAATGAACAAGCGCCTAGGTTCATATTATGTCCAAATCTACCAAGCACCAAGATCTATAAAAAAAAATCCACAATATTTGCGAACTAAGAAGAAGAGGCAGAAAATGTATTCTGCTTACCTGTTCGAACAGTGGTTGGGGTTTACCACAGAAAAAATTTGACAGAGCCCATGTAGCATTTCGTATCTTTGAAATTCTTGTAGTATCATTCAACTGGGCAAGCACCTACCTCGGAGCTCCATGACTAAGGGAAAGATCCCTAAATGATGCAGAGTCTCCAGCAATATTTCCCAAAGCCCAAACAGCCTTACATGAACACTATTTGAACTCAAAGTTGGGTAGTAGTTTTTAAAATCAAATTCCAAAATTACAGACATATAAAGATAGTTGGGAAGAATAATTTTATGCCTCTAAAATGAACGTGCTACCTATTCTCGAACATTATCATTCCCACAGGTAAGAAGTTCCACAAATATAGGCAGTGCCCCGTAATCAATCACAACCTTTGTATTCTCAGAGGCTCCAGAAAAACCCAAATAGGGTCAACCCTACTATAGGAGGAAGGGCTTGCAGTAAGAACTTACCATTTTGCAAGAACTGAGGGAGAATGTTGTTCTGCAAGAGCTGAGGGTGAATGCTGAGGGCGAATGCTGTTCTGCAAGAGCTGAGGGAAAATTCTGAGGGCGAATGCTGTTCTGCAAGAGCTGAGGGCGAACACACATGTGATATAAGACGTTAATGTAGTTTTTAAAAAAATCATTTTTATGTAGCGCGCATTTGAATTTTAGCATTTCAAATCATTTTTATTTACATTTTATTTTTGCATTTCTAATACAAGTGACAAATAAATTTCTACAAGAGGTTGAAATTTTTACTAGATAGCCATGAAAGACTAATTAAAATGGCTTAAAATGCAAGTGGAACTTCAAAATAAATGTAATTGAAGGTTCTCTCCACTAAATTTTTGCAAAAGTGCTTACATTATTTAAGTTATCTAGGATATTTTTTGTATTACACAATCAAAATTAAATAATGAAATAGTTGGGTAGTCTTATTGTTTCAAATTAGGACACAATTTTCAAATGGTGATGAAGTTTCATGTAATGATTAACTGAAAATATTCTCCTTTCCTATCCTTGAAAAACTATACAAATTTCCTTGTTGCCACATGAAACCCTAACTCATGTAGCAGCATAGGACCAGTCCTCCATTTTTCCCGTCATAAGGCATTTTGCACATATTTGACGACTAGAATTTGCAGATTCCTGTTTTCCCTGAGGTGTTAGGAAGGATAGAAGACTTAATTTTGACGATTGAATTTTTTTTCAAGAACGTTCTTATGCCCTTTAATTTCCATTTACCAATAATTTTGCAACACTAGTCCTCTTCGCAATTGCAAGGCTGTACTCAAAAAGTAAGGAAAGTTACTTTTTTGGCTCACTCAATGATCCAGGTGGATATTTGTGGCCACCCGCCTATTCCACTTGGGGCCCCACCATTGTATTTTTCAATTTTTCAGTTTCGGCACAACTTACTATTTTTAGCAGTTTTTCGGGTCCTGAACTTCTAGAGCCGTTTTGAGGCCCTAAACGATGTTTTTTGGGCATCGCACCTCCATAAAATATCATTCTGTATCATTTCATTTTAGAATTATATTAGTGGAGAAATTTTTAGTCCTCGGATAGATCTTTCTAATGATGTATCATGTGCATCAAACAGAGATAGTATGCCAAAGTTACGTCCCTGGGAAGTTGAAACACCAATTTACCCAAACGGGGCCCATAGTTTTGGTGCTTCATCTCCTAGGGTTAGGTTTTTGGATTTTTAGGGTTCTCAATTGTTTCTCAATAATAAATAGGCCCTCGAGCCTCATTGTAACTCAGTTCAGAGGCTTGTAGCCACCACATCTCTCCTTAGAGATAGCTAGAAGCACCATAGCTAGTTTTATTTCCATTCTGTATATAAGCAAATTTCAGTTCTTTGATATTAATAAAATGAAGTGTTATTTCTGTTGCATCTCTGTATTTATGGTTATGTGTTTATTCTGTTGCGTTCCTGCATAAATCTGGATCAGTGGTATCAGAGCAGTCTGCTTGTTCTCGATCCTTCTTTGCATGTCCCCAATGAGGTCGGGGTATAAGGAGTTAGGGCTCGATCTAGTGGAACCTTTGCAAGATCAGCCTCGCAAACCCCGATGGATGCCCATGGGGGACGAAAAGAAAGATGAGGAAGCAGGAGATCCTATCAAAATATTTCTCAAGGAGGCCCTCGAAAAACAAAGGAACGCGATGATGGATAACTTTGCCCAGATCCTTCAACGGCTGCCCATCGGTGGCGCATCTGCATCCAGCAGCCACTCTGGAGGTGTGAATCCTTTTAAGGTACAAGTAAATTTTGACATTCCCATATTTGAGGGTCAAATAGATGCAGATGCCGTAGATAGATGGTTGAATCTATTAGAAGGATATTTCTCGGTTCATGACTTTTCCGATGGGGAGAAGATTATTTTTGCACTCCTCAAAGCTGCCCCCCATGTCAAGGACTAGTGGGAAAGCCACTATGAGAAAAAGGACAAGACAGAACCCTCTCTTTTCTCAGCCGTACCCACTTGGAATTATTTCTGAGACACTGTCAAGGAACAATACTATCCCGTGGGGAGATATGAGGACAAGTACATTCAATGGACCACGTTGTGGCAACAAAGGGATCAAGATGTGCATGAGCTGATGAATCTGTTCCATACCCTATGCACCAAGTTGGGTATCAAAGATTCAGAGAAACATCTGGTGCTAAAGTATCGTAGTTGTATGCACATATACATTCAGGAGGTAATGGAGTTCCTTGAAATCTCCTCACTTGGTACGGCATACCGGTATGCTGCCAAGATTGAGAAGAAATTCAAACAGAAGAAGCGAGACTTTGGATCTGCGAATCAAAAGCAAGGGAAAGGTGCTCCCAAACCACAGAACAAAGGAAAAATCCAAGGCACGGTGACTCAAGACAACGTGTTGAAGTCACAAGCAAAGAAAAACACCTCAAAGCCAAAGAAGGACACGGGAAAGTGGTGTGAGTTCCATAAGAGCTCCACTCGCAACACAAGTGAGTGTCGGGCCAAGCAGTCGTTGGTGGATAAGATGCAGGCTTCTGAGTCAGCTGCATGCTCTGACTCTAAATCAGAACCTGACAAGGAGAATGAAAAATGGAAACAGATTATTGATGTGGAGCCCAATGCCACTATTGCCACTACAAAGATCCAGAAGGAGGAACCAGAAGATCCGGAGGAGGAGGAACATCTCTTCCACTCCTATATGTGGGTAAAGGGCTCCCTGGTATAGTTCATTGTCGACAATGGGAGCCAAAAGAACCTCATTTCAGCAGATGCCGTGAAGCATTTGGGCTTGCTGACCATAGCTCACCCACATCCATACACCATCGGGTGACTTCACCAAGGACGAGATCTCTGCGTCAGCCAACAGTGCTGCCTTCCCTATAGCATCAAGCGCCCTTCACGGATGAGGTATTATGCAATGTTGTTCCTATTGATTTTTCTGATGTATTATTAGGAAAACCATACTTGTGGAAGCATCATGTGGTGTATGAGTCTTAGCCTCGTGTTGTTATTGTTACTTTGGGAAATAAGTTGTACAGGATACCAGAGGTACCACCTCCTGCTACTATCTCTTTGGTTACTGCAAAACAATGCAGTAAGCTCATTTCCCAAACCAGGAAATTCGTTTTCCTGATGATCTGCCCCCAGGGCAAGAAGAAGGCTATGGCCATGACCTCTAGAAAAGGCTCCTCTACACGACAACAAAAAATGGATAAGGTTGTGGAGGAGTACGGGGAAATTTTCACCTCACCCACAGGGGTTCCTCTACACTGTCAAGTCAAGCACCCGATTGATCTGACCCCAGGTGCACCACTACCCAACAGACCGATCTATTGGTGCTCTGTTCTGGAGAACGATGAAATCAAGAGGCAGATTCAGGAGCTACTGCAGAAGGGTCACATCCGACCAAGTTCATCGCCCTGTGGGAGCTCGATAAATTATTATTGTGAAATCATAGTTTTGAATTCACCAGGGCACTACTAATGTGTGGACACCCTATCATTTCTTAGATCCTTATAACTTACCAACGCCTAATATATTGGTATACACATAATATGGCATTTACCTGAAGTATTTCATATGTATCTAGAAGTAAATAAGTTGTATGACAATTGTTATGGCAGATATAAGATGTGTATTATAGTTTATATTTCAATTTTTCTTAAGTAGCATGCATGTACGGTCCATATAGTGACTACAATTACCAAATATATTTCAGTGAAGATGTGAAGATGATCTCTCATTAGGTCCTAATTACTTAAAGCATCATTAATTAGCTTTCCAAATTAATAAAATATGTAACAAATTAGTAAAAACTAGGAAAACAAATCATTCTTTAAAAAAATATGGCACAATGAGTCACACTCTGAGATTTATTTAATTACTCATCAAGTGTCGCTACAACATATATATGATCACCATTACCATAGAAATGGGACATGTGACCATAATTTTGGTTTCGCCAATGAAATTCCACATCATGAGCATTATTTAGGGTTGATTGTGTTGATTTTTTTAAAACAAATAATTTATACATTTTATGGAAATTATAGACACAATTTATAATCACATTACAAGATCATGATTTATGGATATTCCTTATCATTTCTTAGATACTCACAACTTACCAACACCTAACAGATTGATATACACATCATATAGAATTTACCCCTAGAATGCCACATGTATTCTAAAACAAATTAGTTGTATGGAAATTGTTATGGTGCATATATGATGTGTATTACAGTTTATCTTATAATTTTGTTGAAGTAGCATACAACAATTTACATAGTGATATGAGAACCACTCTCTAGAGTATACATCGATTTTGTACACATGGCTTTTCAGTTTCTTTTTAAGATATATCATTGGTGATGCTCACATGATTATATAATGAACCATTAACTTGAACTATGAAATTATTCCTCACAACACACACATATTGATGAATTAATAATTTTTCTCATATAATTTTTTTAATCTATTTTGAAAAAAAAAAAAATTATATATAATTATTTATAAGAAAAACAAGAGAGATTTCCTTACCATATATTCGTAAAACATATAATAACGACGTTTGGAGGAAATTGCGACATTTGGAGGCAGCCGTCTAGCGACGCTTTGGGGCATAGTGTCGCAATTGCGACACCTTTTCTAAGTGTCGGTATTGCGCCACTTTTCTCTAAATGTCGGTATAGCGACGGTTTCCCAGGATCAATGGCCCAAAGTGAACCTGATAACTTACCTTTTCCCCGCGCCTTTCCTTTTGATTGTGGCCATTCGCTCGTTGAATCCAGATCTGACGGCACTAATACATTTCCGTGCTCATAAAGTAATCGTTTGATGTTTTGGAAAAGCCACGCGAAATGGGTGGTTTTTCCAAACCACCCGCGCTTATGTGTCGCCACCACATTGTATCACGTTCGAAAAGCTAGTTTCCACTTACCACCATTTACCCTCGCGAATACCACTGGCGGTATTCCCTAAACCTCACCCGTTTAACCCAAGTTTAATGTCATCTAACTATGGTTATACCATCGTTTAATACATTAAAATTATATTTTTCATTCAAATTTTCACCTTTTCGCTTTAAACCTGTAAAAACATTGCAGAACTGTTTTTCCTCAAAATCACACCATTTGAACCCTGAGAAACTTTGCAGAGCCATTTTCAACCTACCAGTACCATTTTTCGATGCCCATTGCCCTGAATTTCCATTACAAAGTACTACATTGTCCTCTGCGAAGCCATTTTCAAAAAATTGAAGACTGAGCACCTCTGCAATGTCTTCAACCGAATTCCGCTGGTTCTCCAGGTACTTTTATTCGAAGTTGCCCTCTGAGATTTCAAAATTCCTGTCGATTTCAAATAATTACCAAAGTTACTGCAAAAAAGTGTCCATTTTTCAGGGAAAACTCTATCAAAATTTCCCTGGAATCCCAAATTGCCCTTTCTCGCAGTTTTTTCCATACCCTGGTCCGTTTTGCTGTTGAAATTGATTTTAAATACACATCCTGAGCTTTAAATTCCTTGCATTTCCTAAAAACCCTGCTCAGAAACCCCATTTTCAGTAGAAATTCGCCAAGAAACCCCTGTTTCTCGTAAAGGAACTTAGCAAACCGTTTAAGCTTGCTTCGTTCATTATTAAAAATGACCAAGAAATAGGTAACCCCCAAGAATGGAGGCCCAAAATCTCAAAATAAGTCTTCTGCAGAGATTCCTCAGCCTATGTCCTTCAAAATCAACAAATCAACTCCTATACTCACGACTGATTCTACAGAATTGGTCAGACCAGTCCAGCCTCCAGTCATTTCTCCAGAGAATATCCCTTTAGTTGATCTGGACTATAGAATACTAGACCCTAATGTAGAATATAACCTGTTTGATGTCTATAATTGGTGCTATGGCAAATTAGTGGAAAAGAGTGACAAATATATTCCAATTTGGGAATCCAATCTGCCTAGATATATTGTCCCTCTCACTCATTCTGTTCCTGACTTTATCAGATTATTCCAAGCCTATTATATGCCAGAACAAAGATCTATTGTAAACAAAGAAAAATATATCATGTTTTACATCACTGAAGAGTCGATAAATTCCATGCTGCAAATGAATCATGACCCCAATTCTAATTCCCTATCAATAGAATATTTAACCCAACTATATCTTGACTTGGATTTCAATACTAGATTCAAAATATACCAGACTTTTTTTCCAAATCAAGTTGATATTCCTAAGTTAAATCCTCCTTTCGACACTGTTGATTTCCCAGATGAAACTAGACAGATTGTCTCAATGCTCTCCTTCATACTAGGATACCCCAGTGATGAATTCACTGATGTGGCTATCCTAGGTTTTCTGTCAACTCTAAGCCTTGGTCAATCACCATCCATTCAGTTCAATTTTACTAGATTTATTGCTGAAAGTATGCATTATCAGTTATCCAGATTACCAGAAGAATGAGTTTTCAGATACTCCTCTTATCTACTCCACCTCTTCCTATATTATCAAACAGATAAGTTTCCAATTGAATGTGAGAAAGTGGATGCAGAAGGAAAAGTTCTATAAGTAGTATTTTGGTCATCTATTCTAAGGAAATGGAACAGAAACTATATTTTTACAGATTTCAATGACTCATTTATAGCCCCTTCTATGTATCTCTTGGAAAAAGAGGAGATCCCTAGGATCAATGATGAGACAAGAAGAATTCTACAGTTATCAGAGAGCTACAAAACTGGAGATTGGTATTTATATAAAAATCATACAGAAATTAGAGTGTATGGCTCATCCCTGGCCCCATATAAGTTACCCAGATTTGTTACTACAAGAATATTTGCTTTAGAATATCTGAGACAACTATTGAATGTAGATGAAATCAACTTCATATATTTTAAGAAAAAGACCCAATTTAAGCTGAAAAATAAAATTGGGCCATTCATTGTGAATAACAGAGAAGCTGCCAATGAGATAAATGTCAAACTTAAAGAGTATAAGTTCCCATGTAGTTATACATGGAAGTAGACCCGCAAGGTATTTTGAGTGCAGCAAGGGTAAAATGTAAGTTTCCTATTTACTTGCATGATCCTAAGCCCTATATTGAAAGATATGTAAATAAAATTAAATGGGAGCCAAAAACCCTATCTGATGATGATTCACAGGCAGTACAGGTAATACAGGTAGAAAGTGGCAAAGGTAAACAGATTACACAGACAGTAAATGTGGCTTCTACAAGAAAACATACTGATAATGTACATAAAAGAGATAGAGAAGGAGATAGTTTCATAGCTGAGACTATTGAGGACATAAAATTCAGAACTCCTTATAGTAAAAGAAGCAAGTCAACAGAAGAAGAAAAGGACAAGGTTGTAAATATTGATATAGATGATGAAGCAACAAGAATAGTCACTCAAACATTAAAAGAGCTTCAAAATGTAAAAATTGGAACACAAAAAAAAGATACAGTCATGAAGTAAAACCAGGCTACTGTCTATTTGACTCCTTATTCTCAGGAAACTGACAATACAGAGTCAGAGATTCAGATCTGATTCAGACAGATTAAAGAGAAGAATGAAGAGCTCAAGAATCAAGCTCATTCTAGATTTCTTAAGGAAAATCCTGGAAACAAAGACAGGCTTCTTTCAGCATTTGATTATTCATCCAATAAATTGGTAATGTCATTCTTGAAGCTTACAGTGGCTAAGCCAAAATCAGTGGCATATTATTCCAAAATAGATCTTGAACTGGATGCAAATGCCATTCATGAATTAGATCAAATTGAATTTCATAGGAGCAATACTGAAATGCTATATTCCAAAATTGTCAGTAAAACTATGAAATCAATCAGGCTTGAGAAAACAGTGCTCAACCTCCAAAATAAAATGAAGTTGGACAAATCCTCACTGCATGCTAATAATTTAAGAATAAAAGCACTAGAAGATATAGTGATTGAAGCAGGGGGTGACCCAACCAACATTGAAGGGGAAAAAGTCTTAATTAAACAGAAAAATGAGGATATAGCTGCTCTTAGAAAACAGTTGAAGTTGCCTCAGAGTGAAAACTCTCAAGCAAAAGAAATTCTCCAGCAAAAAACAAAGAATGATGATTTAAAGCAGCCTGTACATCAAATGACATATCAGATAAAAAAATGGAAATTCAAATAGAAGCTCTAATGAAAGAGAATGAAGAACTAAGAAAAGCACAACCAATGGTCATTCCTACAGTGATCCCCACTGTAAACACTACTATACCATCTACTTTGGCAGAAGACTTGGCACCGAAAGGAGTACTGGCAACTGCAGTGCCAATTAATTCTATAATCTCTGCCTCTTCTTCTTCATCCTCACAGAGGAGCACACTACAAGACCAAGATAAAGAGATTCTTAGTTTGAAAGGCACTATTAAAAAATTAGAAAATTCCAAAAATGATGCCTTGATTACTTCTAGAGGACATGAGCAAAGGGCTGATCGACTACAAGAACAGGTAAAGATTCTGCAAGCACAAGTAAATCTTACAGATCAAGTGGCCTATATAAAAAATCATTTATGGACCAAAATTATTGAAGGCATTCATTCTCAATGGCCCTCAATTTGGATAATTTATGAACAGAGGGAGTTACTTCAAGTTGCTAGTGCAGAGGTTGACAAGACTAAGAGGGAAATTGATAATAAACCAGCCCAAGCAATCCAACTCATAGCTTTTTTAAACAATAAAACTAGGGAAGAATTGAAAATTGTTGATAGAACAGAAACCATTCTTCAAATCAAAAAGGTCCTGAACAAAAGAAACATAATGAGTAATCTAGAGGACCAGTGTAAAGACATGAATTTATCCATCTCAAGATTTTTAGCCAAATACAAAACATTGTCAAAAGCAGGTTTTCCTGATATTCACGCATTGAATGACAATTTAATGCCTCAAAAATATTATGATATAAAAATCAGAAATCATGCAAAAGAGCAATCCAAACAACTGCCTCGAGGATCACCAACAGGAAAAATACTTCTTCAGTATTTTGAAAATTTGTTCTTTTTAGATAATGAGATCAGGCATATGTTCACTATCAAGCCTAAATTTGCCAAGTATACAAAGGTAGATGAAAGTTACAGAAAATTGAAGACTATGAAGATCCCCTCTGTAGAAAAGTGGCAAGAATTCACAGATCTGCTGTGAATTTAATGGATAAAAAACAGGAAATTCACTTGGAAATTCATTTTTTACTGTTACCTCAAATGGTAAAAATACAAGGTTAAAGTGCACAACAACAATCATTCCAAATTAGAATAATCAGTTCTATTTTTGCTTGTAAAAAGGTAACAACTTGCAAACTGTTTTGCAGTTGTCCCTCTTTTTAAGTTCTCTTTCCTATTTTTTATTAAAACATTATCTCAATTCCTGAGATATTTTGTAAACATCTTTTTTGTATAAATACTTCAAAATTCGAAGTATTCAGTGTGAATAAAATTTCTCAAGACAACTATAGTCTAATTATTTGCTGGTTATATTGAAGTTGGTGAGTCAATTAGTGAAAGCAGCAAACTGGAAAGAGATCAAAGACATCATAGCTAAGGATTCTCGTGGTGACAAGATAAGTCTCATTTCTTTCCTTGTTTCCAGTGTATTTCTTTAAAGTTTACATTCATTCATATTATGTTTTTCTAGTCTATAATGATCAACTAAGGAATAATTAAACAGGATTAGTGATAATAAGCTCCCTGTTTTGAAACTTGTTGGCATTTTAATGTTTTCTACTTTGTTCGTGCTCTCTACTTGGCCATTGGCCTGTGGGTGATATGGAGTTGTAATCTTGTGCTGAATGTGGTAGTTTTGAAATGTTTCAACTAATTTATTACCTACAAATTTTGGTCCTCCATATGTGATTATGTCCCTTGGGAGACCATAGCACACAAAGATTTGGAAAAGAAACTGTACTACAGAGTCCTCTGTAGCTTTTGAAAGTTCCTCTGCTTCGACCCAGTTAGTGACATATTCAGTTGCAACTAGGATGTATGTTTCTTGGTTTGAGGGAGGACTAATAGGGCCAACAAAATCAAGTGCCAAGAATTCAAATGGTTCAATCACTAGTTGAGGGTTCAAAGGAATTTCATCAGACTGCCCAGGGCGTTCTGCCCTTTGGCAGCCATCACAAGCCTGCACGAATTTTTTGGCATCCTTAAAGATGGTAGGCTAGTAATAGCCTATTCGTAAAACCTTCTAGGCAGTTCTACGTTTCCCAGTCAGATCCCCTTATTCAATCTTCTTATCTGTAGCTTAAGGATTCTTAAGTGCCCTTTTGCTCAGATTCCATCCAATCCATCAAATCAAGCCTATACATAGCCTTAGAAGGTCACCTATCTTACACTTAGCACATTTTCATCTCTGAGCCTTATTTCTTAGTTCTGCTTGCCTAGAGAGTTGACTCCATTGCCCAATATTCTGGTAGATCCTTCTGGTTTACCTTGAAATCTCTTTATTCCCACCAATATTTTAAAATCAAACCCAAATAAAAAATCATAGCTAGCCTAATATCTGTTACTAAAACAAAGCTAAATCATACGGAGAGATCCCTCTCTGGAGTTCAAGAAGGCTAGATCTTGAATTCCCAAAGCGGTTCTTGGTTACCCCTGGTGTTCTTAACTACAAAAATCCCTATCCCCCAACCTGAGAATTACTAGGGTGATAACATGCCTTGGGGGTATTATGATCCTTGGAGGAAACTCCCACAGCTAGAAGAGTTGACAGAGAAAATTGGATCGAGTACAAAGGTGTGGCAGGTGGGTTTTACCCTGCACCAATTGTTATGGTGCATATATGATGTGTATTACAGTTTATCTTATAATTTTGTTGAAGTAGCATACAGAAATTTAGTAATTTACATAGTGATATGAGAACCACTCTCTAGAGTATAAATCGATTTTGTACACATGGATTTTCAGTTTCTTTTTAAGATATATCATTGGTGATGATCACATGATTATATAATGAACCATTAAGTTCAACTATGAAATAATTCCTCACAACACACACACACACATATTGATGAATTAATAATTTTTCTCATATAATTTTTTTAATCTATTTTGAAAAAAAAAATTATATATAATTATTTCTAAGAAGAACAAGAGAGAATTCCTTACCATATCTTCGTAAAACATATAATAGCAAGAAAATTAATCTATTGAAATTTCGTTTCCAAACATATTTATGGAGTAAAATGAAGATTAAAAGGAGATATTCATGGATTTACCTATAACATAACTTCATAATTAAGAATGTAAATGTACAATATTGATGATACATAGGTTAGGAGACAATTAATCTATTGAAATTTCATTTCCAAACATATTCATGGAGTAAAATGAGGATTAAAAAGAGATATTTATGAATTTACTTATAACATCACCTCATAGAAGTGTAAATGTACAATATTGATAAAATTTATTTATATATGATAAATAATAAACCTTTATCTCACATGTATCATATAATCTTATAAACAAACAATTGCATCGGGGGTGCAATCCTCAAAACTTTTAAACTGTCTAATGTATATGTACCTATTTAAAGTATTCGGGGCCCACATTACAAATGCCCAAAGTGAAATATTTGCGCATATGTTATATATGAGCCAATGGTTTAAATAAATATCGGGCGGTGAAACAAAACTTATAAAAAAATATTAATAAAACTATATCATACGTCCGGACTTCAAAAAAAATAAACCCGATTTCAATCACAAATTCGCGTTCCAAAATAGCCTGCTGATGTCACCCTAAACGCGAAAAATTCATAGAATACGCCATATAAAAATTTGGGTCCATTTTTTGGCTTTGCATACGAAGGAAAACTGTGACGCGAAAATCAAATTAATTCTACCCTATAATGTTTCGGGTCCGGAATTCCACAATGTAGGCGGGCCAAAAAATAACGCGATCGAATCGCCTGCTTCCACGTGGATGGCTGATTTGGTCTGTGGTCTGTGGGACCATGTTCTTCTGAATTAAAATCTCCCGTGTTTACTATTAAATTTCTCTGTTTCCAAAACAATACAACACTCTGTTTTTAAGTGTGCAGGGATTGTGATTTCAAAACCAAAATTGACTGTTCATCAGTTTTAGAAAGCGGCTGTTTGACAGAGCCATTAAAACAGATTTAGAAAGCAGCCAGAGGACAGGGTAGTTGAAATTAATATTTCAACATCCCTCATTCACTGATAATACCCTCCTTGGTGCCTTCTTCGTCGGACTACGATGTGTTCATCAACAGTCGTGAACCTGATGTTCGTTTCTTCGCCAAGCATCTTCACAACAGTCTTGTTTCCAGAGGATTGCGAGTCTCTCTCGACAGCATAGAATTGTAGGCTGGACAATCCATACCTTCAAAAATAAAAGACGCAATTAAAGGAGCCTCTCTCATTATTACTATTTTCTCTCCAAATTATGCGCAATCTCAAAGGTGCCTCCATTAACTACTCCTCGCGCTGCTCTGTAAGCCGACCATTTTTGCAAAGGCATATAACTGTCATTTATTGCATATAAGTGTCGTTATACCGATGGCGGCCAGAGTGTTTCTATTGTGACGGCTACCTCCAAACGTCACAATTGCGAAAATTAGACATTTTTTCGCAAACAAAGCATTGCTATTGCGACGGCTGCCTCCAAACATCACAATTGCGACACTTAGACATTGTGTCACAATTGCGATGTTTGGAGGCAGCCGTCTCAATAGCGACGCTTTGGGGCATATTGTCGCAATTGCGACGTCTTCCTCCAAACGTCGCAATTGCGACACTTTATCTAAGTGTCGGTATTGTGAAACATTTCTCTAGACGTCAGTATAGTGACGGTTTCGGGCGAGATTGAAAAAATTTGGGGAAATTTCTGACATTTGGTCAAAAGTGTCAGAACCAAGTGTTGGAATTTCCACCAAATGTACTAGTGTAAATAGGGAGATCTGGAAGCAAACAACCCAACCTCATTTTGATGATCCATTCTGAAGTTGTTAGAGTCAAACTTCCACCTTCTATTATTAAAACAACATTCCTTAATAGGCTTGGTGTGGGTGCAACACAGGGATAGAGTGCCAGCTGGCACGCCCACTAGTGTACATTCTCCCCATTAATGCGAGGGATGAACTGGATACTCGCGCCAATGCCAAAACATGGGTGTTGAGGAGGTAAATCCCCTCTGCGGACAGAGGCGATCCCTACTAGCCCAGCAGGGGTCTAGCAACAATCAAACAATGTTATGACGCAAGTTCCTAGTTACGAATGAAAGACTAGGGATAGAAGCCTACCTGGATTCCAACGCTACGATCTGAAGAAGAAGCGTCCCCGTTCCTCAGCCTCGGCAGATCACAATCCCTCCACGATCTCCGTGGATGAACACCTGCACATGGAAGAAACGAACAGATACAAGCATAAAATCCAGCACACGTAACTAAACATCAGTCAGAAAGGATGTTACTCGCATTAACATGATGGAAAACGGAGTGGAACCATAATCATAATCATCTATTAAATAATAAACGAAGAGAGATTACAACCGAGTTCTGACGTCGCGGTCTCCTTCGAACGGGTCTCCAGTCGTCCACGTCTCGCAAAGCTCGCGAAGGAAAGGGAAAACCTCTCCGGAGTCTCTCGACAATGGTCTCCTTACTTGAGTCGGCCTTAAGGGAAAGAGAGGATTCTTTACAACACAAAGGCTCTTTGGAATATGGAGATTCAAAGCTTAGGCACTTCAAGACTAGCTTGCCATGGGATTGAGCAGGCTTTTATAGATGGGGAAGGAAGGATTTGGGATCCCTATTATTATGGGATTGGCCCTATCAACAAGGAAGGTTCCATGGGAGGTGGCAAAACCACTTCCCCTCCATAGAACTCCCGCAGCCAAACCTCCCAACTCAAGATAGGCAATGGTTTGTGAGTTTGTTGGAACTCAACTTCCGCCATCTTTATTTAAAAAAACAGTCCCTAAATTGGGTGGCGCGACTACTGCTCTATGACAGAGCGCCAGTTGGCGCGACCTCTTTGCAGGATTTTCCCCATTGGCGCGAGTACTGAACTGCCTGCCCGCGCCAATGCCAAAAGGGATGTTTTTCATGATTTTTGCAAGGAGATGTCTCAAGGGCAAATAAAGCTCATGCTTAGAGGGATGCATTGATGATGTTTTCAAGGCATGACAATGTTCACAGGTCACAAAATGGGTCCTCCATTGTGCGGGACGGGGAATGGTAGGGATGGTGACAAATTACTGTGTAACAGATGCCCCCTAAAGTATGAGGCCTGAGAGAGAGAGGGGTGAAATGCTTTACGAGAACATGTTCAACTGAAGGCCCGCCGTTGGAAAACCTGCGCAGAAAGATACAACTGATAACTCAAGTACATGATGTATACGTGGTATGGACGCAGCCATCCAAAACAGAGTATGCTATAATCCGGATCCAGGGTATGGGCGCAGCCATCCAACTAAGATCAAACAAATAGACTCAGGTATGGTCGCAGCCATCCAATCAGTGAGTCATGTACATAATGATAATAATCCACAATCGCAGCTTGGATTACAACAGACACAATCCAGGGTCTTGCGCTCCATCTCGACACAACAAAGTACAAGTTCAAGCATGTGAATATGTGAGCTGAAGTCGAACATGCAAGAACATCGTCCGATTACCAGCCAATGATGAAAGCTGTTAACAGACGCGAGAGAAACCACCAATAATGACAATGGTCCTCAAGGTACTACAGGTACAATCTACGGCGTGCGAATAAATGAGTTGACGTCGAACACCCGCAGAATCATTCGATCGGAGGTCAATGATGTAAACCTCACGTCGAATGCGACGAACCTGCCATTGAGGCATGCAGGCTCCAAGGTACCATAAGGAGTCTCTAGACCAACTTCCTGGATAATGAGTTGATGTCGACAGGAAGTGACCTTGATCAAAGGTGGGCCATAATGATTCCCACATCATCGACACGAGACAGAGGAACATGATGTTTTTGTTGTGAATCATGATCGTATGAGAAACAGAGGAAGGTTGATATTTGCAGAGGCCAACTTCTCTTGAACATATAAACGGCACGACAGTGGACTTGGCAGTATTTGACATCAACAGATCAAAGGTCATGGTGACGAGGAAATGAGCAGATGAGAGGTCAAAAGGAATTATCCAAACCCACGGAGGCAAAGTGAAGAAACGAGATGAGATGTCCCCAACCCGACACGAATGCAGACAAGTGCCATGTTCAAGAGCGACATACTGTCGACGATAACGACGATGGTTCCATTTTCCCCCCACCATTTCTAACGAGTACCCCAATTATTTTTAATAACAAGCTTGAAGAGGATAGCATATGCTTGTAATATAAGTCTGCCCTTCGGGCGAATCCATCCTAGTGCATTTAACGAGTCCTAGGAAGGAGGAACTCGAAGAACGTCATTTCGACTGGATCCGATGTCATTAGGGTTTAACGAGTCTGACAAAGGAAGAACTCGACGTCTTTTCATGTTTAGAGAGTTTGAAAAGACAGCAGAAAAGAAAACTCCACAGGTCCCTTTTCGTAAATAGTTCCCCAGATCCGAAAAGGTAGAAAACAATATCCGGGAAAACCTCCTAGTCGCGATAAGCTAGGGTATTCCTTTTTCGTAATCAATCCATCCCAGCCCAAAAAAGGGTTAAACTTATACTGGGTGGATGTCGATTCGTGTCCATTTTAACGAGATCGAAATGACAGGGGCCTCGGCAATCTTTTCATATTTAGAGAGTCAGAAAAGAGCTGAAAGATGACTCCAAAGTGACCTTTTCGTGTATTTACCGAGTCCGAAAAAGTATAAAATACAACTCGTTTCCATCATTTAAGTCGCAAAAACCTGCCACTGCACATACCAAGCAAGCGTAAAATCCATTTTCGACATAACATATGCAAATATTTGATAAAAATAACTTTTAAAACTCATTTAACGTCAAAAAATTTATAAATATGTCAAATTGGTAAAAATAAAATTACTTTTACTATTTACCTTGGTGGAAAGCAACAGTGGTCCATTTGGAGCAGAAACTTCTGACGGTGATTGCGACAAATCCAGTTGACCATTCAGCTTCTCGTGTTTCACAGGTAAGAGGCGCTCTTTTGCTCTTCATTTTCATTCATTTTTTAATAATTCTTCCTTAACAATCAGCTTTATGTGGCCACTTTTAAAATTTTAGGGCTATGCCCATTGGCGCGGGTATCGGGCACGGACTCGCGCCAATGAGCTCTTTTTTACAAAGGGCTCGCGCCACGTGGTGCGACTGTTCATAAAACTTGGTTGTAATCTCTCTTCGTTTATTATTTAATAGATTATTATGATTATGGTTCCACTTCGTTTTCCATCATGTTAATGCGAGTAACATCCTTTCTGACTGATGTTTAGTTACGTGTGCCGGATTTTATACTTGTATCTGTTCGTTTCTTCCATGTGCAGGTGTTCATCCGCGGAGATCATGGAGGGATTGTGATCTGTCGAGGCTGAGGAACGGGGACGCTTCTTCTTCAGATCATAGCGTTGGAATCCAGGTAGGCTTCTATTCTTAGTCTTTTCATTCGTAACTAGGAACTTGCGTCATAACATTGTTTGATTGTTGCTAGACCCCTACTGGGCTAGTAGGGATCGCCTCTGTCCGCAGAGGGGATTTACCTCCTCAACAATTTGGCGACTATACTGGGGAAGGAGGGAGTTGGGATCCCTATTATTATGGGATTGGCCCTATCAACAAGGAAGGTTCCATGGGAGGTGGCAAAACCACTTCCCTTCCATAGAACTCCCGCAGCCAAACCTCCCAACTCAAGATAGGCAATGGTTTCTGAGTTTGTTGGAACTCAACTTCTGCTATCTTTATTTAAAAAACAGTCCCTAAATTGGGTGGTGTGACTACTGCTCTATGACAGAGCGCCAGTTGGCGCGACCTCTTTGCAGGATTTTCCCCATTGGCGCGAGTACTGAACTGCTTGCCCGCGCCAATGCAAAAAGGGATGTTTTTCATGATTTTTGCAAGGAGATGTCTCAAGGGAAAATGAAGCTCATGCTTAGAGGAATGCATTGATGATGTTTTCAAGGCATGAAAATGTTCACAGGTCACAAAATGGGTCCTCCATTGTGTGGGACCGGGAATGGTAGGGACGGTGACAAATTACTGTGTAACAATGGGTTTTATGGTTTTTCAAAGGAAATGTTCTTGAGGAGAATCCTTGTCCTTATGCAGAAGGATATTATCAAGGTTTTTTCAGAACATTTTACTATTCACAGGTCATGGGAATAGTCCTCCAATGTACGGGACAAGGGATTGCTGGGACGGTGAAAAAATGTTGTGTAAAAAATGCCCCCTAAAGCATGAGGTCTGAGAGAGAGGGAGGGGTGAAATGATTTATGAGAATGCGCTCAACTGAAAACACTACCGTCGGAAGACCTACGAATACAAATACAACTGATATCTCTGATACATGATATGTGGTATGGGCGCATCCATCCATAACAGAGTGTACAAAGACCGAGATCCAAGGTATGGACATAGCCATCCAGTAAATAAGGATCAACAAGTAGACACAAGTATGGTTGCAGCCATCCAATCGAATGAGTCATGTAATACATGATAATAATCCACAAATAATCTACAACCTAGATGTATATCAGACAAAATCCAAGGTCTTGTGCTCCATCTCGACCCGAATAGAGTAAAAGTTCAAGCATGCGAATATGGGCTGAAGTCGAACATGCAAGAACATCGTTTGATTACCAGCCAATAATGAAAGCAATTAACAGATGTGAGAGAAACCACCAATAATGATGATGGCCCTCAAGATACATGAGGTACAATCCACGAAATGTGAACAGTGAGCTAGCTTCGGACACCCGTAGAATCATCCGATCGAAGTTTAATAATGAAAACCTTGCATCGAATGTGAAGAACCTGCCATTAAGGCATGTAGGCTCCAAGGTACCTAAAGGGAGTCTCTAGACCAACTTCATGGATAATGAGCTGAAGTCGACAGGAAGTGATCTTGATCGAAGGTGGGCCATAATGTTTACTACATCATCGACACGAGACAGAGGGAAATAATTTTTGTGAATCAAGATCATCAGAGAATCAGAGGGAGGTAGAAAACTACAGAGGCGCCATGTTCAAGAGTGACATATTGCCGACACGACTATGATACTAGTTCCATTCCCCCCACCATTTATGGCAGGTACCCCAATTTTTTTTATTTTTTTTGAACAAGCTTGAAGGGGATAGCATGTGCTTGCGATATAAGTTTTTCCTTCAGAAAAATCCAACCTAGTACATCTAACGAGCCCTAGGAAGGAGGAACTCGAGTAACGTCATTACGACGGAGTCCGATGTCATCAGGTTTTAGCGAGTCTGACAAAGGAAGAAATCGAAGTATTTTCATGTTTAGAGAGTTTTAAAAGACAATGGAAAAGAAAACTCCAACAGTCCCTTTTCATAGATAGTCCCACAAATCCGAAAAGGTATAAAACTATATCTGAGAGAACCTCCTAGTCACGATAGGATAGGGTATTCATTTTTCATAAATAATCTATCCCAACCCAAAAAAGGGGTAAATGTATACTAGGTAGATATTGTTTCACAACCAATTTAACGAGCTCAAAATGACAAGTGACTCAGCAATATTTTCAATTTTACAGAGTCGTTGTTGAGGCGGTAAATCCCCTCTACGGATAGAGGCGATCCCAATAGCCCTAGAGTGGGTCTAGCAACAATCAAAACACGCTGTGATACCGAATCATAGGTACGAAAGACAAAGCTACGATAGATAGCCTACCTCAAGTCCTACACTATTGTTGTCGAAGGAGATGTGTTACTTCCCGCCCCTAGCTTGACAGGTCACTATCCTTTCGCTCACCATGCCCGAACACTTGTACACATGCAAAGAAGAAATGACGGCATACAACGTAACGATTCAACCATGTAACTATAAATCAGTCAAAAAATATTAAACTAAATTTCATTACACAGATAAATAACACAATAGTGGAACCGATAACATAGTCGAGCATATATTAAAATGTGAAAGAAAGATTACAACCGAGTTCTGACATCGCACTCTTCCTTTGGCAGGGCTTCCAGCGGAGCATGTCTCACAAAGCTTGTGGGGAATTTGGACAAGGCTCTCTCTATTACAGGTGTCTCCTTGGCTCTGCTTTCAATAGTCACTCAAATATAGTTTCCTTCCCAAATGTTCAGCTTCCAAGCATTCAACTAGCTTGTAAATGGAGAGGCCAGACTTTTATAGAGGGAGGAAGGGAGGTTGGGATCCCTATAATCATGGGATAGAGCCCCATCTCATAGGAAGGTTCCATGAGAGGTGGAAAACTACTTCCTAATCAGGGAGATCTGGAGGCAAACAACACAAATTCTTTTTGATGATTCATTCCGAGTTTGTTAGAATCAAACTTCCACAATTTATTTTTAAAAAACATTCCTTAATAGGCTTGGCATGAGCAAGACATAGGGACAAAGCGCTAGCTGGCGCGCCCACTATGGTGCTTTTTCCCCATTGGCGCGAGGGATGAATTGTATACACGCGCCAATGCCAAAACATGGATTTTTAGGGTTTTCCAGAGGAATTGTTCTTCAAGATAATTCTTGCCCTTATGTAGAAGGATGCCATTAAGGTGTTTTTAGGACAATTTACTGTTCATAGGTCATGGGAATAGTCCTCCAATGTACGGGACGAGGGATTGCGGGGGCAGTGACAAAATGTTGTGTAATAGATGCCCCCTAAAGCATGAGGTCCGAGAGAGAGGGAGGGGTGAAATTCTTTATGAGAACGCACCCAACAGAAAACATAGCCACCGGAAAACCTGCGAATGCAAATACAACTGATATCTCAAATACATGATATGTGGTATGGGCACAGCCATCCATAATAGAGTGTACAATAACCAGGATCCAAGATATGGACGCAGCCATCCAGCAAATAAGGATTGACAAGTAGACTCAGGTATGGTCACAGCCATCCAATCAAATGAGTCATGTAATAAATCATAATAATCCAGAAAGAACCCGCATCCTGGATGTATAGCAGACAAAATCCAGGGTCTTGCGCTCCATCTCAACCCGAACATAGTACAAGTTTGAGCATGCGAATATGTGAGCTGAAGTCGAACATGCAAGAACATCGCCTAATTATCAGCCAATAATGAAAGTCGTTAACAGACACGAGAGAAACTACCAATAATGACGATGGCACTCAAGGTACAAGAGGTACAATCCACAGAATGTGAACAATGAGCTGGCGTTGAACATCTGTAGAATCATCCGATCAAAGGCAAATGATGAAAAACTTGCGTTGAATGTGAAGAACCTACCATTGAGGCATGCAGGGTCCAAGGTACCTGAAGGGAGTTTCTAGATCAGTTTCTTGGATAATGAGCTAAAGTCAACAAGAAGTGACCTTGATCGAAGGTGGGCCATAATGTTTCCCGCATCATCAACACGAGACAGAGGAACATAATGTTTGTGAATCAAGACCAATAGAGAATCAGAGAGAGGTTGAAAACTGTAGAGGCCAACTTCTCTTGAACATATCGACAGCACGACATTGGATTTGGTAGTATTTGACATCAAGGGATCTGAGGTCATAGTGATTTTGCAACGAGCAGATGAGTGGTCAAAAGAGATTACCCAAACCCATGAAGGCAAGCATATTACGAGATGAGATGGTCCCAACCTGACACGAATGTAGACAAGTGCCATGTTCAAGAGCGACATACTTCTGACATGACTATAATATTGGTTCCATTTTCCCCCACCATTTTTGGCGAGTACCCCAATTATTTTTTAAAAAGATCTTGAAGGGGATAGCATATGCTTGCGATATAAGTTCGTCCTTCAGACAAATCCAACCTAGTACATTTAACGATCCCTAGGAAGGAGAAACTCGAGTAACGTCATTACGATGGAGTCTGATGTCATCAGTTTTTAATGAGTCTGACAAAGGAAGAACTCGACATATTTTCATGTTTAGAGAGTTTGAAAAGAAAACGGAAAGGAAAACTCTAGCAGTCCCGTTTCGTAGATAGTCTCACAGATTCGAAAAGGTAGAAAACTATGTCTGAGAGAACCTCCTAGTCGTGATAGGCTAGGGTATTTCTTTTTCATAAATGATCTATCCCAGCCCGAAAAAGGGGTAAATGTATACTGGGTAGATGTTGTTTCGCAACCAATTTAATGAGCTCACAACGACAAGCGACTCGGCAATATTTTCAGTTTTAGAGAGTCAGAAAAGAGCTGACAGGTGACTCCAGTAGTGAATTTGTCGTGTTTTTACCAATTCTGAAAAAGTATAAAATAAAAATCGTATCGTCATCCTAATCGCGTGAAAACCTGTCGCTACACAAAAAGAAAGTGTAAAACCCATTTTTTGACAAAAATATAGTAAAATATCGGAAAAATAAGTCCCAAAACCTAATTTTGATTTTGAAAAGTTATAAATATTACCAATAGTAAAAACTTATTTACTTTTCACCTTTGTACCTCTTTGCAGAGCGATAGTGAGCCATTTCCTTTGCGATCTTGAAGTGCCGATTGTGAGCAATCCAGTGGACGAATCTGGATCCTGTCTTCTCTAGGTAAGAGCCACTTCCATTAGCCATCTTTAAAGTTGCATTTCATTATATTTAATCATGATTTGAGGCATTTTAGGGGAGGAATTTAAAAATTTAGGGCTCCGGGTTGGCGTGGGTATCAGGCATGGACCCATGCCAATCTGATCTATTTTACACAGAGGCCACGCCAGATGGCGCGAATGTTAGCCAAACAGCCGCACCAATAGCGCAACGCAAATTCCGGCCAAAAATTCTCAAAAATGAACCAATGAAAAGAAAATTTGAATACTTGAGGAGGTTTCTAACACTCCTATGTTTGATTTGATGTAGTACCCAGCGAAAATGGTGATTGAATGGAAGGAAAGAGAGCACAGTGAGGAAGATGAAATGGCAATGGGGAATGAGTAGTGTATGAATGCTATCTGAAATTGTGGTTTGAAGAAATTCTTCCTAACGCCATGTCTCCGGGCTCAGCCCAAACTATTGCAATATTTGATTAGTATCTGGGATGAGGATGAGAAGAAGTTTAAACTCCGAGATCAAGTACTTGAGCTTGAACTGTCAGACGTGTAATTTATCACTGTACTGTCACGCAGAGGTCTAGTTCCTATCTTGACAAGCACCAGGCCTTCTGGTGAAAACATGACAATGGTCATGAACAGAGTGTGTGCAAGGGCACGCAAAGGGTCAAGTAGCAGAAAGGTAGATATTCAGACCATTCCTGATCTAGCACTCAGAGTAGTGCTACATACCATCACGCGGGCTGCGATGTTGTAGGCACCACACGAGGCTACCAAGACACAACTCCTTCTTGCATTAGAATGCATGAATCCCACAGTGTTTGATTGGGCCACATCCATGAATATGAAAATCAAATGACAATTGAACAAATGCAAAAATACCAAACTGAAATATTTTGGATATGGGTCAATCTTGGTATCATTCTTCCTAGAACGACTACCTATCTTCCAGGGCTAGGGCACTATAGTCCCGGATCCACCATTGAGAGAGCCACAGATGGCTCGATGGGTAGCATTGATGCCCAGGGTAGGGGGCGGCTAGTAGATGTCATGGAGGCTCGAGTTCTTCGGATGGCTCCGATGACAGTTCATCGTCGTAGAGGAATGGCCCTATGCGGGCACTGATTTCACTGGAGATGCAGACCTTTCACTCCCGGAAGGAGAGGACTAGGACGAGGAGATGGGTAAGACTCTTTTTAATTATTATGAGTTTTATGATTTTTTGGTATACATGCATGTTCTAACAACTAATCCTATATGTATGCAGATGTTGGCCCAGATAGGCCCGCCGAGATGTCACCAGTGGCGAGGAGGACCCCTCTCGCTTATGACCCTCAAGGTGACGGGGGCAAGGTGGAAAGACTTGTACAGAACCTAGAGGGGATCTCTCATGGGGTTCCAGATTATTCTCGCCTAACTGATGTCCCTTTAGCTTATCAGAAGCACACCGTAGGGGTGTCGAGTCGACTCCACCACTTACTGAGGTGGTTGGTGTGGGCAGTGACATGCTACCATGAGCACCATGCCAATTAGTCGCCTAGGATTTCTATATGCATATTTTTGAGAGACATGCCGTCTCCAGATGTAACTGACACAAACATATATATTTTTGGTTTTATATGACGCACACGTTGCAAATATTAGAAATATATATATATATATATATATATATTTCTACATGGATCTTTCTTACACATGGTGATGTTTTACAAATTGCGTAAATGTCTATATAATACCATGTTGGCTACTACATCTGTTAGTGTATTCATTCGTCTTGGTATATGCTGATATGTAATGTAATCAAAATTTCTTTCCAGTAAATGGATACGTAGATACAGTCTGAAAATACATGGGTTTCTAACTAAATAATGACCATTGAGCTGTAAAACCACAAGCTGTGAGTCCATATATACAAGCAACACGTGAATACCGAGGTTGAAAACCTTGTTTAATAATTCCAGAACGGCACTATATTCCGCGACATTATTTGTAGCAGGCCCTAGACAAACACCTTGTAAATTAACCAACTCACCAGCAGGATTGTAAATTACCCAAGCTGCCGAAGACAGGTTCCTGGTACTACGGGAGGCACCATCCATGAAACCGATATAAGGAGTAATAGACATCTACACAATCAGGAAGACCCCATAAGCAGAAAAATGATTACAAAGCACACCACACCACACATGCACAAAAATGAAAAAATCACCTATGTACATATACTATGCAAGAATGATTCAAGCATAATATTTTTTTAGGTACAACCCATTTAGGGGCTATGCCAAAGGAAGAGCTTCATAATCGATCAAATCATAAGCCCCATTTTTCAATACACGTTTAATGATATAGGGCCCATGCCACATAGGTTGGAATTTTCCTACCCCAAGCTTGTCATGGGCTTGGTCATACAAGAGGAAGAGGTCCTCTTCGATAAAAGAGTGCGGAGAAACCGTTTGATCGAAATGATATTTAACCCGCTTTTTCTATGCCTCAATAACCAAAGTAGCCAAGCAGCAAGTTTCATCCAATCTCTCGAGATATAGGAGACGTTCTTCCTCTCGGGAAGTATCGGGCAATAATTCCACAACCTATTTTAGTGAAGGGATCTCACATTCAACTAGAAGAGTAGCTTCCAGACCATACACCAACTGAAATGGTGTGAATCCAGTCGCACTCTTCACTAACGTTCGGTAGGCCCAAAGAGCTGAAAATAACTGGAGATGCCAATTTGATTTGTGTATACCAATTGTTCGTTGAAGCATCGTGACAAGAAATTTGTTCAAAGCTTCAACCTGGACATTTTCCTGAGGGTAGTATGGCGTCGAGCTGTCGTGACACAAGCCCAACTTAGATGTCAGCTCTGCCATCATATAGTCTCAAAAATGAGAGCCATGATCAGTGATGATGGCTTGAGGAATGCCGAAACGAGTGATCACATGGTTGAAAATGAGTTGTACAGTTGTCTTACTGTCTGCAGCCATTGTAGGCATCGCTTCGACCCACTTAGTGAAATAATCTATGGCAACGATGATATAAGTATGCCCCCAGGCCGAGTGAGGGTTACATGTCATAAAATCAATGCCCCATTTAGCAAAAGGCCCATGGTATTGACAGGATGTAATGGGAGGGGCAGCGCATGCATCTTGCATTGGAAGATCTGGCACTCATGACACTTCCATACTACTACAATACAGTCTTTAAAGATAGATGGCCAGAAATAGCCCGCACACAGAATCTTTTGGGAAGTAGCATAACTGGATATGTGACCACCATAGGCGCCATTGTGACAGTCATTTAGAACTTTCTCAGCCTCTTCTAAGGTCAAACATCGACGGAGTACATAATCGACTCCGACACGATATAAGGTATCTCCGATAATGCGATATGGTTGCGACTAGTGTCGAACACGACGTCGAGCATCCTTCATTAAATCAGACCAGAAGGTAGATGTATGGAGGTACACGATGATATCACCATACCATGGATCAAGAGTGCTGATTAAGAAGAGAGTTTTGTCCAAGATATGATCCTCGGATTGAGACGGAACAAAGTCGGTAGGGAGGGAGAAAATGAGATCAGCAAAAACTAGTGACTTCTTTGATTTGGAAGTAGTGAACTCCAAATTGAACTCTTTGAGGATGACAATCCACTTTGAGTACTTGCCCCCCAGCAATTATCAAGACAAAATGTAATTCATGGGGTTGCATTCGGAAATCACAGTTACCGTATGCAACATGATGTAATGGAAAAATCTCTGAACGGCCTCGACTACAGCCAGCGCCAACTTCTCGACGTGTACATAACGTGTTTTCAATTCAAGGATGTTTCGAGACAGATAATAAAATACGTGTTCATTACCGTCATCGTCATCCTGTACCAGAACCATGGAAATCATACTGAATGCAGCAGCCAAATAGAGGGTAAATTTTTTATGATAGTTTGGAGGACATATTAATGGAGCGTTGACAAGCAACATCTTAAGGTTATCGAAATATTGCTGAGAAATCTCGTCCCAATGGAAAGGGACGTCCTGCTTGAGAAGTCGTGTAAACCCTTTGGCTACCTCTACATAGTTCGGGATAAAGCGATGTAAGAAATTCGCTTTCCCTTGAAGACTCTGAAGTTGATGCAGCGAGGATGGGGAGGGGAGATTAACAATAGCCTTGACCTTGAGAGATTCAAGGCGAATTCCATCCTTAGAGACAATGAATCCTAAAAGCCGACCATAGTCAATGCAGAAGATGCACTTGTGAGGATTAAGCCTAATGTTGTAACGTCTATAGCGGAGAAAAATCTGGTGGAGATGTTCCAGATGGTCTTCGCGTAGAGCTAAACGAGCCGGAAGGTCATCCAGGTACGGTTGAACAACATTACGTATGTCATGAAAGGTGTAAGACATGGCACGCTGGAAGGTAGCCCCAATGTTTTTGAAGCCAAAATGGAGCTTCTTATAGGCGAACGTTCCCCACAGATAGATGAAAGCGGTCTTATGTTGATCAGATGGAAGGATATTGATTTGATTATAACCCAAAAAGCCGTCCATAAAGGAAAAGATCTCACTCCCCGCACAATCGTCAATGATCTGATATATAAAGGGGGTGGGATAATTGTCCTTAGGGCAAGCCCGATTGATATCTCGATAGTCAACACAGACTCGAATTGTGCCCTGCTTCTTATCCACAGGGAAAATATTGGAAACCCACTCTGTCAAAGGGATCGGATATATGAAGCCTGCTTTAAGAAGTTTCTCAACTTCACATTTTATAGTAGCGTATTTCCAAGGATGCACTGGACGCAGACACTGGCGCACAGGCTTTGCACCAGGATAGGTGGGAATTTCATGCATGACGATACTCGGATCGATCCCATGCATCTCTTCATAAGACCATGCAAAAACATCACGGAATTCACAGAAAAGGATAGTGTACACTTGAATCTCATCGAGAGAACAAGTGACTCCCACATGGATGTTATCGACGACCCCCGGTTTAATGGGGATGTCGATAGGCATCGTTTGGGTAATATTATTCAGATTTCATTCCGAGAAAAATTCATGAGTCAATATTGGAGTTTGGAGGGGCGGAGAGGGAACCTGAGATGCAAACCACTCAACACAATTAGAAATTGCCCCCATGCCGGGCATGAACAAGGAACGATGATGTCCATCGCTCCACAGTAGATCTTTGAGAGACATAGTATCCACGATAGCTTCGTCAGATAGAAAAATGTCTCTTAAAGGATCGGGAAAATCTGCATCACCGAGCCAAGGGGATTGAGAATAAACATCAAGAGCCATGCTCAAAGGAGCATTATCAGCAAGAGGAGGATATGGCATGGCAATGATCTCACAATAATTAATTTCAACCAGGGTCAAAGGCATTGATTCTCCAAAAGAGGAAACCTGTTCAGGAGAAGGGATGATCCACGGGTCATCCGACCTAGAGATCATGTTGAGTTGAACGATGTTCGGTGGTGGAATGGGAAAAATACCCATGAGAATAGGGTCCTTGAAAAGACCGGGTCCTATACTATCGGGGGGATTAGGAATTTGATCCACGTATGGTACGTTGTTCTCCAAGGATGAGGTAAAGAAAGAAAACTAATCTACAGTAATAATCTTTCCCTCATGTGGAAACTTCAAAAGTCGAAAGAGGGTGGACAGAACGCACAACATGGCATGGGTCCAGCTGCGATCGAGTAGAAGATTGTAGTTGAGTTTGGAATCAACAACTTCCACTTCAACGTTGACTGTCTTACCTTGCAAAGTAATCAGTGGACTCGCGAGAACACCCAAGGGCTTTGATTCCTTTCCATCAAATGCCTCGAGGGAATTGGGAGATGAAGTGAGGGCTGGAGAGCCAATGGCATTCCAACAAGAAGATGAAATAACGCAAGTAGAGGCACCTTCATCCACAACGGTTTTGTGAATATTGAGGTCGTTAATGCCAACTTGTGTAACGAGCATGATCTAGTGTGGAGGTCGGGGGAAAAAATTCTCTAGATCAAAGGAAAGAAGGCTAGAATCAGTAGGGTCAATCCCACTGATGGAAGATAATAGAGCTTTCTGTTGAGATGGACAACTCTTAAGTACTTCCAATGTGGACATTGTGGAAGGTGCTTGTGCCAAGTCCTCAACAATGTTGTCATGCTGAGCAACACGAGCGTTTGGATTATAGGAAGACTTTCGGAGAACATCTTTAGAAGGTGGCCATACAATGGGTTCAACACTGGGCCTCTCAATCTCAAGGGGACCAGAGGCAGGCAGGGGAGGAGAGCCATCAATGACTTCCTTCCCAGCTGCCTGGCGTGATCCGACATAATCCTTCGATCGAGTGGCGATAGAAACAGGTGCAACACCATTCTTCATGAAAACCTGGGACCCAAACGGTGCGTATGGTGAAGGCGCCCCACCATTTGGGTCACGAGATGGAAAAGGTTCCTTAAGAACTTCCAGAGTTCCCTTAGATCCCTTAAGAATTTGACTAACCTCGGATCGTCTAAGATAATCTTTGGTGTAGTGGTCTTCATCACAGATCAGGCAAGGGTACTTCGGTTTTTTCTGTGAACCATCATCAACACGTGGTTTGGACAATTCTAGTTTTGGGGCATCAGATTTGGCTTTGCCTTTGCCCTTATTCTTCCCTTTGGAAGTCTTGTATACAGGATTAGTCTGGATAGCGTTGACCTCCGCGGTCTTACTAGAATCTGGGGTAGCTGGAGGAGCAGAATTGTTGGAAGAATTCGATTTCTGCTTCCCATTAGAAGACTTATGAGAATTTTGAGAAACGGAACCAATAACACCGTCTACTGATGGGGTAGCTGGCGCTTTAGAGGTCCCTGGTCTCAGAGCATCATTCAAGATGTCATATAACGTGCCGAACTGGAAGTACACTAAATTGAGGTACTGGGCACGAGAAATGGCTTGTTCCTCGGTTACACATGCCCCCATAGCAATGTCTTGTGCAATATTATTGAAAAAGGAGGTAGTGAACTAGTGAGTTAGAAGTTGATCAGGAATTTCAAACTTGATCAGACGACGATGATGTCTCCATTCGTGAATATGATCTGAAATATGAGTGGCTTTATCCTATTTCAGAGATGTCAGGAGATGCGTCTCAGTTTCGTAACGAACTGGTAACTATAAATGCATCAAGAATGCCATATCTAAAGTATTAGAATCTTGAAAAATACCACGGGGTAGTTCTATGTACCATTTAGCAGCAACACCAGTGAGAGTGCACTAGAAAAGACACAAAAAAATCAAATCATCTACCTAAGAATTCAAAGAACACCATAAATGGTATGTCATGACATGTGCTTGGGGGTATTCCCTAGATTTACCCTTCAACTTAGGACAATCACTAGGCACCTTTGTCGGAACCAGAGGTCAATATGGATTATGAAGAATTAGATCATTGGTCAATTTGGACATGTCCGGTAATTCCAACGTGGCGAGAAAAAGTAATTGAGGGTTAAAAGGCATGCTAGGTCCCCGATAAGGACCTGTACCTATACTCCATCCTAGTTAATCATAATTCCGCCCCCATTGGTTCTGTCCTAGAGGATTCTGACCATAGGGGGTATAAGTCAGATAATGAGGTTGATATGTCGATTGATAACCAGGATACGGGGGTTGATAACTAGGGTATTGATTCTGATTATATGTGGGCCTCGATTGAGCAGTGTACGGATTTGACTGTGGAGTATAAGTATAGCCTGGTTGTTGAAGGTAATAACTAAAACCTTGAGGCGGGTTGTAAACTGGTCGAGACTGACCTTGAAGGTAATAGCCGCCTTGGAGTCGAACGGGCTGCTGGTAAGTGGGACCCTGCTGAGTCAGATAAGTCGAGCGCACAGGTGGATTCGGCTATGGAATAGAATAGATCAGTGAGTGAGCAAGGTTAACAGCCGTGCAATTTGTCTTGGTTGAATAGGTTGACCTAGTTGTGTAGGTTGTTCCGGTTGAACAGGTTGACCTGGCTAATGAGGGACACCAGGTTTCCTTGGTTGGACAGGTTGGCTTGGTTGTACAGGTTGTCCTGGTTGAACAATTTGACCTAGATGATGAGGGACACCAGGTTGCCTTGGTTGAACAGGTTGGCTTGATGGTGGGAATGGGCTAGGTTGTGCCTGATAACCAGGTTGACCTATGACAAGACCATAAGATGGCCCTGTTTGTGCAACATTTTGACCGTTTGGAAAATGAGGTTGCTGAGGTGCACTAAAGTTTGAGAAGGATGGGTTTGCCCCCCAGGACCGTATGGTGGTCCAGGTTGATACCCCTATTTCCCTGCCGATTCTTGAGGTTTCCCTGGTTGGACCACAGGGTGAGGCTACAGAGGTTGACCTTGAGGATTGTAAGACCGCCCTTGCGGGCCGTAAAACAATCCCTGCTGGACCGAAGCTTGTCTCGATAAGGGTTGTCCTTGCGGGTCGTACGCATACCCTAGTTGGGCTGAAGGTTGTCCCTGAAAGGGTTTTTCTTGTTGGCCAGAAGCATATCCTTACTAAAACAAAGGTTGTCCCTGTAAGGGTTTCCCTTGTTGATTAGAAGGTTGCCCAGACTGGGTAGATAGAAAACCGTTAATATAATGGTAAGCCTCAGGAGTAGGAAAACGAAGGGATTTTCCCTGCTCATCATATTGATATGGAAATACGTAAATTGAGGCACCATCCACTCCATAATGGGAAAAGTAAGGATGATTAAGATCCTGAGAGGACTGACTGACCTCAGAGATCGGTGGTTGTAAAGACATCTGGTACTCCTCGAGAGAAATGTTCTCTGGAATGGTAGAAGCTACATAGATGTCTTTAGGAACTGACAAGGTCCTAGTTGGCTGAGTAGTGACAACATGCGTAGACGTAGCCACACAGATAGTAGGTCTAACAGGTGCCGAGGTAACAAAAGGAGATGCCGTGAGAGGTGTCAATGGCGACATCCCTAATGAAGGAATGGCTGGTCTCGTGGACAGAGTCGATACTCCTATAGAGGTAATAGCGGCCATGACGTAACTTAAAGACCTATATCTAGCTGGGAGAAATGGACCAGGTGAAGACATAATAGATGGTTCAGGGATGTATTCGAGAAAAATCTGGTACTCTTCACTAGAAGTAGGAATTCCCTCACTAGGAGTAGGACTGGATGAGTCCATATCTAACCCTACCGTAAGATCTTCTAAAATATGACGGGGACTAGGAGGTATGACAACAGCAAAAAATGGTGATCTTGATTTAAGAGGAGGGAATTTTTCCCCTACTCCAAATCCAAACCAAGTGTTTGACATGGGCCAATTGAACTCAACTGGTCCTCCAAAGGGAAGTTTAGATATAATCGGTCCCCCGTCGGGAAACTCGGATACAACGGGCTATTGATGCTCAACAGAGGACTGAGAGACCTTTGAAAAATCGTCTGTATATAAACTACCAGTAGATGAAACTGATGGTTCCGCCACTATTACTGTAGCAAAAAAGAGGAAGAGATCGAAAACAAAGATGCACGGACAAACACTAAGGAAAAAAAAAATAGGCAAAAAAATCAATATCTAAATGGGCATGTGATCATAGGTGATTAATTTTAGCACATTGAAACTAGAAATTTTACTATTTTATGTTTTAAGAGTCTAGAAACAAGTAAAATATGACTCTATCACTTTCAGTTTGGAAACAAGTGTGAAAGGAAAAGTGCTTGATGATCTTTGCAGATTTAGGGAGTCGGTAAAGATCAAAGTGACTGCTCTGGTAATCTAGGTAAATGGGTGTACTAGATATCTGTGAACTATCATATACACCTTGGTAAAAATAAAATATAAATCAACCAAGGACTTGATGTACGTGCAGGTAATCTCCCCGAATGCTATGTCTGGTGTATCACGGGCAAAAGACAGCAGACTCGGCTTCCTATGGATAAAGGATTTTAAACCTAATGGAGTCTCCCTTTATATACGCGACCGTACGGGGAGCACAAGTCCGTACTAGTGTTGTCTGTAGCCAGATGGTGAGCGACAGCTGCTAGGCTTAAAGATGACGGAACACATCTCTACCTTAGACTACTAAATGTTTCGTTAAGTTCCAATGCTGCCTTAGGTTAATTCAGTAAATTTTAAAGTTGATCTTCAATTTACATTTCGATTTCAAGGCCCTATCGAATGTTGGACCTCATAAGACCTCTAGATGCAAACTACATGCCACAAAATATCACTTTGTTCAATGAACAGCTATCTACGAGAGAGTTGAGAGCTTTCAAATGACAACAAAATGAACACACAAAAACATCCACTACTATTCCCAATGCAAGCTAATGAAACTAGAAAACTTTTTCTCTAGAATCATATAATGCTAGTAATGTGAAAGAGCTTTCAATTTTCACTATGCCAACCAAAATGCAAAAGATTTTGTTTTTGTATTTTTCAATATATTAGAGCAAATTCACTAAATGAATGAAAAATTAATGAGAACACCAATTTGAGAACGTTAAAGAGAGAGTTGAAGCAAAAAAAATTCACTCAACTCAAACAAGCACAATCAAGACTCAAACTAATGATGAAATCCCTCAAAATGAAGAAGAATCTCAAAAGAGACTCAAACAAACCATGTAATCTAGGCTTGGAGTAACACAAAGTGAAATTGAATGAAAGAGAGGAAAATCACTCAATTAACACAATGATTCAATGGAATCCAGCGAGATGAATGAAAATAAGAAAAAACGAAGTTGACCGGGAAAGCAAAGACCCGAAACTCCCACGGGAGGCTTAGCACACTGAAGCACCTAGAAGCCCTAGGGCTAGAATGCAAAAGTGATAGAAAAAGGCGAACAATCGGAGGACAAGGGCTAAAAAAAGTAAAAAATGACTTCAAAGCACTCAAGCAATTAGAAAAAAATGGATCAGGACCAAAAGTCAAGCTCAGAAAGTCCAAGAACAGGAAAACCCTAATACCAAGCAGGGTTGGTGTGCCTGTTTGGATGTAATCTGCGCCAATCAGGGGTTGGCGTGGGGGCTAACTAGCAACTAGTGCCAGTTAGTGCGACTGTTAGGTGTATAACCGCACCAAGCCATTTTACCCTAGAAAAAAGAGAAAAAAAGGACAAACACAGGCTGGATCTAGTCTTCTGGGGGCTGAGCAAGGGCTTAACACCAAGGAAGGTGAACCAGAAAAGCATAATAATCTTTCAAAAGCCAAAAAACAACCCAATGGAGAAAGGACTAACTCCCACTGCTCCCCAACAGAGTCACCAAATTGTTGAGGAGGTAAATCCCCTCTGTGGACAAAGGCCATCCCACTAGCCCTAGAGTGGGTCTAGCAACAAGCGAAACACGCTACAATACTGATTCCTAGTTACAAAAGACGAAGTTATGATAGATAGCCTACCTCAAGTCCTACATTGTTGTCATCAAAGGAGAAGCGTTGCTTCCCGTCCCTAGCTTGACAAATCACGATCCTTTCGCTCACCGTGGTCGGACACCTATACACATGTAGAGAAGAAACGATGGCATGCAACATAATAATTCGAACATGTAAATATCAATCAGTCAGAAAGGATTGAACTAAATTTCATTAAAAAAATAAATAACACAATAGTGGAATTGATAACATATTTGAGCATATATTAAAATGTGAAATAAAGATTACAACCGAGTTCTGACGTTGTGCTCTTCCTTTGGCAAGGCTTCCAGCGGAGCATGTCTCACAAAGCTTGTCGGGAATTGGACAAGGCTCTCCCTCTTACAAGGTTCTCCTTGGCTTTGCTCTCAATAGTCACTCAACTATAGTCTCTGTCCCAAATTTTTAGCTTCCAAGCATTTAGCTAGCTTGTAAATGGAGAGGGCAGGCTTTTATAGAAGGAGGAAGGGAGGTTGGGATCCCTATAATCATGGGACAGAGCCCTATCTCTTAGGAAGGTTCCATGAGAGGTGGAAAACCACTTCCTAATCAGCGAGATCAAGAGGAAAACAACCCAATTTCTTTCTGATGATTCATTCTAAGTTTGTTAGAATCAAACTTCTACCATTTATTTTTAAAAAACATTCCTTAATAGGCTTGGTGCAAGCGAGACACAGGGATAGAGTGCCAGATAGTGCGCCCATTATGGTGCTTTTTCCCCATTGGCGTGAGGGATGAACTGGCTACCCACACCAATGCAAAAACATGGATTTTTAGGGTTTTTCAGAGGAATTTTCCTTCAAGAGAATTCTTGTCCTTATGCAAAAGAATGCCACTAAGGTGTTTTCAGGACATTTTACTTATCACAAGTCACAGGAATAGTCCTCCAATGTACGGGATGATGGATTGCAAGGATGGTGACTAAATGTTGTGTAACAGTCAGAAAAAAGTTGAAATATGACTCCAATAGTGACTTTTTCATGTTTTTTCCAAGTCTGAAAAATTATAAAATACAACTCGTGTCTTTGTCCTAATCATAGGAAAACCTGTCGCTGCACAAAAAGCAAGTGTAAAACCCATTTTTCGACAAAAGATATAATAAAATATCAGAAAAGAAAGTCTTAAAACCCAATTTTAATTTGAAAAGATATAAATATTACAAATAGTAAAAAATTATTCACTTTTCACCTTTTTACCTCTTTGTAGAGCGATAGTGAGCCATTTCCTTTGCGATCTTGAGGCGACGATTGCGAACAATCCAGTGGACTAATCCGGATTCCATCTTTTTTAGGTAAGAGATGCTTCCATTAGCCATATTTTAAATCATATTTCATAGCTTTTGATTGTCTTTTGGCATCCTTGAGGGGAGGAATTGCAAAATTAGGGTCTCCGCGGTTGGCGCGGGTTTCAAGCACGGACCCATGCTAGCTGACCCTTTTTCACACAGGGGCCGCGCCAG
Source organism: Pinus albicaulis (assembly GCA_034641835.2). Classification (NCBI taxonomy): domain Eukaryota; kingdom Viridiplantae; phylum Streptophyta; class Pinopsida; order Pinales; family Pinaceae; genus Pinus; species Pinus albicaulis. The sequence goes on along the minus strand of CM076578.1, from coordinate 982,115,614 downwards.
GTGGCACGACTGTTAGAAAAATAGCTACAAAAACTACACAACCCAATATTTCATTTAAATTTAACAGAAATAGAGCCAATGAATTGTTGTTTTAAGTACCCAAGGGATCTTACAAAGTGTTTATGACCAAATTGATGCAGGTACAAGGCAAAATGGTAATTGAATGGAAGGAAAGAGAGCACAACGAAGAATATGAGCAGGCAATAGAGAATGAATAATGTATGAGGGATCTTAAAATTTACGAGCTCAAGAAATTATTTATGACACCATGTCTCAGGGCCCAGCCCGAATTACTACAATATCTTATCAGTATCTGGGATGAGGATCAAGAGAAGTTCATACTTCGAGATCAAGAACTTGAACTCAAAGTGTCAGATGTGTATTTAATCACCAGAATGTCACGCAGAGGTGCAGTCCCCATTTTGACCGGTACACGACTGTTGGAGAGGTAAATCCCCTCTGCAGATAGAGGTGATCCCTACTAGCCCAGATTGGGTCTAGCAACAATCGATCACGCAGTGACACAGGTTTCTAGTTACAAAATGACAAGAAATGATAAGTTTCCTACCTCAGGTCCTATGTGATGGTTGTTGACAGAATAATGGCGCTTCCCGTCCTTTGCTTTGGCAATTCACAACCATTCCGCTTAGTGAGTCCGAACACCCAGACACATGCGAAGAAACATGACGATACACAACATAGAATCTAAATCTTGTAACTATACATCAGTAAAAAAAGATGTAATTCATTGCATCAAAGATAAAGATACATGAATAAAACCATAATCAAAGTCGCTTATCATTAATAACAACGAAATAAAGATACAACCCGAGCTCTGATGTTGGATCCTCCTTCAGCAAGTCAATAGTGGAGCACGTCTCAATGAAGCTCGTCGGGAATAGGACAAAGCTCTCTCTCTTCAGCTTGGCTCTGAGAGGCTGTCTAGCGATAGTCTCCTTGCTACAGATTCAACTCTTAGTCCTGCTATTAGGACTACTAGCTTGCTAAGGGAAAAATGGAAAGCTTATATAGATGGTGGAAGCAGAGTTGGGATCCCTACAATGGTGGTATTGGCCCTATCCTCAAGGAAGCTTCCATGATAGGTGGAAAACCATTCCCCTACATGGAGATTCGGAGCCAAACCCTCCCAAGTCATTTTAGAGACTCGTTTAGGAGTTGGTTGGAATCAAACTTTTGCCATTTATTTTAAAAAAAAAATCCTTATTAAGCTTGGCATGAGAAATACATTGGGATAGAGTGCCAGTTGGCGCACCCTCTTTGGTGGATTTCCCCCATTGGCGCGAGGGCTGAACTGGATGGTCGCGCCAAGGCCAAAAGGTCTATTTTTAGGGTTTTTCATAGGAAACTATATTTAGATGAATGATTGTCCTTGTAAAGGGGGATGCCATGAAAATGGTTTCAGGTCATTTCAATTCTCACAGGTCATGGAAGAGGCCCTCCAATGTGCAGGAAGGGGGATTGCAGGGATGGTGACAAATTACTGTGTAACAACGGCCTTCTGGAGAGAACATGACAATGGTCATGAACAGGGTGTGCCCAGGGGCACGAAAGGGAACAGGTAGCGGTAAAGTAGACATTTAGACTATCCCAAATCTAGCACTTAGAGTCATGCTACACACCATTACGTGGGTTGCAGGGTCGCAGGCACCACACGAAGCCACAAAGACGCAATTGTTGCTTGCTTCAGAGTGCATGAGCCCCACCATTTTTTACTAGGCGGAGGCTGTAACAATGAATATCAAGTGTCAACTCACAAAATGCAAACAGAAAAAACTAAAACAGTTTGGATATGGATCGATTTTGGTGTTGTTCTTCCTGTAATGACTACCTATCTTTCAGCACCAGGAGACCATAGTCCCAGATCCACCACTGAGGGAGCCATGGATGGCTCAATTGGTAGCACTGATTCCAAGGGTAGGGGGTGTCCAGAAGATGTCTTGGAGGCCTGAGTTCTTTGGGTGGCTTCGATGATAGCTCATTTTCGTGGAGGACTAGCCCTACGCTGGCACAGATTTTACTAGAGACTCGGACCTCCCACTCCCGGAGGGAGAGGACTAGGATGAGGAGCTTGGTAAGACTCTTTTTAATTTTATGAGTTTTATGATTTTTTGGTATACATGTGTGTTCTAATAGCTAATCCTATATGTATGCAGATGTTGGCCCAGAGAGGCCTGTAGGGATGTCACCAATAGCGAGGAGGACCCCTCTCGCTTATGACCCTCAAGGTGAGGGGGGCGAGGGGGACGAGCTTGTTCAGAACATAGAGGGGATTGCTCATGGGGATCTATATTATGCTCATTTCGCTGATGTTTCCTTAGATTATCAGAGGCATACCATAGGGGTTCCAAGTCGTCTCCACCGCTTATTGAGGTGGTTGGTGCGGGTAGTGACGTGCTACCATGAGCACCATGTCGATTGGTCGCCTAGGCTTTTTATTTTCATATTTTTGAGAGACATGTCATCTCCAGATGTAACTGAAACAAACATGTATATTTTTGGTTTTATATGATGAACACTTTGCAAACACTTGACACACACACACACACACACACACACACACATATATATATATGCATCTATTTCTACATGGATCTTGCTTACTTATGATGATGTTTTTACAAATTGCGTAAATGTCTATCTAATACCATGTTGGCTACTGCATCTGTTAGTGTATTCATTCATCTGGGTATATGCTGATATGTGATGTAATTAAAATTTCTTTCACGTAAACGAATACATAGATACACTCTTAAAATGCATGGGTTTTTAACTGAATAATGACCATTGAGTTGTAAAACCACAAGCTGTGAGTCCAGATGTACAAGTAACTCTTGAATGTGGAGGGTAACAGCCTCGGTTAATAATTCCAAAATGGAACTATATTCCACGACATTATTTGTAGTAGGCCCTAAACAAACACCTTGTAAATTAACCAACTCACCAGCAGGATCGTAAATTACCCAGGCTGCCGAAGACAAGTTCTTGGTACTGCGAGAGGCACCATCCGCGAAACCGACATAAGGAGTAATAGACATCTGCATAATTAGGAAGACCCAATAAGAAAAAAAACACTTACAAAGCACACCACACCACACATGCACAAAAAAGAAAAATCACCTATGTACATATGCTACACAAGAATGATACAAGCACAATATTTCTTCAGGTAAAACCCATTTCTGGGCTGCGCCAAAGGAAGACCTTCATAATCAATCAGTTCATAAGCCATATTTTTCAATACAAATTTAACAATATAGGGCCCATGCCACATAGGTTGGAATTTTCCTGCCCCAAGCTTGTCATGGGCTTGATCATACAAGAGGACGAGGTCCCCTTCGATAAAAGAGAGTGGGGAAACTGTTTGTTCAAAATGAGATTTAACCCACTTTTTCTGTGCCTCGATAACCAAAGCATCTAAGTGGTGAGTTTCATCCAATCTCTCGAGATACAGGAGACGTTCTTCCTCCGAGGAAGTGTTGGGCAGTAATTCCACAACCAATTTTAGTGAAGAGATCTCACATTAAACCAGAAGAGTAGCTTCCAGACCATACAACAACTGAAATGGTGTGAATCTAGTTACACTCTTCACTGACGTTCGGTAGGCCCAAAGGGCTGAAAAAAACTGGAGATGTCAACTCAATTTGTGTATACCAATTGTTCGTTGAAGCATCGTGACAAGCACCTTGTTCACAACTTCAACCTGGCCATTTTCCTGAGGGTAATATGGCATTGAGCCGTTGTGATGCAAGCCCAACTTAGATGTCATCTCTGCCATCATGTAGTCCCAAAAATGAGATCCATGATCAGTGACGATGGCTTGAGGAATGCCGAAACAAGTAATCACATGGTTGAAAATGAATTGTGCAGTTGTCTTACGGTCTACAGCTAGTGTAGGAATTTCTTCGGCCCACTTGGTGAAATAATCTATGGCAATGATGATATAAGCATGCCCCCAAGCCGATTGAGGGTTACACGTCATAAAATTAATGCCCCATTTGGAAAAAGGGCCCACGGTAATGACAGGATTTAATGGGAGAGGCGGCGCATGCATCTTGCATTAGAAGATCTAGCATGCATGACACTTTTGTACTGCAACAATACAATCTTTAAATATAGATGGCCAGAAATAGCCTGCACGAAGGATATTTTGTGTGGTAGCATATTTGGACATGTGACCACCATAGGCGCCACTGTGACAGTCATTCAAAAATTTCTCAACCTCTTCTAAGGTCAAACACCGGTGGACTACGGAATCGACTCCAACACGATACAAGGTATCTCCGACAATGCGATATGGTTGCGAATGATGTAGAATGCGGCGTCGAGCATCCTTCGTTAACTCAAACCGGAAGGTCGATGTCTAGAGGTGCATGATGATATCATTATAACATGGATCTAGAGTGCTAATTAAGAAGAGAGTTTCATCCAGGATATGATCCTCGGATTAAGACGGAATAGAGTCAGTAGGGAGAGAACAAATGAGATCAGAAAAAACCAGTGATTTCTTAGATTTGGTAGTAGTGACCTCCAAATCAAACTCTTAGAGGATGACAATCAACTTTGAGTACTTTCCCCCCCAACATTTGTCGAGACAAAATGTAAGTCATGGGGTTGCAATCAGAAATCACAGTTACCATACGTAATAGGATGTAATGGAAAAACCGTTGAATGGCCTAGACTGTGGCTAGTGTTAAATTCTCGACATGTGCATAATGCGTTTCAGTGTCAAGGAGGTTTTGAGACATGTAATAAATCACATGTTCATTACCGTCATCGTCATCCTGCACCAGAACCATGGTAATTTCACTAAATGCGACATACAAATATAGGGTAAAGTCGCGATGATAATTTGGAGGACGTATTAATGGAACATTTACATGCAACGTCTTAAGGTTATGAAAATATTGTTGAGCAATCTCGTCCCAATAGAAAGGGACGTCCTGCTTTAGAAGTTGCGTGAACCCTTTGGCTACCTCTGCATAGTTTGGGATAAAACGACGTAAGAAATTTTCTTTCCCTTGAAGACTCTGAAGCTGATGCAACAAGGATGGGGATGGGAGATTAATGATAGCCGCAACCTTGAGAGGGTAAAGGCAAATTTCTTCCTTAGAGACAGTGAATCCTAAAAGTCAACCAGAGTCAACATAGAAGACGCACTTGTCAGGATTGAGCCCGATGTTGTAATGTCTGCAGCAGAGAAAAATCTAGCGTAGATGTTCCGGATGGTCTTTGTGCAGAGCTGAATGAGTTGGAATGACATCCAGATACGGTTGAACAACATTACTTATGTCATGAAAGGCATAGGACATGGCACACTGGAAGGTATCCCCAACGTTTTTCAAGCCGAAAGGGAGCAACGATCTTATGTTGATCGGATGGAAGGATATTGATTTGATTATAACTTGAAAAGCTGTCCATAAGGGAAAAGATCTCACTCCCTGCACAATCGTCAATGATCTGATCGATAAAGGGGGTGGAATAGTTTTCCTTAGGGCAAGCCCGATTGATATCTCGATAGTCAACACAGACTCGAATTATGTCTTGCTTCTTATCTACAGGGACAATATTGGAAACCCACTCTATCAAAGGGATCAAATATATGAAACCCACTTTAAGAAGTTTCTCAACTTCAGCTTTTATAGTAGTGGCTTTTCGAGGATGCACTAGATGCACATGATGAGGGATTGTTGGGGCGGTGACAAAATGTTGTGTAACAAGTTCCTCCATGAGATGAGGAAATTTTTGTTGAACTTGGTCCCTAGTGAGCCACTTTCCTTGGTGCAGGAGTTGGCCAGATTTGACAACCTGATACAGTTGGATCTTTTGTTGGTGAGTGTTCTTTATTTGAATGTCCATGATACAATATGTGGTGGCCTGTTCCATGCAGTCTAGGATTAACTCTGTTGGTGTGAGTTGTTCTTAAATGTTAAAGGTGTCTAGTAGAGGTGGCAAGTAAGGATGAAGGCGGTCCACATTGAATACTAGGTGCTGACCAAGGAATGGTGGAATATTGAGCTCAAAGCCATTGTTCCCTATAGCCTTGGTGATCGTGTACATCCTGTATCGGAGCAGGCGAAGCTTGTGGTGGGGTCTAGTGAGGCACTCCTTCTACAAATGTAGCCATACTTTGTTGCCCACCTGGAATTTTTGTGGCACTCGATGTTGATCATGGCGTTGCTTGTACTTAGCATTGGCTTTGTCCAATGTGTCATGACCCTATTGGAGGATGTGTTGAATGCACTCGATGAAGCTATTTTCTTTGTCAACTTCATACTGGACATGAGCTGAATCAACCTGAGTAGCCGCAAATGGCATGGCTACGTCAGTGGGACATAATGGTTGGAATCCCAAGCCCACCTGAAAGGGTCTATGGCCGATTGAACTATGGAGAGCCCATTTATAACTATGTTGTACATAGGGGAGGATCTCGTCCCATGTGCATGGATGCTTTGAATTGTACATGTGCAAAATGTGTACAATCATTCTATTGTCGACCTCTGTCTGGCCATTTGTTTGGGGATGGAAAGCTGTGGACTTGGTGAGCTTGGTGTCCAGCATTGACCAGAGGCTAGACCAAAATGTGCTAAGGAACCTACTATCCTGATCTGATATGATAGACTGTGGGATCCCAAAGTGCACGCACACTCATTCAAGGAAGAGTTTAGCAGTGGCTTTTGCTGTGATATTCTTGTTGCAGGCCACCATAATGGCCATCTTTGAGAATATTTCGACGACCACAAAAACATGGTCATTTCCATTCTTAGTAGAAGGCAGACCCGACATGTAATCCATGGAGATAGATTCCCAAGGTCGACTAGGGGTAGGTAGAAGAGTATATAGGCCTTGCTTCTTGATGGTCGGTTTTGCAATGGCACAAGCAGTGTAGGATCTGATGTGCTTCTTGACATCCTTTTGAAGGTTTAGCCAATAGAAATACTTCTGTATTACTACTACTGTTTTCTCAACCCTAAAATTCCCAGCGACTCTACTGTAGTGTGCTTACCATATCATCTTGGCATGCTTTCTTGACGGGAAACAAAGGTGTCCCAGGTGACATAAAAGTGCATCTTGGAGGTGAAAATTTGGAACTTGCATACCCCCCAAGAGTGCCTTGTAAGTGTGGCTGAATTCTGGGTCACTCTTATAGAGAAGCGGCCAATCAGAAGTCTCACACCCACAAGAGTTGAGAATAGTGGTGAGCGCCACGATTGGTGGTCAGCTGAGGCAGTCTGCAACATTATTGGTGCTAACCTTCTTGTACTTGATGTTCAAATGAAACTATTGCAGATATGTGGACCACTTCTGGTGGCGATCATTTTGCAACTTCCCTTGTGTTTGTATGAACTACAAGGGCTGGTGGTTTGTGTGGATGATTTTTTCCTTCCCAAAAATGTAATGCTTCCATTGTCGACAAGCTTGCACCATGGAATACATTTATTTGTCATAAGTGGGATACTTTTGAACTGTGTCAGACAATGTCTCACTATGATATGCCACTGGATATCCATGTTGAGTAAGAACTACCCAATAGCATAGTCAAAGGCATTTTTCTCAATCTCAAATGGCTATTGCAAGTCTGTTAATGTGAGCACTGGGGTAGAACAGAGCTAATTTTTCAATTATGTGAACGCCTTCTGTTGAGGTTCCGACAAAAATAATTTTGCTCTCTCTCCTCCCTTGGTGACTTGACTCATGGGCCAAGTGATATGAGAGAATCCCAACATGAACCTACGGTAGAAACTAGCAAGACCTAGAAAGCTGCGAAGCTCTGTTACAGTGGTTGGGGCTGGCTAATCCCGAATGACTTGGATCTTGGTTGGATCCACATGCACCCCCATTTCATCAATAAGGTATCCCAGATATTGAACCTGGGTCATGCCAAAAGTTCTCTTCTCCAAATTGGCACACAACTTGTGTTTTCGCAGTGTTTGGAGGACTTGTCAGATGTGGTGAAGGCGCTCTTCCCAAGTCTGGTTGAAGATCAGAATGTCATCCAAGTACACCACTACAAATGAGTTGGTGAATGGCCACAAGATGTCTTCAATCAACCTCATGAAGGTTGTGGGAGAATTTTTCAACCAGAAAGGAATGATCATCCATTCGAAAACACCTTCCTTGGCTTTGAAGGCATTCTTCCACACATCAGAGGATTCAATTGGTACCTGGTGATACCTGTTAGCCACCTATAAATAATTTGTCAAGAAAATAGGTGGCTAAATATTTTTCTGAGCCTTCAAGAAATAAATTTCCTCTGAAAACGTATCATTCTTGAAGCCTCTATGTGCCCTTTTCCTTAGAAACGATCTTCACTGTTGTTTCCATCAAGAAATCTTCACTACCTGTGAAAAAATTATGCTCAGAAAAGCCTCCATTTGCCCCTTTGTACCCCTGCAAGTTCCCTATTTTAACCCCTTTTTTACCCTTCTCAAATTTCCCCTTTGACCATAAAAATCCCATCCTAATTATTCTAAACCATCAAATTCCCCTTTTTGAACCATGTGAATCCCTTCATTTGCTGAGAAAACCCCTTTTTCCCCTTACCGGAACCTCTTTTAAGCCTTAAAAACAATGTTTTTAGGCCTAAAACTCACTTTTTATCATATAACATACTTAGCCCCTTTCAACCCAGCCCCTAACCACTTACCCTCCATGAAACCCAGTGCCAAGACCAAGCGCTAATCCCTTGAGCACTTATCGCATCGGAAGGTTGGTCGGGGCACTTTTCCCTTTGATATTTGAAAAAATTCCGATGCGAGGTGTTGTTTTTTCTATAGGCCTTTGGTGCAATATCCAGTGTATATCTATACATATTTGATGGTCCACACAAAACTCACTGCATGCCCTATAACATTCCTTTGATACCCTCTGATGGCAATCTCCACCATTGATCTTAAAACAATTCGACGGCCATCGCAGTGCTGCTCCAATCGCCAATCAGAAATTTTAAAATGTGCCACTTTCCTTATCCCCGATTGGCCGATCCCCAATTGGATCCTTTCCATTGAACCCATAAGAACCAATGGCCAAGATTTTCTCTCTCTCTTCCTTGAACTCCCCGATTGGCCATTCCCGATCAAATCCCGACCGTTGATCTTCTGCCGATCCGATGGTCCATATGCAATCGCAACATCATCCCATCAGATTTTGGGCCACTGCCTCATTCAATTTCGATTGAATCTTAGCCATCCATCCCATTCAATCCGATGGCCAGGATTACTCCCACCCATTAACCTTCCCCTCTACCTTCGCCTTCCCGTTTTCAATCTCAACCGTTCATTCTGCTGATCAGACGACCCACATTGAAACCACCTTCGGCTTGACCCCACCTTACTGACCGCGCAAGTTCCCATATCACACTCCTCCTCCCACCATCAGATCTCACAATCCCAAATCTAATGGCAAGCATCCATTTCGTGTTTTTTCATTGTCCGAAGTTTAGCAGTTTGAAATCACGCGATATGGGTGGTTTCATTTTTCCACGTGTTGGGCAACAGACTATATCGCGTTTTTTTGGGAGATTTTCAAAACCACTCCCAAAAAACGTGAAAATAGTTGTTTTATTCCTTAAAACCACTTCCCCACTTCTGCTCTTGAAATACCATCTAAAGATCTCAACCGTTGATCTGTTCAGATCAACGGCCCACATTGCATCGCATTCTCCATTCACATTTTTCCATCGCGCTACCAGAGAATTTTATCGGGTCATATCGACCGTTGATATCCTCCTGAGATCTAACGGTTCATGTTCCATTGCCCTCTGCCCATGCTGGTCCCACCATTCAAAGCCCATTTCATTGCATTTTTCTACCTTTCCTTTATATTTTTCCAAAGTTTAAATCCTCATGATTTATATTAAAAATCATTTCTTCCGCCTAACATCAAAACTTTACATTATAACATTAAATTTTATTTCTTTCACCCAACCTCCCAAAAGAAATCCCCACAGTGAATCTCCACCATTGATCACTATTACCTGATTTTATCAGATGGTCCACAACCCTTCCTCCATCAGACCTTCATCAGATCAGTTTTCACCGTTTCACTGCATTTTTCAGTCATTTTCCATTGCATCAACTGCTTCCATCATGTATGCACTGCCATTCCCACAGTCCTCCATGGAATTTCACCTCCACTCCTGCATGGATTTCTTAACATGTTTGTGTGTTTTGCAGGGTTACAGGCGGTGGAAACCGCCATGGCTCACAGTCACTGTCATAGTGACACAATGCGCAGAGAAGGCCATTTTCAGAGCTCGATTCAATATTTAAGGGTGAATGTACCAAGTTGAAGACCTTGTGATTAACATAGAGGGCCTAATGATGCCTAAAGCACAGAAAATAATCTTATCAGTGTCTCACATTAGCAGAAGATTATTTCCCAAGAAAGGACAATGCCCATACTATTTTTTATTCTACATCAAGTTCCTGAGAAGATCTACATCCTGACAGAAAGTCCTAGTGCTACTATAGCATTTGTTATGTAGCATGGTAGACCTGAAATTCATTTATCTACATTTTCTTATACCAGAGTACTACAGAGTACTACAGCCTAAAGTACATCAAAGAACATACCTAGAGTTACTATCACCATGTCGAAGACCATTATTTCATCCAAAGAGTACTGAAGATCAATGCATAGATATTAAGACAGAATGGGCCTCGATCCACTCTTCTCCCTCTTTTTTATTGTTTCATTAGTGTTTCATCTACCTCCTCTGCCTCTCTTCAGCTATAAGAACTCAAGAAAAACACATTGTAAAGGTTGTTGGTTGTTGATCGGATATCTGTGAATTGTAAGCTGTTTCTCTTGAGATATAGTTCTGTGTGTAAAGTTGTAATATAGGCTGAGGATATGATTTCAAACTAAATATCAAGCTGTTGGACAATGTTGTATATGACTGGTGTTGCTCTTTAATATGACAAGCACATTTCTTTGGATCCTGACTTAAAACAACGGTGATGTGTTCTACCTTTGTCTCTGTTTTCCTTCTATAATTCATTACATTTCCTTTCTCTGGTAAGAATCAGAAAGCTGGCTTAGGATATACCCTTGCATGGTACCCTAATGATCCTGCTCTTCTTATCTTTGATGTTTTCTACTGGTTATGCTATCTGAGAACTAATTCAAGATAATTTAACCAGTGTAGTAGCTGTTATTCACTCGTAACTGATGTATGAATTTATGAATATGTTCTTAGATGTTCTTGTTTGGTTTTAATTGAAAGAATTGGGATACTAGGAGTTTAGAATGTTGATTCTGTCTCACTAGGGTATTTTTAAATCAATTGAACCTTTCTAAGTTCCCTTAATTTGAATGTCTAAGCATTGAAATTTCAAAGCCTTTCTCTGATCTCAGGCTTCACCTTTTTGTTTAAATCTTAAGTGTTTCTTGTTGTCTGAAGAGTTAGCCTTTTAGGGGTTGGATCATAGGTGTTTAAGGCATGCCCTATCCCTAGATCTGATTCCTAAGTGGTCACCTCAGAGTTTTCCTTGTTATTCACCTTCATTCTTCATAATTTCATACCACCCTATCATCTTTAAAGATCCTCTATTTCAGATGACTAGCCCAATTGAAAGCCTTGGATATTGAATAGCAATTAAACCCTTTTGTGACTCTATTGCCCAATGGTCTCGAGTGTTCTTTGAATTATCTCCTTTTCCTAAAATCATCTTTGCTCACCCTTTTTCTTATATTGAACCCTTCCTTCATGTTTCCTAACAACCAAACAAACAAAAAAACAAAACAAACCTTGTGCCTTATAACTAGCCTAATATCTTGAAACTGAACTTCAAAGACATATACCTTTGCCTTTATAGAGAGATCCCTCTCTGGACGCAGGAGGGCTAGATCCTGAGGTCCCAAAGTGGTTTTGATTTTGTCTTACATTTTTGTAGAGCAAAACCTGCCAAAACATAGGAACCCCAACATAATGGCAACTCCACTGGGGAGCTTTGATTAAAACACACCTTTAAACACTTCTAAGAACTCAAAGAAGACCATAGTAGCCTTATTTTGGTGGTTAACCACTGTGGTGGACAGTAACACTCTTGAAACATTCTAAACCTTCCACCTGGTGACTCCATAGTTCTCTAAAGATTAAAGGACTCCACTGTTGATCAGTAGGCCTGCTGATCATATTTGTTTTCATAAGACTCCACTGGGAGACCAAAGTTCATAAAAACATCACCATATTAGAAGTAACAAGTAGGATTAAGCTTCTTTGTTTGAAGAAAAACATACTGGCTTCAAGAACCATTCATACTAGAGCTTTTCCTAACCCAAACCCACCTGAAATAGTTAAAAACCCGGAGAACATTCTTACGAAATATCCCACCCATAGAATGCCAACTATTTCCAAGCACACCCATAGAGCTAACTTTGCACCAGAAAACTTTATAGTTCTATCACACACTCTTTTTGACTTAGACTCACAAATCAATTCACCTAGAACTAAGTCATTTGATGCTCTAGACCAGTCAGACCTTGAGCTTCCTGGTTCACCATCTCACAGTGGTCAACACATTAGGGATAGAGAGACCCCTCCATCTACAACTCCGGACATTCATTTCATTCAAAACTTGGGCCTATATCACCCTAAATCAGCTCAACAGAGTGTTGTTGGTCCTAGTATTCCTGTCATCCACATACCTGTTGCTCAAGCCAATCCTTTACCTCCTCAAAACACCATTATGGCAGCCTGGTATGCACCACTGGTGTTACCATAGCCCCTAGATCCTTTACCTAATTATTATCAGTCAAAGATCCCACATTTCACTACAAAAGAGTCTACCACAGCTCAACACCATGTAGATAGGATGGAAGATTCCTTTGAATATATGGAGATAGATGACGAGACAGTCAAGATGAGAATATTTGCCCAAAGTTTATGAGGAGATGTGAAGAAGTGGTTTAAAGGCCTACCTCCTAATAGTATCTATGATCTTCCCTCTTTATATAAATCCTTCATAAACAAATGGGAGGTCATGACCAACCCTCTCCAAATCTTAGCAGAATACAAGAATCTTAAAAGGAATGTAGGAGAGAGTGTCCATGACTATTCTACAAGGTTTAATAGTGTTTACAATGCTCTTCCTCCACACATGAAACCTCCCCCAGGTATGGCTTTAGTGAAATATCCTGAAGGCTTTGATGTTGACATGGCCTATCAGCTTAGGGAGAGAGATTACAACACATTGGAAGATATGAAAAAAGGATAAGTGAGTGTAGAGGCTAACCTGATTGAAAAGAGTGCCAGAATGAGGTATGAGAAAAGGGTAACATATAGGGATGACACATCAGCTTCCACATCTGACCCCAAATATGACAGTCTAGCCAAAAACGTGAAAAGGCTAGAGAAAATGATGGAGAAAATGGTTGTCACAGTCAGTAATCAGAAAATAAACCAAAATCATAACCAGAACTAGAACTTTATGTGAAACAACCCTCCTAACAGACAGAGAGACTCTTATTAACAAGTCATACCCCCATTTCAAGAGAATTTTCTTGATGAGGATGAGGGGATAATAGAAGAGTCTGAGGGAACCACAATAAACATGTTGTAAATAGACAACTCAATCCACAATTGTTCCACAGAAGAAGATCAGACCTCACACTCACATTGGGATGAGGAAAGGTTAGAATCTGAGTATTATAGGCTAGGATTTGAAAATGCCATCATGCAGGTCAAAGAACAGTATGAACTTAGAAGCAAAAAGAGCTTAGACACATCCAAACCCAAAGCTTCTGAGATTACCATTAAGAAAAGGCCCGAGAAAACTCTTAAGGTGACTGCTAAAAGCAACAAATCAGCAGCTGAAAGTTCTAGGAAGAAAAAAGAAAAATACAGCCAAAATACTGATAAACAATGTCAACAAACTAGCAGAACTAGAACTACAACTAATTCTCCTGATAAAACAGCTCCAAACACTGTACATAGTGAGAATAAACACATTGATTCTGCCACTAAAGTAGTGGCTAACAAAACAGATTTGAGCCTCAATAAGAGTCAATTCCCCTTCAATTTGGAGAGTGAGATTGCTAAAATTAAAATTTCTGTCCCACTATCTGAGCTAGCCACTCAGGATGTATATAAAGGCCAAATTTTGAAAGCTTTAAATCTAGGAAAAAACAGTGACACTGTTAATCTAAGTGATGATCAACTAGCCCTTCTGTTTGGTCCAAATATAGAAAGGAAGTTTTAGGAAGGGGTAGTACCTCATTTTTGTATCAGCCTCAATATCCATGACAAGATCCTTCACAACAAAATGCATGAATCTGGGGCTTCACACAACCTTATGCCTAAGGTAGTTATGTAGAAGTTAGGCCTAGAGATAACTCGACATTATAAGGATTTTTATTCATTTAACTCTAGCAGAGTGAAGTTCCTTAGCCTAGTTAAAGACCTTTGTGTGAACTTGACCCAGATACCAGCCAAATGTATGGTTATGGATGTTATGGTGGCAGATGTGCCACCTAAGTATGGCATGTTGCTATCTAGGTCATGGGGAGCCAATCTGTGAGGTACAATGCAAATGGATGGGTCATATGCCACAATCCCTGTCTTTAGCTAGCTTAGGAGACTGTATAGAGAGGCACAAATGAAGTTCATGGTTAGCAGCCCTGAAAAACCTGAAAATTCACCTCCATACTCTGTACACACGGATCTGGACTCCTTTATCCTTTGCAACGATGAATCCATAGATGAGACAAATCCAGAAGACAAAGATGCAAACAATAGAGTAGAGCCCATAGATTTTAACGTAATGGCCACTCTAGACTTAGAAGAAAACAAATAAGAAAACTTTGGAAAATGCACTAAATCAGAAACTCAGAGTGAATAAGAAAAACACTACAAACAACTGACTATTCATCTCTCTGAAATCCATACACATCATGAAGAACAAAACCCTCCACACCATGATGCAGATCCCATATTACAACATAACAGTGAAACCAACGTTAGGGATGAAAATGATGATAAACCTAAAAATGATCCCTTATGGAGAATGAATTTCGATGGGTCTTGCACTAGAAATAATGCAGGAGAAGGAGTGTGGTTAAATAACACTGACAGTGACTATGCAGAGAGTCATGCCTTCAAACTGGACTTTAAATGTACAAAAAATATCGCGGAGTATGAGGCTCTCATCCTAGGTTTGAATATATTGAAAAAACTAGGAGCCTGTAGGATAGCTATACACGGAGACTCTGAGTTAATCATAAAACAAGTGAATGGAGAGTATATAGCTAAACACCCTAGATTGAGAGCATACAGGAATGATGCTATGGATTTACTGAAAACCTTTGTAGAGTATGAACTTGTGTTTCTTCCTAGGAGTCAGAATATAATTGCGAATGGGTGAGCCTGCGTTGCTAGTTCATATCATAAAGCTCCCAGTGACAAAAAGATCATCATTCAGACAAAATATAGGCCTGCAGTGCCAAATAATGAGAAATATTGGCAGGTCTTTGACGGTGACAAGAAGATAGAGGATTTCCTGATTGGCATGAATGAATTTGAATTCTCTAATTCAGACTCTAAATCCGATGAAAGTTTCTTGAGTGAAGAGCCTCCTGATGAAGAAAAATCACCCCATAACGTAGAAATAAAAATGTTAACTAAAGAACTCGGAACTCAAACCGAAGAGTATAAGAATGCAGAGAAAGAGGAAATAGAGGTGCTACAGTCAAAAGATAAGAATATACCCAGAAGACTGGCACCTTTAGAGGACCTTTTTTATTTTGATGACGTAGTGAAGAAACCCGCTATAGAACACTTAGACTCTGACGTCGAGGAATGAAACTTAGGCATCAAGGATAAGCCTAAGATGATTAAACTAGCTAAGTCCTTGCCCATAGACATGAAAAAGAAATATATTGACTTATTTAAAG
This sequence comes from Pinus albicaulis, assembly GCA_034641835.2. Classification (NCBI taxonomy): domain Eukaryota; kingdom Viridiplantae; phylum Streptophyta; class Pinopsida; order Pinales; family Pinaceae; genus Pinus; species Pinus albicaulis. Next base: position 982,099,702 of record CM076578.1, on the reverse strand, counting down.
AGTTCATAGATGTGTTTTCCTGGAGCTACGAGGACCTAAAAGCCTATGATACGAAGATTATCCAGCACAAGATCCCTTTGAAAGAAAACCAAAAACCCTTCAGACAGAAACTTCGCAAAATTAACCCGAAACAACTGCCTCTAGTCGAAAAGGAAATTAAGAAGATGTGTGAGGTAGGAATTATAGTGCCTGTGAGGTTTTTCAATTGAGTCTCCAACCTTGTAGCTGTGAGGAAGAGGACAGGCGAAATAAGACCGTGCATTGATTTCAGGAACATTAACAAAGCTTCACTTAAAGACAATTACCCCCTACCAAAGATGGAACACATCCTACAAAGGGTAGTTGGCTCAAAAAGGATCTCCCTATTAGACAGGTTTTTAGGCTATAACCAAATTTTATTACGCCAAGAAGACTAGCTCAAGACAAATTTCACCACTCCATGGGGCACTTTTATGTACGTAAAAATTCCTTTTGGACTAATAAACGCTGGAGCGACCTTCCACGAGAAATGGACATAGCCTTTTTAGAGGAAATAGGACACTTCATTGGCATCTATCTTTATGACATAACATTCTATTCCAAGACTGATGAGGAGCACCTAAAACATCTGAGAAGAGATTTTGAAAAATGTAGAAGGTTCGGACTATCTTTAAATCCCAAGAAGACTATATTCGGGCTTCAAGAAGGTAAGCTTCTTGGCCATATTATATCAGAGAAGGGAATTAAAATAGACCTGAAAAGAGTTGATGGAATACTATAGATTACCCACCCAAGAAACATAAAAGAGTTGTAGTCCTTTATTGGGAAAATTAACTTCTTAAGGGGGTCTATTCCCAACTTAGTTGAACACCTCAGGGATATGACAAACCTACTAAAAAAGGGTGTAGGGGTTAAGTGGACTATAGAGGCTAAAAAATATTTTGAATTAGTTAAACTTGCACTCACCTAGACACCTGTCCTAATCAGCCCAGACTTCTCAAAAGATTTCCTGATATTTTCCTTTGCCTCTAAGCATACAGTGGCTGCAGTCCTACTGCAGAAAAATCCAGAGGGAATGGAACAACCCATCTCTTTCTTCAACAAAGCTCTAAGGGATGCACCCTTGAAATATAACATAATGGAAAAATAGGCCTATGCCCTGGTAAAGGCCTTGAAAAACTTTAGGGTGTATATTTTGCATTCTTACATCATTGCCTACGTGCCAAACATAGTGGTAAAAGACATTTTGTCCTAGGATCCAGATGGAAAGAGGGGAAAATGTATTTCTGTAATATTAAAGTATGACCTGGAAATAAAAGCCATAAAACTTATCAAAGGTCAGGGCTTATCTCAACTAATGGCTGAACCTAACTTGCAAGCCCTTGAAATAAACATGGTGGATGCCTTAGATGAACATGAAGTATTTCTCGATCCTTCTGTTGAAGAACAGTTTCAAAACTCTCCTTGGTATTCTGATATCTTGTATGTACTCACAAACCTCAATGCCCCTCCTGAATTATCAAATACTAAGGCCAAGTTCCTAAAGTTAAAAGCCAGAAAATTATGCACACTGAATGAATGTTTGTACTGGAAAAATGAAAATGGTTTGCTGCTTAAATGTCTACCTAAAACTGAAGAAGAGATGATTAAACAAGAGTTCCATGTAGGAGGGTGTGGAGGCCATTTAAACTGGAAAGCCAGTGCTAACAAAATACTCAGAGCTGGCTACTACTGGCCTACACTTTTCAATGACATCCACAAAATGATAATTGCCTGCCATAAGTGCCAGATTTTTGAAGGCAAAAGGAAACTCCTCCCTTTACCATTACAACCTATAACTGTTGAAGCTCCCTTTCAATAGTGGAGCCTAGACTTCATTGGGGAAATACACCCTACATCTTCTTCTCAACACAAGTGGATTCTTACAACCACAGACTACTTCACAAAATGGATAGAGGCCATCCCTTCTAGGAATGCCACAAATTCTATTATCATTAAGTTCCTAGAAGACCACATCCTCTCTAGATTTGGCTGCCCTAGAAAGATAATCACTGATAATTCTGCTGCTTTTGGATCCAATAAAATGATTGATTTTTGTCACAGGTATCAGATAGCACTCGGTCATTCAACTTCTTATTACCCACAAGTTAATGGGTTATCTGAATCATCAAACAATATCTTGGTGACCATTATCAAAAAGCTTCTTGAAGAGAATAAAAATCCATGGCATAACAAGTTAGTGCATGCTTTGTGGGCTAACAGGCTAACAATGAAGAAATCCATTGGAATGTCACCATATCAGCTTGTTTATGGAACATAGGCAGTGTTTCCTACCAGCCTAGGGGTACTAGTGATTAAAATAGTCCAAGAGATTCAGACAGAAGATGATAGTATGATGAGGAGGATAAATCAATCAATACATCTACAACAGAAAAGAGAATAAGTCTACAATAGATCTCTAAAAGTGCAAGAAAACATAAAGAAGTTATTTGATAAAGGAACAAAGGCTTGTGACTTCAAAATTGGAGATAAGGTTCTAAAGTGGGACTCTAGGAGAGAAGAAAAAGGAAAGCATGGAAAATTTGACAGTTCGTGGCAGGGTCCTTACATCATCCAATCCACTATTGGTCCAAATGCCTTTTTTCTGCAAGAACTAGATGGTACAGATCTGTTTGGGGGTCCTGTCAATGGTAGGATGCTCAAGCACTACTACTGTTGATTTCTAGTTTACAGTTTTCATTTCCATTGTAAATACCATTGTAGTGTTTTGTTTTCAAGAAAAAGAGAAAATGTTTCAAAAAAGAGAGAAAGAGAGGTTCAAGCATGCTCAAAACTTGAACCTCTAAAGTGCAAAATATTGGTTCTAACAAGCTGAAAACCAGAGTTGAAGTGAAGAAGAAAGTGACTCTAACAAACTCAAAACTAGAGTCACAAAGGAAAGAAGGATGCTTCAAAGTTTCAAGATTTCAAGCCTTCAAGATTTTGTTTTCAAGTTTCTGCAATTTCAGTTCATGTGTAGCTACCTTTATGTCATGGATCAACAGCAAACCAGACTATCTAATCTTCGTTTGATTGTTTTTAAATTTTTGTTGTAGAATGTAGAGAAATAAATCTGCTAGACAGTTTAATCCTAACAGATATTAGTGTAGGAAGAGAAACTATGAGACCAACTGTTTAATCTGGTCTCATGGAGGAATAAGGGTAGAATTAGACTAGTTGTTTTCTTCTTTCAATAAAAAATGATGAAGAAGGTCTGCAAATTCAAATGCACCTTGAAGAAAAAATGTCAGGACTATAGGATGGGTAGGTAGATTGTTTGGGGAGTGTTTTCTGCTAATTAATGTCCATCATGTTTGTAACAACTGAATCAAAGAAGAGAAGATGGTTCAAAGATCAGGCATCTAGCCTACTTCCCAAATAATATTTCTGAAATTATTGACATCTTCAAGAAGATGCCATCCCCATGTGGAGCCACTGTTAGCCACCTATAAATTTTTTATCAAGAAAACAGGTAGCTAAATATTTTTTTGAGCCTTCAAGAAACACATTTCCTCTGAAAACAGATCATTCTTGAAGCCTCTGTGTGCCCTTTGCCTTAGAAACGATATTCACTACTGTTTCCATCAAGAAATCCTCACTGTTTGTGAAACAATTATGCTCAGAAAAGCCTCCATTTTCCCCTTTGTACCCCTGCAAGTTCCCTATTTTAACCCCTTTTTTCCCCTTCTCAAATTTCCCCTTTGACCCTCAAAATCCCTTCCTAAGTCTTATAAACCATAAAATTCCCCTTTTTGAACCATGTGAATCCCTTCATTTGGTGAGAAAACCCCTTTTTCCCCTTACTGGAACCTCTTTTAAGCCTTAAAAATACCGTTTTCAGGCCTAAAAACCCACTTTTTATCATATAACATACTTAGCACCTTTCGGCCCAACCCCTAACCACTTCCCCTCCATGAAACCCAGCACCAAGACTAGGTGCTAAGCCCTTGAGTGCTTATTGCATCAGAAGGTTGGTCGGGGCGCTTTTCCCTTTGATATTTGAAAAAATTCTGATGTGAGGTGTTGTTTGTTCTGTCGGCCTTTGGTGCAATATCCACCGTAGATCTATACAGATCTGATGGTCTGCACAAAACTCACCACGCACCCCATAACATTCCTTTGATACCCTCCGATGGCAATCTCCACCATTGATATTAAAACAATCCGATGCCCATTGCAGCGCCGCTCCAATCGCCAATCAGAAATTTTAAAATGTGCCACTTTCTGTCTCTCCGATTGGCCGATCCCTGATTGGATCCTGGTCATTGAACCCACAAGAACCAATCACTGGGATTTTCTCTCGCTCCGCCCCGAACTCCCCGATTGGCCATTCCCGATCAAATCCCAACCATTGATCTTCCGCCGATCCGACGGTCCTTATGCAATCACAACATCGTCCCATCGGATTTTTGGCCCCTGCCTCCTCTGATTCCAATTGAATCTCAGCCATCCATCCCATTCGAACTGATGTCCAGGATTACTCCCACCCATTAACCTACCCCTCTACCTTCGCCTTCATGCTTTCGATCTCATCCGTTCATTTTTCTGACCGGACAACCCACATTGAAACCACCTTTGGCTTGAACCCACCTTACTGACTGCGCACGTTCTCATATCGTGCTCCTTCTCCCACCGTCAGATCTCACAATCCCAAATCCAATGGCTAGCATCCATATCACGTTTTTTCTTCATCCTAAGTTTAGCAGTTTGAAATCACATGATATGGGTGCTTTCATTTTGCCACGTGTCGGGCAGCGGACTATATCGCGTTTTTTTGGGAGATTTTCAAAACCACTCCCAAAAAATGTAAAAACAGTTGTTTTTTTCCTTAAAAAAAATTCCCCACTTCTGCTCCCGAAAGACCATCTAAAGATCTCGACCATTGATCTATTTAGATCAACGGCCCACACTACATCGCGTTCTCCATTCACATTTTTCCATCGTGCTACCACAGAATTTTATTGGGTCATCTTGACCATTGATCTCCTCCTAAGATCTAACGGTCCATGTTCCATCACCCTCCCCCCATGCTAGTCCCACCATTCAAAGCCCATTTCATTACATTTTTCTACCTTTCCTTTATATTTCTCCAAATTTTAAATCCTCATGATTTATATTAAAAATCATTTCTTCCGCCTAACATCAAAACTTTATGTTATAACATTAAATTTTATTTCTTTCACCCAACCTCACAAAAGCAATCCCCACAGTGAATCTCCACCGTCATTCACTATTACCTAATTTGATCGGATGGTCCACAACCCTTCCTCCATCAGACCTTCATGAGATCATTTTTCACTGTTTAACTACATTTTTCAGTCGTTTACCATTGCATCCACCACTTCCACCATGTATGCACTACCATTCCCATAGTCCTCCACGGAATTTCACCTCCACTCCCACATAGATTTATTAACATGTTTATGTTTTTTTTCAGGGTTACAAGCGGTGGAAACCGCCATGGCTCACAGTCACTATCATAGTGACACAATGCGTAGAGAAGGCCATTTTCAGAGCCCGAGATTGTAGAGAAAATGCCTGGGAAGGTGTTGGAACAAAATATTTCATTAAAGAATAGTGTTTAACTTTGTAAACCATCCAGCACCATTAAAATTCCATTTTCACAGACAGAGACAGTCAATGAAGCGACAAAGAGTATCAGTGAATAATTAAGGAGGTTTAATGCCCATTATTGAAGATTTTAAGCCTTAATTCAATGTTTAAGTGTGAATGTACCGAGTTGAATACCTTGTGATTAACACAGAGGGACTAATGAGGCCTAAAGCACATAAAAAAATCTTATCAGTGTCTCACATCAGTAGAAGGTTCTTTCCCAAAAAAGGACAATGCCCATACTTTTTTTTATTCTACTTCAAGTTCCTGAGAAGATCTACATCTTAACAAAAATTCCTACTGCTACCAAAGCATTTTTTATGCAGTATGGCAGACCTGAAAGTCATTTATCTATATTTTCTTATACCAGAGTACTACAGCCTAATGTACATCAATGAACATACCTGGAGTTACTATCAGCCAGTCGAAGACCATTCTTTCATCCAAAGAGTAATGAAGATCAATGCATAGATATTAAGACAGAATGGGCCTCGAGCCACTCTTCTCCATCTATTTTATTGTTTCATTAGTGTTTCATATACCTCCTCTTCCTCTCTTTAGCTATAAGAACTGAAGAAAAACATGTTGTAAAGGTTGTTGGTTGTTGATCGAATATCTATGAATTGTAAGTTTTTTCTCTTGAGATATAGTTATGTGTGTAAAGTTGTAATATAGGCTGAGGATATGATTTCAGATTGAATATCAAGCTATTGGAAAATGTTGTATATGACTAGTGTTTCTCTTTAATATGACGAGCGCATTTCTTTGGACCCTAATTTAAAGTAGCGGTGATGTGTTCTACCTTTGTCTCTATTTTCCTTCTGTAATTCATTACATTTCCTTTCTCTGGTAAGAATCAGAAATTTGGCTTAGGATATGCCCTTGCATGGTACCCTAATGCTCCTTCTCTTGTTATATTGATTTTTTCTAATGATTTTGCTATCTGAGAACTAATTCAAGATAATTTAAACAATGTAGTAGTTGTTATTCACTACTAACTGATGTATGAATTTATGAATCTGTTCTTAGATGTTCTTGTTTGGCTTTAATTGAAAGAATTGGGATACTGGGAGTTTAGAAAGTTGAATCTGTCTCACTAGGGTCTTTTTTAATCAACTAAACCTTTGCAAGTTACCTTAAGTTGAATGTCGAAGCATTGAAAGTTCAAAGCCTTTCTCTGATCTCAGGCTTCACCCTTGTGTTTAAATCTTAAGTGTTTCTTGTTGTCTGAAGAGTTAGCCTTTTAGGGGTTGGATCATAGGTGTTTAAGGCATGCCATGTCCCTAGATATTATTCCTAAGTGGTCACCTCGGAGGTTTCCTTTTCATTCACCTTCATTCCTCATCATTTCGTACCACACTATCATCTTTAAAGATCCTTTGTTTTAGATGACTAGCCCAATTGAAAGCCTTGTATACTGAATAGCAAGTAAACCATTTTATGACTCCATTTCCCAATGGTCTTGAGTGTTCTTTGAATTATCCCCTTTTCCTAAAATCCTCTTTTTTCACCCTTTGTCTTATATTGAACCCTTCCTTCATGTTTCCTAACAACCACACAAACAAACAAAAAAAACCTTGTGCCTTATAACTAGCCTAATATCTTGAAACTGAACTTCAAAGACACATACATTTTTCTTTATAGAGATATCCCTCTCTAGACCCAGGAGGGCTAGATCCTGAGGTCCCAAAGTGGTTTTGATGTTTTCTTATCTTTTGGTAGAGCCAAACTTGCCAAAACATAGGAAACCCAATAATACCCAGACTTCAAGTCGATCTTGCTGAAATATTATGCACCTTTGAGTTGGTCCAATAGGTCATCAATCCATGGGATCAAGTACCTATTCCAGACAGTGATATTTTTCACTACTCGATAGTCAATATAGAGTCTCCACGTCCCATCCTTCTTCTGTACCAACATGATTGGGCTCCCACATGGTGATGAACTTGGTCAAATGTGAGATTTCTGTAGCGGCTCCTGAATATGCCTCTTGATTTCATTGTTCTCCAAAACAGAGCACCAATAGATCGGTCCATTGGGTAGCAGCACATCTGGGGTCAAGTCAATCGGGTGCTTGACCTGACAGTGCAGAGGAACCCCTGTGGGTGAGGTGAATATGTCCCCATACTCCTCCACAACATTATCCATTTTTTTTTGTCATGTAGAGCAGCCCTGTCTGGAGGTCGTGGCCACATTCTTCTTCTTGCCCTGGGGGCGGTTCATCAGGAAAATGAATTTCCTGATTTGGGAAATGAACTTACTGCATTGTTTTTTAGTAACTAAAGAGATAGCGGTAGGAGGTGGTACCTCTGATATCCTGTACAACTTATTTCCCAAAGTAACAATAACAACACAAGGCCGAGACACATACACAACATGACACTTCCAAAAGTATGGTTGTCCTAATAATACATCAGAAACATCAATAGGAGCAACATCACATAATACCTCATCTGTGAAGGGCTTGATGCTATAGGGAAGGCGGCACTGCTGGCTGACGCGGAGATCTCGTCCTTGGAGTAGCCACCCGATGGTGTATGGATGTGGGTGAGCTGTAGTCGGCAAGCTCAACTACTTCACAACGTATACTAAAATGAGGTTATTTTGGCTCCCATTGTCGACAATGAACTATACCAGGGAGACCTTTACCCACATCTGGGAGTGGAAGAGACGTTCCTCCATCTCTGGATCTTCCAGTTCCTCTTTCTGAATCTTCGTAGTGGCAACAGTGGCGTTGTGCTCTGCATCAATAATTTGTTTCCCTCTGTCATTCCCCTTGTCAGGTTCTGATTCAGAGTTGAAGCATGCATCTAACTCAGAAGCCCTTATCTCAACCACCATTGACTACTTGGCCCGACACTCACTTGTGTTGTGAGTGGAGCTCTTATGGAACACACCACTTTCCCGTGTGAAGTGCCTTGGCCTAATCAAAGACCTTTGTGTGAACCTAACCCAGATTCCAGCCAAATGTATGGTTCTGGATGTTGTGGTGGCAGATGTGCCACCTAAGTATGGCATGTTGCTATCGAGGTCATGGGGAGCCAAGCTACGAGGCAAAATGCAGATGGATGGGTCATATGCCACAATCCCTATCTTTAGCCAGCTTAAGAGACTATATAGAGAGGCACAAATGAAGTTCATGGTTAGCAGCCCTAAAAAACCTGAAAAATTCACCTCCATACTCTATACACATGGATTTGGACTCCTTTATCCTTTGCAACGATGAATCCATAGATGAGCCAAAGCCAGAAGACAGAGATGCAAACAATAGAGTAGAGCCCATAGATTTTAACATAATGGCCACTCTAGACTTAGAAGAAAACAAAGAAGAAAACTTTGAACAATGCACTGAATCAGAAACTCAGAGTGAACAAGAACAAGACTAAAAACAACTGACTATTCATCTCTTTGAACTCCATACACATCATGAAGAACAAAACCCTCCACACCACAATGCAGATCCCATATTACAACATAACAGTGAAACCAACGTTAGGGAGGAAAATGATGATAAATCTAAAAATGATCCCTTATGGAGAATGAATTTCGATGGGTCTTGCACTAGAAATAATGCAGGAGTGAGAGTGTGGTTAAATAACAATGAGAGTGACTATGCAGAGAGTCATGCCTTCAAACTGGACTTTAAATGTACAAAAAATATCGCGGAGTATGAGGCTCTCATCCTAGGCTTGAATCTATTGAAAAAACTAGGATCCCGTAGGATAGCTATACACAGAGACTCTGAGTTAATCATAAAACAAGTGAATGGAGAGTATACAGCTAAACACCCTAGATTGAGAGCATACAGGAATGATGCTATGGATTTACTGAAAACCTTTGTAGAGTATGAACTTGTGTTTGTTCCTAGGAGTCATAATATAGTTGCGAATGGGTTAGCCTGTGTTGCTAGTTCATATCATAAAGCTCCTAGTGATAAACAAATCATCATTCAGACAAAATATAGGCCTTCGGTGCTAGATAACGAGAAATATTGGAAGATCTTTGAGGGTGAAAAGCAGATAGAGGATTTCCTAATTGGCAGGAATGAATTTGAATTCTATAATTCAGACTCTAAATCCGATGAAAGTTTCCTGAGTGAAGAGCCTCCTGATGAAGAAAAATCACCCCATAACATAGAAATAAACATGTTAACTAAAGAACTTGGAACTCAAACTGAAGAGTATAAGAATGTAGAGAAAGAGGAAATAGAGGTGCTGCAGTCAAAAGATAAGAATATACCCAGAGGACTAGCACCTTTAGAGGACCTTTTTTATTTTGACGACGTAGTGAAGAAACCCACTATAGAACACTCAGACTCTGACGTCGAGGAATGCAACTTAGGCACCAAGGATAAGCCTAAGATGATTAAACTAGCTAAGTCCTTACCCGTAGACATGAAAAAGAAATATATTGACTTATTTAAAGAGTTCATCGATGTTTTTTCCTAGAGCTACGAGGACCTAACAGCATATGATATGAATATTATCCAGCACAAGATCCCTTTGAAAGAAAACCAAAAACCCTTGAGACAGAAACTTCACAGAATTAACCCAAAACAACTGCCTCTAGTCGAAAAGGAAATTAAGAATATGTGCGAGGTAGGAATTATAGTGCATGTGAGGTTTTTCGATTGGGTCTCCAACCTTGTAGCTGTGAGGAAGAGGACATGTGAAATCAGACTGTGCATTGATTTTAGGAACCTTAACAGAGCTTCACTTAAAGACAATTACCCCCTACCAAAGATGGAACACATCCTAGAGAGGGTAGTTGGCTCAAAATGGATCTCCCTATTAGACAGTTTTTTAGGCTATAACCAAGTTTTAGTACTCCCAGAAGACCAACTCAAGACAACTTTCACCACTCCATGGGGCACTTTTATGTACGTAAAAATGCCTTTTAGACTAATGAATGCTGGAGCGACTTTCCATGAGAAATGGACATAGCCTTTTTAGAGGAAATAGGACACTTCATTGTCATCTATATTGATGACATAACAGTCTATTCCAAGACTGATGAGGAGCACCTAAAACATCTGAGAAGATTGTTTGAAAAATGTAGAAGGTTCGGACTATCCTTAAATCCCAAGAAGACTATATTCGGACTTCAAGAAGGTAAGCTTCTTGGCCATATTATATCAGAGAAGCAAATTAAAATAGACCTGCAAAGAGTTGATGGAATACTACAGATTACCCACCCAAGAAAAATAAAATAGTTGCAGTCCTTTATTGGGAAAATTAACTTCTTAAGGGGGTTTATTCCCAACTTAGCTAAACACCTCAGGGATATGAAAAACATGCTAAAAAAGGGTGTAGGGGTTAAGTGGAATGTAGAGGCTAAAAAATCTTTTGAATTAGTTAAAATTGCACTCACCCAGGCACCTGTCCTGATCAGCCCAGATGTCTCAAAAGATTTCCTGATATTTTCCTTTGCCTCCGAGCATACAGTGGTTGCATTCCTACTGCAGAAAAATCCAGAGGGAATGGAACAACCCATCTCTTTCTTCAGCAAAGCTCTAAGGGATGCACCCTTGAAATATAACATAATGGAAAAACAAGCCTATGCCCTGGTAAAGGCCTTGAATTACTTTAGGGTGTATATTCTGCATTCTCACATCATTGCCTACATGCCAAACATAGTGGTAAAAGACATTTTGTCCCAGGATCTGGATGGAAAGAGGGGCAAATGGATTTCTGTGAAATTAGAGTACGACCTGGAAATAAAACACACAAAACTTATCAAAGTTCAGGGCTTAGCTCAACTAATGGTTGAATATAACTTGCAAGCCCTTGACATAAACATGGTGGATGCCTTGGATGAACATGAAGGATTTCCCGATCCTTCTGTTGAAGAACAGTTTCAAAACTCTCCTTGGTATTCTGATATCCTGTATGTAATCACAAACCTGAATGCCCCTCCTAAATTATCAAAGACTAAGGCCAGGTTCCTAAAGTTAAAAGCTAGAAACTTCTGCAGGCTGAATGAATGTTTGTACTGGAAAAATGAAAATGGTTTGCTGCTTAAATGTCTGCCTAAAACTGAAGCAGAGGGGATTAAACAGGAGTTCCATGTAGGAGAGTGTGGAGGACATTTAAACTGGAAATTCAGTGCTAAAAAAATACTCAGAGCTGGCTACTACTGGCCTACACTTTTCAATGACATCCAAAAAATGACAATTGGCTGTCATAAGTGCCAGATTTTTGAAGGCAAAAGGAAGCTCCTCCCTTGACCATTACAACCTATAACTGTTGAATTTCCCTTTCAATAGTGGGGCCTAGACTTCATAGGGGAAATACACCCTGCATATTCTGCTCAACACAAGTGGATTCTTACAGCCACAGACTACTTCACGAAATGGATAGAGGCCATCCCTTCTAGGAATGCCACAGATTCTGTTATCATTAAGTTCCTAGAAGACCACATCCTCTCTAGATTTGGCTGCCCTAGAAAGATAATTACTGATAATTCTGCTGCTTTTGGATCCAAGAAAGTGATTGATTTTTGTCACAGGTATCAAATATCCCTCGTTCATTCAACTTCTTATTACCCACAAGGTAATGGGTTAGCTGAATCATCAAATAATAGCTTAGTGACCATTATCAAAAAGCTTCTTGAAGAGAATAAAAATTCATGGCATAACAAGTTAGTGCATAATTTGTGGGCTGACAGGATAACAATGAAGAAATCCATTGGAATGTCACCATATCAGCTTGTTTATGGAACATAGGCAGTGTTTCCTACCAGCCTAGGGGTACAAGTGATTAAACTAGTCCAAGAGATTTAGAAAAAAGAGGATAGTATGGTGAGGAGGATAAATCAAATAATACATCTCCAACAGACAAGAGAATAAGTATACAATAGAGCTCTGAAAGTGCAAGAAAACATAAATAAGTTATTTGATAAAAGAACAAAGGCTTGTGACTTCAAAATTGGAGATAAGGTTCTAAAGTGGGACTCTAGGAGAGAAGACAAAGGAAATCATGGAAAATTTGACAGTTCGTGGCAGGGTGCTTACATCATCCAATCCACTATTGGTCCAAATGCCTTTTTTTTGCAAGAGATAGATGCTACAGATCTGTTTGGGGGTCCTATCAATGGCAGGATGCTCAAGCACTACTACTGTTGATTTCTAGTTTACAGTTTTCATTTCCATTGTAAATACCATTGTAGTGTTTTGTTTTCAAGAAAAAGAGAAAATGTTTCAAAAAAGAGAGAAAGAGAGGTGCAAACATGCTCAAAACTTGAACCTATGAAGTGAAAAATATTGGCTCTAACAAGCTCAAAACCAGAGCTGATGTGAAGAAGAAAGTGACTCTAACAAGCTCAAAACTTGAGTCACAAAGGAAAGAAGGATGCTTCAAAGTTTCAAGATTTCAAGCCTTCAAGATTTTGTTTTCAAGTTTCTACAATTTCAGTTCATGTGCAACTATCTTTATGCCATGGATCCATAGCAAACCAGACTGTCTAATCTTGGTCTGATTGTTTATAAAAAAATTTTGTAGAATGTAGAGAAATAAATCTGCTAGATATTTAATCCTAGCAGATATTAGTGTAGGAAGAGAAAATATGAGACCAGCTATTTAATCTGGTCTCATCGAGGAATAAGGGTAGAATTGGACTAGTTGTTTTCTGCTTTCAATAAAAAATGATGAAGAAGGTCTACAAATTCAAATGCACCTTGAAGATAAAATGTTATAACTATAGGATAGGTAGGTAGATTGTTTGGGGAGTGTTTTCTCCTGATTAATATCCATCATGTTTGTAACAACTGAATCAAAGAAGAGAAGATGGTTCAAAGATTAGGCATATAGCCTACTTCCCAAAGAATATTTCTGAAGTTCTTGACATCTTCAAGAAGATGCCATCCTGTTGATGGGAAAATTTGTCCGGCCAACAGTAGGGGATCTCCCCTGTAAAAGGTCCCAATTAGACCTTGAACCGTTTGGAATAGGGATCCCGTCCGGGGTGTGGGTTCGGCTACCGCTGATTTCTCCTTTCTTTGCGTCTCGCTTAAACTCTATAAAATAGTGGATACACACCTAATCAAATGATACAAGACATATGATTGATTTATTAAATGTACATGAAACACAATGAGTAGCAAGAGGAAATAATAAAGCATGAAGACCGAAGGAAGTGTTGTTAAAAAAACTTCATTAGGGTCACGCTTGTAAGCTACTCTGACCACAAAGGAAACAATTCCTCATTTCAAGAACGCCTTTCACTTCCTAAAAGTTTTAAATGGTAACACAAATGCTAATAAACAAAGCCATCATCATTCGTTAAGAAAGTGAAATGAACTCAACCACCATTAACATACTCAACAAAATTTTATGCAATTGTGATATGAATTAAAGATACAGTTCCCTTAATATAAAGACGTTCAGAAACGGAAAACATAATACTCGATAGTGCTCATACATAAAACAACACCAGATCCACAAAGGGATTTTTCAAAATGCTTGTATTATTTCTCAAGTGTATAATCGATATAATATAGTGTACTCCGCTCGAGTCCAAAACAAAAGATCCTTTTACACGTTCCCAAAGGAAGCATTATAGAGCAAAGCTTTCCCTTTGAGCTCCCTGAATTTTCACTTTCCTGACTGTTGAGCTGCCTTGCGACCCAATCTTTTATGTAACCTGTGACCTGAGCTGTTGTTGGGTCACGCTGTCGAACATTTACTAAGGGATGCGACTTAGCGACCTGGCGACCTCTGCGACTTGCGACCTTTGAGAATTTGCGACCTGCGACCTCAAGAGATTTTGCGACTTGTGACCTCATTCAAATCCACGACCTGCGACCTCCTTTGGATTTGTGAACTCATGACCTTAGACCATCTGCGACCTACGACCTCCTTTGGATTTGCGACCTGCGACCTCAATCAAATCCGCGACTTGCGACCTCCTTGGATTTGCGCCCTTGTGACCTCAGAGCATCTGCAACCTGCGATCTCCTTTGGATTTTTGACCTGCAACCTCAATCAAATCCGCGACCTACGACCTCCTTGGATTTCCAACCTCGCGACCTCAGAGCATCTGCGACCTGTGACCTCCTTTGGATTTGTGACCTACGACCTGGGGTTTTCATCCCTTCTACATTTATCTTTTGCAGATATCAACAACTTGTTTTTTCGGGGGGTAGCCGTAGCCCTTGTCACGTGGATCAGCATTTTCTAGATAAGTGGAAACTTCTTTGGCTGGGTTGTAATATCCTCATCCTGTTCGCATGAAAACACAACAAATTAGCCGTATACAACACACTAAACTAGCCTTACACACACATATATGAATATATATGTGTATGTGAATATATCTATGTTGAGCAAGTAGAAAATCGAAGACTCATAAAAGGAAGAATCAAAATAAAATTATGGGAGTTTAACAGCTATCTTGAAATCCTGCATATTCCTATTATGTAGGAAATGTATGAGTGATTGGTGCATATCCATTATGAGTTTGTTTGCTGATGCGCAAGAAAACTTTGAAATGCCAAGCCATGTTCATCATTTAATAAATGTGTATAGTTAACTCCCTTGGTGTTCCTCCTCAACGGGAATGATGCTGAAGCCAAGGAAGCTCCTATGTGTTACTGGATGCTGGGATGAGCCACGATGTGTGACCTCATTAAAGTGTCTAGGACAGATAAAGTGAGTATTGCAAAGCGGGTGACTTCCTCATATTATCTCCCTATACACCACCATGAGTGAATATGAATGTGGTTGTTAAGTGATCAATATCACTTGCCTCGCTATAGGGAGGACGAAATTTCATTCTTGCATCAGGCTTGAATTTAGCTGTCTATTGAGCTGGGGTTTCCACGTGCTATGTGGGGCGCCTTTCAGGTTAATTTTTCCATTTACCACATCGAAGCCAGTTACCAATAAGAAGATGCCCAATACTCCGAGTGGTGTATGTGGGTATCCACTTTCCCAGCGTCGTGAAAAAATGTGATGTGTGCATTCTCCTGAGCTTTAAATAGAGATCACAATTTTTTTCTGTAGGTGCTGTTAATGAAAATGATTCTGGGTATCGGCTTACATTCAGCCTACGAATCGAGTACGTGCCCATCTCGTTTCAAGAACGCAGCTCTACATTCAGATGGGCATGGGCATATGCCTCCGAGGGAGGTCACACTTCTGGATTAGAGGTTGCTGGGTCAGAGAAATCAATGGGTTGTGGTTCCTCTCGAACATGTTCTTTTGCGACCTTGCGACCTCGGCAGAGTGGCATAGTCGCATGGTCATATTTCATGCGTGGAAGAATATGTTGTGACTCCGTGACCTCTGGACAGTTGCAACCTCCTCCCTTTGTCATCTTAACATTTAAAGGGATGCGTAACATCAACCATGAAATCAATATCAGCTTCCATAGAAAATCTCCTTTTCTATCTTCCTGATATTGAATGCAATCGTAAGTTGTCGCCTGTCAGTTTTGCCATCAACTGCACCAGACTTTCAGCTCCTATCGTGGAAATCAGTTGCATGTCCAAGTATCTCACCTTTGTTTCTCTGTCCAGCGATGTGTTATAGTCACAACACAATCTCTTTCACCTTTATTGCATGTAGACATATGCATCGACCTGCCTTTTTTTACTGTGCTTTGTTCTGGTGCAACACTCGATTTACCATAAAAAAAGGCACATGCATACTAATTGTGTGGAAACCTTTTAAGGAAATTCTGCCAACTAGTTGCTTTATATCTGATATTTAATCTGGCATGTCGTTGGGTTTCCTTGGAATAGTCCATACGAATAGTGTGTTTGAAAACAACGGCGCAAAAAATCTTGGATCCCCTAGTTATACGCATACCACCATCCATCACAGAGGTATGGCTGTTTTGTGGATATCATCATCAAAAGGCGTGTAGTTTTTCATAGTTACTCCTCCATGCAGACCGCGCAACTAACATGCACTCGATGAACATCTTCTACAGTGTCAGAAGGTGAACAAGCAGCCCCTTAAACTTTATGCGACAGCACATCACACCTCTGCTGGAGCTTTAACGTTAACAAAATCGCTTGTTTCATGGTGACCACGTCTACAAAAACAAACCTTATCGACACGTGGCACTCCAATATGACATCTCTGTTTATATTCACAGCGCTATCATATAATATTTCCTGATGCCTGGTGTTTCCTATTTTATTGGGCGATGGATGCATTATCCTGTGTTATCAGTCTCAGCTGATAGGGTTTTGCACCAGAACCTTTCGTCGTTCAAAACAGTTGGTATGGATGACTTTACAACCATGTCCTTTTCTGGGTTGTTATTTCCATCGTGGCCTTGTCATACCCTCCCGCTCGTATTTCAAACATATGTTTTACCACTGAATATATGTTCCAATCTTTTTTTATATTATAAAATGCGACCACCATGCATAGAAGCATTTGCGCCCATATGTAGTTCTGCTCCATATGTTAATCGTGAGGTTTGATTGCTAGATATATATATATATATGTCTGCTCCAAACATTTACCATAGGTAGAAAACCTGCCATCGAACCCTTGGACCCATTTGTAACGCACCATAGTTATTTAAACATAAGCTTGGATCACTATATCCGCCATAGAAGAATTTAAGCTCACTTGTAATGTTTTCATATAGTCCATATCCACCATCTCATATGGTTTTGAAACCATAAGGTCCTTTATCTTTTTTGCAGCTTGGTTAAATCACATAACCTTTATCATTTTCTTCTCCTTAGATTGTTAGCGCAAATGGATAAAAATATTCATGCCAAGGTCGCCATCTCATAATATGAACGCTTTTTTCTTTGAACAATTGAGATTTGAGATCTGCTACTCAGCAACTAAGATGGGATGCCTTGTGAAAGAATTTGAAATGTGGGGTCGATGAAAAGTCTCCAATCATATTCCTCCTATTTTATAGTGAAAGCATCTCCTTCCCGAGAAATTATTCTTTTAAAACAATGCAGCTTCATATGGTAGGCTATTCATTTGTTCAAGCCATATTGATGGCTCTTTTAATATTGACCCTTTCTATCTTGTGGTTCCAGAGACTCTATTTGCATATGCATCAATGTGCCTAGCTACCAAAAGGTGTATGAATTTAAACATAACCTTTTAGGTTCAATTTGAATTTCTCCATCTCTTATGGTATCGCATAGACAAACTTGATGGATATGTAAGAGTAAAGGAGACTAGGGTTTTAAGGCCATTTCATTGCTCCAAGTTGTACTCCTTGCAACATAAATAATTCCACACTATGTAGCTCAGGATTAATAATTTTGCTTCTCAAGGGTGCGTTCACATATTTGAAACTTTGTCGTTGGCTTGCCACACCAACATGTGTGCTTTCGCACTGTTGCCTGGCACGAGAACACCTTGAATGAGATTTTCATTATTTAGGGAAATCTTCTGAGTCTGCTTTGTTCACGGGGTTGTAATTTAGGCTATACTTATCGAAGTGGTTAAATATGTTTCTTTGTGTGCACACATCGACATGGAGCTGGTATTGTGCAAGATCTTCAAAACTTTTTCAGAAAATACTCCATCCAGTCCCTACATAAGCTTAGATCATAGCAAATGATTCTGGTTTATGCGGGATGGCATCTGGTATGGAAATTTCCAAATGGAGCATTTCTAAGTACCTGGCGTGCACTAGTGAAGAAAGCCTTTTGCATCAATGACATAAAAGGCTCTTTCTCTGCTCAACATGTATCACGCCATCCTCCTTTTAACATTACTGGTCACTTGCTTCTCCTCCTCCCCTGTCTCGCAACTTTGGCCTCGTCGTTGAGCTCAATTTTATTTCCCTTGATGTCGTGACACGACTGAGGAGTTTGTCACCCGTGGGGTCGACCTATGTGGAACATTACGACATCACAATTACTCTTTGATAATGGTGTCTCTAGATAAAACATATGAGATTAACGACCTTAAAATACATATTCAATCAACATGCTTAATGACCCACGGTGAGAGGACCTTTGATTTTCAAAACAAAAAAAGGTTTCCATTCAGATGTACGCATGGCAATCTCATGGCGCAACATCGGTAAGAGTGTTCGAGCGTATGTTGGATGATCCCTCCCACGTATGGCGTGATTGCAGTACCAGCATCTGATCATGATGTTGAGAAAGCTCATGAGGGGTTGGGGATAGGTCAGTGGTATGTCACTGACTATAGGTTGGGTGAAAGACTTTAATGCCTAAGCAAGCAGAAGGGGGACCTAAAATTTTAAATATACCCCAAAATTTTGGGTGGTGTTGTAGCAGCTACAAAAAATGGAGAACCACTGGTAGAATCCAGTATCTCTGTCAATATCATAACAATAGTCTGAGTCTGGATAGTGATGCAAGGAAATATTGAGCAAGTTTCGCGGGTACCCTTTGTATTACTTTGGCCCTTTATAGGTATACCTAATCCTTGCACCTCAGCTAGGTCTCGATAATCAGAACACATCAATAGAGAGCTCACAGATGCCAATAGTTTGTTGATGATGTGAAGAGAAAGGAAGTGGGTTTATTATTCTCAGGATTTTTTAAAATAATTTTCCAGTGTTGCTTCGCTGCCAGCAGGCCTAGACAGTACCTCGACAGATTCACTTCAAAAAATCACAAACGTTGCTCCGCTACTAGCGAGCCTGGTCAGTACATTGGCAGAATTGTTGCATTACCTCTCTGCGCAGGAAGTCTTTCTCGATCCTTTACCCTTATTTGTTTCATGTGCTTGCAGCACTTATTTTCATGTGCTCGTGGCACTTATTTTTCATGGGTGGATGAGGGATCCCGACTTATTTTACGAGCAAGAGAGGTTGTTTCTTGTTTTACAAAAACTGAAAGATATCCTGATTTGGGTTTGCCCTTGTGCCAAACCTTCACATCCCATTCACCACAATAGGCGAAGCGTGCAAAAAAGATCATGAAGGTGTGCAAGACTATGTCGAGTACAAGGCTTAGGTTACGGGTATAGGCCATTCAAACTTGTTAGGTCTCCCACAAGCAACCGGCTTGCATCTCCCCAGCTAAATAATTTTAGACTCATAGGCATATTTTTTAGAATGCGACTTTGATGACTTTTCCTAAGAGAAAACTGCCTCTTGAGATAGCCACCGCAACCTCACGCAAACAATGGGGTTATTGTTTCAGCAACCGGGGTAGAAAAAGTTTGCAAGGTGGTAGGGTTTCAAAGAGGGCTCATACAGTGAGAGGCGATATGTGGAATCTTTTCAAATCTATATCAACAATCTGTGGAAATTATGTGAGGAAGACAGTGTATGATGCAATGTAATATACGGGGCTCAAGATGCAATGCACGCCATGTGCGAGAACGATCAACCAGCTATAGGTGGGAAATAGGTGCAATACAAGCAGTGATTATCTATGCAGCATCCAGCAACTGAAAAAGAAATGAGTGGAAACTACTTGTAACATGATGATGCCCAAGATATTAATCATAAACAAAAATAGCAAACACACTTTTTTAAATCTTGAAGTAAAAATTTGGCAAGGAAATCTAATTAAAAAAAAAACTTTGAACTAAAATTTTTTATTAACAGGTCCTAGCTAGCCTACACCTAAACCCTAGTTTAACCCATGAGGTGACCGGGTTATGTAAAATCAATTTTCCAGTGTAGCCACAGCATTAGTTTGCCTCCTGCAATGACAAAAATGATCAGGATCAGAGCTAGTATCCAAAAAAGTGTAGTAACAACAAAACTTACCTGAGGAGCAGGCGCAACGGCAAGACAATCATAGATACTTACCAAAGAACATGCCAGGAAGGATTGTGCAAGCTAAATCCCACTCTCATCTTGATACACAGCAATATGTTCTTGAAACTCAACATTTGTAAATGACACAAATCATTCATGCACAATCCTCGGCCTGATGGGCACTGGGTAAGACATTGCTTATTTGTAGGCACATCCACCGAATAGGGTTGGTCGAGTTGACCAGCAATTTAATCATGGTGTTGAGGACCGTCAGTTTTATGGAATGGAAACAATAAGCATGTGCCAGGCGAATTATAAATTATTGCGCATCCGAGTGAATAAACCCTAGTTTGGGGTTGCTCTTGGGTTTGGTCAAGGGTATGAGGATAAAACCCCAGACCTTCGAGCAGGGGGTTGCCCAACTTTGATGGTTTGGCGAGATCAACAGGCGAATGGATGTGGTCATGGATTTTGGTGAGTTGCAAAATTTCAGTGGGCTTTGTATCAATTTGGTCAAATGTTTGCGCGCTGAAAAATTGATATATTGGTATATTATATTCTTTAGATTTTCCAGGGTGGGGTGGATTTACCACGGTTATGCGGGGAGGACCGTGGTATTTGGGGATCGTCATTTCAGAAATAGTCAACAGAAGCTAAAGCGCTTCGAATTTCTAATGGGTACTTGAATCTTCCCAAAGCGAATCATCGAATTCAGGTGTCTCCATCTGGTCGGAAACAAGATACAAGTGACAGTCCTTAGCGATACTAGTGGATAGGTTTTTAGAGAAGCAGTGATCACTGTGACTATCGATTTGATCAAGTTCAGTACCTGGTATGTTAGGCTCCCTAGGAGTTATTGACTGGGATGGATCAATAAAGAGGACACCTTAAGGTTACCTAGACAGGAAATCGCTCCTATGGATGTCTAAAGATTCCGAGTGAGAAATATCAGATCTAAAAGATTAATTGATTTTGAACTGTGATTGTGGAACACCATCTGCGTGCTTATGATTGTCACCAATACTGTTGGAGTTAATGCTTACATTCCATATTTTAGAAGGTGGTTTGTGATGGTTGAGAAATTCTCTCAACCTCTCTGTCGAATTTAGGAATAAGTTGGATCTCAGAAACTCTATTTAATAGAGTAATCTGATTGTAACCTGTGTGTGTGAGTGTGTGTGCACATACACCATTTGTGCATAATATGATTGTGTTTCTATAATTGTGTGATTTTCAGTAATTTCTATCATGGTATCGGAGCCACAAGATCAAGATCAGAGGCCTGTGTATTGTGAGTCTAATTCCTTGGTGAATAAGAGTGGAAATTGATTTCCTATGACAGTTTGCAATATCTCTGGATGAGGATCGGTCTGTGATGATTTTTTTTTAAATGGAATATTAAGCTTTCTCGCACGGGGTATTTTCCCGTCTCTTCAGAGAAGCTTGCAGACTCCACGGACTGGAAGAACCACAGGTGAATATTGAATCTTTTAGCGTATTCTTCCAAGTAGTCATTAAATTGGTCCTTGGAAATAAACATAGGGCATTCATCCGGAAACGACATGAAAGGAAGTTCGCAAAATTTCTTGCCTTCTCAGAAAATGCCTTGGGTTTCTTGATTTCAAACTCGATTCCCATGCAATGATAGTGAAGTCGCTGGTAACCATGAGGATGATAAGAATGTACAAAGCATAGTCAGACATCGACCCACACCAGACTGTAGAATGTTGCGTCTCCATGTAATTTTGAGGGAGGTTTGTAATTTTGATCATGCCTTCTCTACCCTAGAATCGATTGACTGTGAAATTTTAAATTCTGTTTGTTAGAGAACACCACCTCCCGGTGTGTTTGGTGGTCGGACAACGAATGTATGGGATCGATAATTTGTTTCAGTGCTATCTTGGATTTCTGAGCAGTAGAATTTGAGTTGAAGAGGTTAAAGAAACATGGTAACTCGCCCTCTAACATTGAAACTTTTTTGTGATAGAGTCGATTTATTCCTATGAAATGATTGTCTTCAGCCTGAAGTTTTGAAATCATCAAAAAAAAATTCAATGGACTGACGCTTGGGTCTGTACATGAGTGGAGAACTTGTGGTAATTGAATGCGTACCTGATCATGTTCAAGCTGAGGTCACTGTTGTAAAAAATGTTGCATTGGATTAATAGGGACGTGACCTTCTGCACTATGAGAATTAAATTAGCTTGAACGTGACTTTGTGGGTAGTGAGGAGTAAATTGCTATCATGGTATGGTAGTTTCAATTAGTTTAAATATTAGTATTATAATTTGTTTGTAAATTAAGTGATGAATCTCAAACTAGATAAAAAGGTCATTTTGTAACACTGATTCTAGATACATTCTGTATCTAGATGAATTTTCTAGATAACTGGCGAGTACAGCGGTTGACACCCATGTATCTCAGTGGATGGGAGCTCGTCCATAGAATGACTAGGAGTTCAGCAATTGCAAAATGCAATCAATTTTTTTTGAAGAGATCAAGTGGCAGCAAGGCTCAATATGGATGGTTGTCCAGATAGTATGGCAGTTGCGGATCTAGGGAAGGATCCCTCGTTAGTGGTAGACGTGGAAGTGGTCTCCTAATGAGGTTATGCGATAGATTGGGATGATGTTCAGTAATTGACTTCGGGAGGTCCTTGATTCGGGAGTTGCGGAAGCGAACTCGGGAATCCAACTTGCCAACTACACCTTTCCGAGGGTTATGAGGCAACTTGATGGAGCATCTACTGATAAGCTTGATTATTTTGTTCTTTTCATGTAATGTAATCATTAAGGGGGGATGTTGGAGTTAATGCTTACATTCCATATTTGAGAAGGTGGTTTGTGATGGTTGAGAAATTCTCTCAACCTCTATGTCCAATTTAGGAATAAGTTGGATCTTAGAAACTCTATTTAATAGAGTAATCTGATTGTAATCCATGTGTGTGAGTGTGTGTGAACATACACCATTTGTGCATAATATGATTGTGTTTCTATAATTGTGTTATTTTCAGTAATTTCTATCAAATACCAGTATAAGGAAATTTTGAATGTCTCGAAGAAATTACTGGTGTGGCGGGATCATGAAATAAATCAGGGAATAATGAACGAACAGATTGAGTCACAGGGGAGTTAACCATGCAAGGATTTCCAACACGTGCATCCATGTTATTCAGAGAAAAAAATGACCTAGCAGGCCCTGTAAGGGAATCGACTTCATCTGGGATAGGAGTCGATTCGTAAGCAGTATGCGAATCATATTTAGGACTGTGTCCAGGGAGACATCGACTGGGCTCGAGGTAGGTTTCATGAACCGGGAGAGATAATGAGCCACTATGGTTTTCAAACTCTGATTTGACATGGTGCGTGAAAGATACAAAGTCTGAAAATTCGTTGACTTGCGGGTTGTCATAGGGAACACGAGGCTCAGGCTGGGTTGCTAACTCAAATTGTTCAAGGGAAACGAGAATCAAATAGCTGAACTATTCACTTAACAACTCCCAATCAACATCCTTTTCAGGGAACTCAAAACAATAATGAACAAATCTGATAGAAAATTCATCAAGAGGTTCCTGAGGTTCCATTCTGATGTCATTTAGCTTTATCAATACACTTTGAAAATTGTACCTGTGAAAATCTCGTTGTAATTCACTGGCGAGTTGTTCAAATGAATGGATGGAAGCTTCCAAAAATGTGCGGCACGATTTCTTAGCGTGACCTTTGAGGGTGAGGAAGAAAAGCAAACATATCAAACCTTCATTTTCAATTTCATAGCGCTCACCAAAGTCATATAAATCTAAAAGGTGTTGAGTTATGGATACTCCGTTTTCACCATCAAATTTTAACTCGGACAAGTGATACATAAGTTCATCAGGGATGAGACATCGAGGCTCATAAAACTCTGACAAACATCTCAGGAGAATGATTTGGGAACAAGCCATTATAGATATGAGATTAAATGCAGGCTCTAAGGGCTCAGCTTGTCATCTGGCCCTCCTTCTAGCACCAATTCTGTTGACAGGAAAATTTTTCCGGCCAACAGTAGGGGATCTCCCTAGTAAAAGGTCCCAATTAGACCTTGAACCGTTTTGAATAGGGATCCCGTCCGGGGTGTGGGTTCGGCTACCGCTGATTTCTCCTTTCTTTGGGTCTCGCTTAAACTCTAAAAACAATGGATACACACCTAATCAAACGATACAAGACATATTATTGATGCATTAAATGTACATGAAACACTATGAGTAGCAAGAGGAAATAATAAAGCATGAAGACCGAAGGAAGTGTTGTTAACAACACTTCATTAGGGTAACGCTTGTAAGCTGCTCTGACCACAAAGGAAACAATTCCTGATGGCAAGAACGCCTTTCACTTCCTAAAATTTTTAAATGGTAACACAAATGCTAATAAACAAAGCCATCAACATTTTTTAAGTGAAATGAACTTCACCACCATTAACATACTCAGAAAACTGTTATGCAATTGTGATATGAATTAAAGATACATTTCCCTTAATCTAAAGATGTTCAAAAATTGAAAACATAATAATCGATAGCGCTCATACATAAAACAACACCAGATCCACAAGGGATTTTTCAAAATGCTTGTATTAATGCTCAAGTGTATAATTCAGATAATACAGTGTACTCCGCTCGAGTCCCAAACAAAATATCCTTTTACACGTTCCCAAAGGAAGCATTTATAGAGCAAAGCTTGCCCTTTGGGCTTCCTGACTTTTCGCTTTCCCGACTGTTGAGCTGCCTTGCGACCCAGTCTTTTCTGCGACCTGCGACTTGAGCTGTTGTTGCGACCTGCGACCTAGTCGCTGGGTCGCTGGGTCGCACCATCGGAAATTTACTAAGGGATGCGACTTACTGACCTGGAAACCTCTGCGACTTGTGACCTTTGAGAATTTGTGACCTGCGACCTCAAGAGATTTTGTGACTTATGACCTCAATCAAATCCGCGACCTGCAACCTCCTTGGATTTGTGACCTCGCAACTTCAGACCATCTGCGACCTGCGACCTCCTTTGGATTTGCGACATGCGACCTCAATCAAATCCGCTACCTGCGACCTCCTTGGATTTGCAACCTTGCAACCTCAGACCATCTACGACCTGTGACCTCCTTTGGATTTGTGACTTGTGACCTCAATCAAATTTGCAACCTGCGATTTCCTTGGATTTGCGACCTCGCAACCTCAGACCATCTGCGACCTGCGACCTCCTTTGGATTTGCAACCTGCGACCTCCTTGGATTTGCGACCTCGCGACCTCAGACCATCTGTGTTGAGGAGGTAAATCCCCTCTGCAGACAGAGGCGATCCCCACTAGCCCAGCAGGGGTCTAGCAACAATCAAACAATGTCATGACGCAAGCTCCTAGTTACGAATGGAAAGACTAGGAATAGAAGCCTACCTGGATTCCAACGCTATGATTTGAAGAAGAAGCATCCCCGTTCCTCAGCCTCGGCAGATCACAATCCCTCCACGATCTCCGCGGATGAACACCTGCACATAGAAGAAACGAACAGATACAAGCATAAAATCCAGCACGCGTAACTAAACATCAGTCAGAAAGGATGTTACTCGCATTAACATGATGGAAAACGGAGTGGAACCATAATCATAATCATCTATTAAATAATGAACGAAGAAAGATTACAACCAAGTTCTGACGTCGCGGTCTCCTTCGGACGGGTCTCCGGTCGTCCACGTCTCGCAAAGCTCGCCAAGGAAAGGGAAAACCTCTCCGAAGTCTCTCGACAATGGTCTCCTTACTTGAGTCGGCCTTAAGGGAAAGAGAGGATTCTTTACAGCACAAAGGCTCTTGGGAATATGGAGATTCAAAGCTTAGGCACTTCAAGACTAGCTTGCCATGGGATTGAGAAGGCTTTTATAGATGGGGAAGGAGGGAGTTGGGATCCCTATTATTATGGGATTGGCCCTATCAACAAGGAAGGTTCCATGGGAGGTGGAAAAACCACTTCCCTTCCATAGAACTCCCGCAGCCAAAACTCCCAACTCAAGATAGGCAATGGTTTGTGATTTTGTTGGAACTCAACTTCCGCCATCTTTACCTAAAAAACAGTCCCTAAATTGGGTGGCGTGACTACTGCTCTATGACAGAGCGCCAGTTGGCGCGACCTCTTTGCAGGATTTTCCCCATTGGCGCGAGTACTGAACTGCCTGCCCGCGCCAATGCCAAAAGGGATGTTTTTCATGATTTTGCAAGGAGATGTCTCAAGGGAAAATAAAGCTCATGCTTAGAGGAATGCATTGATGATGTTTTCAAGGCATGACAATGTCTGGCTGTGTCACAAACAATCCTCCATTAAAAGGGATCGTAGGTTGGTAGGGACGTGTGACAAATTATCATGGGTCATATGCCCCCTAAAGTATGAGGCCCGAGAGGGAGAGGGGTGGAATGCTTTACGAGAACATGTTCAACTGAAAGCCCGCCGTCGGAAGACCTGCGCAAAAAGATACAACTGATATCTCAAGTACATGATGTATAAGTGGTATGGACGCGGCCATCCGAAACAGAGTATGCTATAATCCGGATCTAGGGTATGGGCGCAACCATCCAACTAAGATCAAATAAATAGACTCAGGTATGGTCGCATCCATCCAATCAATGAGTCATGCATAATGATAATAATCCATAATCGCACCCATTACAACGACACAATCCAGGGTCTTGGCGCTTCCATATCGATCCAATGAGTACAAGTTCAAGCATGTGAATATGTGAGTCAAGTCTAACATGCCGTATCATTGTCTCGACACGTACCAATGATGAAAGCTTTCAATGATTTCGTGAGAGAAACCACCAATAATGACAATGGTCTCCAATAGATATTGCTGTATAATTAATGGCTATATGTATCAAAATGAGTTGACGTCGAACACCCGCAGAATCACTCGATCGGAGGTCAATGATGTAAACCTCACGTCGAATGCGACGAATCTGCCATTGAGGCATGCAGGCTCCAAGGTACCATCAGGAGTCTCTAGACCAACTTCCTGGATAATGAGTTGAAGTCGACAGGAAGTGGCCCTGATCGAAGGTGGGCCATAATGATTCCTACATCATCGACACGAGACAGAGGAACATGATGTTTTTGTTGTGAATCAGGATCGTATGAGAAACAGAGGAAGGTTGATATTTGCAGAGGCCAACTTCTCTTGAACACATGAACGACACGACAATGGACTTGGCAGTATTTGACATCAACGGATCAGAGGTCATGGTGACGAGGTAGTGAACAGATGAGAGGTCAAAAGAGATTACCCAAACCCATGGAGGCAAAGTGAAGCAACGAGATGAGATGTCCCCAACCCGACACGAATGCAGACAAGTGCCATGTTCAAGAGCGACATACCGCCGACGACAACGACGATGGTTCCATTTTTCCCCCACCATTTCTGGCGAGTACCCCAATTATTTTTAATAACAAGCTTGAAGGGGATAGCATATGCTTGCGATATAAGTCCGCCCTTCGGGCGAATCCATCCTGGTGCATTTAACGAGTCCCAGGAAGGAGAAACTCGGAGAACGTCATTTCGACTAAATCCGATGTCATCAGGGTTTAACGAGTCTGACAAAGGAAGAACTCGGCGTCTTTTCATGTTTAGAGAGTTTGAAAAGACAGCAGAAAAGTAAACTCCACAGGTCCCTTTTCATAAATAGTTCCTCAGATCCGAAAAGGTAGAAAACAATATCCGAGAAAACCTCCTAGTCGCGATAGGCTAGGGTATTCCTTTTTCGTAATCAATCCATCCCAACCCGAAAAAGGGTTAAACGTATACTGGGTAGATGTCGATTCGTGTCCAATTTAACGAGATCGAAACGACAAGGGCCTCGGCAATCTTTTCATGTTTAGAGAGTCAGAAAAGAGCTGAAAGATGACTCCAAAGTGACTTTTTCGTGTATTTACCGAGTCCGAAAAAAGTATAAAATACAACTCGTTTCCATCGTTTAAGTCGCAAAAACCTGCTGCTGCACATACCAAGCAAGCGTAAAATCCATTTTCGACATAACATATGCAAATATTTGATAAAAATAACTTTTAAAACTCATTTAACGTCGAAAAATTTATAAATATGTCAAATTGGTAAAAACAAAATTACTTTTTACTATTTACCTTGGTGGAAAGCAACAATGGTCCTTTTGGAGCAGAAACTTCTGACGGTGATTGCGACCAATCCAGTTAACCATTCAGCTTCTCGTCTGTCACAGGTAAGAGGCGCTCTTTTGCTCTTCATTTTCATTCATTTTTTAATAGCTTTCCCTTAAAAATCAGTTCTGTGTGGCCATTTTTAGAATTTTAGGGCTGCGCCCATTGGCGCGGGTATCGGGCACGGACCCGTGCCAATGAGCTCTTTTTTATAAAGGGCTCACGCCATGTGGCGCGAATGTTCACAAAACAGCCGTGCCAGCGGCCGAACCTCAAATTAAGCCCAAAATTTCGACATTTAGACCAAATTGCATGGAATTTGAAGCTCATCAAAGATCTAACTAAGGGTTTTTGACCATGTGAATGCAGATAATCACTCAAAATGGCAATCGAATGGAAGGAACGAGAGCACGAAGAAGAGGATGAACATGCCATGCAAAGCCAAGCTTGCATGAATGCACTTAGAAACTGTGGATTGAAAAAGTTCTTCCTCACGCCATGTTTACGAGCTCAGCCCGAGCTCCTCCAGTATTTAATCAGTATCTGGGACGAACAGGAATAGGTGTTCAGGTTACGAGACCAGGTGTTAGAACTGGAGGTCACTGATGTTTATTTCATCACTGGATTGTCCCGTAGAGGTCCAATCCCTGTACTGACCGGAAGCAGACCATCTGGGGAAAAAATGGAAGAAGTAATGGCACGGGTGTGCCGAGGGGCACAAACAGGATCAGGAAGCAAGAAGGTGGATATCCACACCATTCCTGATCTAGCACTAAGAGTAGTTCTCCATACCATTACGCAGGCTACTGGGTCGCAGGCTCCGCACGAGGCCACGAAGACCCAACTCCTGCTGGCCTCAGAATGCATGGGTCCCTTACTGTTCAACTGGGCAGAAGCAGTAACTATCAACATGAAAAGGAAGCTCACAAAGTGCAAACAGGGGAAATTGAAACAGTTCAGTTATGGTTCCATCTTGGTATCATTCATTCTGGAACGCTTACCAATCTTCCAGGGCCAAGGGGCCGCAGTGGCGAGTCCGATACCACGAGAGCCAAGAATGGTTCGCTGGGCAGCATTGATGCCCAGATCTGGAGGTGGCCAACAGATGTCCTGGAGGCCAGAGTTTTTTAGGTGGTTACGGCACCAGCTGATTTTCGTGGAAGACTGGCCCTATTTAGGAACTGACTTTACTGGGGACCCAGATCTCCCACTACCAGAAGGAGATGACTGGGACGAGGAGCTGGGTAAGACTTCATATTTTTGATTTTATGTTTATATGTTTTTTTTTGTTAATACACATTCGTCTTAACATAATTATATATGCATGCAGATGTAGGACCTGAGAGACCAGCCGGGATGTCTCCAATCTCCCGGAGGACACAACTCGCCCCTGAGATTCAGGGAGAAGGCACCGGAGGAGATGAACTGATCCATAACCTCGAGGGGATTGCCCACGGGATCCCAGACTATGCCCGTCTAGCAGACGTACCGATGGCATACCAGCGCCACACGGTGGGAGTTCCGAATCGGATCCACCGAATCCTGAGGCGCCTAGTGCGTGCAGTTACGTGCTATCATGAGCACCATGTGGATTAGTCCTTAGGATTTATACCACACCTATTTTTTGAGAGACATAGCGTCTCTGGATGTACTAAGATGATTATGTATATTTTTCGAGTTTTATGTGACACACTCCATGTAAACATTTCGATATCTATATATATACATATCTATTTCTGGATGAGTCTTTCTTTACATGTGATGGTGATTTATAAATTGCGCAAATGTCTGTCTAATACCAAATTCGCTACTGCATCTGTTAATGTATTCAAATGCCTGGGTATATGATGATATGTAATGTAGTCAAAATTCCTTTCCAGTAATCGAATACGCAAATACAGACGTAAGATGGATGGGTTTCTTACCGAATAGTGTCCGTTCAACTGTAACACTACAAGTTGTGAATCTAGGTACACGAGCAATTCACGGATACCAAGGTTTACTGCCTCGGTTAATAATTCCAACACGGCACTATATTCCGCGATATTGTTCGTGGTACGTCCTAGACACACACCTTGCAGGTCAATCAACTCACCAGCAGGATCATAGATTACCCAGGCTGCGGAAGACAGATTCCTGGTACTGCGGGAGGCACCATCCGTGAAACCAACAAATGGATGAACAGACATTTGCACAACCAGGAAGACCCGATCAGCAGAAAGATGTTTACAAAGCACACCACACTATGCACACAAATGACAATCACACACCTATGTACACACACCACACCAAGAAATCACTTCAGGCATAGTACTTTTTAAGGTACAGCCCATTTCTGGGCTGCGCCAGCGGAACTCCTTTGTAATCTATAAGCTCGTAGGCCCCATTTTTCAAAATTCACTTTACTATATAGGGCCCGTGCCACATAGGCTAGAGCTTACCGGCTCCAAGCTTATCATGTGCCTGATCATACAAGAGGACGAGGTCTCCTTCAATGAAAGAACGAGGAGAAACAGATTGATCAAAATGAGTTTTGACCCTCTTCTTTTGTGCTTCGATGATCAAAGCAGCTAGACGACGGGTTTCATCCAACCGTTCGAGATACAAAAGAAGTTCTTCCTCAGGAGAAGTATCCGGTAAGAGCTCCACAACTAATTTAAGCGAAGGAATTTCACATTCAACCGGCAGAGTAGCTTCCAGACCGTACACCAATTGGAATGGTGTGAATCCGGTTGCACTTTTAGCAGATGTTCGGTACGCCCAGAGAGCTGAGAACAGTTGGAGATGCCAATTGGATTTATGAATCCCAACTGTTCGCTGAAGCATAGTGACCAAAACCTTGTTCACCACTTCAACCTGACCATTCGCTTGAGGGTAGTATGGTGTTGAGCTGTCGTGACGCAAGCCCAACGTTGAAGTCAGCTCCGCCATCATGTAATCGCGGAAATGAGTACCGTGATCAGTGACGATGGTTTGAGGAACCCCGAACCGTGCAATAACGTGGTTGAATAGGAATTGAGCAGCCGTTTTCCCGTCAGCAGCTAGTGTAGGCATCGCCTCGGCCCACTTAGTGAAGTAGTCGACGGCGACAATGATATACGCATGCCCCCCGGCCGAGTGAGGGTTACACGTCATAAAATCCACGCCCCATTTCGCAAAAGGGCCAACGGTAATAACGGGATGCAAAGGCAACGGCGGCGCGCGCATCTTGTGCTGAAAAATCTGGCATGGATGACATTTTCGGACTGCAGTGATACAATCCTTGAATATAGAAG
Source organism: Pinus albicaulis (assembly GCA_034641835.2). Classification (NCBI taxonomy): domain Eukaryota; kingdom Viridiplantae; phylum Streptophyta; class Pinopsida; order Pinales; family Pinaceae; genus Pinus; species Pinus albicaulis. The sequence continues at coordinate 982,067,945 of CM076578.1, read as the reverse complement.
GCCAGAAATAACCTGCCCGCAGAATCTTCTGGGCAGTAGCATACCCGGACATATGTCCGCCACAGGCGCCACTGTGGCAGTCATTTAAGACTTTCTCAGCCTCTTCTAAGGTAAGGCATCGTCGGAGCACCGAATCTACTCCAATACGATATAAGGTATCTCCTACTATACGGTAGGGTTGGGACTGGTGCCGAATCCGACGGCGGGAAGTTTTATCCAACTCAGACCGGAAAGTCGCTGAAGATACACTATGATGTCACCGTACCAAGGATCACGAGTACTGATAAGAAAAAGCGTTTCGTCCGGTATATGGTATTCAGAGTGTGAGGGAACAGAGTCTGTAGGGAGAAAACATATCAAATCCACGAAGACCAGTGATTTAGTTGACTTGGCAGTGGTGAACTCCAAGTCAAACTCCTGTAGGATCACAATCCACTTGGAGTAATTGCCCCCTAGTAATTGTCTAGAAAGAATATACGTCAAGTTGGTGGCTAGCCTCAAACCATCATGATTTGTATGCAAAGGATGAAGGACAGTGCTAGAATGCTTTTGGGACTGTCAAGAGAAGCCAACTTTCCTGGGACATGCATAATGCTAAGCCCGGTCAGTTATTCAGATAGGACAATAACATCTTCACCGTTTCACATCCGCATCAAGACCAGACATGGTGCTAAATAAAAAGGATTAGAGGTTAAAAGTAAAATCATGGTAGTCCTGAGGATTACAACAAAGAAGACTAGCAATGTCTTCAGCTTCTCAAAGGATTCCTGAGCAATTTCGTCCCAGTGAAAGGGAACATTTTGCTTTAACAAACGAGTGAATCCTTTGGCCACCTCGGCATAATTCGGGATAAAGCGCCTAAGAAAATTCGCTTTCCCTTGTAGACTCTGTAACTGATACAGGGAGGAGGGTGATGGGAGATTTACGATGGCCTCAACCTTTAGAGGGTCAAGGCGAATTCCGTCTTTCGAGACTATAAATCCTAAAAGACGGCCAGAATCAACGCAGAAGATGCACTTATGAGGATTGAGCCTGATATTGTAGCGTCTGCAACGAAGAAATATCTGGCGGAGATGCTCAGGATGGTCCTCTCGCTTACCCGAATGGGCTGGCAAGTCGTCCAGATAAGGCTGAACGATATGGCGAATGTCATGAAAAGCGTAGGACATCGCACGCCGAAACGTGGCGCCAACGTTCTTTAAGCCGAACGGGAGTTTTTTGTATGCGAAAGTGCCCCACGGACAGATGAATGTGGTCTTATGTTGATCCTCAGGTGCGATATTGATTTGGTTATAACCTGAGAAACCGTCCATTAAGGAATAGATCTCACTCCCGGCACATTCGTCGATGATCTGGTCGATAAACGGAGTGGGATAATTATCCTTAGGACAGGCGCGATTGATATCGCGATAATCCACACAGACTCGAATTGTGCCCTACTTTTTATCAACAAGGACGATGTTGGACACCCATTCTGTAAGGGGGATAGGATAAATAAAACCCGCGTTCAGAAGTTTTTCAACTTCTGCCTTGATAGCGGCGGCTTTCCGAGGATGCATGGGACGTAAGCGTTGGCGCACGGGTTTCGCACCTGGATAGGTTGGAATCTCGTGCACGAAAATACTAGGATCGATTCCCGGCATTTCCTCGTAAGACCATGCGAAAACATCTCTGAATTCTTTGAAAAGCTTAGTATAGACTTGAATCTCCTCGGGAGAACAAGTCACACCCACATGAATGTTCTCAACAATCCCCGGTTTAACGGAGATGTTGATTGGAACAGTTTGAGTAATGTTACTCAGATTACCCTCCGAAAAGACCTCGTGCATTAAGATTGGTGTTTGAAGAGGAGGGGAAGGAACCTGAGTAGCATAACGCTCCAGACAATCAGTCATTGCCCCCAAGCCGGGCATAAACGAGGAGCGATGATGTCTATCGCCCCAGGGCAACTCCTCAAGAGACATAGTTTCAATGATAGCCTCATCTGAAGGAAAAGTCTCTCTGAGAGGATCAGGTGAATCAGCCTGACCAAGCCAGGGGGATTGCGAGTAGACGTCGAGAGCCATGCTCATCGGAGCATGCTGAGGAGGTGGAGGGTCCGATGCGGCAACAATCTCACAGTAGTTGATCTCTACTGGCGTTAAAGGCATGGATTCTCCAAACTCATATACCTGCTCAGGTTTAGGAATAAGCCAGGGGTCATCAGTCCTGGACAACATGTTGACTTGAGCGGTATTCAGTGGCGGTGCGGGGAATATGCCCATGAGGACTGGGTCTTTGAAAAGACCAGGTCCTATGTTGTCTGGGGGATTCGGAATTTGATCCACGTATGGCACGTTGTTCTCAGAGCTAGAGGTGAAAAATGACAACTGATCCACCGTGACAATCTTGCCCTCGTGAGGGAACTTAATGAATCGAAAGATGGTAGACGGCACGCAGAGCATGGCATGGGTCCAGCTGCGGCCAAGAAGTATGTTTTAGTTGAGTTTAGCGTCAACCACTTCCACTTCCACGTTGACAGTTTTTCCCTGTAATTTGATCGCAAGACTCTCGAGAACTCCCAGGGGTTTAGATTCCCGACCATCAAATGCCTCAAGGGCATTGGGAGATGATGATAAGGCTGGAGAGCCAATGGCCTTCCAGCAAGTGGAGGACATAACACAGGTAGATTCACCCTCATATACGACAGCCCTATGAATGTTCAGACCGTTAATCCCGACTTGAATTACCAAAGCGATTTGATGAGGAAGACGGGGAGTAAAATTCTCCAGATCGAAGGTGAGAAGGCTCGAGTCGGCGGGATCGATACCACCGATTGCAGACAGTAAAGCCTTCCGTTGTGAAGGACAACTTTGAATAACCTCAAGTGCAGACATGGAACATGGCGCCTGTGCCAGATCCTCAATGATACTGTAATGTTGAGCGGAACGAGCACTTGTATTGTAAGAGGATCTTCGAAGAACACCCTTGGGAGGTGGTTTCACAACGGGTTCGGGAGTCGGCTTCTCGATTTCCAATGGACCGGAGGCAGGTGGGGGAGGCGGCCCATTCGCAACTGCCTTCCCGGGTGCCTGCCGTGGTTCATTGTAATCCTTCGACCGCGTAGCGATAGTGATAGGTGCATTAGTCTTCATCATGAAAACCTGAGACCCAAACGGGCCAGATGGTGACGCCTGTTCGACCATCTGGGTCTGCTGAGATGGAAATGGCTCTTTTAAAACAGCCGGAGTCCCTTTAGAGCCTTTAAGAAGTTGACTAACCTCGGACCGTCGTGGACAATCCTTAGTGTAATGGTCACCTTCACAGATGAGGCAAGGGAATTTCGGCTTACGCTGGGAGCCATCCTCAGTTCGGGATTTAGATTCCGGTTTCGGGGCATCAGATTTTGATTTGCCTTTGCCCTTCTTCTTCCCCTTGGAGGATTTGTCCGCAGGATTGGCCTGGACGGCATTCACCTTCGCGGTTTTACCAGAATTAGATGAGGCGGGATTAGCAGAGGTATGGTTGGAAGAATTAGCCTTCTGCTTCCCATTCGAAGACTTCTTCGAATTTTGAGAGACGGAACCAATGACACCATCCACCGTAGGGGTAGGCAGAGCCTTAGTGGTTCCGGGCCATGGAGCATCAGTCAGGATGTCATAAAGCGTGCCAGACTGCGAATAGACAAGATCCAGGTACTGGGCACGCACGATAGCTTGTTCCTCCGTCACACATGCTCCCATCGCGATATCCTGAGCGATTTTATTCACAAAGGAGGTGGTGAAACAGTGAGTCAAAATCTGATCAGGTATGTGAAACTTGATCAATCGACGACGGCGCCGCCACTCATGAATGTGATCTGAGATGTGAGTGGCCTTGTCCTGCTTCAGAGAAGTCAGGAGGTGCATCCAGGCCTCATACCGGACCGGTAACTGGAAGTGCGTGAGGAAAGCCATAGCCAACGAATTGAAATCCTGAAAAATACCACGGGATAGCTCTATGTACCACTTAGCAGCAGCTCCTGTTAAAGTACGCTGGAAAAGACGCAAACGAATCGAATCGTCGACCCAAGAGTTAGACGAACACCAGAGGTGATACGTCATCACATGCGCCTAGGGGTCTTCGCCAGCTTTGCCCTCAAACTTGGGACAATCACCTGGTATCTTGGTGGGAACCGGAGGCCAATATGGATTATGTGAAATCGGATCATTGATCAACTTTGAAACGTCCAGCAGTTCCAAGGTAGCCAGGAACGGCAATGGAGGGTTAACCGCCATGCCAGTCCCAGGATGAGGTCCGGTACCCATGCTCCACGATGGTTGTGAATAACCCTGCCCCCACGGGTTCTGTCCCGTAGGATTCTGACCGTAGGGTGCATAGTTCGTATAACCAGACTGATTTGGATTCTGGTAACCATAGTGCGGGGCTTGATAACCAGGGTTCGGGCCCTGATTAGGCGTCTGCCCTGTATAAGCAGCGTTTGGATTTGGCTGCTGAGCGTAGGTAGAACCGGGTGGAGGAGGATAATACTGAGAGCCTCCAGGGTGGTTATAGTTCGGTTGAGACTGACCATGAGGATAATAACCACTCTGAGGATGAGTAGGCTGCTGATAAGTGGAACCCTGCGGAGCCTGGTGCGTAGGGCTCAGCTGTTGATTTGGCTGCGGCATTGAATGAACAGGCTGTTGAGAAAAGTGAACGGAATGAGAGGGCTGTCCTGAATGAACAGGTTGGCCCGACTGAGAGGGCTGGCCTGAATGACCAGGCTGGCCCGAATAACCAGGCGGCATTGGTTGCGCAGGTTGACCTGGTTGTAAGTGGGCCCCAGGTTGTACCGGATGGGCCGGTTGGCCTGGAGGCGGGACACCGGGTTGTACTGGATGAGCCGGCTGCCCTAGTGGAGGAACAGGACCAGGTGCTTGCTGGAAACCAGTTTGACCTGAAGCAAAACCATAGGGTGGTCCTGGCTGATATGCAACGTTAGAAACAACAGGATACTGCGGTTGCATTGGTAAAGAAGGTTGGATTTGCCCCCCAGGACCATAGGCCTGTCCCGGTTGATACCCCGGCTGAGGCTGAGTAGGTTGACCAGCAGGGCTATAATATGGTCCTTGCGGATTGTACAATGGCCCTTGCTGGCCCGCAGGGTAGCCTTGGATGGGCTGTCCCTGTGGGTCATACAGATAGCCAGGTTGGCCCGCAGGTTGGCCTTGGAAGGGCTGTCCCTGCGGGTTATAAGCCTGGTTGTACGGTAAACCTTGAGCATATAGATAAGCCTCAGGAGCAGGGAAGGCGCAAAACCTCTCCGTGCTCATCAAACTGACCTGGGAAAGCATACACGGGAGTGCCATCCTGTGCATAGTGCGAAAAGAAAGATCGGTAAGGATCTTGGGGGAATTGTCCAGCTTCGGCGTTCGGTTGTTGCAAGGACAACCGATACTCCTCCGGAGAGATATTCTCCGGTATAGCAGTAGCTAGATAAACATCTTCAGGAGTTGGCCCAGCCCTGGTAGCTGAGACAACAGAAGAAGAGGCAGCCACACAAACAGTGGGCCGAACGGGAACAGAAGTGACGGGCGTCGAAGGGGACACCCCGGGTGTAGTGACAGCTGGCCTTGAAGTAGGAGATGATATTCCCATAGAGGCTACAACTGAAATGATCTGACCCAGAGATCTGTATCCCTGCGGTAAAGAAGGACTGGCTGACGACATGGTAGCCAGCTCAGAGTCGTCTCCCTCAAACAATCTACGTGGGATGCGCTGATAGTCTTCACCAGGAATTTCCTCACCAGAATCACTCATGGTTGATCCTGCCGTTAAATCACGCAAAAGACGGCGAGGACTAGGAGGAAAAACAACAGCAACAAACGGTGAACCCAATGTAAGAGAAAGGAAATCAGCTCCTAATCTCAATTCAAACACAGGGTCCGAAAAGGGCCAATTGAACTCAACTGGTCCTCCAAAGGGTTGCTCGGCGAGAACCCATCCCCCGTCAGGAAACTCGGAAACAACAGGCTACTGTGGTTCAACAGAAGGCTGAGAAGCTTCTGAAGAATCGTCCGTGTAAGGACTACCAGTAGACGAAACCGAAGGTTCCGCCACTGTGGCAAAAGACTAGAAGAAAAGAGAAAACACACACATGGGCTGAAAACGAGTTAAGACACACGATCAAAAAGTCAACAAGAAATGTCTAAACAGGTGTGTAATCGTGGGCGATTAATTTTACCACATTGGAAAATAAGAAATTCTACCGTTTCATATTTTAAGAGTCGAGAAACGATAAAAAGATGACTCTATCTCTTTCAGAGTTGACACAAGCGTGAAAGGACAAGCGCTTGACGGTCTTTTCAAGTTTAGGGAGTCAGAAAAGACCAAATGACCGCTCAGGAAAAACTAGGCACAAAGGGTGTACCAAATATCCGTGAACTGCAATATACACCTTGGTTTCAATAATGAAATAGAAATCGACCAAGGACTTTCCGTACGTGCAGGCAATCTCCCCGAATGCTGTGTTCGGTGTATCACGGGTATAGGGCGGCAGACTCGGCTTCCTGTGGATAAAGGATTGAAAACCTAGAGGGGTCTCCCTTTATATACGCGATGGTACGGGGAGCGCAAGTCCGTACTAGCGCTGTCTAAAGCCAACAGGCGAACGACAGCTGCTAGGTTTAACGGCGCCGAAACACGTCTCTAGCCTAGACCTTCTAAATATGTTTCGTTAAGTTCCAATGCTGCCTTAGGTTAATTGAAATAAATTTTACAGTTGATCTTCAATTAAGTTTCAATTTTCAGGCCCTATCGTATGTGGTGTCTTGAAAGACTCCTAAATGCAAAGCTATATGCCACAGTGCAACATTTCGTTCGATGAAAACTAGTTAGAGAAGAGTTGAGAGCTTTCCACAAACGAAATGAACGGAATACAAAAAATGAGATCCCTAATGCAACTAATGCAATTGAAAACTTTTCATTCAAAACACTAATCACTAGCAAGATGGAAAAGATCACAATTTGCACTAATTAACAAAAGCAAAAGATTTTTTTTTTTTTTTTTTTCAATGTTTAATAGCTAATATGCACTAAAAAAACTTGAAAACAAATGGAACAACTTGAGAAACGATTTCCAAGAGAGCGAAACAAACAAATTTCACTCAACAACACAAGCAATCAGATCCCCAAATCGACCAAAGTCTCTCAAAACGAAGAAAAGACTCAAAAGCTTCCAATGGACCATGTGATCTAGGTCCAAGGCAAGACCAAACGAATTTCAAATGAAGGAATGAACAATCACCCAAAAATCGCAATAAAACAATGAACAACTACTTAGAGGATGTGGAGAATCAATCAGATAGTTGACAGGACAATCAAAACACCAAAACTCCCAAGGAGGGCTCGATACACTAAGCCACTAGATGCCCTAGGGCTTAAAACATGAAATCGGTAGATAAAAGTAAACAACCAAAGGACAGAGGTGAATTCCCAGTCAAACAGGACTCCAACACACTCAGGCAGTCGAAAAATCAAGAAGAAAAACATCGATCAAATCCAGAGGGCTCAAAAATGAGAAAACTCAAAAACCTTACAGGGGTGGCGCGACTGTAAGGGTGAAACTGGCGCCAGAAAGCAATTGGCGCGGGCTGGACAAAGGCAACGTGCGCCAATTGGCGCGACTGTCGGGTTAAAAACCGCGCCAGTCGAGTTTCTCAGCCAAAAATTAAAAACAAGCTACTCCAGAAGCAGACCAATGCAAGCTAAGAAAACCAAGAAGCAAAAACAGTGAAAGAACCCAACCCAAAAGGTTCATCAAGCAAGGAAAAACATAAAACAATCAAAGCGAGACAACACAAATGAAACAATGAAATCCGGATTCCCCAGTGGAGTCGCCAAATTGTTGAGGAGGTAAATCCCCTCTGCGGACAGAGGCGATCCGTACTAGCCCAGCAGGGGTCTAGCAACAATCAAACAATGTTATGACGCAAGCTCCTAGTTACGAATGGAAAGACTAGGAATAGAAGCCTACCTGGATTCCAACGCTATGATCTGAAGAAGAAGCGTCCCCGTTCCTCAGCCTCGGCAGATCACAATCCCTCCACGATCTCCGCGGATGAACACCTGCACATGGAAGAAACGAACAGATACAAGCATAAAATCCAATAAACGTAACTAAACATCAGTCAGAAAGGATGTTACTCGCATTAACATGATGGAAAACGGAGTGGAACCATAATCATAATCATCTATTAAATAATAAACGAAGAAAGATTACAACCAAGTTCTGACGTCGCAGTCTCCTTCGAACGGGTCTCCGGTCGTCCACGTCTCGCAAAGCTCGCCTAGGAAAGGGAAAAACCTCTCCGGAGTCTCGTGACAATGGTCTTCTTACTTGAGTCGGCCTTAAGGGAAAGAGAGGATTCTTTACAGCACAAAGGCTCTCGGGAATATGGAGATACAAAGCTTAGGCACTTCAAGACTAGCTTGCCATGGATTTGAGCAGGCTTTTATAGATGGGGAAGGAGGGAATTGGGATCCCTATTATTATGGGATTGGCCCTATCAACAAGGAAGGTTCTATGAGAGGTGGCAAAACCACTTCCCTTCCATAGAACTCCCGCAGCCAAACCTCCCAACTCAAGATAGGCAATGGTTTGTGAGTTTGTTGGAACTCAACTTCCGCCATCTTTATTTTTAAAGTCCCTTTGGAATTGGGTGTTGCCACTGCCCGCCCATACGTAGGCGCCGCCTGGCGCGACCTCTTTGCAGATTTTCCCCATTGGCGCGAGTACCGAATCGGCCGCCCGGCGCCAATGCTGGTAAAAGGGATGTTTTTCATGACTTTTGCAAGGAGATGTCTCAAGGGCAAATAAAGCTCATGCTTAGAGGAATGCATTGATGATGTTTTCAAGGCATGAAAATGTTCACAGGTCACAAAATGGGTCCTCCATTGTGCGGGACGGGGAATGGTAGGGACGGTGACAAATTACTGTGTAACAATCTGCGACCTGTGACCTCCTTTGGATTTGTGACCTACGACCTGGGGTTTTCATCCCTTCTACATTTATCTTTTGGAGATATCAACAAAAAAAATTTTTGGGGGGTAGCCATAGCCCTTGTCAACTGGACCAGAATTTTCTGGATAAGTGGAAAATTCTTCGGCTGGGTTGTAATCTCCTCATCCTGTTCACATGCAAACGTAATGAATTAGTCGTATACAACACACTAAACTAGCCTCACGCACACATATATGAATATATATGTGTATGTGAATATATCTATGTTGAGCAAGTAGAAAATCGAAGACTCATAAAAGGAAGAATCAAAATAAAATTGTGGGAGTTTAACAGCTATCTTGAAATCCTACATATTCCTGTTATGTAGGAAATGTATGAGTGATTGGTTCATATCCATTATGAGTTTTTTTGCTGGTGCGCAAGAAAACTTTGAAATGCCCCATGTTCATCATTTAATAAATGTGTATATTTAACTCCCTTGGTGTTCCTCCTCAACGGGGATAATGCTGAAGCCAAGGAAGCTCCTATGTGTTACTGGATGCTGGGTTGAGCCACAATGTGTGACCTCATTAAAGTGTCTGGGAAAAATAAAGTGAGTATTTCAAAGTGGGAAACTTCCTCAGATTATCTCCCTGTACACCACCATGAGTGAATAGGAATTTGATTGTTAAGTGATCAATATCACTCGCCTCACTATAGGGAGGACGAAATTTCATTCTTGCATTAGGCTTGAAATTATCTGTCTATTGAGCTAGGGTTTCCATGTGCTATGTGGGGCGCCTTTCAAGTTCATTTTACCATTCACCACATCGAAGCAAGTTACCAATATGAGGATTCCCAATACTCTGAGTGGTGTATGTGGGTATCCACTTTCCCAGCGTCGTGAAAAACTGTGATGGGTGCATTCTCCCGAGCTTTAAATAGAGATCACAATTTTGTTCTACAGGTGCGGTTAATGAAAATGATTCTGGGTATCAGCTTACATTCAGCCTATGAATCGAACACATGCCCATCTCATTTCAAGAATTCAGCTCTACGTTCATATGGGCGTGGGCATTTTCCTCCGAGGTAGGTCACACTTTTGGAGTAGAGGTCGTTGGGTCGGAGAAATCAACGGGTCGTGGTTCCTCTCGAACATGTTCTTTTGCAACCTTGCGACCTTAGCAGAGTCGCGTAGTCACATGATCACATTTCATGCGTGGAAGCATATGTTGTGACTCTGCGACCTATGGACGGTTGTGACCTCCTGCCTTTGTCATCTTAACATTTGAAGGGATGCGTAACATCAACCATGAAATCAATATCAGCTTCCATAGAAAAGCTCCTTTGTTATCTTCCTGATATCGAATGCAATCATAAGTTGTCGCCTATCAGTTTTGCCATCAACTACACCAAACTTTCATCTCCTATCGTGGAAATCAGCTGCACATCCAAGTATCCCACCTTTTTTTCTCTGTCCAGCGATGCATTATAGTCGCAACACAATCTCTTTCACCTTTATTGCATGCAGACATATGCATCGACCTGCCTTTTTTACTGTGCTTCATTTTGGTGCAACTCTCGATTTACCATTAAAAATGGCACATGCATACTAATCACGTGGAAACCTTTTAAGGAAAGTCTGCCAACTACTTGCTTTATATCCGATATTTAATAAAAAAATTCATTGGGTTTCCTTGGAATAGTCCATACGAATAGTATGTTTGAAAACAACGGCAAAAAAAATCTTGGATCCCCCAGTTATACGTATACCACCATCCATCACAGAGGTATGGATGTTTTGGGGATATCATCGTTAAAAGGCACGTGAGTTTTTCAGAGTTACTCCTCCATGCAGACCGCACAACTAACATGCACTCGATGAACATCTTCTGTAGTGTCAGAAGGTGAACAAGCGGCCCCTTAAACTTTGTGCGAGAGCACATCATGCCTCTGCTGGAGCTTTAACGTTAACAAAATCGCTTGTTTCATGGTGACCACGTCTACAAAAAAAAAACTTATCAACACGTGGCGCTCCAATATGAAATCTCTATTTATATTCACGGTGCTATCATATAATATTTCCTGATGCCCGATGTTTCCTGTTTCATTGGGCGATGGATGCGTTATCCTGCATTATTAGTCTCAGTAGATAGGGTTTTGCACCAGAACCTTTCGCCATTCAAAACAGTAGGTATGGATGAATTTATGACCATGTCCTTGGTTGGGATATTATTGCCATCGTGGCCTTTTCATACCCTCTCTCTCGGATTTCAAACATACGTTTGACCACTGAATATATGTTCCATTTTTTTTTATTATTATTATAAAATGCGACCACCATGCATAGAAGCATTTGCGCCCATATGTAGTTCTGTTCCATATGTTAATCGTGAGGTTTGACCGCTATATATATATATACGTCTACTCCAAACATTTACCATAGGTAGAAAACCTACCATTGAACCCTTGGACCCATTTGTAATGCACCATAGTTATTTAAACATAAGCTTGGATCACTATATTCACCATAGAAGAATTTAAGCTCACTTGTAATTTTTTCATATAGTCTTGATCCACCGTCTCATATGGTTTTGAAACCATAAGGTCCTTTATATTTTTTGTGCCTTGGTTTAATCACATAACCTTTATCATTTTCTTTTCCTCAGATTGTTAGCACAAATGGATAAAAAATTTCATGCCAAGGTCGCCATCTCATAATATGAACGCTTTTTTCTTTGAACAATTGAGATTTGACATCTGCTACTCAGCAACTAAGCGGGGATGCCTTGTGAAAGCCTTTGAAATGTGGGGTCGATGAGAAGTCTCCAATCATATTCCTCCTATTTTATAGTGAAAGCATCTCCTTCCCGAGAAATTATTCTTTTAAAACAATGCAGCTTCATATGGTAGGCTAGTCATTTGTTCAAGCCATATTGATGGCTCTTTTAATATTGACCCTTTCTATCTTGTGGTTCCAGAGACTCTATTTTCATATGCATCAATGTGCCTGGCTACCAAAAGGTGTATGCATTTAAACATAACCTTTTACGTTTAATTTGAAGTTCTCCATCTCTTATGGTTTCGCATAGACAAACTTGATGGATATGTAAGAGTAAAGGAGACTAGGGTTTTAAGGCCATTTCATTACTCCACGTTGTACTCCTTGCAGCATAAATAATTCCACACTATGTAGCTTTGGATTAATAATGTTGCTTCTCAAGGGTGCGTTCACATATTTGAAACTTTGTCGTTGGCTTGCCACACCAAAATGTGTGCTTTTGCACTGTTGCCTGGCACGAGAACGCCTTGAATGAGATTGTCATTCTCTAGGGAAATATTCTAAGTCTGCTTTGCTCACCGGGCTATACTTCAGGCTAGACTTGTTGAAGTGGTGAAATATGTTCCTTTGTGTGCACACATCTACATGGAGTTGGTATTGTGTAGGATCTTCAAAACTTTTTCAGAAAATACTCCATCCGGTCCCTACGTAAGCTTAGATCATAGCAAATGCTTCTGGTTTATGCGGGATGGCATCTGGTATGGAGCATTTCTAAGTACCTGGTGTGCACTAATGAAGAAATCCTTTTGTATCAATGACATAAAAGGCTCTTTCTCTGCTGAACATGTATCACACCATCCTCCTTTTAAAAGTACTGGTCACTTGCTTCTCCTCCTCCCCTGTCTCGTAACTTTGGCCTCATCGTTGAGCTCAATTTTATTTCCCTTGATGTCGTGACACGACTGAGGAGTTTGTCACCTATGGGTTCAACCTGTGTGGAACATTACGAAATCACAATTACTCTTTGATAATGGTGTCTCTAGATAAAACATATGAGATTAACGAGCTTAAAATACGTATTCATTCAACATGCTGAATGACCCACGGTGAGAGGGCCTTTGATTGTCAAAACACAAAAAGGTTTCTGTTCAGATGTATGCATGGAAATCTCATGGCACAACTGCGGTAAGAGTGTTCGAGCGTATGCTGGATGATCCCTCCCATGTATGGCGTGATTGCAGCAGCAACATCTGATCATGATGGTGAGAAAGCTCATGAGGGGTTGGGGATAGGTCAGTGGGATGTCACTGACTGCAGGTCAGGTGAAAGACTTTAACACCTAAGCAAGTAGAAGGGGGACCCAAAATTTTAAATATACCCCAAAATTTTGGGTGGTGTTGTAACAGATACAACACATCCCCATGTGGAGCCACTGTTAGGCACCTATAAATTTTTTGTCAAGAAAACAGGTAGCTAAATATTTTTCTGAGCCTTCAAGAAATACATTTCCTCTGAAAACATATCATTATTGAAGCCTTTATGTGCCCTTTTCCTTATAAAGGATCTTCACTACTGTTTCCATCAAGAAATCCTCACTGTCTGTGAAACAATTATGTTCAGAAAAGCCTCCATTTGCCCCTTTGTACCCCTGCAAGTTCCCTATTTTAACCCCTTTTTTCCCCTTCTCAAATTTCCCCTTTGACCCTCAAAATCCCTTCCTAAGTCTTCTAAACCATCAAATTCCTCTTTTTGAACCATTTGAATCCCTTCATTTGGTGAGAAAAACCCTTTTTCCCCTTACCGGAACCTCTTTTAAGCCTTAAAAACAACGTTTTCAGGCCTAAAAACCCACTTTTTATCATATAACATACTTAGCACCTTTTGGCCCAGCCCCTAACCACTTGCCCTCCATGAAACCTAGTGCCAAGACTAGGCGCTATGCCCTTGAGCGCTTATTGCATCGAAAGGTTGGTCGGGGCGCTTTTCCCTTTGATATTTGAAAAAATTCCGATGCGAGGTGTTGTTTGTTCTGTCGGACTTTGGTGCAATATCCACCGTAGATCTATACAGATCTGATGGTATGCACAAAACTCACCGGGCACCCCATAACATTCCTTTGATACCCTCTGATGGCAATCTCCACCATTGATCTTAAAAAAATCCGACGGCCATTTCAATGCCGCTCCAATCGCCAATCGGAAATTTTAAAATGTGCCACTTTATGTCTCCCCGACTGGTCGATCCCCAATTGGATCCTGGTCGTTGAACCCACAAGAACCAATCACCAGGATTTTCTCTCGCTCCACCCCGAACTCCCCGATTGGCCATTCCTGATCAAATCTCGACTGTCGATCTTCCACCGATCTGACGATCCATATGCAATCACAACATCATCCCATCGGAGTTTTTTCGTCTACCTCCTCCTATTCCGATTGAATCTCATCCATCCGTCCCATTCAAACCAACAGCCAGGATTACTCCCACCCATTAACCTTCCCCTCTACCTTCGCCTTCCCGCTTTCGATCTCAGCCGTTCATTCCACTGATCGGATGGCCCACATTGAAACCACCTTAGGCTTGACCCCACCTTATTGATTGTGCACGTTCCCATATCGCAGTCCTCCTCCCACTGTCAGATCGCATAGTCCCAGATCCAACCACCAGCATCCATATCGCTTTTTTTATTCATCCAAAGTTTAGCAGTTTGAAATCACGCGATATGGGTGGTTTCATTTTGCCACGTGTCGAGGAGAAGACTATATCGCGTTTTTTTAGGAGATTTTCAAAACCACTCCCAAACAACGTGAAAATAGTTATTTTCTTCCTTAAAACCACTTCCCCACTTCTGCTCCTGAAATACCATCTAAAGATCTCGACTGTTGATCTGTTCAGATCAACGGCCCACATTGCATTGCATTCTCCATTCACATTTTTCCATCGCGCTACCACAGAATTTTATCGGGTCATATCGACCATTGATATCTTCCTGAGATCTAATGGTCCATGTTCCATTGCCCTCTGCCCATGCTAGTCCCGCCATTCAAAGCAAATTTCATTTCATTTTTCTGCCTTTCCTTTATATTTTGCCAAATTTTAAATCCTCATGATTTATATTAAAAATAATTTCTTCCGCCTAACATCAAAACTTTATGTTATAACATTAAGGTTTATTTCTTTCGCCCAACCTCCCAAAATCAATCCCCACAATGAATCTCCACCATCATTCACTATTACCTAATCTGATCGGATGGTCCACAACCCTTCCTCCATCAGACCCTCATCAGATCATTTTTCACCGTTTCACTACATTTTTTAGTCGTTTACCATTGCATCCACCACTTCCACCATGTATGCACTGCCATTCCCACAGTCCTCTACGACATTTCACCTCCACTCCTGCATGGATTTCTTAACATGTTTATGTGTTTTGTAGGGTTACAGGCAGTGGAAACCGCCATGGCTCACAGTCACTGTCATAGTAACACAGTGCGCAGAGAAGGCCATTTTCAGAGCCCGAGATTGAAGAGAAAATGCCTGGTAAGGTGTTGGAACAAAATATTTCATTAAAGCATAGTGTTTAACTTTTTAAACCATCCACCACCATTAAAATTCCATTTTCACAGATAGAGACAGTCAATGAAGTGGCAAAGAGTATCAGTGAAGAATTAATGAGGTTTAATTCCCATTATTGAAGATTTTAAGCCTTAATTCAATGTTTAAGGGTGAATGTACCAAGTTGAATACCTTGTGATTAACACACAGGGCCTAGTGAGGCCTAAAGCACATAAAAAAATCTTATCAGTGTCTCAAAACAGCAGAAGGTTCTTTCCCTAGAAAGGACAATGCCCATACTGCTTTTTATTCTACATCGAGTTCCTGAGAAGATCTACATCCTAACAGAAAGTCCTAGTGCTACCAGAGCATTTCTTTTGCAGTATGGCAGACCTGAAAGTCATTTATCTGCATTTTCTTATACCAGAGTACTAAAGAGTACTATAGCCTAAAGTACATCAAAGAACATACCTGGAGTTACTATCAGCCTATCGAAGACCATTATTTCATCCAAAGAGTACTGAAGATCAATGCATAGATATTAAGACAGAATGGGCCTTGAGCGACTCTTCTCCCTCTGTTTTATTGTTTCATTAGTGTTTCATCTACCTTCTCTTCCTCTCTTTAGTTATAATAATTCATGAAAAACACATTGTAAAGGTTTTTGGTTGTTGATCGGATATCTGTGAATTGTAAGTTGTTTCTCTTGAGATATAGTTCTATGTGTAAAGTTGTAATATAGGCTGAGGAGATGATTTCAGACTGAATATCAAGCTATTGTACAATGTTTTATATGACTAGTGTTGTTCTTTAATATGACGAGCACATTTATTTGGATCCTGATTTAAAGCATCGGTGATGTGTTCTACCCTTGTCTCTATTTTCCTTCTGTAATTCATTACATTTCTTTTCTCTGGTAATAATCAGAAATCTAGCTTAGGATATGCCCTTGCATGGTACCCTAATTCTCCTGCTCTTCTTATATTTGATGTTTTCTACTGATTGTGCTATCTGAGAACTAATTCAAGATAATTTAACCAGTGTAGTAGCTGTTATTCACTGCTAACTGATGTATGAATTTATGAATATCTTCTTAGATGTTCTTGTCTGGTTTTAATTGGAAGAATTGGGATAATGGGATTTTATAATGTTGATTATGTCTCACTAGGGTAATTTTCAATCAATTGAACCTTTATAAGTTCCCTTAAGTTGAATGTCGAAGCATTGAAAGTTCAAATCCTTTCTCTAATCTCAAGCTTCACCCTTGTGTTTAAATCTTAAGTGTTTCTTGTTGTCTGAAGATTTAGCCTTTTAGGGGTTGGATCATAGGTGTTTAAGGCATGCCCTATCCCTAGATCTGATTTTTAAGTGGTCACCTCGGAGGTTTCCTTGTCATTCACATTCATTCCTCATCATTTCATACCACACTATCATCTTTAAAGATCCTCTGTTTTAGATGACTAGCCCAATTGAAAGCCTTGGATACTGAACAACAAGTAAACCCATTTATGACTCCATTGCCCAATGGTCTTGAGTTTTCTTTGAATTATCTCCTTTGCCTAAAATCCTCTTTGCTCACCCTTTGTCTTATATTGAACCCTTCCTTCATGTTTCCTAACAACCACACAAACAAACAAAAAAAACCTTGTGCCTTATAACTAGCCTAATATTTTGAAACTAAACTTCAAAGACATATACATTTTCCTTTATAGAGAGATCCCTCTTTAGACCCAGGAGGGCTAGATCCTGAAGTCCGAAAGTGGTTTTGATGTTGTCTTATCTTTTGGTAGAGCCAAACCTGCCAAAACATAGGAACCCAAACAATACCCAGACTTCAAGTCGATCTTGCTGAAATATTTTGCACCTTTGAGTTGGTCCAAAAGGTCATCAATCCATGGGATTGAGTACCTATTCTAGACAGTGATATTTTTCACCACTCGATAGTCAATACAGATTCTCCACATCCCATCCTTCCTCTGTACCAACACGATCGGGCTCCCATAGGGTGATGAACTTGGTCAAATGTGAGATTTTTGTCGCAGCTCCTAAACCTACCTCTTGATTTCATCGTTCTCCAAAAAAGAGCACCAATAGATCGGTCAATTGGGTTGCGGCACACTTGGGGTCAGATTAATCGGGTGCTTGACTTGACAGTGCAGAGGAACCCCTGTGGGTGAGGTGAATATGTCCCCGTACTCCTCCACAACCTTATCCATTTGTTTTTGTCGTGTAGAGGAGCCCTTTCTGGAGGTCGTGGCCACATTCTTCTTCTTGCCCTGAGGTTGGTTCATTAGGAAAAAAAATTTCCTGATTTGGGAAATGAGCTTACTGCATTGTTTTGCAGTAACCAAAGAGATAGCGGCAGGAGGTGGTACCTCTGATATCCTATACAACTTATTTCCCAAAGTAATAATAACAGCACAAGTCCGAGACTCATACACAACATGACGCTTCCACAATTATGGTTGTCCTAATAATACATCAGAAACATCAATAGGAGCAACGTCACATAATACCTCATCTGTGAAGGGATTGATGCTATAGGGAAGGCGACACTTCTGGCTGACGCGGAGATATCGTCCTTGGTGAAGCCACCCGGGTGTATGGATGTGTGTGATTTGTAGTTGGAAAGCTCAACCACTTCATGACGTCTACTAAAATGAGGTTCTTTTGGCTCCCATTGCTGACAATGAACTGTACCAGGGAGACCTTTACCCACATCTGGGAGTGGAAGAGACATTCCTCCTCCTCTAGATCTTCGGGTTCCTCCTTCTGGATCTTCGTAGTGGCAACAGTGGCATTGGGCTCCGCATCAATAATTTTTTTCCCTCTATCATTCCCATTTTTAGGTTATTATTCAAAGTCAGAGCATGCATCTGACTCAGAAGCCCTTATCTCGACCACCAGCAACTACTTGGCCCGACACTCACTTGTGTTGTAAGTGGAGCTCTTATGGAACACACCACTTTCCCGTGTCCCTCTTTGGCTTTACGGTGTTGTTATTTTCTTGTGGCTTCAACAGGTTTTATTGAGTCACCATGCCTTGGCTCTATATTTTGTTTTGCGGTTTGGGATCACTTTTCCCTTGATTTTGATTTGTAGATCCAAAGTCTCACTTCTTCTGTTTGAATTTCTGCTCAATATTGGTAGCATACCAGTATGTCGTACCAAGCGAGGATATGTCAAGGAACTCCATTTCCTCTTGAATGTATCTATGTAGACAATTGTGATACTTTAGCACCAGATGTTTCTCTGAATATTTGATGCGCAAATTTGTGCGCAGGGTATGGAACAGGTTCGTCAGCTCATGCACATCTTAATCCCTTTGTTGTCGCAGCATGGTCCATTGTATGTACTTGTCCTCATAGCTCCCCACGGGATAGTATTTTTCCTTGATGGCGTCTCGGAAATAATTCCAAGTGGGTACGACTGAGAACAAAGAGGGTTCTGTCTCATCCTTTTTCTCACAGTGGGTTTCCCACCAGTCCTTAACATGGGTGGTAGCTTTGAGGAGTGCAAAAATAATCTTCTCCTTATCGGAAAAGTCATGAATCAAGAAATATCCTTCTAATAGATTCAAACATCTATCTATGGCATCTGCATCTATTTTACCCTCAAATCTGGGAATGTCAAAATTTACTAGTACCTTAAAAGGAGTCGCACCTCCAGAGTGGCTGCTGGATGCAGATGGGCTGCTGGTGGGTAGTCGTTGAAGGATCTGGGCAAAGTTTTCCATCATCGCGTTCCTTTTTTTTTCAAGGGCCTCCTCGAGCAATATTTTGATAGGATCTCCCACTCCCTCATCTTTCTTTTCATCCCCCATGGGCGTCCATCGGGGTTTGCGAGGCTGATCTTGCAAAGGTTCCACCAGATCGAGCCCTAACTCCTTATACCCCGACCTCGTTGGGGACATGTAAAGAAAGATCGAGAAAAAGTAGACCACTCTGATACCACTAATACAAATTTATGTAGGAACGCAATAGAATAAAAATAAAACCATAGATACAAAGATGCAGCAGAAATAACACCTCATTTCATTAATATCAAAAACTAAAATTTTCTTACAGACAGAATGGAAATAAAAATAGCTAGGGTGCTGGTAGCTATCTCTGAGAAGAGATGTGGTGGCTACAGGCTTTTGAAATGAGTTACAATGAGGCTCAAGGGCCTATTTATTATTTATAAGTAATGGGAAATCCTAAAAAGCCAAAACCCTAACCCTAGGAGATGAAGCGCCAAAACTATGGGCCTCGTTTGGGTAAATTGGTGTTTCAACTTCCCAGGGATGTAACTTTGCATACGATATTCGTTTGATGCATACCATACCTTGTTAGAAAGATATATTCAAGGAATAAAAATTTTCAGTGAGAAAAATCAGTCCATGCATGCATGTTGCTCTCGGTTTTCCCAAAAAATGTCTTTAGGGCCTGAAAACGGCTCCAGAAGTTCAGGACCCGAAAAACTACTAAAAATAGTAAGTTGTGCTGAAACTGAAAAACTAAAAGAGACAATGGTGGGGCCCCAAGTGGAATAGGTGGGTGACCACCAATATCCACCTGGATCAAACCTAACCTTAGCCTTAACTATAACCTAACCCTAACCTTGACCTTAATTTTACACTAAACTTAACCTTAAACTTAACCGTGACCTTAACTATAACCTAACCCTAACATTAACCTTAACCTTAACCTTTACTTTAGCCTTACCTAACCTTAACCTTACCGATAACCTAACCCTAACCTTGAGGTTAGGTTAACCTTTACCAAACCCTAAACCTTAACCTTAACCCTAACCTTAACCTTGACCTTAACATTAACCTTAACCTTATAGGAACCTTAACCTAAGCTTAACCTTAACCTTAACCTAACCATAACCTTACCCTTAACCTGAACCTAAACCTTAAACTTAACCTTAACTTAGCCTAACCCTAACCTTGACCTTAACCTTAACCTAACCTTAACTTAAAATTAGCTTTAACTTTACCCTAACCTTAACCTTAACCATAACCTTACCCTTACCCTTAACCTTAAGCTCATCTTAACCTTAACCTAACCCTAACCTTGACCTTGAATTGACCTTAACCTAACCTTAACCCCTTAACCTTAACCTTCCCATAACCTTAACCTTAACCTTAACCTTAAACTTAACCTTGACCTTAACTATAACCTAACCCTAACCTTAACCAAACCCTTAGCTTTAACCTTAACCTTAACCATAACCGTAACCTTAACCTTCCCATAACCATCACCTTAACCTTAACCTTGCCCTTACCCTTAACCTTAACCTTAACACTACCCCCTTATCCTTAACCTTAACCTTGACCTTGACCTTGACCTTGACCTTACCCTTAACCTTAACCTTACCCCCCTTAATTTTACCCTTAACCTTAACCTGACTAAACCCGTAAGCTTAACCTTAACCTTAATCTGACTAAACCCGTAACATTAACCTTAACCTTAACCTAACCTTAACCTTAACTTTACCCTTAACCTTAACTATAACCTAACCCTAAATTTAACCTAACCTTATCCTTAACTTTACCCTTAACCTTAACCTAACCATAACCTTGACCAAAACCTTAACCTTAACCTTAACCTGGCTAAACCCTTAACCTTGAACTAACTGTAACCTTAACCTTACCTTAACCTAACTTAACCTTAACCTTAACCTAACCTTAAGCTTAACTTTAAATTTACCCTAACCTTAAGGGTTTAGTCCAGTTAAAGTTAAGGTTAAGGGTTTGGTCACGAGTTTAGTCAAGTTAAGGTTAAGGTTAAGGTTACAGTTAAGTTAAGCTTAAATTTAGGTTAAGGTTAAGTTTAAGGTTGGGTTAAGGTTAAGTTAAGGTTATGGTTAGGGTAAGGTTAGGGTTAGGTTATAGTTAAGGTTAAGGTCAAGGTTAAGGGTAAAGTTAAGGTCAAGGTTAGGGTTAGGTTATAGTTAAGGTTAAGGTTAGGTTAAGGGTAAAGTCAAGGTTAAGGTTAAGTTGAATGTTACAGGTTTAGTAAGGTTAAGATAAGGTTAAGGTTAAGGGTTTGGTCAAGGTTAGGGTTAGGTTATAGTTAAGGATAACATTAAGGTTAGCTTAAGTTAAGGTTAAGGTCAAGGTTAAGGGTAAGGTTAAGGTTAGGTTAAGGTTAAGATTAAGGGTTTGGTTAAGGTTAAGGGTAAGGTTAAGGTTAAGGTTAAGGTTAAGTTAAAGGTAAGGTTAAGGTTAAGGTCAAGGTTAGGTTATAGTTGAGGTCATGTTAGGCTAGGTTATAGTGAAGGTTAAGGTTAAGTTTAAGGGTGAAGGTTAAGGTTAAGGGTAAGGTTAAGGTTAAGGTTAAGGTTACGGGTTTAGTTAGGTTAAGGTTAAGTTTACGGTTAATGTTAAAGTGAAGGTTAAGGGTTTTTTCAAGGTTAAGGTTAGGTTAAGGTTAAGGTTAACGTTATGGTTAAGGTGAAGGTTAAGGTTAAGGTGAAGGTTAGGTTAAGGTTAAGGTTAAGGTTATGGTTAAGGTGAAGGTTAAGTTAACCTTAACCTTAACCTTAACCTTGGACTTACCCTAACCTTAACCTTAACCTAACTAAACCCGTAAGCTTAACCTTAACTTAACCTAAATTTAACCTTAACCTTAACCTTAACCATAACCCTAACCTTGAACAAACCCTTAACCTTAACCTTAACCTAACTAAATTCGTAACTTTAACCTTAACCTTAACCTGAATAAATCGTAACCTTAACCTAAACTTAACCTTAACCTTAACCTAACTATAACCTTACCCTTAACCTAACTTAACCTTGACCTTGACCTTAACCTTAACCTTACTCTTAACCATCACCTTAACCTTAACTTGAACCTTAACATGACTAAACCTGTAACCTTAACTTTACCCTTAACCTTAACCTGAACCTTTACCCTTAACCTTAAACTTACCCCCTTAACCTCAACCTTAACCTAAACTTAACCCTAACTAAAACCTAACCCTAACCTTAACCAAACCCTTAACCTTAACCTAACCTTAACCTTGACTTTACCCTTAACCTAACCTTACCCTTAACCTAACCTTAACCTTGACTATACCCTTAACCTAACCTTAACCTTAAGTTTAACCTTAACCTTATATTAACCTTAACCTAACATTAACCTTAACCTTAACGTAAATATAACCTTACATTAACCTAACTTAACCTTAACCTTGACCTTGAAATTAATCTTAACTTTAACTTTACCCTAACCTTAAGGGTTTAGTCATGTTAAGGTTAGTCAGATTCAGGTTGAGGTTAAGGTTAAGGTTAGTGTTACACAATAATTTTTCACTGTCCTTGCAATCCCCCGTCCTGCACATTGGGGGGCTTATTCCATGACCTGTGAGCAGTGACATGACCTGAAACCACTTCCATGGCATTCCCCTTGACAAGGAAAATCATTCCCCTGAAGAAAATTTCCTATGAAAAGCCCTAAAAATAGCCCTTTTGGCCTTGGAGCAACTAGCCAGTTCAGCCCTCATGCCAATAGGGGAAATCCACCAAAGAGGGCGTGCCAACTGGTGCTCTGTCCCAGTGTATCGCCCGCACCATGCTTAATAAGGATTGTTTTTAAAAATAAATGGCGAAATTTTGATTCCAACCAACTCCTAAAAGAGTCTCTAAAATTATTTGGGAGGTTTGGCTCTGGATCTCCATGCAGGGGAAGTAGTTTTCCACCTATCATGGAAGCTTCCTTAAGGATAGGGCCAATCCCACCATTGTAGGGATCCCAACTTTCCTTCCACCATATATATAAGCTTGTCATTTTCCCTTTGAAAGCTAGCCTGAATAGAGCTGAATAAATAGTAAGGAGATTATCGTCAGATAGCCGAAGAGAGAGAGACTTGTCCCATTCCCGACGAGATTTACCGAGACGTACTCCTCTATCGACCTGCCAATGGAAGATCCAGCGTCAGAGCTCAGGTTGTATCTTTATTTGTTCTAATTAATAATAAATGACTTCGATTATGGTTCCACTCAGATGTTCATGCTTTATGTTATGAGTTGTATCTTCTCTGACTGATACATAATTGCATGTATTAGGTTTTACACTTGTGTGTTTGTTATTTCTTCTTGTATGTGCAGGTGTTCGAACGTGCTAGGTGAGAGAATTGTGATCTGCCATAGCAAGGGAAAAAATTTCCATCTTCCCCACAAATAACAACAGCATAGGAATTAAGGTAGGCCTCTTGTCGCATCTTGGTCTTTTGCAATTAGGAACTTGCATCTTAGCGTGACTCGGTTGTTGCTAGACCCGATCTGGGCTAGTAGGGATTGCCTCTGTCCACAGAGGGGATTTACCTCTCCAAAAATCTGGAAAATATGCTAGGGAAACATTGATTGGATTTTGTCTTGTCTTTTTGGTTGATTTTGGTCTTTGCCTGCTTGATCAACTCTTTTGGTTCGCTCTTTTCTAGTGTTAAACTTGTGTTTAGCTTCACCATTCTTGATCTGTTCCCTGATTGATCTTTTTCATTTTTTGCATTATTAAACTTGACTGGCATAGTTTTTTCCCTGATAGTCGCGCCTACTGGTGCATGTTGCCATTTTATCCCCCGTGCTAATCCTGTTCTAGCACTAGTTGCAGCCTGACAGTCGTGCCAATCCTATGAGGTGCTAGGGTTTGCTTCTTTTTGGGCTTTTTGAGCTTGGTCTGTGGTTTTGGTTTCATTTTTTCAACTGCCTGAGTGTTTTGGAGCCTTTTTTGACTGAGTGTGATCTTCATCCTCCGGTTGTTTTCCCTCTACTATCAATTTTACATTCTAGCCCTAGGGCATCTAGGTGCTATAGTGTGTCAAGCCTCCCGTGGGAGTTTTTGGTCCTCGTTTGATCAGTCAATTTCATTATTGCTTCTCTGCACTCATTTGGTGGTTGTCCATCATTTTGTTTTGTTATTTGAGTGATTGGCTTTTTCTTCATTCGAATTCTGCTTCGTCTCATTTTGGGCCTAGATTATACGGTTCACTTGAGTATTTGGGATTCCTCTTTGTTTTGAAGGACTTCTTCATCAATTTGAGGTTTGATTGTGTGTTTGGAATTGAGTAAAATTGCTTTTCTTTTCTCTTTTTCTATCACTTCTCAAATTTTTCTTTTCATTAGTTTTCATTTTTTTTGGTGCACTTTGCTCTTAAACATTGAAAATACAAAAAAGTCTCTTTTGTTTTTTATTAGTTAATGTAAATTAAATCTTTTCTATGTTATTGGTGATTTGTAACTTTGAAAGAAAAGCTTTTAGTTTCCAGTAGCTTGCATTAGAGACACTAGTGGTTGTTTTGTGATCATTTTTTTATTGTGTGAAAGCTTTCAACCTTCCCTTAGTTAGATATTCATCGAACGAAATGACACATTGTGGCATGTAGTGTGCATTTAGGGGATTTTGAGACATAACATTCGGTAGGACCTAGAAATTGAAGAATAATTGAATATCAACACTAAAATTTATTCAATTTACCTTAAGGCAGCATTGAAACATTAACGAATTATTTAGAGGTCTAGGCTAGTGACATGTTCTGGCGTCGTTAAACCTAGTAGCTATCATTCGCCTCTTAGCTTTAGTCAACACTAGTATGGACTTGTGCTCCTCGTACCATTGCGTATATAAAGGGAGACCCCACTAGGTTGCTATCCTTTATCCGTAGGAAGCCGAGTCTGCCGCCTTATACTTGTGATACACCAGACACAACATTCGGGGAGATTGCATACACGTACATCAAGTCCTTGGTTTATTTCTCTTTCATTTTGAAACCAAGGTGTATATTGGAGTTCATGGATATCTGGTACACCCTTTGCCAATATTACCAGAGTAGTCATTTTGATCTTTTCCGACTCTTTAAATTTGAAAGGATCATCAAGCGCTTGTGTTACACCATTTTTTGGTCATCTAACCTATTATTATTAGATGAACCCAAGTACACCATGTAAGACCAATTTTACCCTACATAAAATTTCTTTCACCATATAAAATAACTTATTTGGTCACATTTAACCCAAAATAAAGAAATTAATTAAATAAATCCTTATTTATTTAATTATTTCCTAAGAACAAGTTATTTAAATCATTATTTAAATAATATTCTTAGTTAAATTTGACTAAATCATCCATAAATAATTAAGTAAACCATTATTTATTTAATTATATTCCCATCATTCCCCTATAATGATAAATAAATCATTTATTTATTTATTATTTATAAATAAAGGAATTGACCCAAGTCAAGAATCCTTTTCCCTCCAACAAATATAATAAAATATTCCCAAAAGGTGCTTCTAGAATTCAATTAATAATATTTTATTCTTACACCGAGTTCTAGACCGCCCCAATATTTTGTTATAAATAGGGGGGTTTTCCCCATTCATTAGTCACCTTCATTGCATTAGATCACTCTGGATCTACTCTTGGTCACCATTTTCCATTTTTTTTTGTGAATTCCCATTGAGTTCTATGTTTGTTGTTCTACACCCATAAGAGAGAGAAATGTTAGATCTGAAACACTGAGGACTTTCAAGAACCCATCCCACTGAGGAGAACTGGAAGACACCTTTCTTTTTTTATTCTCAGGTGCCCCATTCTTTAATATAATATGAAATTCTTTTAAATACATTCTTCTTGTCTTGTCCATTGGATTTATGGAGCCATGTTATATTTTATCTGCTTAATGTATTTTGTGCTTAGATCTAACTTTGTGCAGCAAATTTAAAGATATTTTGCAGCCATAATCGATGTTAGGGCTATTTGTTATGCATAGTTAAAGTGATCTTTTACGACAAAAGAATCATACAACAGCTTGTCCTTTCACCCTTGTTTCAAAATTGAAAGAGATAGAGTCATCTTTCATCCATTTCTTGACTCTTAAAACATGAAACACTGAAGTTTCTAAGTTTCAATGTGGTAAAATAAATCACCTGCGATCACATGCCCTTTTAGAGTTTTCTTGTTGGCCGTTTGATTATGTGCGTTGTCTTTTTTTTTTTAGCCCGTGTGTTTTATTTGCTCTCGTCCTCTTGTCATTACTGTCACAGTGGCGGAACCCTCATTTTTGTCTACTGGTAGTCTGTACATAGACGATTCAGCAAAGGTCTCTCAATCCTCTGCTGGACCTCAGCAGCCCATTGTCTCCTAGTTTCCCGACGGGGGACTGGTTCTATCTGAGCTTCCCTTTGGAGGAACAGTTGAGTTCAATTGGCCCTTATCCAACACTTGGTTTGGATTTGGAGTAGAGGAATATTTCCCTCTCTTACATCAGGTTTTCCTTTTCTAGCTGCTATTATTCCTCCTAGTCCTCGCTGTCTTCTAGAATATCTAGTGGCAGGGTCAAATATGGGCTCATCTAGTCCTTCTCCTAGTGAAGAAATCCCCACGTTTGGTGAAGATTACCAGTTATTCCTAGAAGACAACCCCAAGTTATCCGTCATGTCTTCGCCAAGTCCTTTACTTCTAGCAGGGTATAGATCCTTAAGTCAGATTATGACCGCCATCGCCTCTATGGGAGTATCAAATCCTTCTATGAGGCCTATTATCCCTTCGTTAGGGATTTCCCCAAGGACACCCCTCACTTCATCTCCTCAGGTCACATCACTATCTATCAAGCCCACTTTCTGTGTGGCCGCGCCTACACCCGCTGTTACTACTCAGTTCGTAAGGGCTGCATCACTACCCAAAGACATCTACATAGCATCTACTATTCCAGAGAACATTTATCTTGAGGAGTATCCATTTTCCCTACAGCAATCGAACTCCGAGGTTGGTCAATCCTCCCAAGATCCCAACCATCCTTATTTTTTGCATTATGCACAAGATGGTACACCCATCTACATTTTTCTATATCAATACGATGAGTAGGGAAACCCTCTACGTTTTCCTGCTCTAGAGGATTATCAGTATGTTCAAGGTTTTCTATCTAACTAGGCTGGGCAACCTTCCAACCTGCAAGGACAACCCTTTCAGGGCCAACCTTTAGGCTAGCCTGGTTATCTTTATGACCTGCAAGGACAACCCTTACAGGGTGAACCTTCAGGCCAGCAGAGGTTGTTATACAGTCCGCAAGGACAATCCTACAATTATCAAGGTCAAACTATGCAACCTCACCCTATGGTACAACCAAGGAAACCTCAAGGACTCATGGGTCGACCGGGGTACCAACCGGGGCCGTTGTATGGACCTGGGGTGCAAACCAACCCTCTCAACCTATGGTGCAACCTCTGCAACCTTAGTTTCCTATTGGTCTGAATGTTGCACAGTCAGGACCCTCTTATGGTCCTGTTGTAGGTCAAACTGGTTATCAGGCACAGCCTAGCCCTATTCCACCACCAGGCCAACCGACTCATCCGGCATAGCTGAGTGTCCCTCATCAGCTAGGTCAACATGTTCAACCAGTGCAACCTGTTCACCCGAGTCACCCTATTCAACCAGGACAGCCCGTTCGCCCAGGTCAGCCTGCACATCCTGTCAACCCTGATCAATAGCCGATTTACTCTATGACACAGCAGAATCTGCCTATGCACCCCACTTATCAGGCTCAGCAGGGCCCCACTTATCAGCAGCCCGCTCAACCCCAAGGTGGTTATTATCTTCAAGGTCAATCCTAACTAGTTTACAACCCACCCCAAGGGTATAATTATTATCTTCAACAACCAAGCTATACCTATACTCAGCAATCAAATTCGTATACTTCTCAAATGGGGCTGACATATAATCAGGTTCCATACCCCGATTATCAACCCCCATACCCTAGTCATCAGTAACCGTATCAGACTAGTTATACGACCTATACCCCCTAAGGTCAAAATCCTCTAGGACAGAACCAATTGGGGCAAGGATATGCTCAACCAGAGTGGATTATAGGTACAGGTCCTTATTGAGGGCCTGGTATGCCTTTCAATCCGCTATTGTGTAACCAGCTCCAAAAAGAGAAGAAAAGAGATATCAACGCCTTAGAAATGAGCCACTTCGAGGGGGAAACCTCCAATACATTACATAAATGAACAATTATTGGATGATTCAATTTAAAAAACCTCCTTTCTATATATAGGAGTCCATGGGGCCATAATGTAATCCTAGTGGGCCACAATGTAATCCTAGCCGACCTAACAATAATAATTTAAGGGCACAATAATAACAAAATGAGGGTTACAAGGGTACAATAATAACAATAAGGGGGTTACACTAACAACAATAAGGGACTATACTAGTAATATAGGGACCTAACATGCCCCTCTCCTTCAAAAAAAGTGTTGTCCTCAACGCTTGAGTAGCTCTGGGTGCTTTTGTATAAAATTCTCATCCTCCCATGTAGAATCTTCAGTGGGTAAGTTCTTCCACTTGATGAGATATTATGAAATTGATCGATTCCGTAGTTGTCGAGTTCTTGTTTCCGTGACCGCTTCCGGTTCCAATATGATTTTTCCTTCCTCATCAAGTTCTGGCAATATTGTTTGAACTGAAATATTTTCACCTATAACCTTCTTTAAGCACGAAACATGGAAAACTGGATGTACTCGCGAAGAAGCAGGAAGCTCCAATTTGTATGCCATAGTACCAATCTTTTGCAACACCTTGTAAGGACCATAGTACTTTGGCGATAATTTATTATCCTTCTTAGCTCGCTTGAGGGACATTTGTTTGTATGGTTGTAGCCGTAAAAATACCCAATCTCCTACATCAAAACTTCTCTCGCTGCGATGTTGATCTGCCTGTTGTTTCATTCGATTTTGTGCCAAATTCAGGTTATCCTTTAAGAGTTGGAGAACTTCTTGCTGATGCTCGATGTGATCTTCCACTGCTTGAACCTTCGAATTTTCCCTTGAAGATGATGTGATGGATGGTGGATGATATCCATAAAGTGCCATAAATGGGGTCATTTTTGCTACAGTATGGAAGGAAGTGTTATACCACCATTCACCGAGAGGTAACCACTTGACCCATTGTGTTTGTTTATCAGATACAAAACAACGAAGATATCCTTCCAAACATTTATTTACTATCTTAGTTTGACCATCAGATTGAGGATGATAAGATGAGCTATGAGCTAATTAAGTACCTAGACAAGAAAATAACTCCATCCAAAAATTTCCAGTAAAAATGGGATCTCTGTCGCTCACAATAACCCTTGGGCTTCCATGTAGCTTTTGAATTTTGTCCATAAATGTAGTAGCAATTGTACTTTGTTTAAATGGACGAGATAATGCACAAAAGTGTGCATACTTGGTAATTCTATCAACCACCACCATGATGACATTATTTCCTTCGGACTTAGGTAAACCTGTGATAAAATCCATTGAAATCTCCTCCAAACATTGACTTGGAATGGATAAAGGTTGTAGAAGTCCCGAGGTCTTAATTGTCTCCAATTTATTCTGCTGGCAAACCAAACATTCTGCCACAAAATTTTGAATATCAGATTTAAGGCCATCCCAAAAAAATTATTTCTTCACCCTGTGGTAATTTTTTAAAAATCCTGAGTGTCCTCCTAAAGGAGAAGTGTGCAATTCCTAAAGAATATTTTGTTTTAGTTGGGAATTATTACAAAGATATAAGCGATCTTTGTACCATAAGAAATCATTTTTCCAACTAAATGTATCAAATGTACTAGGATCTTGCTGCAACTTTTGAATGAGTGTCCATACATCTTTTTCCTTCTTCCATTCATATCTTGCTTTAGTTATCCAATCTGGTTGGATAATAGAAATGGCACAAAGCAATGCTTCCACCTCTTCATTATTTCTTGAGAGTGCATCTGCAACAACATTAAGCTTTCCTTTTTTGTAGATTATTTCAAAGTCATAACCGAACATCTTTGTGACCCATTTTTGCTGCTCTTCTGAAGATAGTCTTTGTTCCAAAAAGTGTTTAAGACTATCATGATCAGTTTTTACCTTGAAGTGTCTTCCCATTAGGTAAGTTCGCCATTTCTTTAGTGCATGCAGTATTGCTA
The DNA here is from genome assembly GCA_034641835.2 of Pinus albicaulis. NCBI lineage: Eukaryota > Viridiplantae > Streptophyta > Pinopsida > Pinales > Pinaceae > Pinus > Pinus albicaulis. Next base: position 982,037,706 of record CM076578.1, on the reverse strand, counting down.
ACATTTCTTCTCATAAATAGGTTTTTGTAAATACTTTCCTTTGATTGGACGACTTTCAAAAGAAATGGGTCTTCCTTCCTGCATTAAAACTGCACCAATTCCATTTCCTGAGGCATCACATTCCACAATAAAGGTTTTTGTGAAGTCCGGCGTAGCTAAGACCGGTGCTAGGCACATTGCCTCTTTAAGACATTCAAAGGCCTTAGTTGCTTCAGGAGTCCATGAAAATGCATCTTTCTTCAATAATGTTGTTAGAGGTGCTGCTATTCTCCCATAATTCTTAACAAACTTGCGATAATACCCTGTTAACACGAGAAATCCTTGCAACTGCTTTATGGTCATGGGGACTTTCCATTCCTTAATGGCTTTAATTTTGTTAGGGTCTACTTTAACACCCTCGTGAGATATAATATGACCCATATATTCCACCTCTTTTACTCCAAAGAAACATTTGGATGTTTTTGCATATAATTGTTTCTCCTGCAATAGTTTGAGCACCCTGTCAACATGTTCAACATGATCCTTCCAAGACCTGCCGTAGATTAGTATATCATCAAAAAATACTAGCACAAATTTTCTAAGGAAGGGTTTGAAAATGGAATTCATTAACCCTTGAAATGTAGAAGGTGCATTGGTAAGGCCAAAAGGTATGACCAAAAATTCATAATGACCCTCATGAGTTCGAAATGCTGTTTTTGGAATATCTTCAGTCTTCATTCTAATTTGATGATATCCTGAACGAAGATCCAACTTGGTAAAATAAATTGCTCCATGTAATTAATCCAATAATTCATCAATCACAGGAATGGGAAATTTATCTTTAATGGTGAGCTTATTGAGCTCCCTATAATCCGGACACATTTTCCATGATCCATCCTTCTTGTGTACCAATACTATAGGAGCAGAGAAAGAACTTTGACTAGGTTGAATTATACCCGCCTCTAACATTTCTGCAATCATACGTTCAATTTCGCTCTTTTGGACATAAGGATATCTATAAGGCCTGATGTTTGGAGGAACACTTCCTGGAATCAAATGAATAGCATGATCATGATCACGAATAGGTGGGAGTCCTTTGGGAGTTTCAAACACCTTGGAATGATTGCCCAAGACTTGTTGGAGATCTGCAGAAATAGATGATTTTGATGTTGGAACTTCTAGTGAGCATAATTGTGCAATTACGCCTCGTTGTTCTTTATTTAGAAGATTTTTCATGACATTAGAGCTTATTATCTTTCCCGGCTTCCCTGCAATACCCCGTAATTCGACTTCCTTTCCTTCTGAAAAAAATTTCAAGAAAAGTTCTTGAAAATTAAAAGCTACCGTCCCCAAAGATTGTAACCATTGTACTCCTAGTACAACATCAGCACCTCCCATAGGAATGGAAAGCATTGGACTTTTCAACACATATTCCCCCATGGTTAGCTTGATATTATGGCATTTTCTAGAGCAATTTATAGTTCCTCCATTTGCAACCATCACTTGACATTCTGGTGCTGGGTATAGGAAACAATTTAATTCCTCGGCTACCTTACAATGAATAAAATTATGGGTGCTACCTGAATCAATCAACACTATTACCTTTTTCTTCTTGATTTTTCCTTCTATCTTGAGAGTTTGAGGAGTGGTAATTCATGCCAGTGCATTACACAATATGGTCGGATTCATTTCTTCCTCTTCTAGGGCTGGTTCCTGGTGTATATCCTCTTCTTGTTCATTTTCTTCTTCCTCTTCACAATCTATGTAAAATAATTTCTTCTCAGCACACTTAAGACCTTTAGTGTATTTGCTATCACAAATATAGCAAATCCATTTTGCTCTTTTTTCTTCCAATTTTTATGGTGTCAACCTTGTAGGTTGTGTAAATCTAGGCATAGAAACACTTCTTTCTTTATAGAATTGAATGGTAGGCTTCCTTGTCGCCATTATTTTCCATTCAACTTTTCTTGCCAACCTGAATGCCTTCTCTAATGAATCTGGTTCCAAAACGCGAACTTCATGTTGGATATTATCCTTTAAAGTGCCTATGAAGAGATTGATTCTATGTTCCTCTGGAATATCAGTTACCCTTATATTCAATTTTTGGAATTCCTCAATGTGTTGCCCCACTAAACCCTTTTGTTTGATATTTATCAATTGGCTAAAGAAGGTGTTGCTCTTTGTATTCTCATAATGTGCTATCATTTCTTCCATAAAAATTGACCAAGTGACAATTTTTTTACAGGAGAAAAGCCATCGATACCATACAAATGTATTTTGTTCTAAATGTAAAGTTGCAATGCGTACCTTTTGTGTGTTTTGCACGTTATGGAGATCAAAATATTGCTCCATCTGTAGTATCTATGTTACAGGATCCTTTCCATCAAACTTCCTCATATCCATTTTTTGAATATGGTGGTTCTTCCCGCCAACATTAGAGTTTATCAAATCACGATTAACATTGATTTTGTTCTCATCATGAGGTTCTTCTACTATCTTTTCACCATTAGGAAACATTTATTGTATCAACTTTGTCAAACCTTCGATGTCTGTTTTTAGATCATTCTTCATGTTTTCCATCTTATCTTCCATGCCAACTTCCATGCCATCCATCTTAGCTTCCACACCTTTCTTCAAAGCTTCCATTTCATTTTTTTTTTGCTCTTTGCGAGAGTGAAATTTTTTGCACTTGCTCTTGTAATTTTGATAGATCATGTTGCAATTCTTCATCTTCATGAGTCATAGTAGAGCCTTCTGAAGGCTTAATGGGTGTTGAATTATTTTTATGAGGCATATTTTAGAACCCAATACTGATATCTATTCTACAATATGCCCTTGGAATCAATTCAAATTGATTCTTCTAACAAGAGTTACGCAATTCGGAAAAAAAAATACACACCTTTTTCTTGCTTTCGAGGAGCTCGATATTGAAATTGGATTATATTTATGATTTCAACACTTCAATATTTGATTTTTGGTACCAAAGTAGCCTACTGAATTATATTTTGAATGCCACAGGTCTAACCTAATTTGGATTCTCCAAGACAAATTTGTGTCCAATCTTCCACAATGACCTAACTATGGACTAGTTCAGTAGAGCGAACTTGTACGGCTTGCCACGTGTCACTGTTTCATCCTTCGTCTCTAAAATTGATAGCCAAGAAACTAAAATCCATGTACTTGTGACCAATTTTTACGGCACTCCAATCCGATGCCCAGAGAGAGAGAGTTATTGAACTTTTCCCATGATCACCTCTTTGAGATGAAATTCAGGAGCTTGAAAAAGCACTACCTTCCACAGATCATATCTCCAAAATATTGCGAACCAAGCTATGAAATTTTTTGACGGATTTCTTCAGGATTTCAACTTCGTACCATAGGAATTTCAGATTCTGAACCTTCATAGAAAAAAATTTATAGCGCAAATTCCACAATGACCTGTTTAGGAGCCTGAAAAAAGACCTAACTTCCACAGATCATATCTTCGAAAATATTGTGAACCAAGCTCTGAAATTTTTAGAAAATATTCATCAGGATTTTAGCTTCGTACCCTAAAAATTTTAGCGTCTGAAATGTCGTATAAAAAAATTTATAGCGAAAATTCCACGATGACCTGCTTGGAGCAGCGAAACCCTAGAATCCAAACCTCTGATACCAAATGTTGTGTAACCAGCTCCAAAAAGAGAAGGAAAGAGATATCAACGCCTTAGAAATAAGCCACTTCAAGGGGGAAACCTAAAATACATTACATAAATGAACAATTCTTGGATGATTCAATTTACAAAACCTCCTTTCTATATATAGGAGTCCATGGGGCCATAATGTAATCCTAGTGGGCCACAATGTAATCCTAGCCGACCTAACAATAATAATTTAAGGGCACAATAATAAAAAAATGGGGGTTACAAGGGTAAAATAATAACAATAAGGGGGTTACAATAACAACAATAAGGGACTATACTAGTAATATAGAGACCTAACATCCGCAGTTGCCATTCATGGCCACCTTGGAATTACCAGACGTTTCTAAATTAACCAATGATCCGATTCTTCACAATCCTTATTGGCCTCCCGTTCTGACCAAGGTACCCGGTGACTGTCCTAAGTTTGAAGGTAAAGTTGGAGAGGACCCCCAAGATCATGTAATGTCCTACCATCTGTGGTGTTCATCCAAATCTTGGGTGGATGATTCAAATCGTCTACGTCTCTTCTAGTGCACTCTTACCAGTGCTGTCGCTAAGTGGTATATAGAATTACCTCGTGGCATATTTCAAGACTTCAATACATTAGCCATGGATTTTCTGACTCATTTCCAGTTTTGTTATGAAGCCGGGACACATCTCCTGACTTCTTTGAAGTACGATAAAGCCACCCACATATATTATCATATTCATGAGTGGCGACATCATCGTAGATTGATCAAGTTTGATATACCTGATCAGCTACTAAATCATTGGTTCACCACCTCCTTCGTTAACAAAATCGCTCAAGATATTTCTATGGGGGCATGTGTGACTGAAAAACAAGCCATCGCGCGTGCCCAGTACCTTGATCTAGTGTACTCTCAGTCTAGCACGCTTTATGATATTTTTACTGATGCTCCGCGACCAGGAACCTCTAAAGCACCACCTACCCCAGCAGTGGACAATGTTATTGGTTTTGTTTCTAAAAATTCTTGGAAACCCTCTAATGGGAAGCAGAAGTCCAATTCTTCCCATAATTCTACTCTTCCCACCCCTCTGAATTCTGGTAAGACTGTGGAGGTCAATGCCGTTCAGGCTAATCCTAAGGAAAAGGCCTCCAAAGGAAAGAAGAAGGGCAAAGGAAAATCCAAACCCGATGCCCCTAAACCAGAGTCTTCTAAACCTCATACTGATGACAGTTCCAAATGTAAACTGAAGTACCCCTGCATTATCTGTGAAGGAGACCATTATACCAAAGATTGTCCCTGACGATTTGAAGTTAGTCAACTTCTGAAAGGCTCCAAAGGGACTCCGGTAGTTCTCAAAGAACCGTTCCCATCTCATCAAACCTAGATGGTTGAGCAGCCTTCACCATCTGTACCATTTGGGTCCTAGGTCTTTATGATGAATGGTGTTGCACCTGTCTCAATTGCTACACATTTGAAGGATTATGCTGGATCATGCTAGGCAGCTGGGAAGGAAGTCATGGATGGCCCACCTCCCCCACCTGTCTATGGTCCTTTAGAAATTGAGAAGCCTAGCGTTGAACCTATTGTGAGGCCACCTTCTAAAGGCGTTCTGCGAAAATCTTCCTACAACCCAAATGCCCATGCCGCTCAGCACTACAATACTGTTGAGGATTTGACACAGGCGCCTTCTGCAATGTCTGCATTGGAAGTGCAAAGTTTCCCATCGCAACGGAAAGATCCGTTTTCTGCCATCGGTGGAATCGATCCAGCTGATTCTAATATTCTCACCTTCAACCTAGAAAATTTTTTCCCTTGACTTCCACATCAAATCGCTCTTGTTATTCAAGTCGGGATTAATGGCCTCAACATCCATAGGGCCGTTGTGGATGAAGGTGCTTCCACCTGTATTATTTCATCTGCCTGGTGGAAGGACATTGGCTCTCCGGCTCTTACATTGTCTCCCAATGCCTTAGAGGCATTCGATAGTCGGGAATATAAACCCTTGGGTGTTCTCGAGAGCTTGCCAATCACGTTACAGGGGAATAAATTCAATGTAGAAGTAGAAGTGGTTGATGCCAAGCTTAACTAAAATCTTCTTCTTGGATGCAGTTGGACCCACGCCATGCTATGCGTTCTGTCCACCCTCTTTTAGCTTCTCAAGTTCCCTCATGAGGGAAAAATCGTCACTGTGGATCAGTTGTCTTTCTTCACCGCATCCTCTGAGAACAACGTTCCTTACATGGATCAGATCCTCAATCTCCCCGATAGTGTAGGACCCGGTCTCTTCAAAGACCTCGTCCTCATGTGTATTTTTTCCATGCCACCACTACATACTGTTCAAGTTAATATGGTCTCTAGGTCCGACGACCCTTGGATCATCCCTTCGCCTGAACAGGTGACCTCTTTCGGAGAATTGATGCCGTTAACTCCAGTTGAGATTAATTATTGTGAAATCATCGTTGCATTTGATCCTCCTCCCTAACATGCTCCTTCGAGCATGGCTCTAGATATATATTCTCAATACCCTTGGCTCGACGATGCAGATTTGCCTGACCCTTTAAGAGAAGTTTTCCCTTTTGATGAAGCTATTGTTGAAACAATTTCTCTTGAAGATCTGCCGTGGAGCGATGGACATCATCATTCCTCGTTCATCCCTGGCCTGGGGGCAACGTTTGATTGTCTAGAACGTGATGTATCTGGTTATCCCCCTCCTAAGCCTCCTCCGTTGAGCTCTTCGGAGCATAGTTCCTCTTCTTGTGTCAAGCTCCTAAAACAATGAAACAAGCTGCTACGAGGATAGTTCTTTTAAGTGTGTCAACCTCGTTAAAATAATAAAACACGAGCCCATTCAATTCAAGTTTTTTTAGATTTAGATCAAATCTCTTGTGTGTTGAAACTTCGCTCCATTCCCTATGGACTGAAGCTTGGGGGGCATGTACCTCGAATTGAGACACCATGCTGGGGGGCATGCCCATTTTACTCATTTTCAAGCATAGTTTGCATGTGTGCTTTTAAGCTTCCATAAAAATAAAATGTGTGGTAATACATTTTGTGAACTTTTCCATTGGATCATTTGTTATGCAGATCATGTAAATAATGCATTAGATAACATTTTATTAGACATTTTCATAGCATATAAAAACATCATCATATGTAAAAAGATCCATCCAAAAATAGATATATGTATATATATGTCGGATTGTTTGAAGTTTGTGTACATCACATAAAATCAAAAAATATACATGTATGTTTTAATAATAGCCAGAGACAACATGTCTCTCAAAAATATGCATATAAAATCCCTAGATGGCTAATCAGCATGGTGCTCGTGGTAGCATGTCACCGCGTGTACCAATCACCTCAGCAATCGATGGAGGCGACTAGGCACCCCCACAGTGTGTCGCTGGTAAGCCATCGGGATGTCTTCTATCTGTGCATAATCTAGGATTCCCCAGGCGATGCCCGCAGGCCTCTCTGGGCCAACATCTGCATACACAGAACTGTTGTTAGAATAGGCATGTATCACAAAAAAATCATAAATACATAAAAAATCAAAAATATTCTTACCCAGCTCCTCGTCCCAGTCCTCTCCCTCTGGGAGTGGAAGATCTAGGTCTCCCATGAAGTTGGTACCAGCATAGGGCCAATCCTCAACTACAATCAGTTGACACCATAGCCATACAAAAAACTCGGGCCTCCATGAAATCTGTTGGCCCCCTCCTGATCTAGGAATGAGTGCTGCCCATCGAGCCATCCTTAGCTTCCTCAATGATGGCTCAGCGACTATCGCCCCTTGGGCCTGGAAAATTGGTAATTTTTCCAGAATGAATGACAATAGAATGGAACCGTACCCAAACTATTTCAATTTTTCCTTCTTGTAGTTTGTCAGCTATCGTTTGATGTTTGTTGTTACGGCAGTGGCCCAATCGAAAAGTTTAAGGCTCATGCATTCGGAGGCTAGTAGGAGCTATGCTTTGGTTGCCTCATGTGGTGCCTGCGACCTCGCAGCCCAGGTAATGGTGTGAAGCACTACTCGGAGTGCTAGATTGCAGAATTTTTGGATGTCTACTTTCCCACTGCTCGATCTTGTCCGTGCCCCTGGACACACTCTCGCCATCACCATCTCCATTTTTTCTCCAGAAGGTCTACTGCCTATCATGATTGGCACTAGGCCTCTCCGTGACAATCCAGTTATGAAATAAACATCAGAGACCTCAAGTTCTAGTACTTGGTCTCGAAGCTAGAACACTTCCTTGTTCTCATCCCATATGCTAATCAAATATTGCAATAACTTGGGTTGAGCTCTTAAACATGGTGTGAGGAAGAACTTCTTAAGACCACATTTTTGAAGGGTAGTCATGCAAGCTTCATTTTTCATGGCCATTTCATCCTCTTCATCATGTTCCCTCTCCTTCCACTCAATCACCATTGTGGCTGTATATCTGCACTAACAGGATCAAAAACACCTTATTAGATCTTTGTAACACTTAAAAATTCAATTGAGTGGCTCACATTTTGATAAACTAAGGTGGAAATTTGAGTTGCACCATTGGCACGACCCCTTTGCAAAAGGGAGCCAATTGGCGTAGGTCTGTGCCTAATACTCACGCCAATTGGCCGAGCTTTAATTTTCCAAAGGGTTCCCCCAGAGATCAAACACACAATGGAATTTTACAAAAAATGAATCAAAACAAATCTAAGGGGAGCACCTCTTACTTGGAACAAATGAGAATCGGAATGATGTACTAGATTGGTTGCAATCGTCGTTACAAGTTCGCACAGCAAAAGCTCACTGTTGCTCTCCAAATGAGGTAAAAAGTAAAAGTGAATATGTTTTACTATTTTTGGCATATTTATAACTTTTCAAAGTCAAATTAGGTTTTGAAAGTCATTTTTCCCAATATTTTACTATATTTTGTCGAAAAATGGATTTTACGCTCACTTTCATGTGCAGCAATAGGTTTTTACACAGCTTAGACGGTGATACGAGTTATATTTTATACTTTTTTGGACTTGGTAAAAACATGAAAAAGTCATTTTTGGAGTCATCTTTCAGCTCTTTTCTGACTCTCTAAACAAGAAAATATTTCCGAGTCGCTTGTCGTTTTGATCTTGTTAAAGTGTCTGCGAAACGACATCTACCCAGTATACATTTACCCATTTTTTGGGCTGGGATAGATTATTTACGAAAAAGGAATACCTTAGCCTATCGTGACTAGGAGGTTTTCTCAGACATAGTTTTCTACCTTTTCAGATCTGAGGAACTATTTACGAAAAGGGACTGTTGGAGTTTACTTTTCCGCTATCTTTTCAAACTCTCTAAACATAAAAAGACGCCAAGTTCTTCCTTTGTCATACTCATTAAAACCTGATGACATCAGATTCAGTCGTAATGATGATATTCGAGTTTCTCCTTCCTAGGGCTCGTTAAATGTACTAGGATGGATTCGTCTGAAGGACGAACTTATATTACAAGAATATAATATACCCTTCAAGCTTTTTTTCAAAAATAATTGGGGCACTCGCCAGAAATGGTGGGGAAAAATGGCACCATTATCGTCGTCGTGTCAGCAGTATGTTGCTCTTGAACATGGCACTTGTCTGCATTCGTGTCAGGTTGGGGACATCTCATCTCATTTTCCACTTGCCTTCGTGGGTTTGGGTAATCCTTTTTGACCTCTCATCTACTTTTTTCCTCGTCATCATGACCTCTAATATTTTGATGTCAAATACTGCCAAATCCACTGTCGTGTCGCTAATATGTTCAAGAGAAGTTGACCTCTACAATTTCAACCCTCCTTTGATTCTCATCTGATCGTGATTCACAAACATTATATTCCTCTATCTCGCGTCGATGATGTGGGAAACATTATGGCCCACCTTCGATCAAGGTCACTTCCTGTTGACTTCAACTCATTATCTAGGAAGCTAATCTAGAGACTCCCTTCCGGTACCTTGGATCTCGCATGCCTCAATGACAGGTTCTTCGCATTTGACGCAAGGTTTTCATCATTGGCCTTCGATCGGATGATTCTACGGGTGTTTGATGCTAGCTCACTGTTCACATTTCGTGGATTGTACCTATAGTACCTTGAGGGACATTTTCATTATTGGTGGTTCCTCTCACGTCTGTTAACAGCTCTCATCATTGGCTGGTAATTAGACGATGTTCTTGCATGTTTGAATTCAGCTCACTTATTCACATGCTAGAACTTGTACTTTGTTCGGCTCGAGATGGAACACAAGACCCTAGATTTTGTCTCTTAGAATCTAGGCTGTGATTTTGTGGATTATTATGATTGGTTACATGACTCATTGAATGGATGGCTACGACCATACCTGAGTCTATTTATTTATCCTTACTGGATGGTTGCATCCATGCCTTGGGTCTTGATTATTTTATACTCTGTTATGGACGGTTGCGCTCATACTACATATATCATGTATTTGAGATATCAGTTATACTTGTCTACGTAGGTTTTTCGACGGAAGTGTTTTCCGTTGGACACGTTTTCGTAAAGAATTTCACCCCTCTCTCTCTCTCTCAAGCCTCATGCTTTAGGGGGCATCTGTTACACAGTAATTTGTCACAGTCCCTGCAATCCCCCGTCCCACACATTGGAGGGCTTATTCTATGACCTGTGAGTAGTGACATGACCTGAAACCACTTCCATGGCATTCTCCTTGATAAGGAAAATCATTCCCCTAAAGACAATTTCCTATGAAAAGCCCTAAAAATAGCACTTTTGTCCTTGGCATGACTAGCCAGTTCAACCCTCGCACCAATAGGGGAAATCCACCAAAGAGGGTGCGCAAACTGGCGCTCTGTCCCAGTGTATCACTTGTGCCAGGCTTAATAAGGATTTTAAAAAAAAAAATGGCGGAAGTTTGATTCCAACCAACTCCTAAACGAGTCTCTAAAATGAGTTAGGAGGTTTGGCTCCGGATCTCCATGTAGGGGAAGTAGTTTTCCACCTATCATGGAAGCTTCCTTGAGGATAGGGCCAATCCCACCATTATAGGGATCTCAACTCCCCTTCCACCATCTATATAATATTGTCATTTTCCCTTTGCCAGTAAGCCTAAATAGAGCTGAATCAATAGTAAGGAGATTATCATCATACAGCCGAAGAGAGAGAGATTTGTCCCATTCCCGATGAACTTTACCGAGACGTACTCCTCTGTCGACCCGCCGAAGGAAGATCCAGCGTCAAAGCTCAGGTTGTATCTTTCTTTGTTCTGATTAATAATAAACGACTTAGATTATGGTTCCACTCAGATGTTCATGTTTTATGTTATGAGTTGTATCTTCTCTGACTGATACATAATTGCATGTATTAGGTTTTACGCTTGTGTGTTTGTTGTTTCTTCTTATATGTGTAGGTGTTCGAACGTGCTAGGTGGGAGAATTGTGATCTGCCATAGCGAGGGATGAAAGCGCCATCTTCCCCGCAAAATAAAACATCGTAGGACTTAAGGTAGGCCTCTTTTCGCATCTTGGTCTTTTGAAATTAGGAACTTGCATCTTACCATGACTCGGTTGTTGCTAGACCCGATCTGGGCTAGTAGGGATCGCCTCTGTCCGCAGAGGGGATTTACCTCTCCAACAATTAGTTAGGTTTAGGTTGAGGTTAAGGTTAAGGTCAAGGGTTTGGTTAAGGTTAGGGTTAGGTTAAGATTATGGTTAAGGTTAGGTTAAGGTTAAGGTCATGGTTAAGGTTAGGTTAAGGGTAAGGTTATGATTAATGTTAATGTTAATGTTAAGGGTAAGGTTAAGGTTAATTTTAATGTTAATGGTTTGGTCAAGAAGGTTAGGGTTATGGCTAAGGTTAAGGTAAAAGACAAGGTTAAGTTCAATGTTAAGGTTAGGTTTAAGGTTAGGGTTAGGTTAAGGTTAATGTTAAGGTTAAGGTTAGGTTAAGGTTAAGGTTATGGTTAAGGTTAAGGTTAGGGTTAGGTTAAGGTTAAGAAAAGGATAAGATTAAGGTTAAGATTAGGGTAAAGGTTAAGGTTAAGGTTAAGGTTAAGGTTATTTAAGGTTAAGGTTAGGTTAAGGTTAATTCAAGGGTAAAGTCAACCTGTAACTTTAACCTTAACCTTAACTTTCACTATAACCAAACCCTAACCTTGACTAAAACCTTAACCTTAACTGTAACCTAAACTTAACTTTAACCAAACCCTTAACCTTAACCTTTACTTTACCCTTAACTTAACCTTAACCTTAACCCTAACCATAACCTTAACCTGACATTATCCTAACTCAACCTTAACGTTGACCTTGACCTTAATCCTAACCTTAACCTTACCCTAACCTTAAAGGTTTAGTTAGTTTAAGGTTAAGGTTAAAGGTTTGGTCAAGGTTAGGGTTAGGTTAAGGTTAAGGGTGAAGGTTAAGGGTAAGGTTAAGGTTAAGGTTAGGTTAAGGGTAAATTTAAAGTTAAGGTTAGGGTTAAGGTTAGGGGAAGGTTAAGGTTAATGTCAAGGTTAAGGTGAAGGTTAAGGGTAAGGTTAGGGTAAGGTTAAGGTTAAGGTCAAGGTCCAGGTCAAGGTTAAGGTTAAGTTAGGTTAAGGTAAGGTTAAGGTTACAGTTAGGTTTAGGTTAAGGTTAAGGTTAGGTTAACGTTAAGGTTAATGTTAGGTTAAGTTTAAGATTAGGTTAAGAGTAAAGTTAAGTTTAAGGTTAGGTTAACCTAACCCTAACCTTGACCAAACCCTTAACCTTAATGTTAACCTTACCCTTAACCTTAATCTGACTAAACCCATAACCTTAACCTTAACCTAACCTTAACCTTGACCTTAACTATAACCTAACCCTAACCTTGACCAAACCTTAACCTTAACCTTAGCCTTCCCATAACCTTAACCTTAACCTTCAATATAACATAACCTTAACCTTAACCTTAACTTTAACCTTAAACTTAACCTTAATGCTACCCTTAACCTAGCCTTGACCTTAACATAAGGTTAGGGTTAGGTTATAGTTAAATTCAAGTTTAATTTTAAGGTTAAGGGTAAGGTTAAGGTGAATTTTAAGTTTAAGGTCAAGGTTAAGGTTAATGTTAAGGGTTTTTTCAAGGTTAAGGTTAAGTTAAAGTTAAAGTTAACATTAAGTTTTTGTTAAGGGTAACGTTAAGGTTAAGGTTAAGCTTAGGGAAAGGTTAAGGTTAAGGTTAGGGTTAAGGTTAAGGTTAAGGGTATGGGAAGTTTAAGGTTAAGGTTAAGGTTAAGGGTAATTTAGGGTTAATTTTAAGGGTAAGGTTAATGTTAAGGTTAAGGTTATGGGTTTAGTCAGGTTAAGGTTAAGGGTAAGGTTAAGGTTAAGGTTAACTATTTGGTGAAGGTTATGGTTATGTTATAGTTAAGGGTAAGGGTAACATTTAAGGTTAACCCTAACCTTGACCAAACCCTTAAGGTTAAGGTTAGTTTAAGGTTAAGATTATGTTAAGGGTAGGGTTAAGGTTAGGTTATAGTTCAGGTCAAGGATAAGGTTATGGTAAGGTTAAGGTTAGGTTATAGTTAGGTTAGGTTAAGGGTAAAGTTAAGGTTAAGGTTAAGGTTATGGTTAAGGTTAGGGTAAGGTTAAATGTTAAGGTTAAGGTTATGGGTTTAGTTAGGTTAAGGTTATAGTTAAGGTTAAGGTTAATGTTAAAGTTATGGGTTTAGTCAGGTTAAGGTTAAGGTTATGGTTAAGGGTAAAGTCAAGGTTAAGGTTAAGATTAGGTTAAGGTTAAGGTTAAAGTTAAGGTTAAAGTTAGGTTAAGGTAAGGTTAAGGTTAAGGTTAAGGGTAAAGTCAAGGTTAAGGTTAGGTTAAGGTTAAGGTTATAGTTAGGTTAAGGGTAAAGTTAAGGTTAGGGTTAGGTTAAGGTTAAGGATAAGGTTATGGTTAGGCTAAGGTTAAGGCTAAGGTTAAGGGTAAAGTTAAGGTTAAGGTTAGGTTAAGGTTAAGACAAGGTTAAGGTTAAGGTTAAGGTTAACTTAAGGGTAAATTCAAGGTTAAGGTAAAGTTAAGGTTAAGGTTAGGTTAAGGTTAGGGTAAGGCTAGGGTAAAGGTTCAGGTTAAGGGTTTGGTCAGGGTTAGGGTTAGGCTATAGTTAAGGTCAAGGTAAGGTTAAGGATAAGGTTAAGGTTAAGGGTAAGCCTAGGTGAATGGTAATGTTAAGGTTAAGGGTAAATTTAAGGTTAAGGTTAAGGTTACGAGATTTCTATGGTTAGGGTAAAGTTAAGGTTAAGTTTATGGTTAAGGTTATGTTAAGGTTAAGGTTAAGGTTAAGGTTAGGCTTAAGGTTCGGGGAAGGTTAAGGTTAAACTTAATGTTAAGGTTAAGGATAAGGTTAATTGTTTAGTCAAGTTAAGGCTAAGGTTAAGGTTAAGGTTAGGTAAAGGTTAAGGTTATGGGAAGGTCAAGGTTAAGGTTAAGGTTAAGGTTAGGGTTAAGGTTAAGTTTAGGTTATAATTAGGGTTAAGGTTCAGGTTAAGGGTAAAGTTAAGGTCAAGGTTAAGGTTAAGGGTTTGGTCAAGGTTAGGGTTTGGTTATAGTTAAGGTCAAGGTCAAGGTTATGGTTAAGGTAAGGTTAAGATAAGGTTAAGGGTAACGTTAAAGTTAAGGTTAGGTTAAGGTAAGTTTAACGGTAAAGCTAAGGTTAAGGTTAGGTTAAGGTTAATATAAGGCTAAAGGCAAGGTTCAGGTCAAGGTCAAGGTTAAGGGTAAGGTTAAGGAAAAGGTAGGGTTAACCTTAACGTAACCTTAACATTAACCTGACCCTGACTAAACCCATAACCTTAACCTTAACCTTAACCATAACCTTGACTAAATCTTTAAGGTTAAGTTAAGGGTAAATTCAAGGTTAAGGTTATGGTTATGGGAAAGTTAAGGTTAGGGTTAAGGTTAGGGGATAACGTTAGGGGAAGTTTAAGGTTAAATTCAACCTTGACCTTAAACTTGACCTTAAATTAACCTTGAAACCTTAACGTTGACCTTAACCTTAACCTTCAACCTTAACCTAACCTTAACCTTAACTTAACCCTAACCTTGAAATTACCCTTAACCTTAACTTTAACAGACCTTAACCTTAACTTTACACTTAACCTTGACTTTAACCTTAACCTTTACCTAACCTTAACCTTAACCTTAACCTTAACCCTAACCTTGCCTTTAACCTTAACCTTAACCTTAACCTTAACCTTAACCTTAACCTTACCCTTAACCTTCACCTTAACCAAAACCTTAAGGTAAGGGTAGGTTAAGGTTATGTTTTTAGTCAAGTTAAGGTTAAGGTTATAGTTAAGGTCAAGGTTAAGATTAAGGTTAGGTTAAGGTTAACCTTACCCTTACCTTAACCTTAACCTTAACATTAATCTTGACCTTACCCTTAAGTTAAGGTTAGGTTAACCTAAGGGTAAGGTTAAGGTTAAAGTTAAGGTCAAGGTTAGGGTTAATATTAGCTTAAGGGTAAGATTAAGGTTAGGTTAAGGTTAAGGTTATGGTTAGGTTAAGGGTTAAGGGAAACGTTAAGAGTAAAGTTAAGGTTAAGGTTATGTTAAGGGTAAAGTCAAGGTTAAGGTTAAGATTAGGTTAAGGGTAAAGTCAAGGTTAAGGTGAAGGTTAAGGGTAATTTTAAGACTAAAGTTAAGGTTAAGGTTAAGGTTAAGGTTAGGGTAAAGTTAAGGTTAGATTAATTTAAGGTTAAGGTCAAGGTTAAGGTTAAGGTTAAGTTATGGTGAAGGTTAAGGGTAAGGTTAAGGTTAAGTTCAAGGTTAAGGTTAAGTTATGGTGAATGTTAAGGTTAATTTTGAGGTTCAGGTTAAGGGTGAAGATTAAGGGTAAGGTTAAGTTTAAGACCCATATCCTTAACCTTCAACCTTAACCTTAACCTAAACTTAACCTTAACCTTAATAAACCCAAAACCTTAACCTTAATCTTAACCTTGACTTTACCCCCAACCTAAAATTAACCTTAACTATAACCTAACCCTAACCTTGACCTTTACTTTACCCTAACCTTAACCTTAACCGTGACCTTAACTATAACCTAACCGTAACCTTAACCTTAACCTTTACTTTACCCTTACCTAACCTTAACCTTACCCATAACCTAACCCTAACATTGAGGTTAGTTTAACCTTGAACAAACCTTAAACCTTAACCTTAACTTAACCTTAACCTAACCTTAACCTTAACCCTAACCTTAAACTTGACCTTAACCTAACCTTAACCTTATCATAACCTTAACCTAAGCTTAACCTTAACCTTAACCTAACCATAACCTTACCCTTAACCTAAACCTAAACCTTAACATTAACCTTAACTTAACCTAACCCTAACCTTGTCCTTAACCTTAACCTTAACCTTAACTTAACCTTAAATTTAACTTTACCCTAACCTTAACTTTAACCTTACCCTTAACCTTAACCTTATCTTAACCTTAACCTAACCTTAACCTTGACCTTGACTTTACCTTAACCTAATATTAACCCCTTAACCTTAACCTTAGCCTTCCCATAACCTTAACCTTAAAATTAAACTTAACCTTGACCTTAACTATAGCCTAACCCTAACCTTAACCAAACCCTTAACTTTAACCTTAACCTTAACCTTCCCATAACCATAACATTAACCTTAACCTTGACCTTACCCTTAACCTTAACCTTAACCCTACCACCTTAACCTTAACCTTAACCTTAACATTGACCTTACCCTTAACCCTAACCTTAACCTTACCCCCCGTAATTTACCCTTAACCTTAACCTCACTAAACCCGTAACCTTAACCTTAACCTTAACCAGACTAAACCTGTAACATTAACCTTAACCTTAACCTAACTTAACCTTAACCTGAACTTTACCCTTAACCTTAACTATAACCTAACCCTAACTTTAACCTAACCTTAACCTTAACTTTACCCTTAACCTTAACCTAACCATAACCTTGACCAAAACCTTAACCTAACCGTAACCTTGACCAAAACCTTAACCTTAACGTTAACCTAACTAAACCCTTAACCTTGACCTAACCGTAACCTTAACCTTACCTTAACCTAACTTAACCTTAACCTTAACTTTAACTTTACCCTAACCTTAAGGGTTTAGTCTGGTTAAGTTAAGGTTAAGGGTTTGGTCACGGGTTTAGTTAGGTTAAGGTTAAGGTTAACGTTACGGTAAAGTTAAGGTTAAAGTTAGGTTAAGGTTAAGGTTAAGTTCAGGTTAAGGATAAGTTAAGGTTATGGTTAGGGTAAGGTTAGGGTTAGGTTATAGTTAAGGTTAAGGTCAAGTTTAAGGGTAAAATTAAGGTCAAGGTTAGGGTTAGGTTATAGTTAAGGTTAAGGTTAGGTTAAGGGTAAAGTCAAGGTTAAGGTTAAGGTGAAGGTTACGGGTTTAGTAAGGTTAAGATAAGATTAAGGTTAAGGGTTTGGTCAAGGCTAGGGTTAGGTTATAGTTAAAGTTAAGATTAAGGTTAGGTTAAGTTAAGATTAAGGTCAAGGTTAAGGGTACGGTTAAGGTTAGTTTAAGGTTAAGATTAAGGGTTTGGTTGAGGTTAAGGGTAAGGGTAAGGTTAAGGTTAAGGTTAAGTTAAAGGTAAGTTTAAGGTTAAGGTCAAGGTTAGGTTATAGTTAAGGTCAAGGTTAGGTTAGGTTATAGTGAAGGTTAAGGTTAAGGTTAAGACCCGTAACCTTAACATTCACCCTTAACCTTAACCTAACCTTAACCTTAACCTTGACCTTAACTATAACCTAACCTTGAAATTAACCTTATCCTTACCTTTACCTTAACCTTAACATTACCCTTCACTTTAACCAAACCCTTAATCTTAACCTTAACCTAACCTTAACCTTGACCTTAACCTTAACTTAACCTAACCTTAACCTTAACCTTAACTATAACCTAACCCTAACCTTGACCAAACCCTTAACCTTAACCTTATCTTAACTATAACCTAACCCTAACCTTACCCTAACCATAACCTTAACCTAACCTTAACCTTAACCTTAACGTAACTTTAACCTTAACTTAACCGTAACCTTAATCTTAACCTTAACCTGACTAAACCTGTGACCACACACTTAACCTTAACTTTAATTGGACTAAACCCTTAAGGTTAAGGTCAAGTTAAAGTTAATGTTAAGAATAGGTTAAGGTTAAGGTTAAGTTAGGTTAAGGTTAAGGTAAGGTTAGGTTAAGGTTATGGTTGAGGTTAGGTTAAGGTTAAGGTTTGGTCAAGGTTATGGTTAGGTTATAGTTAAATTTAAGGTTAATGTTAAGGTTAAGGTTAAGGTTAAGATTAGGTTATAGTGAATTTTAAGGTTAATACCCATAACCTTAACCTTGACCTTACCCTTAACCTTAACCTTAACTTAAACCCTAACCTTGATTTTACCCTTAACTTAACCATAACCTTCACTATAACCTAACCCTAACATTCACCAAACCCTTAACCTTAACCTTAACCTTACCCTTAACCTTAACCTTAAACTTAACCTTACCCTTAACCTTAACCTTACTAAACTCGTAACCTTAACCTTAACCTTAAATTTAACCTTAACTTAACCTAACCTTAATATTAACCTAACCATAACCTTAAACTTACCTTAACCTAACTTAACCTTAACCTTGACCAAACCCTTAACCTAAACTTAACCTTAACCTTGACCTTGAACTTAACCTTAACATTAACCTTCCCATAACCATAACCTTAACCTTGACTTTACCCCTAACCTAACCTTAACTTTACCCCTAACCTAACCTTAACTTTACCCTTAACATAAACTTAAGCTTGACTTTACCCTTAACCTTGACCTTACCCTAACCTTAACCTTGACATTACCCTTAAATTAACCTTAACCTTCACTATATCCCAACCCTAACCTTGACCAAACCCTTAACCTTAACATAACCTTAACCTAACAAAAACCTTATCCTTAACCCTAACCCTAACCCTAACCTTAACCTTAAATTAACCTTAACCTTAACATTAACCTTAACCTAACCTTAACCTTGAGCTTAACTATAACCTAACCCTAACCTTAACCTTGAATTTACCCTTAACATAACCTTAACCTTGACTTTACCCTTAACCTTAACCTTACCCTTAACCTAATATTAACCTTATCCTAACCTTCACCCTAACATTACCCTTAGCCCTAACCTTAACCTTTACACAACCTTAACCTTAAATTTTCTGTTAACCTTAACCTTAACCTTGACTTTACCCTTAACTTGACCTTAACGTTCACTATAACCTAACCCTAACCTTGACGAAACCATTAACCTAACCTTAACCTTAACATTAACCTTCCCATAACCATAACCTTAACATTAAGGTTAAGGTTAAGGTTAAGGTTAGGTCAAGGTCAAGGTCAAGGTCAAGGTTAAGGTTAAGGTCAAGGTTAAGGGTAAAGTTAAGGTCAAGGTTACATTTAGGTTATAGTTAAGGTTAAGGTTAGGTTAAGGGTAAATTCAAGGTTAAGGTTAAGGTGAAGGTTAAGGGTAAGGTTAACGTTAAGGGTAACCTTAACCTTAACCCTAACCTTAACCTAACCCAAAAATTAACATTATAGTTGACTTTAACCTTAACCATAACCTTAACTTGACTAAACCCGTAACCTTAACCTCAACCTAACCTTAACCTTGACCTTAACTATAACCTAACCCTAACCTTTACCAAACCCTTAACATTAACCTTAACCTTAAGGTTAAGGGTAAGGTTAGGTTAAGGTTAAGTTTAAGGTTAGCGGTTTAGTCAGTTGAGGATAAGATTAAGGTTAAGGTCAAGGTTAAGGTTAAGGTTAAGTTCAAGGTTATGGGTAAGGTTAAGGTTAAGGTTACAGGTGAAGTTAAGGTTAAGGTTAAGATAAGGTTAAGGGTAAGGTTAGGTTAAGGTTAAGGTTAAAGGTTATGGTTAAGGTTAAGGTTAACCATAACCTTAACCTTAACCTTGACCTTAACCTTAACCTTACCCTTAACCTTCACCCTTAACCTTAACCTAACCCTAACCTTGAACAAACCCTTAAGGTTAACTCTAACCTTAAGCTTAACCTAAGCTTAATCTTAACCTTACCCTTAACCTTATCTTAAACTTAACCTTACCCTTAAACTTAACCTTGACCTTAACTATAACCTAAACCTAACCTTAACCAAACCATAACCTTGACCAAACTCTTAACGTAACCTTAACCTTGACTTTACCCTTAACGTAACCTTAACCTTGACCTTAACCTTACCATTAACATTAAGGTTAACCTTTACCTTAACCTTGACTTTACCCTTAACCTAACCTTAACCTTAACTTTATCTTAACCTTAACCTAACCTTATCCTTAACATAACCTTAACCTTAATTAACCTTAACCTTACCCTTAACCTTAAACATAACCTTGACCTTAACTATAACCTAACCCTAACCTTAACCTAACCTTAACCTTGAATTTACTCTTAACGTAACCTTTACCTTACCCTTACCCTTACCCTTAACCTTAACCTGACTAAACCCGTAACCTTAACCTTAACCTTACCCTTAACCTTAAAATTAACCTTGACCTTAACCTAACCTTAACCTTAACTTTACCCTTAACATAATCTTAACCTTAACTTAACCTTAACCTTAACCTTAACCTAACCTTAACCTTATCTTAAACTTAACCTAACCTTAACCTTAACCTTAACCTAACTATAACCTTACCCTTAACCTTAACCTTGACCTTAACTATAAGGTAACCTTAACCTTAACCTCCCCCTAAACTTAACTCTAAGGTTAAGGTTAGGTTAAGGGTAAATTCAAGGTTAAGGTTAAGGTTAAGGTCAAGGTTAAGGTTAAGGTTAGGTTAATGTTAAGATAAGTTTAAGGTTAGGTTAAGGTTATGGTTAGGTTAAGGGTAAGGTCAAGGTTAAGGTTAAGGTTAAGGTTATGGTTATGGGAAGGTTAAGTTTAAGGTTATGGTTAAGGTTAAGGTTAAGGGTTTGGTCAAGGTTAGGGTTAGGGAATAGTTAAGGTTAATGTTAAGGTTATGGTTATGTGAAGGTTAGGTTAGGTTAAGGGTAAGGTTAAATTTAAGGGTAAGGTTAAGGTTAAGGGTAGGTTAAGGTTAAGGTTAGGGTTAAGGGTTAGTTAGGTTAAGGTTAATGTTAAGGTTAAGGTTAGGTAAATGTTAAGGTTAGGTTAAGGTAAGGTTATAGTTAGGTTAAAGTTAAGGTTAAGGTTGAGATAAGGTTAAGTTTAAGGTTAGTTTAAGGTTAAGGTTTAAGGTTATAGGTCTTAAACTTAACCTTCAATATAACCTACGCTTAACATTAACCTTTAGCTAACCTTATCCTTAACCTTAACCTTGACCTTAACTATAACCTTAACCTTAACCTTAAACTTAACAGTTACGGGTCTTAACCTTAACCTTGACCTTAACTATAACCTTAACCTTAACCTTAAACTTAACCGTTACGGGTCTTAAACTTAACCTTACCCTTAACCTTAACCTTAACCTGAATAACCTTAACCTGACTAAACCCTTAAGGTTAGGGTAAAGTTAAAGTTAAGGTTAAGGTCAAGGTTAAGGTTAAGTTATGTTAAGGTAAGGTTATAGTTAGGTTAAGGTTAAGGTTAGGTTAAGGTTAAGATAAGGTTAAGGTTAAGGTTAGGTTAAGGGTAAAGTCAAGTTCATGGTAAAGTTAAGGTTAAGGTTAGGTTAAGGGTAAAGTCAAGGTTAAGGTTAGGTTAAGGTTAAGGTTAAGGTTAAGGCTTTATTCAAGGTTAAGGTCAGGTTATAGTTGTTGGTGAGGTAAATCCCTTCTCCAGATAGAGGCGATCCCACTAGCCCTAGGGTGGGTATAGCCACAAAAAAAACACGTTATGATATCAATTCCTAGCTAAGAATGAACAAAGACTCGGTAGATCACCTACCTTAGGTCCTGTGGGATTGCCTCTGTCCATAGAGGGGATTTACCTCACCAACAAATTGGTGACTCCGCTGGGGAAAGCATGACAATGGTCATGAATAAAGTGTGCCCAGGGGCACGAAAGGGAACAGGGAGTGGCAAAGTAGACATCCATACCATCCCTAATCTAGCACTGAGATTCATGCTACACACCATTACGCAGGCTGCGGGATCGCAGGCACTACATGAGGCCATGAAGATGCAATTACTTCTTGCTTCAGAGTGTATGAACCCAACCATCTTCGACTGGGCCAAGGCTGTAACCATGAACATCAAACGAAAACTCACCAAATGCAAGAGAAAACTAAATTATTTTGGGTATGGGTCAATTCTAGTATCATTCTTCTTAGAATGATTACCCATATTTCAATGCCAGGAGGCTATATTCCTGGACCCACCACTAAGAGAGCCATAGATGGCCTGATGGGCGGCACTGATGCCCAGAGCAGGGGGCGGCCAAAAGATGTCCTGGAGGCCAGAGTTTTTTTATAGGCTTTGACAATAGTTGATTGTTGTGGAGGATTGGCCCTACACTGGCATATATTTTACCAGAGACCCATACCTCCTACTCTCGGAGGGAGAGGATTGGGACGAAGAACTTGGTCAGACTCATTTTTATTTTTATGAGTTTTATGATTTTTTAGTATATATGCATGTTCTGACAGTTAATCCCATATGGATGCAGATGTTGGCCTAGAGCGTCCCACTGGTATGTCTCCAATAGCGAGGCAGACTCCTCGTGACTTCGATCCTCAGGGTGAGGGCATTAATGAGGAGTTAGTGCAGAACCTGGAGGGAATCACCCGTGGGGTCCCAGATTATGCCCTTTTTTATGAAGTACCTCAAGCTTATCAGAGGTACAATGTAGAAGTGCCAAGCCATATCCACCGCTTGCTGAAGTGGTTGGTATGGGCAGTGATGTGCTATCATAAGAACCACGCCGACTAGGCATTAGGCTCTATTTCTGCACATTTTGGAGAGACATGTTGTCTCATGATGTAATCGAAACAAACATATATTAATTTTTTGGGTTTTATGATGTACACGGCTTGTAAAAAAATGATATATATATATATATATATATATATATATATATATATATACATATATTTTCTACATGGGTCTATGTACATATGATGATGTTTTTTATAAATTACGTAAATGTCTATCTAGCACAATTTTAGCTATTGCATTTGTTAATGTATTCATTCATCTTAGTATATGTTGATAAGTAATGAAATCAAAATTTCGTTCAAGTAAACGAATATGAAAATACAATCTCAAAATGCATGGGTTTCAAAATGAATAATGACCATGCAGTTGAAGAACAACAAGTTACGAATCCAACTTAACAAGAAATGCGTGTATGCCGAGGTTGACTGCCTTGATTAATAGTTCCAAAAATGCACTATATTTAGCGACATTGTTTGTAGCTGGTCCCATAAAAATACCTTGTAAGTTAATCAAATCACCATCAGGATCATAAATTACCCAGGTTGCCGAAGACAAGTTCCTGGTACTATGGGAGGCACCATCGACAAAACCGACATAAGGGGAAATAGACATCTGCATAGCAAACAAGACCCAAATAAGCAAAAAAAAGCTCACAAAACACATCACACCAAATCATGCACAAAAAATGAAAACAATCACCTACGTACACATATCACGCGTGAATAATTCAGGCATAATATTTTTTCAGATACAACCCATTTATGGGCTGTGATAAAGGACACCCTTCATAGTCAATGAGATCATAGGCTCGATTCTACAACACACGTTTAACGATGTAGGGGCCATTCCACATGGGTTGGAATTTTCCTACCCCCATTTTATCATGAGCTTGGTCATATAGAAGAACTATTTCCCCTACAATGAAAGAACGAGGAGAAACCAATTGGTCAGAATGGGTTTTGACTTGCTTTTTCTGTGCTTTGATGACCAAGGCAGCTAAGCGACGAGTTTCATCTAATCTCTCTAAATAGAGGATATTTTCTTCTTCAGGCGAATTATCAGGCATAATTCCACAGCTAACTTAAGTGAAGGGATTTCACATTCAATCGGAAGTGTGGCTTCCAGACCGTATACCAATTGAAATTGGGTAAACCCGGTTGCATTTTTTATCGATGTTCGGTAAGCCCATAGAGCTGAGAACAACATGAGATGCCAGTTTTATTTGTGGATCCCGATTTTTCGTTGAAGCATGGTGACAAGGACCTTGTTTACAAGTTCAACTTGGCCATTATATTTGGAATAGTAAGGCATTGAGCTGTCGTGATGCAGGTCCAACTTGAGATGTCAGCTCCACCATCATATAATCTCGAAAATGGGAACCATGATCAGTGAAGATGGCTTGAGGGACACCGCACCGAGAAATAACGTGATTGAATATGAACTGTTGTGCTGTCTTACCGTCCGTAGCCAGTGTAGGCATTGCTTCGGCCCCTTTCGTAAAGTAATCGACGAAAATGATGATATAGGCATGCCCCTCGGCCGAACATCCTGTCATTACCATCGAGGGTCAAACATCAACGGAGCACAGAATCGACTCCGACAAGATAGAGGGTATGTCCAACGATGTGATAAGGTTGCGATTGATGCCGAATGTGACGTCGGGCATCTTTTGTTAGCTCAGACCTAAAATTAAATGTTTGGAGGTACACGATGATATCACCGTACCACGAGTTGAGGGTACTGATCAGGAAGAGAGTTTCATCTGATATATGATCTTTAGAGGAAGAAGGAGAAGAGTCGGCAGGGAGACAACAAATCAAATCAATGAACGTAACTGATTTCTTTGATTTGGCCATAGTGAAATCCAAATCAAACTCTTGGAGGATGAAAATCCACTTCGAGTATTTCCCCCTAGCAATTTTCATGACAGAATATAAGTCATGGGGTTACAGTCAGAAATCACGGTCATCGTGCGTAAAAGAATGTAATGACGAAAACATTGGATGGCCTGGACCACAACCAATTCTAACTTCTCGACATGTGTGTAACGCATTTAAGGGTTGAGAAGGTTCTGAGAAAAGTAGTAAATAACATGGTCATTACCTTCATCATCATCTTGGACCAATACCATGGCGATCGTGCTTAAGGCAGCAGCTAGATAGAGGGTGAAATCATGATGGTAATTTGGAGGATGCAATAGAGGAGCGTTGACAAGCAACATCTTAAGTCTATCAAAATACAGCTGGGCAATCTGATCCCAACAAAAAGGGACGTCCTGTTTTAGAAGTCATGTAAATCCTTTGGCTACTTTGGTGTAGTTTGGGATGAAACGATGTCAGAAATGTTTTTCCCTTGGAGACTCTGGATTTGATGTAATGAGGACAGGGAGGGGAGATTGACAATAGCCTCAACCTTAATAGGGTCAAGGTGAATTCCATATTTAGATATGATAAACCCTAAGAGTCTACCGGAGTCAATGCAGAAGACGAATTTATGCAGGTTGAGCCTAATATTGTAGCGTCTAAAATGAAGAAATATTTGATGAAGATGTTCTGGGTGGTCTTTCTGCGTAGCTGAATGAGCTAGAAGGTCATTCAGTTATGGTTGGACAATATTCCAAATATCATGAAAAGAATAGGACATTTCACGTTGGAATGTAGCCCCAACATTCTTCAAGCCGAACAGGAGTTTCTTATATGTAAACGTTCCCCATGGGAAAGTAAAAGAGGTCTTGTGTTGATCCGATGGGAGAAAGTTAATCTAGTTATAGCTAGAGAAACCGTCCATAAGGGGGAAAATTTCACTTCCTACACAATCGTCAATGTTCTGATCAATAAACGGGGTGGGATAATTATCCTTAGGACATGCCCAATTGATATCACGATAATCAACACAAACACGAATGATGCCCTGCTTCTTATCTGCAGGAACTATATTAGAAACCCATTCAGTCATGGGAATCAGATAAATGAAACCTGCTTTAAGAAGTTTCTCAACTTCAGCTTTGATAGCGGTGACTTTTCAAGAATGCACAGGACGAAGACGCTGGCGAACAGGCTTCGCACCTAGGTAGGTGGGAATCTGCTGCACCATGATACTAGGGTCAATTCCAAGCATTTCTTCATAAGACCAGGTGAAAACATTGCAGAATTCGTGAAAGAAAATAGTGTACACTTGGACCTCTTCGGAAGAGAAAGTGAATCCCACATGGATGTTCTCAACGATCCCCGGTTTAACAATGTCGATAGGCATCGTTTGAGTAATGTTCCCCAAGATACCTTCCGCAAGTATTTCATGAGTCAAAATGGGTTTCTGAAGTGGTGGAGAAGGAACTTGGGACACGAAGTGCTCAAGATAGTTAGACATGGCCCCGAAGCAAGGCATAAACGAGGAATGATGATGACCATCACTCCACGGTAGATCCTCAAGAGACATTGTTTCCATGATAGCCTCATCGGATGGAAACACTTCTTTTAGAGGATCAGGCGAGTCCACATTACCGAGCTAGGGGGATTGAGAATACACGTCGAGAGACATGCTCCAAGGAGTAGCTTCAGGAGGGGGAGAATCAGATGCAGCTGTTAGCTCACAATAATTGATCTTGATGGGACTAAGCGGCATTAAATCTCCAAACGTCATCCTGTTCAGGCAAAGGGATGATCCAAGGGTCATCTAACCAAGAGACCATATTGAATTGAATGGTATTTGGTGGTGGAAAGGGAAAAATACCCATGGGAGTGGGATCTTTGAAAATACCCGGCCCTATGCTATCAGGGGGATTAGGAATCTTATCCACGTACGGCACATTGTTCTTGGAAGATGAGGTAAAGAATGATAACTGATCAACAGTAACAATTTTTCCCTCATGTGGAAACTTCAGAAGTCGAAAGAGGGTGGACAGAATGCACAACATAGCATGAGTCCAACTGCGACCGAGTAGAATATTGTAGTTAAGTTTGGCATCAACGACTTCTACTTCAACGTTGACAGTATTTCCTTGCAATGTGATCAGTAAGCTAGCGATAGCACCTAAGGGTTTTGATTCCCTTCCATTGAATTCCTCAAGGCAATTGGGTGACGAATTAAGGGCTGGAAAGCCAATAGCCTTCTAGCAAGAAGATGACATGACGCAAGTAGATGCACCTTCATCCACTATAGAGGCATTGGGTGATGAATTAAGGGCTGGAAAGCCAATCGCCTTCCAGCAAGAAGATGAAATGATGCAGGTAGATGCACCTTCATCCACTATGACTCTATGGATGTTGAGACCATTGATACCGACCTGTATAACAAGCGCAATCTAGTGTGAAAGTTGGGGGACGAAATTCTCTAGATCGAAGGAGAGAAGGCTAAAATTAGCAGGATCAATCTCGTCGATTGCGGATAACAATGCTTTTTGTTGAGATGGACAACTGTGGAGCACTTATAATGTGGAAATTTCAGAAGGCACCTGCACCAAATCCTCAACAATATTGTAATGTTGAGCAGCACGGGCGTTAGGATTATAAGAAGATTTCTAGAGAACACCTTTGGAAGGTGGCCGAATGATGGGTTCAGCACTGGGCTTCTCAATTTCAAGGGGACTAGAGGTAGGTGGGGGAGGAGTATCATCAACGACCTCTTTCCCAGCTGTGTGTCGTGATCCAGCATAATCCTTTGACTGAGTAGCGATGGAAACGGGTGCAGAACCGTTCATCATGAAAACTTGAGAGCCGAACGATGCAGATGGTGCTGATTGATTGACCATCTCGGTCTGATGAGATGGGAAAGGTTCTTTAATGACCATCAGAGTTCCCTTAGCACCTTTGAGTAGTTGACTAACCTCGGATCGTCGAGGACAATCCTTAGTGTAGTGATCCTCTTCACAAATGAGACAGGGATATTTTGGCTTTCGCTATGAACCATCATCAGCACGAGGTTTAGACGATTCTAGTTTTGGGGCATGGGATTTAGCCTTGCCTTTGCCCTTCTTTTTTCTCTTGGAAGTCTTGTCTGCAGGATTGGCCTGAACAGCGTTGACCTCCGCGGTTTTACCAGAATCTCGGGAAGCCTGAGGAGAAGAATTATTGGAAGAATTTGAATTCTGCTTCCCATTGGAAGACTTGGATGAAGTCTAAGATACGGAACCAATAACGCCATCGACTGATGGAGTATCCAGTGCTTTAGAGGCCCTAGGACATGGAGCGTCAGTCAATATGTCGTAAAAAATGCCTGATTGAGTGTACACTAAATCAAGGTACTGGGCACGAGCAATGGCTTATTCCTCGGTTACACATGCCACCATGGTGATTTCTTTCGCAATATGATTGAAAAAAGAGGTAGTGAACTGATGAGTAAGAAGTTGATCAGAAATATAAAACTTGATCAAACGACGATGCCGTCTCCATTCATGAATTTGGTCTGGTATATGGGTAGCTCGGTCCTATTTCAAGGATGTGAGGAGATACGTCCCAGCTTCATTACGAACTAGAAACTGGAAATGATTTAGGAATGCCATAGAAAGGGTATTGAAATCTTGAAAGATGCCGCGAGGCAGTTTAATATACCACTTAGCAGCAGCTCTGGTAAGAGTGCGCTGGAAGAGACGGAGCCGAACAGAGTCGTCCACCCAAGAATTGGAATAACACCATAAATGGTATGTCATGACATGAGCTTGGGGGTCTTCTCCAGACTTGCCCTCAAACTTGGGACAATCACCAGGAACCTTTTTCAGGACCAGAGGCCAATATGGATTATGAAGAATGGGATGATTTGTTAATTTTCAAACATCTTGTAGTTCCAATGTAGCAAGGAAAGGTAATTGAGGATTAAACAGCATGGCAGGTCCTCAGTAAGGACCTATACTCATACTCCATTCTGGTTGAGTATAAATCTGCCCCCACTGGTTCTGTCCCAGATGATTCTAACCATAAGGGGTATAAGCCGGATAATTTGGTTGATATGGTGCCTGAGAACCAGGATACAGGGGTTGATAACTGGGATACTGATTCTAGTATACGAGGGTCTCGATTGAGCAGCATAAGGATTCTGTTTTGGAGTATAAGTATAGCTTGGCGGTTGAGGGTAATAAGTAGAACCTTGAGGCGGGTTGTAGACTGGTCGATATTGACCTTGAGGAAAATAATCGCCTTGGGGTTGAACAAGTTGCTGATAAGTGGGGCCCTGCTGAGTCGGATACGTTGGGCGCAGTGGTTGATTTGGCTGCATCATAGAGTAGAGCAGCGACTGAGCAGGGTGAATAGGCTGTGCAGGTTGGCCTGGCTAGGCAGGTTGACCTGTCTGATGAGGACCACCAGGTTGCCCCGGTTGAGCAGGTTTCCCTGATGGCTAAGGACCAGCAGGTTGCCCCAGTTAAGCGAGTTTTCTTGATGGCTGCAGAGGTCCAGGTTGTGCTTGATAAATAGGTTGCCCTGGAGCAGGACCATAAGAGGGCCCTGGATGTGCAAAATTTGTATTAATCGGAAGATAGGGTTGTTGAGGTTGCACCAAAGGATGAGATGGATGAATCTATCCCCCAGGACCGTATGAAGGTTTGGGTTGATAAACCAGTTGCCCAGCTGGTCCTTCAGGATGCCCTAGTTGGATCATAGGTTGGGCTAGCAAAGGTTGACCTTGTGGATTGTAAGGCTACCCTTTGGGGCTATAAAAAAATCCTTGCTTAATCGAAGGTTTTCCCTGTAAGGGTTTCCTTTATGGGTTGTATGTATACCCTTACTAGACCAAAGGTTGTCCCTGAAAGGGTTGTCCTTGTTGGTCATGAGCATACCCTTGTTGAACTGAAGGTTGTCCATGAAAGGGTTGTCCTTGTTGGTTAGAGGGATGCATAACTCAGGAAAGAAACTGATAAGCGTCAGGAGCAAGAAATTAGATAGGGTTTACCTGCTCGTCATGGTGAAACTGAAGTAATTAAATCAGATTACCTTCCGCTCCATAATGAGAAAAATAAGACCTATAAGGATCCTGAGGAGACTAATAAGTCAGGGAGTTCTGCTACTGAATAGCCAGCCAATATTCCTTAGGCGAAAGGTCGTCAGGGATTGCCATGGCAATCAAAGTCTCTACCGTAGTTGAAACTCCTGATGACTGTGCAGTGACAACCGGTGCTGAAGCAACCACACAGACAATGGGCCTAGTGGGAACAGACGTGACAAAAGGTGTCGATGACGAAACATGTGTGTTAGCCACCTATAAATTTTTTTATATCAAATGGTGGCTAAATCATGTTTTAAAGCCTTAAAGAAACAATTTTATTGCCAAATTTTTAGTTCTTAAAGTCTTGTGAATATGACTTATCCTTGAGTTAATCTTCACTGTTGTTTCCCTCTCAAAACTGAAAAACTGTTGTTTTCCTTAAGAAAAGACTGCTACAAAAAATCCATTTTCCCCTCATTTTACCCCTCCTTTCACTCCTAATTAACCTCGATTTTTTCCCCTTTTTCCCATCAAATTCCTCTATTTTCCCTTCTTCCCTTCATAAAACCCCTTTGATAAGGTTTAAAACTCCTTTTTTTTCCTTATCAGAAGCTTTCAAATCGTTTGAAAATCCTTGAAAATTCATAAAAATGAGCCTTTTTGTGCTAAGGCTTTAGCCCCCTTTTTGGCTAGCCCTCAACCACTTCCCCACCATGCCACCTGGCACCAGAACCAAGTGCTAAGGCCTAGGGTTCTTATCACATCGGGGCATTCATGTCAAACACGTTCCTTTTGTTACATTAAAATTTCCGATGTGATTGGCTCCTTTTGTATATAACCCTCGATCCCTCCGATTTCCTTCATATAACCCGAAAGCCCTGCAATCGAGTGCTAAAAATTATATAAAACCCTTCCCTGATGCAATTTTCCTTTGTATTTCATAAAAAATACATTTTTCCTATGTTTAAAGAAAACCCTCCGGTTCACGGTCTAAGCCATTCCTGACCATTGATCTAAACCAATCAAACGATCATCGAAATCTTGCATTGAAGATTTCATTGGATGCATTTGAATATTTTATTTGCTCTCCTCTGATTGGAAATCTTCTAATGGATTCCCTACCGTCAATATATTCCACCATTCCCAGATATGATGGTCCACATTGAATCGCCCTCTACCACAGCCTCGAGGATTAAAAGCCACAGAGTTAAATATCGGTCATTGATGTGGCCCTCAGATCAACGACCCTTGTTCAATCGCATTGGTGCTGCTTACCCATTGCCCCCGCCCATCGTGATCTTCCAATTGCATCTAGGCCGTCCATACATTAAGATCTGATGGTCTAGATCAATCCTCCCTTCCCTTTGATATTTCTCAAATCCCACTATGTAATGTTTTCGATGAATCTCCGCCATTGATCTCTGCAGATCAACGGCCCACATTAAGTCAAACTCCTCTCGAACCTCACCTCATATTTTATTCACTAGCCCCAAGATTTAATCTCGGCTGTCCATATTGAAGATCCAACGGTCCAGATCAAAACCACCATGACCCTGCCCCACATCTTATCACCTGAGCATCTATTCTCCATCACGCTCTCTCCACGAATATACGATCTAAGACCCCATATCTGACGGCCGACTCATAGTTTCGTGTGATTTTTAGCCCGAAGGTTAATGATCCAAAATTATGCAAAGTAGGTGGTTTTAAAAATCCACGTGTCAAGCTCTAACGCATATCGCGTGTTGGGGTTCCCATGTTTTGGCCAGGTTGACAAAGACCAAAAGATGAGACAACATAGAACCGCTTTGGGACCTTAGGATCTAGCCCTCCTAGGTCCAGAGAGGGATCTCTCTATACGAGTCAAAGGATACGTCTTTGAGGCTTAAAGTATATGATTTTAGGCTAGTTATAGGCTCAAGGTTTTTTGTGTTTGGTTGGAGGGAATCAGAAAAAGAAGGCCCAATATGAGACAAGGATGAGCAAAGAGGAAGCTCAGGCAGAGACAGATAACTCAAAGAACATCCAAGCCATTGGGCTATGGAGTCAAGAAAGAATTTACTTGTAGTCAATGTGCAAGCTTTCAATTGGGCTAGTCATCTAGAGCATTTGGATCTTAAAGGGTAGAAGATGGGATGAAACATTAAGGACTGAAAATGAAAGGAGGAGGACCATCCAACTCTGTCTATAGATCAGACCAGAGGTCATTTAACTCCAGGCCTGCTTGGATAGAATTAGAGGTAATTACCAGGGAACTTAGAAAGACTAGCTGGTCGTGAAAAGATCCTAGTGGACAGGGCTAACACTAATCCCCTGTGTTCCCAAACCTTCCAGATAAATCCTACCAAGAACATCTAAACATAGACTTCATCAATTCATACATCAAAGAGCGGGAAATATCATCCACTACACTGGTTAAACCAATTGAAATCAACATTCAGATACACGTATAAGCAGAAAACATAAAGGCTGGGAGAGCAGCAACATAAGGTACCTATCAAGTGTAAATCTTATGTCAAACTTCTGATGTGAGCCTGAAGAAACATAATGAAATGAGAGCAAGTTAATCACAAATACAGAAAATGGAAAACATCACCAGCTGCTTTAGACCAGGATCCAAAGAAACATGCTTGTCATATTAAAACAACACCAATCAGGTACATCATAGCCCATAGCTTGAACATTCAGTCTGAATACATCAAATCTTGGCCTATCTTACAATATACATAGAGAACTTGTCTCAAGAGGAAAATACTTGTGTTCCGCTGATTTCTCATCAACAACCTTTACAATGTTTCCTGCTGTGCTTTATAGCAAAGGATGATCCTAAGATCGACTGAGAAGGTAGGTGAAAAATAAATATATCCTTAAACACAGTAATGAATTCAAGGCCGAGGCCCATTCTGCTTGATAATGCTGCATATTTAGTTTCTGTCACCTTCCTAGTAAGAGAACAATCTGCTCCAGATATGATATTGACATTTTGGCTTGTTGTACTCCAGGTGATTTGAATAGAAAATGAAGTGAACTGATAGGTAGGTTTGTCTCATAAATTCTCTGGTGGCTTTGAATTGTGGTCTGGCGGAAATCTCTTCAGAGTTATGGTGTGTAATAAAAGTTGTCTGAGCGCCATGTACTCGAGGAATAAAAACATTTTGCTAATGAAAATCCTGATGTTACCTTTTTCCTGCGCTCAGGATCTTTTGATCGATCCTTGGGGTCTGTAATCTGCTGCTTTTCCTTCGAACGCACTGATTTAGGGCTCTAGATCTTCATTAACATGTCCTAACCTCTGTTGCTTGTACTGGATGACTCTGCCTTCTCATTTTGCCTCTGAAAGTGGTAGCTCGGGCTTTTAATGGCTCTGAAAGATTTCCACCGATCTCGAACCCTGTTCTTTGAATAAACGACCAGTCTCCACCTTTATGGGCCTTCTTTATTAAATGTACTGAAGTACAGAGCTTTCCTGCACCTTTCGGCCGCTGCATGGGAGACTAAGCGATCATGGTAGTCATTTCTTTCGAACATTCCTGCAAAAACATGAAGACAGTGAAGAGAACCATGAATATGAATGACGGAGGTGGCGGGTGATGCAGATGGGAGAAAAGGGCGCGCCACTTGGTCTCATTGGGAGGGAGCAGAACGGAGGGCTGATGTGAAAGGGGGCGGAAAATATATTATACACTTTTATGGATTAATGGTGTAACTTTAGGCTTTGGAGAAACACAACGAGAATGTATGAAATGAACAGAAATGCATATGAGGTGGGGCTGGGGCGCGCATCGCAAAATCGAAAATGGAGAAAATGCGATGGCGGAGATCAGCATCAAGAAAAACTGCGCTTTGTGCTATTTCGACGGGGCAGACTTGCGATGAGCACAAGTCGCAAAGTTGGAAAGTGCGATGAGCACAGATCGCAAAGTTGGAAAGTGCGATGAGCGCAGATCGCGAAAACGAAAAACGCGATGGGCGTTAAAATAAAAACTGAAATCTACGATCTGCGCTTTGCGCTAGGCGTCAAAGGGTTTAAAAATTGGTTCCAGGGTGCGGGCGTATGGAAGAAAAGGGGCTAAGGGAGCAGCGAAAGGGGCTAAGCCTTATTACAAGGTCGGAAAGTGGGTTTTGGCCCATTTAAATGGAAATTGAAGGCCAAGGAAGGGAACGATAGAGGAGCAAGGGAGGAAAATGGCCAACAAAGGTTAGGGGAAGAATTTTAAGGGGATTTTGAGGGGATTTGAGAGGTAAGAAGGGAAATAGAAGGGGGAGACAAGGGGGACTAGGAGAGAGGCTAGGTGAGGGTGGAATAAAGGGGAAAGGAGGCCTTCGGGAATTTCTTCACAAACAGAGGGGCTTTATAATGGGAGTCAGCAGAGGGGCTCTTATCAAAGGACAAAGACACAAAGAGGCTTCAAGGATGATGTGTTTGCAAGGGAAATGCATTCCTTGAAGTCTCAACAACAATATTAGCCCCCTGTTTTTCTTGTCAAAAATTTATAGGAGGGCTAACAGTGGCTCCACGTGGGGATGGCTTCTTCTTGAAGGAGTCAAGAAACCAGAAAATGATCTCTTGGTGTAGGCCAGGTGCCTGCTATCATGAGCCATCTTTCTTCTTCAATTTCAGCTGCCACAGTATGATAGAAACATCAGCAAAAATATTTCCCAACCAACCTACCTACCCAAACTA
Source organism: Pinus albicaulis (assembly GCA_034641835.2). Lineage (NCBI taxonomy): Eukaryota > Viridiplantae > Streptophyta > Pinopsida > Pinales > Pinaceae > Pinus > Pinus albicaulis. The sequence continues at coordinate 982,003,607 of CM076578.1, read as the reverse complement.
CAGTCCTAGCATCTTCCCTTGGGTGCATTTGAGCTAGCAGACCCTTTACATTCATTTTGCAAAACAAAAACAAACATATCCATGAGGCCAGATTAGACTGTTGACCTCATCTATTTCTCTACCTAATCTACTACCTGTTAGGATTAGACTATCCAACAGGTTCCTTCGCCTATATTCTAAGACAGGAAATTTGAACACAGCCAAGCGAGGATTAGACTGTCTGACTTGCTGGGCAGGAACTTGTAGAAAACAAAACTGTGAAGGCATGAAATTTTGCAATTGTGAAACATCCTTCTTTCTTTCTTGTGACCCAGGTTTTGAGAATATTTGGGTCACCTCTTTTCTTTGCTTCATCTTTGGTTTTGGGCATATTAGAGTTGGATTCTTTTTCACTGCTGATCTTGATTTTGAGCTTGTTTGGATAAGCTATTCTGCTTCCCTTTTGGCTCAGATTTTGATCAGGTTTGAGCCATGATTTTTACCCCAGAGGTTCATATTTTGAGCATGTCTGAACCTCTCCTTTCATTCTGTTTTTGGGAACCTTTTCTCTTTTTCTGAAAAAGAAAATTTGCAATGATATGTACAATGAAAATAAGACTGGAAATGAAAAATTAGCAGAAATAGTGTTTGAGCATCCTGCCATTGACAGGACCCCCAAACAACTCTGTACCATCAAGTTCTTGCAGAAAAAATGCATTAGGACCCACAGTGGCCTGGATGACAAATGGACCTTGCCACAAGCTATCAAATTTTCCATGTTTGCCTTTGTCCTCTCTTCTCGAATCCCATTTCAGAACCTTGTCACCAATTTTGAAATTTGAAGCTTTGGTTCTTTTGTCAAACTGTCTTTTGATGCCTTCCTGTACTTTGATAGCTCTGCTATAAACCTACTCTCTCGTTTGCTGCAGATGGATGGTTTCATTGACTCTCCTCACCATAATGTTCTCCTCTGATTGGATCTCCTGGACAAGTTTGATCACTGGAACTCCAAGACTAGTAGGAAAAACTGCTTCAGACCCATAAACCAGCTGAAAGGGTGACAAGCCAATAGATTTCTTTGCAGTGAGACCGTCTGCCCATAAAGCATGTATCAAATTTTTATGCCATGATTTCTTGCTCTCTTCCAACAAATTTTTAATGATTGTAACCAGGCTCTTATTTGATGATTCAGCTAGGCCATTACCCTGGGGGTAATAGGCAGTTGAATGTCCAAGTGCTATTCCGTACCTGTGACAGAAATCAATCATTATTTTGGATCTGAAAGCAGCAACATTGTTAGTGATTATTTTCCTTAGACAACCAAAACGAGATAGGATGAAGTCTTCCAGGAACTTAATGATAACAGAGTCAGTGGCATTCCTAGTGGGTATAGCTTCGATCCATTTAGTGAATTAGTCTATAGCAGTTAGGATCCATTTGTGTTGTCCAGAGGAGGCAGGATGAATTTCTCCTATGAAGTCTAGGCCCCATTGCATGAAGGGACCTTCTATGGAGATTGGTTACAGAGGGAGGGGACGGAGCTTTTTTTTACCCTCAAATATTTGGCATTTGTGGCAGGCAAGAATAATTTTATGGACATCACTGAAGAGTGTAGTCCAATAGTAACCAGCCCTGAGTATCTTATTTGCGGTGGTTTTCCAACTCAGGTGGCCTCCACATTCCCCAGCATGGAATTCTTGTTTGACTTTTTTAGCTTCAGTTTCAGACAAGCATTTCAGTAAAAGACCATTTGTATTTTTCCAATATAGACTCTCATTCATAATTCAATAGTTTACGGCTTTGAGTTTTAAGAATCTGGCCTTTGTTTTGGATAGTTCCGGAGGGGCATTGAGGTTATTGAGCACATAAAGGATGTCAATATACCAAGGAGAGTTCTAAAGCTGCTCCTCAACAGTGGGGTGGGGCAATCCTTCTTGCTCATATAAGGCATTCATCATGTTAATGTCCAAGGCCTGCAGATTAGATTCAGCCATTAATTGGGCCAGGCCTTGACCCTTGATCAGCTTGGTGGGTTTTATTTCAAGGTCATATTCTAAAATTGTGGCAATCCATCTGCCCCTTTTCCCGTCAGGGTCCTGGGACAAGATATCTTTGACCACTATATTTGGCACAAAAGCAATGGTGTGAGAATGCAGAATGTACACCCTAAAGTCTTTTAAGGCCTTAATCAGAGCATAGGCCTGCTTTTCCATGATGTTGTACTTTAAGGGTGCATCTCTTAAGGCTTTACTGAAGTTGGCTATAGGTTGTTCATTACCTTCTGAATTTTTCTGCAGTAAGACTGCAGCTATTGTGTGTTGGGAAGCAAATGAAAAGATCAGAAAATGTTTTGAGAAGTCAGGGCTGATAAGGAAAGGGGCCTGAGTAAGTGCAAGTTTTACTGACTCAAAAGATTTCTTGGCTTCAACAGTCCACTTAATTCCCGCATCTTTCTTTAGCATTTCAGTCATTTTCCTAAGATGCTCGGCAAGATTGGGGATAAATATTCTAAGGAAATTGATTTTACCAATGAAGGACTGTAGTTCCTTGATGTTTCTTGGATGTGTAATTTGAAGTATTCCCTCAACTCTCTGGGGGTCTATCTGATCCCTTTCTCGGATATAACGTGGCCTAGAAGTTTGCCTTCTTGCATCCCAAACACAGTTTTCTTAGGATTTTGGGATAGACCATACCTTCTACATTTTTCAAAAACTTTTCTCAGATGTTTCAGATGTTCTTCTTCGGTTTTAGAAAAGACAGTCAAGTCATCCAAGTAGATAACTATAAAGTGTCCAATCTCCTCTAAGAAAGAAATATCCATTACTCTCTGGAAGGTAGCTCCATCATTCATCAATCCAAAAGGCATTTTCACATACATGAAGGTGCCCCATGGAGTGGTAAAAGTTGTTTTGAGTTGATCTTCTGGGAGTACCAGAACTTGGTTGTATCCTGAAAAACCATCAAGCAGGGAAATTCTCTTAGAGCCTACTACCTTCTGTAAGATATGTTCCATTCTAGGCAAGGGGTAGTTGTCTTTCATGGAGGCTCTATTCAGGTATCTGAAATCTATGCATAGTTTGATTTCCCTTGTTTTCTTCCTTATAGCCACTAAGTTTGACACCCAATCGGAAAACCTCACAGCGACTATTATGCCTGCTTCATACATCTTTTTAATTTCCTTTTCTACTGTAGGCAATTGTTTTGGGTTGATTCTTCGGAGTTTTTGTCTGAAAGGCTTCTGATTTTCTTTTAGTGGTATCTTGTGTTGTATGATGTTGGTGTCATAGGCCTTTAAGTCTTCATAACTCCATGCAAACACATCAATGAATTCCTTAAACAGGTCAATGTATTTTTCCTTCATGTTTGCAGGTATAGACTTGGCCAGTTTTATCATTTTGGGCTTATCTTCAGTGCCTATGTTGCATTCTTCTATATCAGATTTGGCATGTTCAATTGTGGACTTTTTTGCCACGTCATCAAAATCAAAGAGGTCCTCTAAGGGTGCCAGGCCTCTTGATATGTTCTTGTCTTTGGCTTGCAGCACCTCCATTTCTTCTCTACTTGCGTCTTCGCATTTTATGGCTGAATCTCCAGTTTCTTCAGAAAAAGAATTTATTTCTATACTAAAAAGTGTTTCTTGTTCATCTGGGGGATCCTCACTTGAGCAGCTGTCATTAGATTTTGAGTCTGAATCAGAGAATTCAAACTCATACCTGCCCACCAGGAAATCTTCGATCTGTTTGTCTCCTTCAAAGACCTGCCAATATTTTTCATTTTCTGGCACTGCAGGCCTGAACTTGGTTTGAATGATAATTTTTTGGTCAACTGGGGTCTTGGGATAGAACTAGCCAGGCAAGCTAATCCGTTGGCAATAGCGTTTTTACCCCTAGGAACAAACACTCTTTTGTATTCCAGGAAGGTTTTCAATATATCCATGGCATCGTTCCTATATGCCCTTAGTCTAGGGTTTTTTGTAGGGTACTCACCATTTACCTGTTTAATTACTAACTCTGAGTCCCCTCTCACGGCTATCCTTCGGGCTCCTAACTTTTTCAACAATTTCAGACCTAGGATGAGAGCCTCATATTCTGCAATATTGTTTGTGCATTTGAAATGCAGATTGACAGCATGGCTCTCTGCGTGATCGTTTTCAGTATTACGCAGCCACACTCCTGCTCCAGCGCTCTGCTTAGTACAGGACCCATCAAAGTTCATCTCCCACAGGGGTTCTTTTTTTAATTCGTTTTCATCCCCTCCCCTACAGCTGGATTCGTCATTTTGTTGAGTTGTAAGGTTTGTACTGGGAGAGGGATTGTTTTGTAGTTCATTATGGGCATGGAGATCAGGGAGGTGGTTGGCTTGCCATTCTTGTTCAGTTTCTGTTTCATTCGGAGTTATTTTTTCAGTACTTTTCCCATGGTCCTCTTCGTATTCTTCTAGAGTAGCCATTATGTTGAAATCCATGGGCTGTATGTTACTGTTCTCTGAGACTGGTTCTTCTGAGGATTGTTCATTTTACAGGATGAAAGAATCCAAGTCTGTGTGCACGGAATACAATGGTGAATTTTCAGGCTTCTCGGGGCTGCTGACTAAAAATTTCATCTGAGATTCTCTATACAGTCTTCTAAGTTGGCCAAATATAGGGATAGTGGAATATGAGCCATCCATCTGCATCGTTCCTTGCAGTTTGGCTCCCCATGATCTTGACAATAGCATGCCATACTTTGGTGGCACATCTGCCACCACAACATCCATGACCATACATTTGGCAGGAATTTGGGTTAAACTCACACATAAGTCTTTGATGAGGCCTAGGCATTTTACTCTGCTGGAGTCAAATGAATATAAGTCTTTGTATGGTCTGGTAATTTCTAAGCCTAGCCTCTCCATCACTACCTTAGGCATTAAGTTGTGTGATGCTCCAGAATCATGCATTGCATTGTGCAGGATCTTGTCATGAATGTTAAGACTGATATAAAAAGGTGGAACTACCCCTTCCTGAAACTTCCCTTCGATTTTGGGACCAAAGAGTGGGGTTGGTTGATCATCATTCAAATTCACAGAATCATTTGTTTCTCCTAGATTCAATGCTTTCAAAATTTGGCCTTTATATACATCCTGAGCAGCCAGCTCAGACAATGGTACAGATATTTTGATTTTAGCAATCTCAGTCTCTAGATTGAAAGTGAACTGTGTCTTAGTAACACCTGACTCTGTTTTATTCGCTGTTGTTTTGGTGGCTGAATCAATTTGCTGATTCCCACTATGTACATGTGTATGAACAGTTCTATCAGGAGTACTAACCGAAGTGCTATCACTGCTGGTTGGTTGGCTTTGTTTTTTATTGTCTTGGTTGTCCTTCTCTTTATGTTTCCCAGAACTTAAAGCTGCTATTTTATTATCTACAGAGGTTGCTTTAGAAGTTTTGTCAGGTCTTTCCTTGATGGTCACCTCAGGAGTCTTTGTTTTGGAAGTATCTTGACTTGTCTTGCTCCTAAGCTCATATTGTTACCTGACCTGTAGCATGGCATCTTCAAACCCTAATTTGTAATCATCAGTTTCTAACCATTCCTCATTCCAACATGAAGGTGAGGGTTGTTCTTCTTCTGAATCACAGTTAAGGACTGAGTCATCTGCTTCAAACATATTTATGGTATTCCCCTCAGACTCTTCAATAATTCCCTCATCTTCATCTAAAAAGTTTTCTTGAAATGGGGGAATAATTTGTTGATCTGACTCTCTTTGTCTGTTGGGGGCAGCATTATTTCTTCTAATGTTTTGGTTCTGGTTTTTGTTCTGGTTGTTGTTTTGGACAACCATCCTCTTAATCATTTGTTGTAGTTCTTCCACATTTTTGGACAGTCTATCATATTTGGGATCAGATGTGGAAGCTATGTTGTCATCCCTATAGGTTACCCTCTTCTCGGCTTTCAGTCTTGCCCTTTTTTCCATAAGGTTTGCTTCTATGGTTATGGCTCCTTTCTGCATGTCTTCTAGGGTGGTGTACTCTTTATCTCTAAGCTCATAGGCCATGCCAGCATCAAATCCATCCGAATATTTTTCTAGGGCCATGCCTTGTGGAGGTTTCATGTGTGGAGGGAGAGCATTGTAAATGCTGTTGAATCTAGTGGTGTAATCATGAACACTCTCTCCTACATTCCTCTTAAGGGACATGTATTCTGCTAGGAGTTGGCGAGGGTTGGCTCTAACCTCCCATTGGTTTATGAAGATATGGTATAGTGCGGGGAGGTCTTGAATACTACCAGGAGGTAGATTTTTGAACCACTTTTTCACTTCAACCCCTAAGCTTTGGGCAAAGATCCTCATTTTGATTTTTTCATCATCAATCTCCATGTAATCAAAAGAATCCTCCATTTTATCTACATGTTGTTGAGCTGTTATGGATTCTTTAGCAGTGAAGTGCGGGATTTTTTATTGATAATCATTTGGTAAGGGTAACAAAGGTTGGGGTAGAACTAAAGGTGCATACCAAGTTGCCATGATGATATTCGGGTGAGGCAAAGGGTTAATTTGAGCAACTGGTATTTGAATGATAGGGATATTAAGGCCAGTAGAAGTCTGTTGAGAAGATCTAGGGTGAGAGAGCCCCAAGTTTTGAAGGAAGTGAAGGTCAGGAGGTGTGGAAGGAGGGGTTTCACTGTCCCTAGTGTTTGGCTGGTCTGAAACACTGAATGACCTAGTTCTAGGTAATCTGTTTGAAAGGTCTAGGTCGAAGAAAGGGTCTAATAGAGCTGCAAGGTCTTCCGGTGCAGAATTAGCTCTATGAATGTGACTGGAAATAGTTGGTCTGATTAGTGTGGGAGCTCTTCTGAGTATATTCTCTGGATTTTCAACTATTTCTGGTGGGTCAGGGTTGGGATAAGCTTTTGTATGAATGGTTCTGGAAGATAGAATGATGTTCCTGCACAAAGCAGCTTAACCCTATTGGTTATTTATACTGTGGTTAATGTTGCCTCAGGGACTGGCCTCCCAGTGGAGTCTGATGTGAAACCAAGATAATCAGCAGGCCTACTGATCACTAGTGGAGTCTTTTAACGTTTAGGAACAATGGAGTCGACAGGTGGAGGGTTTAGGATATTTCTAAGGAGTACACTGTCCACCACAGTGCTCGGGCACTATCACCTTTCAGGAATCTCCTCTAAAGCAATGAGTTTCAACCAGAGATTGACTGGGAGGGCGTTTACCAGATATGTCACCCCTGAAAAGAGGATGATATCTGGAGGCTACCTGGCCCTTTCCAGGCTCTGTCTAAGAGTATGGTGGATATTCAATAGTGGAGGTTGATTCAAGAAAGGGGTGACCTACTGTCAACCTAACCAGAGCTCTAAGTTTCTGAGGTTTTTACGAATGTTTAAGATGAAATGTACTCAGAAGTCCCTAGCTGAGTCGCCATTATGTTGGGGTTCCCATGTTTTGGCCAGGTTGACAAAGACCAAAAGATGAGACAACATAGGACCACTTTGGGACCTTAGGATCTAGCCCTCCTAGGTCCAGAGAGGGATCTCTCTATATGAGTCAAAGGATACGTCTTTGAGGCTTAAAGTATAAGATTTTAGGCTAGTTATAGGCTCGAGGTTGTTTGTGTTTGGTTGGAGGGAATCAGGAAAAGAAGGCCCAATATGAGACAAGGATGAGCAAAGAGGAAGCTTAGGCAGAGACAGATAACTCAAAGAACATCCAAGCCATTGGGCTATAAAGTCAAGAAAGGATTTACTTGTCGTCAATGTGCAAGCTTTCAATTGGGCTAGTCATCTAGAGCATTTGGATCTTAAAGGGTAGAAGATGGGATGGAACATTAAGGACTGAAAATGAAAGGAGGAGGACCATCCAACTCTGTCTATAGATCAGACCAGAGGTCATTTAACTCCAGGCCTACTTGGACAGAATTAGAGGTAGTTACTAGGGAACTTAGAAAGACTAGCTGGTCATGCAAAGATCCTAGTGGAAAGGGCTAACACTAATCCCCAGTGTTCCCAAACCTTCCAGCTAAATCCTAACAAGAACATCTAAACATAGACTTAATTAATTCATACATCAGAGAGCAAGCAATAACATCCACTAACCTGGTTAAATCAATTGAAATCAATATTCAAACACACATATAAGCAGAAAACATAAAATGCTGGGAGAGCAGCAACATAAGCTACCTATCAAGGGTAAATCTTATGTCAAACTTCTGATGCGAGCCAGAAGAAACGTAATGAAATGAAAGCAAGTCAATCACAAATACAGAGAAAGGAGAACATCACCAGCAGCTTTAGATTAGGATCCAAAGAAATGTGCTTGTCATATTAAGAACAACACCAATCAAGTACAACATAGCTTACAGCTTGAAATTCAGCCTAATGACTCTTCCTCAGTCTATCTTAAAAATTTACACAGAGAACTTGTCTCAAGAGAAACAAATTGCTTTCACTAATATCCAATCAACAACCTTTACAATATTTTCTCATGAGTTTTATAGTAGAAAGATGAGGAGAGGAGGTAGGTGAAAAATAAATATATGTCGCTTGATGATGAATGCGATTGTGAGGCCCATTCTTGTGATAATGCGCATATTTAGTTTGTCACCTTCCTAGTAAGAGAACGATACGCTCCCGGATGCGATCTTGAAGATACAGCTTGTTGTACTCCAGGTGATTTGAACAGAAAATGAAGTGAACTGATAGGTAGGTTTGTCTCATAAATGCTCCGGTGGCTTTGAACTGTGGTCTGGCGGAAATCTCTTCGGAGTTATGGTGCGTAATAAAATCTGTTTGAGCGCCATGTACTCGAGGAATAAAAACATTCTGCTGATGAAAACCCTGATGTTACCTTTTGCGTGCGCTCAGGATCTTTTGATCAATCCTCGGGGTCTGTAATCTGCTGCTTTTCCTTCGAACGCACTGATTTAGGGCTCCAGATCTTCATTATCATGCCCTAACCTCTGTTGCTTGTACTGGATGACTCTGCCTTCTCATTTTGCCTCTGACAGTGGTAGCTCGGGCTTTTAATGGCGTTAAAAGATTTTCACTAACCTCGAACCCTGTTCTTTGAATAAACGGCCAGTCTTCACCTTCACGGGCCTTCTTCATTAAATGTACCGAAGTACAAAGCTTTCCTGCACCTCTCGGCCGCTGTATAGGAAACTGGGCGATCATGGCAGCTATTTCTTTCAAATATTCCTGCAAAAACACGAAGACAGTGAAGAGAACCATGAATATGAATGACGGAGGTGGCGGGTGATGCAGATGGGAGAAAAGGGCGCGCCACTTGGTCTCATCGGGAGGGAGCGGAACGGAGGGCTGATGTGAAAGGGGGCGGAAAATATATTATACACTTTGATGGATTAATGGTGTAACTTTAGGCTTTGGAGAAACACAACGAGAATGTATGAAATGAACGGAAATGCATATGAGGTGGGGCCGGGGCGCGCATCGCAAAATCGCAAATGGAGAAAATGTGATGGCGGAGATCAGCATCAAGCAAAACTGCGCTTTGCGCTATTTCGACAGGGCAGACTTGCGATGAGCACATATCGCAAAGTTGGAAAGTGCGATGAGCGCAGATCGCAAAAACGAAAAACGCGATGGGCGTTAAAATAAAAACTGAAATCTGTGATCTACGCTTTGCGCTAGGCGTCAAAGGGTTTAAAACTTGGTTCCAGGGTGCGGGCGTATGGAAGAAAAGGGGCTAAGGGCGCAGCGGAAGGGGCTAAGCCTTATTACAAGGTCGGAAAGTGGGTTTTGGCCCATTTAAATGGAAATTGAAGGCCAAGGAAGGGAACGATAGAGGAGCAAGGGAGGAAAATGGCCAACAAAGGTTAGGGGAAGAATTTTAAGGGGATTTTGAGAGGATTTGAGAGGTAAGAAGGGAAATAGAAGGGGGAGACAAGGGGGACTAGGAGAGAGGCTAGGTGAGGGTGAAATAAAGGGGAAAGAAGGCCTTCGGGCATTTCTTCACAAACGGAGAGGGGCTTTATAATGGGAGTCGGCGAGAGGGCTCTTATGAAGGACAAAGACACAAAGAGGCTTCAAGGATGATGTGTTTGCAAGGGAAATGCATTCCTTGAAGTCTCAACAATAATCTTAGCCCCCTGTTTCACTTGTCAAAAATTTATAGGGGGGCTAACATCGCGTTCAAAAAAGTAAAACTGCCTTTCCTCCATTTTCTCGCGCAAAACCAGCGGTTTCTTCAGGTGAAACCACCCTTCCCATTCCCATTACATTTTCCTAAAATATATCTCCACCATTGATCTCTGTAGATCAACCGCGCACATTCAATGTCACCTTTTTAATCGCCCTCTGCCCATCCTCCAAGAGACTTCATCGATCAACCTCCGCTGTTGATCTCTGTGGCCGATCTAATCCGATAACTCAGAATCCTTTCGGAAAACCCAAATTTTTTTTTAAACTATTTCCTCCACCAAAGTTTATTTACCCATTTCCTTTGTATTTTCTCCTGTTGCACGGTAAAATGCCCTTCTACATAGTATTTTCTTGATTGATCTCAGCCGTTGATCTCTGCGGATCAACAGATCTGACTTAATCTCTCCACAATTTTTTCAAACCGCCTCCCATCTGACCTCATCAAGAAATCCTCGCCATTGGATGCTTTCATCCAACGGTTGCAATCTAACCCTAGCCTCCAAAGTAGTTTAAACCCAAATGCACAGGATTTTTCTAATTTTTCTTGGTTTATGCAGGTTTTAATAGTTTTTCAGTTGTTTTAAAAAGAAAATTGAAGGCCGAGGATGACAATCCCCAAGGCATTTATTTCTCAAGAATATCATTCTACAGGGTTCAACACCATGTTTCATTCGTGCCTCATGAGCACTGACGCCATTATAAAGCCCCTGTAATGCCTGCACATCAACAAGACACAACAAATTTTAATCAAGCAAAGAGTATCAGTGTTAAAATATCAAGTCACAATAGAGATGAAGAATTGAAGATGGTTTATACAATTTTGAGGGATTACGGCCTAAACCAACTATCTAAAGCCTAATCCACTCAATTAAACACATTTTGAAGAACAAAAGATAGAATTTAGGCCTAATTAAGCCTAACACAGAGAATCAAATCAAATTAACAGTGTTTCAAGAAAAACAATAGATATCTATTAGTCCGAGAAACCCTCCACTGCCACATCAGAGGCTAATTGAATCCTCTCCAGCTACCAAAAGCCACCTGCAGCATCAAAGCATTCAAAAGAGGCCTAGTTATTACCAAAATAGAAGATATTCGCCGCAAGATAGCTGAACAGTTAATTCAACCAAAGGAACTTATTGTAAACTATCAACAGAGTTATTACAAGGATAATAAAGAGCCTTAAAGTCAAAAAATCTTCCAAGCAAGCTTAATACTTAATGTAAACCAATTAATACAGAGGAAATATCATAAAGTTTCTCCATTGAGCCCCTCAAAAGCCAAGAAACATTAAACTGTATTAATTGAACTTAGAATATATTTTATCCCATCTCACCTCCTCATTTTTTCTATAAATACTTCTGTAGAAGATGAGATAATGTTGGTCACTACATATCTATTGCCTGTAAATAGTTTACTGAAGCTGTTGTAAGCTCTGTTTGTAATTGAAGATACCTAAGTTAGGATGATAAGTTTGAAGTTGTAGAGACCCATTGGACTTGAAGATTGTAACTGGTTTGAGGCATCAATACAAGCTGATTTATGGGATCCTGGTCTATGTCAACGGTGATGTTTTTCTTATTGTAAATTTTTATTTTATTTCTATTTCCATTCTGTCCATATTCTCTAATAAAGAACAACAAATATAGAGTTAGGATTTACTGTCAAAGGTACCCTGCTCTTACTGATAATCTTTATCTACATGTTTTCTTCCAAAGTTGTGTATTTAAGAATGATTCAATACAGTCCAAGAAATTAGGAATGCTGGCGTTCCCTCATCCTACTGTCTAAAATAAACATTGTTCTTGAATGTTGTTTTCAATTTCTGCTAAGTAAATTTGAACTAGGGAGTCTATGGTGAGCACTGTCCTCTAGTTTCTTCCCCAAAATTTGTCTGAAAGTTTCCCTAAGAGTATATTGAAAGCAGGATAGGTTCAAATTCCTTACCTGATCTTAGACTATTCTTTGCTACCTTATGTTTTGTCTTGATAAGTTTTCTATGTAAAGCAGAGCTAGGGAAGTCTATGGTGAGCCTTGTCCTCTAGTTTCTTCTCCAACAGTTGCTTTGAAAATTTTCCCTTAGAATATGATGAAAGCAGGATAGGTTCAAAGTCCTTACTTGATCTTAAGCTATAATTTTTGTGTTTTAAATTTTTTCTATTGAATGTGCATCAAAAGAAGGCTAGTTTCGAAGTACTTATCTAATCTTAGATTACTTTTATGTCTTTCTTAAGTGTATGCCAAAAGAAATATAGTTTCAAAGTACTTACTTGATCTTAGGCTACTCTTTGTTCTTCATCTGTTTAATTCCCCTTCTTATTGTTTCATTTCATTCCATAAAATCAACTTTAAAGAGATCCTTAGACATAGATGACTTGCCCCATGGACCACTCTTGAACCTTTTTGTTTCAATTAAATCCTACTATGACTCCATAGCCCAATAGTTTGAAGTTGTTTCTTGCCTATCTTCTTAGATGAATCAATTTTCACTTTCATTCACCTTCACCCTTCATTTAGGCTTCATTCACCTTCACATATCTTTTCCCAACCAAAAAAAACAAAACCTTGTTCTTCATAACTAGCCTAATATCACATTCAAAAGCCTTAAAGATAAATCAATATTTGCACTTATAGAGAGATCCCTCTTTGGATTCAGGAGGGCTAGATCCTAGAATCCCAAAGTGGTTCAAGTGTTGTCTCTACAGTTTTGGTCTCACCAATATACTAAAATCACAAAGGCCTAACAAGATTTCGTCTACGACATACCTAAGGATGGAAGGAACAAATCCCTTGATGGAGTTGATGTTTCCATGGAGGCAATACCGGCCATAGTCTAACCCAAAGACCTATACCCAGCTAGAAGCGACATCAAAGGTGACGATTGAGTAGGTTTTGTTTGGATGTATTCTTGGAAGAGTTGGTATTTTTCATTAGAAAATGGAATTCCCTCACTTCCATTAGGACCAAATGAATCCATGTCTAAATCCATCGTAAAATCTTGCAAAAGAGTACAGGGGCTAGGAGGTATGATAGCAGCCAAAACGGTGATCTTGATGTAAGAGGGGGAAAATGTTCCCCAACCCCGAATCCAAACCAAGCATTGGAAAAATGCCAATGGAACTCAAATGGTTCCCCAAAGGGATACTCGGATGGGATTATAGGCTGTTGAAGCTTAGCAGACCCAGAGATCTGTGAAGTTTCAAATGAATCATCTGAGAAAGGACTGTCAGTAGATGAAACTGATGGTTCCGCCACTGTGACTGTAGCACACCAGAAAAGGAAAAAGATCTAAAATGAAGACACTTGGATCAAAACGAAGGCAAAAAATACAGGCCAAATAATCAATCTTTAATGGGCATGTAATCATAGGCAGTTTATTTTACCACATTGAAACAAAATTTTGTTATTTCATGTTTTAAGAGTCAAGAAATAGTCAAAGATGACTCTAGTCTCTTTCGGTTTTCAGCGAGCGTGAAAGGACAAGTGCTCGATGATCTTTTCAATTTTATGGAGTCAGTAAAGATAAAAAATGACTGCTCAGGTAGTCTAGGTAAAAGGGTGTACTAGGTCCCCATGAACTACCATATACACCTTGGTTATAAAATGAAAGAAGAATCAACCAAGGGCTTGACATACGTGTAGGTAGTCTCCCCGAATACTGTGTTTGGTGTATAATGGTTACAAGGCAGTAGACTCGGCTTCCTACAGATAAAAGGATTGCAACCTATAGGGGTCTCCCTTTATATACTTGACGGTACAGGGAGCATAAGTTCGTAATAGCATTTTTTGAAGCTAGATGGCGAGCGATAACTGCTAGGTTTTAAGATGTCAGAACACGCGTCTAACTTAGAACACTAAATGCTTCATTAAGTTTCAATGTTGCCTTAGGTTAATTGAAGAAATTTTAAGTTGATATTGTATTTATGTTTCAATTCCAAGGTCCTACTGAATGTTTAATCTAAAAAATTCCTGAATGCAAGCTACATTCCATAAAATACCATTTCGTTCAATGAAGAGCTATCTGCGAGAAGGTTAGGAATTTCAAGCGAAATCAAAAAATGAAAACACACAAAAGTATTCACTACAAAACCTGACGCAAATTAATGAGAATGAAAAATCTTTCATAGAATGTCGAATGCTAGTTATGAAAAATATTTCTCAATTCTACAATGCAAACAAAAAAAATGCAAGCACATAATATTTTTTTTTTGTTTTTTCAATTTAATAGAGAAAATAGTGCACTAAATAACATGAAAAACTAATCTTCACACTAGTTCGATAATTCCAATGCAAGAATCGAAACAATGCAAATCAAAAAACTCAAAAGAAAACAAGACAAAAACTCAAACCAATGTCACAATCTCTCAAATCAAAGAAATATGTCAAAATGGACCCATACAATCAATGTGAACTATGCTTGGAGTGATAGGAATTGAAACTGAATGAAAGAGACAAGACTCACTCAAGACTGATTTCACCAAAAGAAACCATTCAAAATAGACCCAGGGAGCCGAATGCAACCAAGCAACTAACGAAAGTGACCATGAAACAAGAGACCCAAACTCCAACAGGAGGCTTAGCATACCAAAGTACTAGAAAACCCTAAAGCTAAGATGCTGAAATAAATGGATGAACAACTGAAGGGAGAAGGCTAATCAAAGTCACAAACAAACCCAAAGCACTCAAAACAAGTGAAGAAAACACTAGAGACACCAGGATGGACCAAAAATTCCAAAACAAGGAAAACCCTAGCACCTACAGGAATTGGTGTGACTATCTAGCTATAATCAGCGCCCGATAGGGGATGGCGCGGGTGATAAATTGGCAACTTGCGCTAGTGGGCACGACTGTCATGCTGGAAACCGCGCCAATCAAGCCAACTATGAGAAGATCAAAATTTGGAAAAGCAAAGGTCAAAACTAATCCTCTAGGGTTGAATAGAGGTCTCAGACTCAAGAAAAAAATACAGAAAGGTAAGATAAGCAAGCAAAGACCAAGAATAATATCTAATAGACAAAATAAAAACTCGCACTGATCCCCAGTGGAGTCACCAATTTGTTGGTGAGGTAAATCCCCTCTGCGGACAGAGGCAATACCACTAGCCCTAGGGTGGGTCTAGCCACAAATGAAATACGCTATGACATCAATTCCTAGCTAAGAATGGAAAAAGAATCAGCAGATCACCTACCTCAGGTCCTGTGCTATTGTGTCATCTAGAAGAATAGCTACCTCCCGCTCCCGATTCGACAGATCACGACCCACTCTTTTTCACGCCCGGATACCTGCACATACATAAGGGACAAAGACGATACACAACATACTGTTTCGCATTCCTAACTATCACTCAGTCAAAGAAGACTAAATCACATGCATTAAATAAACATAACATAGAGATGGAAAAAATATCATGACCAAGTATATTAATTTAAAAAAGGAAGAGTACAATTGATGCTTCGACGTTGCGATCTCCTCCAGTAGGGTTCCAGCGGAGCATGTCTCACAAGCTGATCAGGAATTCAAATGGGTCTCTCTCTATGAGATCCTCCTTGGTTCGACCTTCTCTATAAAAATTACTCAGTTATAATGTCTCTCCTCTAAGCTCATCTTCTTGGCTATATGCTCAGCTACTGTTTTAGCTAGTTGATGTAAAGGGAGAAGGCTTGTTTATATAGAGGGATAAGGAGTAGTTAGGATCCCTATAATCATGGGGGGAGTCCTATCCTCTTATAATTTTCCATCAAACATTTCCTAAAGGTAGACATCCGTGGTTTATCAAGTTTAACCACTTGCAATGAGTCATTCTCGAGGTGGTTAAAGGAAAATTTCACCTCCAATTTGTTAAAAAACATTCAAAAATAGGTTGGCACGAGTACAACTCAAGGACAGAGCATGAGCTAGTGCGACATCTAGTGTATATTTTCCGCATTGGCACGAGGGATGAACTGGTTACCTGCCCCAATTCCAAAACATGGGTTTTAGGGTGCTTCCTGAGGAATTGTTCAACGTGAGAAATCATATCCTTATGCAAAAGGATGCAAAGAAATTATTTGCAGAGTATGACACTACTCATAGGTCATGAGAAAGACCCTCCAATATGCGGGGCAAGGGATTGCAGGGACGGTAAAAAATTTCTTTGTAACAATAGTTAAGGTCAAGGTTAAGGTTAAGGTTAAGGTTAAGTTAAGTTTAATGTTAAGGGTTTGGTTAAGGTTAAGGTTAAGGTTAGGGGTAAAGTAAAGGTTAAGGTGAAGGTTAAGGTTAAGCGTAAAGTCAAATTGAAGGTTAGGTTAAGGTTAGGATTAGGGTAAGGTTAAGGTTAAGGGTTTGGTCAAGGTTAGGGTTAGGTTATAGTTAAGGTCAAGGTTAAGTTTAAGGTAAAGGGTAAGGTTAATGTTAAGGTTAGGTTAGGTTAAGGTAAGGTTAAGGTTACAGTTAAGGTTAAGGTTAAGGTCAAGGATAAGGTTAAGTAAAGTTTAAGGGTAAGGTTAATGTTAAGGTTTTGGTCAAGGTTAGGGTTAGGTTATAGTTAAGGTCAAGGTTAAGGATAAGGGTAAGGTTAAGTTTAAGGTTAAAGTTAGGTTAAGGTAAGGTTAAGGTTATGGGTTTAGTCAGGTTAAGGTTAATTTTAAGGTTAAGGTTATGGTTAAAGGGGTAAGGTTAAGGTTAAGGTAAGGTTATGGTTAAGGTTAGGGTAAGGTTAAAAGTTAAGGTTAGGTTAAGGTTAAAGTCATGGTTAAGGTTAAAGTTAAGGTTAAGGTTAAGGTTAGGTTATAGTGAAGGTTAAGGGTAAGGTCAAGGTTAAGGGTAAAGTTAAGGTTAATGTTCAAGTTACGGTTTTAGTAAGGTTAAGGTTAAGGTTAGGTTATGGTTAAGGTTAAGGTTAAGGTTAAGGTTTGGTAAAGTTGAGGATTAGGTTAAGATTAAGGTCAATGTTAAGGTTATGGGTTTAGTCAGGTTAAGGTTAAGAAGATTAAGGTCAAAGTTAAGGTTATGGGTTTAGTCAGGTTAAGGTTAAGGTTAAGGTTTAGGTTATGTTAAGGGTAAAGTGAAGGTTAAGGTTATGGTTATGTAACTAGCTCCAAAAATGTGTAACCAGCTCCAAAAATAGAAGAAAAGAGATATCAACGCCTTAGAAATAAGCCACTTCGAGGGGGAAACCTCCAATACATTACATAAATGAACAATTCTTGTATGATACAATTTAAAAAACCTCCTTTCTATATATAGGAGTCCATGTGGCCATAATGTAATCCTAGTGGGCCACAATGTAATCCTAGCCGACCTAACAATAATAATTTAAGGGCACAATAATAACAAAATGGGGGTTACAAGGGTACAATAATAACAATAAGGAGGTTACACTAATAACAATAAGGGACTATACTAGTAATATAGGGACCTAACATGCCCCTCTCCTCCAAAAAAGTGTTGTCCTCAACGCTTGAGTAGCTCTGGGTGCTTCTGTATAAAATTCTCATCCTCCCATGTAGAATCTTCAGTGGGTAAGTTCTTCCACTTGATGAGATACTCTTAAATTGATCGATTCCGTAGCTGTCGAGTTCTTGTTTCCATGACCACTTCAGGTTCCAATATTATTTTTCCTTCCTCATCAAGTTCTGGCAATATTGTTTGAACTGGAACATTTTCACCTATAACCTTCTTTAAGCATGAAACATGGAAAACTGGATGTACTCGCGAAGAAGCAGGAAGCTCCAATTTGTATGCCATAGAACCAATCTTTTGCAACACCTTGTAAGGACCATAGTACTTTGTTGATAATTTATTATCCTTCTTAGCTTGCTTGAGGGACATTTGTTTGTATGGTTGTAGCCGTAAAATACCCAATCTCCTACATCAAAACTTCTCTCGCTGCGATGTTGATCTGCCTGTTGTTTCATTCGATTTTGTGCCAAATTCAGGTTATCCTTTAAGAGTTGGAGAACTTCTTGCTGATGCTCGAGGTGATCTTCCACTGCTTGAACCTTCGAATTTTCCCTTAAAGATGATGTGATGGATGGTGGATGATATCCATAAAGTGCCATAAATGGGGTCATTTTTGCTGCAGTATGGAAGGAAGTGTTATACCACCCTTCAACAAGAGGTAACCACTTGACCCATTGTGTTTGTTTATCAGATACAAAACAACGAAGATATCCTTCCAAACATTTATTTACTATCTCAGTTTGACCATCAGATTGAGGATGATAAGATGAGCTATGAGCTAATTGAGTACCTAAACAAGAAAATAACTCTGTCCAAAAATTTCCAGTAAAAATGGGATCTCTGTCGCTCACAATAACCCTTGGGATTCCATGTAGCTTTTGAATTCTGTCCATAAATGTAGTAGAAATTGTACTTGCTTTAAATGGATGAGATAATGCACAAAAGTGTGCATACTTGGTAAGTCTATCAACTACCACCATGATGACACTCTTTCCTTCGGACTTAGGTAAACCTGTGATAAAATCCATTGAAATCTCCTCCCAACGTTGACCTGGAATGGATAAAGGTTGTAGAAGTCCTGGGGTCTTAATTGTTTCCATTTTATTCTGCTGGCAAACCAAACATTCCGCCACAAACTTTCGAATATCAGATTTAAGGCCATCCCAAAAAAATTCTTTCCTCACCCTGTGGTAAGTTTTTAAAAATCCTGAGTGTCCTCCTAAAGGAGAAGTGTGCAATTCCAGAAGAATATTTTGTTTTAGTTGGGAATTCTTACAAAGATATAGGCGATATTTGTACCATAAGGAATCATTTTTCCAACTAAATGCATCAGATGTACTAGGATCTTGCTGCAACTTTTGAATGAGTGTCCATACATCTTTGTCCTTCTTCCATTCATCTCTTGCTTCGGTTATCCAATCTGGTTGAATAATAGAAATGGCACAAAGCAATGCATACACCTCTTCATTCTTTCTTGAGAGTGCATCTGCAACAACATTAAGCTTTCCTTTTTTGTAGATTATTTCAAAGTCATAACCCAACATCTTTGGGACCCATTTTTGCTGCTTTTCTAAAAATAGTCTTTGTTCCAAAAAGTGTTTAAGACTATCATGATCATTTTTTACCTTGAAGTGTCTTCCCATTAGGTAAGTTCTCCATTTCTTTAGTGCATGCCGTATTTCTAACATTTCCTTCTCATAAATAGGTTTATGTAAATACTTTCCCTTGATTGGATGACTTTCAAAAGCAATGGGTCTTCCTTCCTGCATTAAAACAACACCAATTCGATTTCCTAAGGCATCACATTCCACAATAAAGGTTTTTGTGAATTCTGGCGTAGCTAAGACCGGTGCTAGGCACATTGCCTCTTTAAGATGTTCAAAGGCCTTAGTTGCTTCAGAAGTCCATGAAAATGCATCTTTCTTCAATAATATTGTTAGAGGTGCTTCTATTCTCCCATAATTCTTAACAAACTTGCGATAATACCCTGTTAACCCGAGAAATCCTCACAACTACTTTATGGTTGTGGGGAATTTCCATTCCTAAATGGCTTTAATTTTGTTAGGGTGTACTTTAACACCCTCGTGAGATACAATATGACCCAGATATTCCACCTCTTGTACTCCAAAGAAACATTTGGATGTTTTTGCATATAATTGTTTCTCCTGCAATAGTTTGAGCACCCTGTCAACATGTTCAACATGATCTTTCCAAGACTTGCTGTAGATTAGTATATCATCAAAAAATACTAGCACAAATTTTCTAAGGAAGGGTTTGAAAATGGAATTCATCAACCCTTGAAATGTAGAATGTGCATTGGTAAGGCCAAAAGGCATGACCAAAAATTCATAATGACCCTCATGAGTTCGAAATGTTGTTTTTGGAATATCTTCAGTCTTCATTCTAATTTGATGACATCCTGAACGAAGATCCAACTTGGTAAAATAAATTGCTCCATGTAATTCATCCAATAATTCATCAGTCATAGGAATGGGAAATTTATCTTTAATGGTGAGCTTATTGGGCTCCCTATAATCTGGACACATTCTCCATGATCCATCCTTCTTGTGTACCAATACTACAGGAGAAGAGAAAGAACTTTGACTAGGTTGAATTATACCCGCCTCTAACATTTCTGCAATCATACGTTCAATTCCGCTCTTTTGGACGTAAGGATATCTATAAGGCCTGATGTTTGGAGGAACACTTCTTGGAATCAAATGAATAGCATGATCATGATCACGAATAAGTGGGAGTCCTTTGGGAGTTTCAAACACCTTGGAATGATTGTCCAAGACTTGTTGGAGATCTACAGAAATAGATGATTTTGATGTTGGAACTTCTAGTGAGAATAATTGTGCAATTATGCCTCTTTTTTCTTTCTTTAGAAGCTTTTTCATGACATTAGAGCTTATTATCTTTCTCAGCTTCCCTGCAATACCCTGTAATTCGACTTCCTTTCCTTCTAAAAAAATTTCAAGAAAATTTCTTGAAAATTAAAAGCTACCGTCCCCAAATATTGTAGCCATTGTACTCCTATTACAACATCAGCACCTCCCATAGGAATGGAAAGAATTGGACTAGTAAATACATATTCCCCCACGGTTAGCTTGATATTATGGCATTTTCCAGAGAAATTTATAGTTCCTCCATTTGCAACCATCACTTGACATTTTGGTGCTGGGTATAGGAAACAATTTAATTCCTTGGCTACCTTACAATGAATAAAATTATGGGTGCTACCTAAATCAATGAACACTATTACCTTTTTCTTCTTGATATGTCCTTCTATCTTGAGATTTTGAGGAGTGGTAATTCCTGCCAGTTCATTACACGATATGGTCAGATTCATTTCTTCCTCTTCTAGGGCTGGTTCCTGGTGTATATCCTCTTCTTGTTCATTTTCTTCTTCCTCTTCACAATCTATGTAAAATAATTTCTTCTCAGCACACTTATGACCTTTAGTGTATTTGCTATCACAACTGTAGCAAAGCCCTTTTGCTCTTTTTTTCTTCCAATTGTTGTGGTGTCAACCTTGTAGGTTGTGGAAATCTAGGCGTAGCAACACTTCCTTCTTTATAGAATTGAGTGGTAGGCTTCCTTGTCACCATTATTTTACATTCAACTTTTCTTGCCAACCTGAATGCCTTCTCCAATGAATCCGGTTCCAAAACACGAACTTCATGTTGGATGTTATCCTTTAAAGTGCCTATGAAGAGATCGATCCCGTGTTCCTCTGGAATATCAGTTACCCTTATATTCAATTTTTGGAAGTCCTCAATGTGCTGCCCCACTAAACCCTTTTTTTTGAGATTTATCAATTGGCTAAATAAGGTGTTGCTCTTTGTATCCTCATAATGTGCTATCATTTTCTCCATAAAAATTGACCAAGTGACAATTTTTTTACGGGAGCAAAGCCATCGATACCATACAAATGTATTTTGTTCTAAATGTAAAGTTGCAATGCGTACCTTTTGCGTGTTTTTCACATTATTGAGATCAAAATATTGCTCCATTTGTAGTATCCATGTTACAGGATCCTTTCCATCAAACTTCCTCATATCCATTTTTGGAATATGGTGGTTCTTCCTACCAACATTAGAGTTTATGAAATCATGATTAACATTTATTTTGTTCTCATCATGAGGTTCTTCTACTATCTTTTCACCATTAGGAAACATTTCTTGTATCAACTTTGTCAAACCTTCGATGTCTGGTTTTAGATCATTCTTCATGTTTTCCATGTTGTCTTTCATGTCATCCATCTTAGCTTCCATGCCAGCTTCCATGCCATCCATCTTAGCTTCCACGCCTTTCTTCAAACCATCCATCTTCACTTCCATGCTTTTCTTCAAAACTTCCATTTCATTTTTTGTTGCTCTTTGCGAGAGTGAAATTTGTTGCACTTGCTCTTGTAATTTTGATAGATCATGTTGCAATTCTTCATCTTCATGAGTCATAGTAGAGCCTTCTGAAGGCTTAATGGGTGTTGAATTATTTTTACAGGGCATCTTTTAGAACCCAATACTGATATCTATTCTACAATATGCCGTTGGAATCAATTCAAATTGATTCTTCAAACAAGACTTATTCAATTCGCAAAAAAATACACATCTTTTTCTTGCTTTTGAGGAGCTCGATATTGAAATTGGATTATCTCTATAATTGAAGCACTTCAATATTTGAATTTAAGTACTAATGTAGTGCTATGAATTATCTTTCGAATTCCACAGGTCTGACTTGATTTGGATTCTCCGAGACAAAGTTGTGTCCAATCTCCCACAATGACCTAATTATGGACTGGTTCAGTACAGCAAAATTGTACGAATTTCCACGTGTCACTATTTCATGCTTTGGCTCTGAAATTGATATCAAAGAAACTAAAGTCTGTTTAATAGCGACCAATGTTTACGGTACTCCAATCTGATGCTCAGAGAGAGAGTTATTAAGATTTTCCCACGATCACCTCTTTGATATGACATTCAGGAGCTTGAAAAAGAACTACCTTCCACAGATCATATCTCCAAAAATATTGCGAACCAAGATCTGAAATTTTTTGATGATGTTCCTCGGGATTTTTGCTTTGTACCTTATAAATTTCAGCTTCTGAAACTTCATATAAAAATATTTATAGCGAAAATTCCACAATGACCTGTTTAGAAGCCTGAAAAAGACCTAACTTCCACAAATCATATCTCTGAAACTATTTCGAAAAAAGCTTTGAAATTTTTAGACGATATTCCTCGGGATTTTGGCTTCGCACCCTAAAAATTTTAGCTTCTGAAACTTCGTAGAAAAAAAGTTATAGCGCTAATTCCACGATGACCTGTTTGGTGCAGCGAAACCCTAGAATCCAAAGCTCTGATACCAAATGTTGTGTAACCAACTCCAAAAATAGAAGAAAAGAGATATCAACACCTTAGAAATAAGCCACTTTGAGGGGGAAACCTCCAATACATTACATAAATGAACAATTCTTGGATGATACACCCCATAAAACCTCCTTTATATATATAGGAGTCCATGTGGCCATAATGTAATCCTAGTGGACCATAATGTAATCCTAGCCGACCTAACAATAATAATTTAAGGGCACAATAATAAAAAAATGGGGGTTAAAAGGGTACAATAATAACAATAAGGGGGCTACACTAATAACAATAAGGGACTATACTAGTAATATAGGGACCTAACATTAAGGTTAAGGTTAAGGTTTGGTAAAGCTTAGGATTAGGTTTAGATTAAGGTCAAAGTTAAGGTTATGGGTTTAGTCAAGTTAAGGTTAAGGTTAAGGTTTAGTTTATGTTAAGGGTAAAGTCAAGGTTAAGGTTATGGTTATGGGAAGGTTAAGGTTAAGGTTAAGGGGTTAAGGTTAGGTTAAGGTAAATTCAAGGTTAAGATTAGGTTAAGGTTAATATTAGGTTAAGGGTAAAGTTTAGGTTAAGGTTAAGGTTTGGTCAAGGTTAGGGGTAGGTTATATTTAAGGTCAAGGTTAAGGTTAGGTTAAGGTTAAGGTTATGGTTAGGTTAAGGTTAAGGTTAAGGTTAAGGTTAGGTTAAGATATGGTTAAGGGTAAGGTTAAGGTTAGGATAATGTTAGGTTAAGGTGAAGGTTAAGGGTAAGGTAAAGGTTAAGGTCAAGATCAAGGTTAAGGTTAAGTTATGTTAAGGTTACAGTCAAGGTTGAGGTAAATTTAAGGTTAAGGCTAGGTTAAGGCTAGGTTAAGGCTAAGGTTAAGGATAAGATAAGGTTAAGGTTAAGGTTAAGGGTTTAGGTTTTAGGTTATAGTTAATTTCAAGGTTACATTTAAGGTTAAGGGTAAGGTTAAGGTTAAGGTTAGGTTAGGTTAAGGTAAGGTTAAGGTTACAGTTAACGTTAAGGTTAAGGTCAAGATTAATGTTAAGTAAAGGTTAAGGTTAAGGTTAATGTTAAGGGTTTGGTCAAAGTTAGGGTTAGGTTATATTTAAGATCAAGGTTAAGGTTAAGGGTAAGGTAATAGCTAGGTTAAGGTTAAGGTTATTTTAATGTTCCCAAAATTTTAGCTTCCAAGCTAAATGGAGCATTAGAGTTAGCAACAACTATAGCGGTAAATAAATGGGTAGGAAAGCCCATAAGTATCCTAAGGAGGATAAAAACACTCCAATTGTGAAAGGAGACACTCTTTATAGCTCAATAAGACACCTCCATGTGTGAATAGGGTTAAATTGAAGCTGCTTTGACTACGTCAACAACGCAGTTTTAGTGGAGGAGGAATCCTAGGATGGATAACGCAATTTTGGAGGGAAATGTAACTTGGGTTAGAATTAAACTAAGTGAGTGGGGCCAAGGGCAAGAAAAATCATATCTTATTTAAGGAATAGGATGGAAGCAGTATTCATCATGTTGTAGATTATTATTCTTGGCTGCCAAGAATTGTTGCTGCTTTGTCGCTTAGCAAAGTTGCAGTATTGTTTAGCACTTGGTGTTCCTCGGTGGGAATCCCACATATTTCCTTTGAGGAGCTCATTGGGAGAGTTTTTATTCATAATTCCATATCAGGTTTTCAGGCCAAGATTTAGCCATATTCATCATCACAACTTTGCCAGAGATTGTGCAGTGTTGTTGGGTGCAGCAGTGGAAGGGAATGGAATCTTGGCTTCTGAACTAGTTTCTCATTGGAGGAAGGTTTCCTTCACTTGAGAGATATTTTTGGAGAGCTCCAAATATTCTTTTAGACATTTGGTATCAAACCACACATTTCCCATACATTCCTAGCGTTGTTTCTGCTAGGGAATGCATTATTTTGGAGGCAGTGTTCATTGCATGGTTTGGTGGCTCCGTTGCTGAGTTTCCTTATGATTGAGAGGTTCATCCTTTCATGGGAGGAATCCCTTGAGGGATATACATAAGATAAAAAATATTTCAGCCTTGTACACTCATGTGCTTCAGTGTTGCAGTGGTGTTTCAATGATTTTTTGAATATCACATTTTGTATGCAAAGTGTTTGACAAGAAACCCTTGCCAGGTTCTCCTATATTTTGTATGAGGAGACTAGATATCTATACTTTAGCATTATTCATTAATATATGAGTATATATATTTTTCTCCCATATTTTTATTTTAAAACCCTCTTTAGATTGCACAGTCCATTGATGTAGCAACTCTGGTAAAATGCAGTTTTGGGGTTTTTAGTCATTTTTAGCTACACTAGTGTGGGAGGTCTGTTTAATCCACCTAGTTCCATTTATTTCTAATCTCATCTTATATTTACATGCTACATATATGTATCCATGGGATCCAAGTGATTATTTCACTTTTTTATTGCATATGTTGCTGGGAATTCGTTTTAATGCATGATTCATGAGTAGTCTTGAAAAAGAAACATTACAGTGGTATCAAAGCATGATCTCTAGCTCAGCCTGTGAGATCCAACTATTAGAAGAAGGAGAGATGGACAGAAGCCAGAAATCTTCAGTATGTGAAAGAAGAAAGGAAGACAAGCTTGCAAAGCTTCCTTAGAAATCTATGAAGAGCTTTCAAGGAGAGCTGAAGAAGATAAGATTGGAGATGAAATCTCCAAGGGAGGTTGATTCTAGAGCTGAATATAGATTTTCACATGGTGAGTGTGAGAATGTAGCTGCACTCCATGATGCACAATGTAGTCAAATGCCTGGAGCTATCTTGATATGGATGGGAGGAGGAAGAATGCCTAAGAGAATGACTTAGTGATTTGTTGGGGGAGTATGAATCTCAAACTGAGAGGTTTCTAGATCATAATGATTTTCAAGAGTTTTTCAAGATCCAGATGGAGAAGAGCCAGCAGCAGGATGCAGATAGATTTCTTCTATCTAATTTTTCCGGATCACCTACATTTTCAGTTGGAACTTGCGTGAAGGAGCTAAACTCCTATTTGCAGCTGCACCATATTTTCGGAGATGAAGCTATTAGAGTTGCAGCGCTGAATTTCAGAGGTAAGGCTCATGCATGGTGGATTTTTGAATCTTATTCCTTAAATAATGCCAATACTTTCTATTTTTTAGGATTCATAAAAACATTGATGGAGAGGCTTGGTGAACAACTTCCTAAGACACATGAGTAAGGAAAACTTGAGAAAACAAA
This sequence comes from Pinus albicaulis, assembly GCA_034641835.2. Taxonomy (NCBI): domain Eukaryota; kingdom Viridiplantae; phylum Streptophyta; class Pinopsida; order Pinales; family Pinaceae; genus Pinus; species Pinus albicaulis. The sequence goes on along the minus strand of CM076578.1, from coordinate 981,977,439 downwards.
ACCCTTGCATGTGATGGATGAAAATCCATTTCAGAAAACCATTAGAGGAGATGATGTCTTGCATTAAACATTGCCGGAAGAAAAAATTCCAGTTCATATTCTTGAACAAGAGGGCATGGGGATCACTTTTTCATAAAGGGATACAGTTGTTGAGATGTTTCCTACAAACATTGATGAAGAAGAGGGAAACAACATTGTCACATCTAGAGCACATCCAGTGCCTCATGCAGAGGGAAGTGGAGCACATGCTCCATTGAGAGGGATTATTGTATCCTTGCAAGGATTTCCCCAGGATCTCATACATGGAGGTCAAAACACAATCAGTGAGCAACAAGACTGTGCAACATTGCAGCTGGAAGGAGAAGAAAGGGAGGAAGAGCAGCATTAGTTGATAAGGAGCACACACCCTTCTTTATTTCAAAAGGCTAATGCAAGGAAGAGGCAGATTAATTTGTGGAGTGAGGGCAAAAGCAAGGTTTCCCAATCATATATGTAGTCTAATATTGACATTTATGTCTCACTACATGGAGGCATTCCACCTGGGAGGCCACCTGATCTTTAGTTGATGAGAGACATCTTGTCTTTAGGTTCACCACTCTTGGATTTTGGAGAGGTGAAGAGTTTGGAGGAGAAATTTGGCATGGGAGATGTCAAATTAGCAGGCAACAACATGAGTGGAGCTTCACATTCTAGATCACCAGCGCTGTCACTGAGGAGGATTGATCCTTATTGGAGATCTCAGATTTTGGTCGAGTACTCCAAGGATCTTGGTGCATGCATGATTCTTGATGACTCGGATGAAGATGACAGGTACATTGTGGATGATGTGGTCATATATTCCTATGGTATGATCTTCTTGACTAGATCTTCTAATCTCAAGGAGAAATTGTTACATGTAGCACATGACGACTTCCCTTCTATGCACTTTGATGCATATTTCCAGTTGATGGAGGAGTTCACCTGGGAGGGCATCTAGCATGACATATATCAGCATATGGAGAGATGCATAGCCTAGATGGTGATAGAGAGGATGCCACAGCTAGCTTCCTACTCATTGGGAGTGAGGGAGAATTTCCAGTTGAGCCATCTCAGCTCAAGATATCAAGTACATAATGGAGGAGGTATCATTTCATGTTTTTTATTGTACTTATTTCCATTTTTTGAGTAGCATGATATAACAAGAGGAAAAATTTCTTATTGAATATTATATGATGATGTACTTACAGCTACTTGTAGCATTGATATTGGCCATCCTTTTTATGAGTTGTGGGGGACGCCATATGTCTCTTGGTGTGCACCAATGACACCATATTGTGACTTCATGTTTTCATCTTATGAAGTGACTATGGCAACAAACAAGTGTCTAGCAAAGCACTTGTTATTTCTTATTTTGATGGAGGCCAAGGATGCACTGTGCTGGTTCCATGACGGGGACCAAGATTCACTCTCCGGTTGTCACTTGGAAACTTGTTTTTATTGCATCTTACTTCCATGTATTGCTAATGTGTTTTTATTCAAGGGAAGCTTTGTATGGAGAGAAAAATTGATTGGGTGGCATGGTACCCATATGATAGAGCAATAGAAGACTTGTTGGTATGGGGCATGTTGGAGAGGTAAATCCACTCTGCGGACAGAGGCGATCCGTACTAGCCTGGATCGGGTCTAGCAAAAACCGATTCACGCTAAGATGAAAGTTCCTAATTGAAAAATACCAAGATGCGATAAGAATCCTACCTTAAGTCCTATGTTGTTGTCGTTTGTGGAGAATATGGTGCTTTGATCCCTTGCTTTGGCAGTGTTGTGGATGATTTTGTCACCCCCCTAGAGACAGCCTAGAGTTGTTATAGACCAGTGCCTAGGACATCTTATATAGCAGGGAGACACGTAATATAGCTTTGGTTGTCAGTCCAAATGCCTCTCTACTATATCTTGTTAAAAACAAGGAAATTGGATTTTGAATGGGACCATTCTCTCTCAGAAACTGATAAAAAGATTAGAATAATGTAAAAAACATCATGTAACACTTCAGCATGAATGCATCAGACAGTTAAGAGACAGCTTACTGTAAAGAGGGCCGATTCAATTAATATATCACAGAAATCAAATATCAGGAAGTGAGTGCAATGAGGAAACATAAGAAGATATTACTGGCAGAAGGGCGCACCGATTTACGAATCCTTAAGCCACTAATATAGCAGAAAATATGAAAGAGTGAACATGGAACAACATATCACTTCTAGGCCTATTTAAAGCGCTTAACTAATTCCAGAAAGGGCACCACTTAAGATGAATCCTTACTGCAAACTAGTGAGCCACTCGCATTCTAGAACATGATACAAGAAGATAATTTGCATGAAAAGAGATAATGTATTAACACATAAGAAAAGTTACATATTGTGAGATACCAAAGACCAGAATCCTCAATACAGTTATAACCCCTCCTCACTGAGACCCTACGGGCTCTGAAACTTCATACAGAAATATTACAAGATGAATACAGAAGTCTTCTTGCTGCACCATTTACTGACAGAAATCTGGAACCTTTACAATGTCTTTCTTTCTAGCTTTTATAGAAGAGATCGAGAATTCTAGAGGAGGCGGTAGATAGAAAGCATTTAATAACTTATTTTGAATCAAATGACGGAAAATGTTCGCGCCCACACTATGAAACGACTGAATATAAATGTTTGTACTTTACAATTTATTTCTGGAATGAATGCTGGAATCTATCTATACACAAGATATAAATAATAAAATATGAGAACGTTCGGCCATTTTCTGGAGGAGGGAGACCTGCGGCGATAAAACCTTGGGGCGCTTGCTCCTGTACATGGTACTTTCGATCTTCAGATTTTGAATTCAAATTCGGAACCTCTTTCGAGCTGGACCCTGAATTCATTGCTTCTTCATAAATACTCTGTTGCTACATTAATGTTTTCGACTGTCCAAATGCATTCCTTTTAATTTTCTCTCTGGAGAGTTCCATGGATCGAAGTACCTTTCTTTAATGGAGGTCACATCATAGTGACTTCTGGATATTTTCCGCTAATTTTGTTCCCACCACAAGTTCCTGCAAAAACCAAAACTTATTGAATAAAACTGATGACACAGAAGGTGGACACAGTGAGATTGATGGAGGTGATGGCAAAGATATGAGCGGATGATATAACGACGCAGGGAGGAGACTTTTAATGAAAATGCAAAGGTGTGACACATGACCAGAGTATGTGAACAACAGAGAAACTGCGCGTGACATGTAGGCATACAACGAAGAGTGGAGGGCGGGTGCTGATGGCGAGGAAACTCAGAAGACTAACCCTTGGAGGAGTTACGAAGAAAGGACGCGACAAGACAGCGGAATGAAGGCCTTAAAGGTGGGACCCGGAGCGCGTGTCGCAGGATCGCAAGAGGGGAAAATGTGATAAAAGAAGAATGGAATAGCCAAAATTTCGCGCTTGCGCTATGCGATGGGCGTGGTGAGCGCATATCGCAAAAATGAAAAATGCGATGATGGGGATAATGCGCGAGAGAAACTGCGATTTTGCGATGGCGCGATTGTGAGATTTTGTGATAAACACTTAATGGGGCGGTGCTTGGTTATATGCAAAAAGGAGGGCGCGGAGCTGGGAGGCGAAGGGGGCTAGACCTTATATAATCTTTAAAAAGTGGACTTTAGCCCTTTTTAAATGTATTTCTGATGCTGGGAGGGGCAGCGGTGAAAGAGGAAAAGAGACTATGGCCAAAATCCAAATGGGGGGGGCTGATTGGTACAACATCGGCTCCAACTGGGGACGGCATGTTCATCCTCGGGCATGCCGAGAAATCGCAGACCTCAAACCCCTTTGTATCCTCTTCAAAACCTATTAGCTTATTTACATTATTTACACTTCAAAATTGAAATCACCTTTGCTTAAATTATATACATAAATAAATCAGAGCTGCTCTGCCTGGGTCAGTACTGAAAGTAGTGTTTAAGGAATTGTCCATTCACGAGAGCGTCCAACAGATCTCCCTGCAGGTTTTCTAATATGAAAGTATTATTTCTCCCTAGGTTTACTATTTTGAATGGACCGAACCACAGTGGGTTGAATTTGGCATGCTTGCCCTTTTCGGCTCTACGAAGATCCCATCTAAGAACCAGGTCTCCAACTTGAAAATTCCTATCCTTTACGTGCTGATCAAAGACCTTCTTCATTTTTTCCTGATATTCTATTAATCTTTGATCTACCTGATTCCTTATTTCTTCCAACTCTACCAGTTGATTAATTCTTCTAATCATCTCATCTGGTTCTTCCTGGTTTTCCTGCATAAAACGTGCCACCGGCAATGCTAACTGTAGAGGAAACATAGTAGCCCGCCCATATAACAGCTCATAGGGTGATTTGCATGTTTCTCTTTTGCTGGTTATCCTATTCACCCATAAATCAAACTTTAATTGAGAATCCCAGTTTTTCTGATTTTCAGCGATTGTCTTCTTCAGGGCTCTCACCAGGGTTTTATTGGATGACTCTGCTAGACCATTTCCCTGTGGATAGTATGTTGTAGAATGAGTCAGGATGATGTTATATCTGTGGCAGAACTTTACAAACCTGGCAGACTTGAAGGCTTGTGCATTTTCAGTTACGATTCTGGCAGGGCAACCGAACCTAGATATGATATTATCTTCTATAAAATTCATAATTACAGCATCTGTAGCATTTCTGGTAGGTATGGCTTCCACCCATTTTGTGAAATAGTCTGTGGCTGTCAATATCCATTTATGTTGGCCACTTGATGGGGGATGTATCTCTCCTATAAAATCTAATCCCCATTTCTGGAATGGTTCATTTACATGAATAGGGATCAAGGGCAAGGCCACTAATTTCTGCCTTTCTGCAAATCTTTGGCATTTGTCACACGATCTGACCCAAGCAAAAGTATCTGAATGTAATTTTGGCCAGTAAAAACCAGCCTTCAAGATTTTGTGAGTGGTAGCCCTCCAGCTGTAATGTCCTCCACATATGCCCTCGTGAAATCCTGTCATTACATTCTGCACTTCATTTTTTGTGAGGCATAACAGCAGTATACCTAGAGGGTCTCTCCAATAGAGCTGCCCATTAGTAATGACATATTTCTAATATTTCATCCTTACAAATCTGTATTTCTTCTTATCACAACTTGGAGGGCGGCTTAGAGTTAAAATATATTCAACTATTTCTTTGTACCAAGGACTAGTTAGATATTTCACATGTATCTTTTGGGTAGCCATCTCTAGTCCATGCTGCTCTTCTTCTTTTTCTGATTCTTCATTTGCTATCACAAACAGATTGATGCCCAAGGCTTGATGATTTGATTCGGATAGCATCTTGGCAAGTCCCTTTCCTTTGATCAATTTAGTAGGCCTTATATCCAAATCATACTCTTGGATTTTTGCAATCCATCTTCCCCTTCTACCTTCGTTGTCTCCCTGGACCAAAATGTCTTTGACTGCTGTAGTAGGGACATAAGCTGTAATATGAGATTGCAAAACATAAAATCTAAAAGCTTTAAGGGACTTTACCAGGGCATATGCCTGCTTCTCCAATATATTGTATTTCAATTCAGCATCATACAGTACTTGACTGAAGAAGGCTATGGGCTGTTCATATCCCTCTTCATTTTTCTGCAATAACACTCCAGCAATCGTATGAGGGGAAGCAAATGAGAATATCATAAAAGGCTTACTATAGTCTGGTCCCGCTAATACAGGAGCTTCAGCAAAAGCCTGTTTTATCCTTGTAAATGCATCTCTAGACTCCTGGGACCACTTAACTTCATTGTCCTTTTTCAACATATTGGTTATATGCCTAACTATCTTAGCATAGTTAGGAATGAATCTTCTCAAGAAATTAATTCGGCCCAAAAATACCTGTACTTCCTTTTTATTCCTTGGCAAAGGAATGTTGTTTATCACTTCAACTCTCTTAGGATCAATTTTCACACCATATTTAGTCACAATGTGTCCTAAGAGCTTTCCCTCATCTAATGCAAATAGAGACTTTTGGGGATTGAGGGATAGGCCATACCTTCTGCATTTTTCAAAAGTTCTTCTCAAATGCTCAATATGCTCGCCATCATTCTTTGAAAATACTGTGATATCATCAAGGTAAACTACCAAGAACTTGTCCTGTTCTCCAACAAAGGCTATGTCCATTTCCCTCTGAAAAGTAGCTCCTGCATTAATTAATCCGAATGGCATCCTAGCATACATAAAGGTTCCCCATGGTGTAGTAAATGCAGTCTTCTTCTGGTCTTCTGGGAACACGGCTACTTGATTGTAGCCCAAAAATCCATCCATCATTGACATTCTGGATGCTCCCACTACTTTCTGCAGGATGTGATCCATCTTAGGTAGTGGATAATTATCTTTGAGAGACGCCCTGCTCAGGTTCCTGAAATCCACACACAGCCTTATTTCTCCATTCTTCTTTCGAACAGGAACAAGATTCGCTATCCATTCTGAGTACCTCAGGGGCACGATTATCTTAGCTTTCAACAACTTTTTAATTTCTTTTTCAATTGAGGGAAGAAGCAGAGGATTAATCTCCCTGAGCTTCTGCTTGTATGGCTTTGCATCTTCCCTCAATGGAATCTTGTGTTGCATTATATTTACATCAAAAGTTTTTAGGTCCTGATAGGACCAAGCAAAAACATCTTTATAAGATTGAAATAACTTCAAATATTTTTCTTTATAATCTTCTGGGACTTTCTTAGATAATTTGATCATTTTGGGATCAGTAGGAGTACCCAGATTCAAATCTCCCACTTGATCTTCTTCTACTACTTTGTTTGGCTGCATTGGAACATCGTCTTTATTAAATAACCTTTCTAGAGGTACCAACCCTCTAGGTATCACATTACCCTTCAGCTGCAGCACTCTACTTCCTGCTATATTCTCTTCCCATTTATTTTCTGAAATATTTTCAACTTCTTCCTCTTCGTTATCATCAATCTCCATATTGGAGAATTCTCCCACAGTCTCCATAAATCTTTTCATCTGTTCGTCATCTTTGAATACCTGCCAATGCTCAATATTGTCTGGAATGGATGGTCTATACCGTACCTCCACTTCATATCTTAAAAGCGGGTTCTGAGGAGGACGGAAAGTACTGGCAGCTACAGCAAGAGAATCTGCTATTCTGTTTTGCTCCCGGGGCATGAACTGTATGTTGAATGTTGAGAAGAAGTTTTCTATCATGTCCCATACTTCATTTCTGTATGCTCTGAGCCGTGGATGCTTAGTTTGACATTCATTTTTAATCTGTTTGACCACCAGTTCAGAGTCTCCGAACACCTTCAGGCATTGGATGCCCATGTTCCTAGCTGTTTGCAGCCCCAGTAATAGTGCCTCATATTCAGCTACATTTTTTGTAGCTTCATATTCCAGTTTAAAGGACAGTGGTACCCACTTCCCTGTAGGAGAAATCAGCAATACTCCAGCTCCATTACCTTCCCTGGAATTTTCCCCATCAAAATGCAAAGTCCATATTTCTGATTCCTGACTTCCTCTAGGCTGCTCAGCTTGAGTTTGGCCAAAAGGGGGTTCATGAGCATAATTTGGATTTTCTTCTAACATTAAACATGAAAAGTATCCCTCTTTGTTATAAACTGGAGAATTATCTGAGCAGTCAGCCTTAGTTACCATTTTAACAAATCTAGTCTCTTTGTACAACCTCCTCTCTTGCCCTCCAAAAACTGGGACAGTAGCATATGTTAAATCCAATTTAATTGATCCCCCAATCTTTGTACCCCAGGACCTTGACAACAGCATGCCAAAGCGGGCTGGGATATCAGCAACCAAAATGTCCATGACCACACTTTTTGCTGGGATTTGAGCTAAATTGACCACTAAATCTTTTATCATTCCCAAACATTTAACCCTTTTAGAATCAAATGAATATAAATCCTTATATGGCCTTGTAATCTGCAGTCCTAGTTTCTCCATGACAGATAAGGGCATAAGATTATGGGAAGCCCCAGAATCTAACATGCAATTATGTAATAGAAGGTCATGTACGACTAGGGACACATAAAAGGGAGGAGTAGAAGGATCTATCTCCTCGACGTGTGGGCCAAAGACTACCATGGGTATTTCTTCTTGAAGATTTAAACTATCAGGCACGATTGGTATTTCGGGAGGAAGTATAAAAGAAGTAACTTGGGACTGATATACAGGCTGTTTTAACAACTCAGTCAATGGGACAGGAATCTTAATCTTTTCAAGTTCTTTTTGCAAATTGAAAGCCGATGTGGGCTTTTTTATAACTACTTCTTTTGACTCCTTATTTTCAACTGAAGACCTAATCTCTTTTGATATTGGCTCGGTATTAGGAGGATTGACTATTTTTGAGGAAGAAGGAATCTGAATATTAGACTGCAAGGAAGTATTTAGAGGGCTCTTACCTTTCTCCGCGCTCTTCTTTGTTGCTGATTCCTTCTGAGCAGATGCTTCTTCCTGAGGTGGTTCTTCCTCTTGCTCCTGAGTTCTGGTCCTCTTCCTCGAGGATTTGAGATCATATTTGACGTTGAATTGGGCTTCCATGAAATCAGCAAACTGCTTACAGTAATGATCGATCTATGTTTCCTCTTCTTCATCATGCAACGGGCACTCCATATCATCATTATTTGAAAGAGCCATATTTGAACTTTTTAATCCATAAGCTGCGTCTCCAGTGGGGTCATCTGCTGGCCCTTTCAGGTATAAGGGGTGAGGCACCTGGTCCTGTGATTCCTTTGCTTCTCCGGGCAAGATCTGCAATGGTGGCCTTCTATACTAGGGATTGTATCCTCTGTTTGGAGCATTATAACAGTTCTTGGGAGCTGCATTCTTCATCTCCAGTTCCATCTTAACCATCTTATTTACCATTTTACTAATTTCATCCAATTTTTCTGAATCTTTTTCCTGATTGAAAACAGAAATCTCTTCTTTGCCCTTCCTTTTGGTATCTTGTTCAATTTTCCCTTTCAATTTACCAGTGGAGGCAAAGTTCGCTTCTAATTCCAGAGCGTCTGCTTGCGCATAATCTAAATTGGCAGGTTTTCTTTCTCTCAATGCAAAACCAAAATCACAATCAAAGGATGCTATGAAAATTATCTTGGCAGCAACTTCATGAGGCTTCATCTCGGGAGGCAGGCTCAGATATAACTTGTTGAATCTTTTGATGAATTCTGCCACTCCTTCATTTTGTTTCTTCTTCATAGTATTAAATTCAGTGAGACATTGACCATGGTCTTTCTTCTCTCCCCACTTCCTAAGAAAATTATTCTCCATAACGTCCCAGGTGGTTATTGAACGGTTTTCCAATGTCTTAAACCATTTTCTGGCTTCACCTTCTAAAGGCTGCACAAACAACCTCAAGACCACATCCAAATGTTCAACATTCAAGTTCTCCGCGAAAGAGCAGAAGGTCTTGAGATGTCTCTGCGCATCAATCTCATTTTCTCCATTAAATCTCGGCAGAATTTTCAGATAATCCTGTGGCATATCATTCAGTGCTTGAGGTAAGGCCAGAGGCACATATTTGTTCAATAGGAAAGCAGGAACATTGGCCATTGGGGGAAGTGAGGGTTGTACAACAGTCTGAGCAACAAATGAAGGGAGAGGAGTAGGAGGAAGCGGAGTATGAATAACAATGGGAATATATTTCACAGAAGCCTGAGGCGTAGATGGGAATAATTCACGGTTAACAGCAGCTACTTCTGTGACCTCTTTAATTTCTTCAGCCTCGAGAGGAGGAGGAGATTCTCCTTCAATCCAGGCGCTTCCTCTACGTGGAGTCTCTAAACAAAACTCGGGATTTTCTGTTCTAACTTCTTGAGAAGAAGAGGGCGGATAATTTTCAACAGAACACTCGGAATTTTCAGCACGGGCTGACTTCCTCTCCTTCCAGACTCCTTTACGAATGATTTTCTCTGGGTCAGACACGTAAGGTGTTTTCAGTTGGGCTGTATCTGACCTCAAATGCGGCCTACGAGGAGCCAGGACTACCAATAAAAATTTATCGAATAAAGACCAGTGGAGTCGCCAAGGTGAGAGATATGCAACTCTTCAACTCTCTATGCTCACCTGATTAGAGAGTGAAAATAACTTTGTCGAGACCCAGGGAAACTGATATTCTTGAATTTGATCCCCGGAAACGGCGCCAGAAAGATGTCGTGGATGATTTTGTCACCCCCCTAGAGACAGCCTAAAGTTTCCATAGACCAGTGCCTAGGACATCTTATATAGCAGGGAGACACGTAATATAGCTTGGGTTGTCAGTCCAAATGCCTCTCTACTATCTCTTGTTAAAAACAAGGAAATTGGATTTTGAATGGGACCATTCTCTCTCAGAAACTGATACAAAGATTAGAATAATGTAAAAAACATCATGTAACACTTTAGCATGAACGCATCAGACAGTTAAGATACCGCTTACTGTAAAGAGGGCCGATTCAAATAATATATCACAGAAATCAAATATCAGGAAGTGAGTGCAATGAGGAAACATAAGAAGATATTACTGGCAGAAGGGCACACCGATTTACGAATCCTTAAGCCACTAATATAGCAGAAAATATGAAAGAGTGAACATGGAACAGCATATCACTTCTAGGCCTATTTAAAGCGCTTGACTAATTCCAGAAAGGGCACCACTTAAGATGAATCCTTACTGCAAACTAGTGAGCCACTCGAATTCTAGAACATGATACAAGAAGATAATTTGCATGAAAAGAGATAATGTATTAACACATAAGAAAAGTTACATACTGCGAGATACCAAAGACCAGAATCCTCAATGCAGTTATAACCCCTCCTCACTGAGACCCTACGGGCTCTGAAACTTCATACAGAAATATTACAAGATGAATACAGAAGTCTTCTCGCTGCACCATTTACTGACAGAAATCTGGAACCTTTACAATGTCTTTCTTTCTAGCTTTTATAGAAGAGATCGAGAATTCTAGAGGAGGCGGTAGATAGAAAGCATTTAATAACTTATTTTGAATCAAATGGCGAAAAATTTTCGCGCACACACTATGAAACGACTGAATATAAATGTTTGTACTTTACAATTTATTTCTGGAATGAATGCTGGAATCTATCTATACACAAGATATAAATAATAAAATATGAGAACGTTCAGCCATTTTCTGGAGGAGGGAGACCTGCGGAGATAAAACCTTGGGGCGCCTGCTCCTGTACATGGTACTTTCGATCTTCAGATTTTGAATTCAAATTCGGAACCTCTTTCGAGCTGGACCCTGAATTCATTGCTTCTTCATAAATACTTTGTTGCTGCATTAATGTTTTCGACTGTCCAAATGCGTTCCTTTTAATTTTCTCTCTGGAGAGTTCCATGGATCGAAGTACCTTTCTTTAATGGAGGTCACATCATAGTGACTTCTGGATCCTTTCCGCTAATTTTGTTCCCACCGCAAGTTCCTGCAAAAACCAAAACTTATTGAATAAAACTGATGACACAGAAGGTGGACACAGTGAGATTGATGGAGGTGATGGCAAAGATATGAGCGGATGATATAACGACGCAGGGAGGAGACTTTAAATGAAAAAGAAAAGGTGTGACACATGACCAGAGTATGTGAACAACGGAGAAACTCCGCGTGACATGTAGGCATACAACGAAGAGTGGAGGGCAGGTGCTGATGGGGTGGAAACTCAGAAGACTAACCCTTGGAGGAGTTACGAAGAAAGGACGCGACAAGACAGCGGAATGAAGGCCTTAAAGGTGGGACCCGGAGCGCGTGTCGCAGGATCGCAAGAGGGGAAAATGCGATAAAAGAAGAATGGAATAGCCAAAATTTTGCACCTGCGCTATGCGATGGGTGTGGTGAGCGCATATCGCAAAAATGAAAAATGCGATGATGGGGGATAATGCGCGAGAGAAACTGCGCTTTTGCGATGGCGCGATTGTGAGATTTTGCGATAAACACTTAATGGGGCGGTGCTTGGTTATATGCAAAAAGGAGGGCGCGGAGCTGGGAGGCGAAGGGGGCTAGACCTTATATAATCTTTAAAAAGTGGACTTTAGCCCTTTTTAAATGTATTTCTGATGCTGGGAGGGGCAGCGGTGAAAGAGGAAAAGAGACTATGGCCAAAATCCAAATGGGGGGGGATGATTGGTACAACAGGCAGATCACAATTCTCTCGCTCAATGCGATCGAACACCTGCACGTATAAGAAGAAACAAAAAACAAACAAGCGTAAAACCTAATACATGAAATTATGTATCAGTTAGAGAAGATACAACTCATAACATAAAACATGAACATCTGAGTGGAACCATAATCGAAGTCGCTTATTATTAATCAGAACAAAGAAAGATACAACCTGAGCTCTGATGCTGGATCTTCCTTTGGTGGGTCGACAGAGGAGTATGTTTCGGTAAATCTCTTCAGGAAAAAGACAAGTCTCTCTCTCTTCGGTTGTCTGACAATAATCTCCTTACAATGATTCAACTCTATTCAGGCTAACTTGCAAAGGGAAAATGACAAGCTTATATAGATGGTGGAAGGGGAGTTGGGATCCCTACAATGGTGGGATTGGCCCTATCCTCAAGGAAGCTTCCATGATAGGTGCAAAACCACTTCCCCTACATGGAGATCTAGAGCCAAACCTCCCAACTCATTTTAGAGACTCGTCCAGGAGTTGTTTGGAATCAAACTTCCACCATTTTTTTTAAAAAAACACTCCTTATTAAGCCCGGTGTGGGTGGTACACTGGGACAGAGCGCCAGTTGGCGTGCCCTCTTTGGTGGATTTCCCCCATTGGCACGAGGGCTGAACTGGCTAGTCATGCCAAGGCTAAAAAGGCTATTTTTAGGGCTTTTTAAAGGAAATTGTCTTTAGGGGAATTATTGTCCTTGTCAAGGGGGATGCCATGAAAGTGGTTTCAGGTCATGCCACTTCTCATAGGTCATGGAGTAAGCCCTCCAATGTGTGGGACAGGGGATTTCAAGGACGGTGACAAATTACTGTGTAACAAATGCCCCCTAAAGCATGAGGCCTGAAAGAGAGAGAGGGGTGAAATGCTTTACGAGAACGCGCTCAACTGAAAACACTGTTGTCAAAAAACCTGCGTAGACAAATACAACTGATATCTCAAATACATGATATATAAGTGGCATGGATGTAGCCATCCGTAATAGAGGATACAAAAATCAAGATCCAAGGCATGGACGCAACCATCTAGTAAGGATCGATAAATAGACTCAGATATGGTCGAAACCATCCAATCAATGAGTCATGTAACCAATCATAATAATTCACAAAATCGTAGCCTGGATTCTAACAGAAAAAATCCAGAGTCTTGTGCTCCATCTTGACCTGGACAAAGTACAATTTCAAGAATGTGAATAAGTGAGCTGAGGTCGAACATGCAAGAACATTGTTTGATTACCAGCCAATGATAAAAGTTGTTAACAGACTCGAGAGGAACCACCAATAATGACAATGGCCCTCAAGGTACTATAGGTACAATCCATAGAATGTAAACAATGAGCTGGCGTCGAACACCCGTAGAATCATCCGATCGAAGGCCAATGATGAAAACCTTGCGTCGAATGCAAAGAACCTACCATTGAGGCATGTAGGCTCCAAGGTACCGAAAGGGAGTCTCTAGATCAGCTTCCTGGATAATGAGCTGAAGTCGACAGGAAGTGACCTTGATCGAAGGTGGGCCATAGTGTTCCCCACATCATTGATGCAAGACAGAGTAAAATATTTTTTGTGAATCAGGACCAGATGAGAATCAGAGGAAGGTTGAAACTTACAGAGGTCAACTTCTCTTGAACATATCGGCGGCACGAGAGTGTATTTGGCAGTATTTGACATAAAAAGATTAGAATTCATGATGATGAGGCAAAGAGTAGATGAGAGGTCAAAAAGGATTACCCAAACCCACGGAGGCAAACAGAGAGTGAGATGAGATTCCCCCAACCGGACACGAATGCAGATAAGTGCCATGTTCAAGAGCGACATACTGCTGACACGACGATGATACTGGTTCCATTTTTTTCCCCACCATTTCTGGTGAGTACCTCTTTATTTTTACATAAGCTTGAAGAGGATACCATATGTTTATCATATAATTCCATCCTTCGGACGAATCCATCCTAGTACATTTAACGAGCCCTAGGAAGGAGAAACTCGAATATCATCATTACGACTGAATCTGATGTCATCAGGGTTTAACGAGTCTGAGAAAGGAAGAACTCGATGTCTTTTCATGCTTAGAGAGTTTGAAAAGACAGCATAAAAGTAAACTCCAATGGTCCCTTTTCGTAAATAGTTCCTCAGATCTGAAAAGGTAGAAAACTATGTCTGAGAAAACCTCCTAGTCACAATAGGCTAGGGTATTCCTTTTTCGTAAATAATCTATCCCAACCCGAAAAAGGGGTAAAGGTATACTGGGTAGATTTTGTTTCGTAGCCACTTTAACGAGATTGAAACAACAAGGGTCTCGACAATATTTTCATGTTTAGACAGTCAGAAAAGAGCTGAACTTTGACTCCTCCTGGAGAACAAATAATGGTTAAGAGGATGGCTAACAAAGACCACTCATCGCAGCGGTTCCTCAGGAATGGGTAAGACAACCAAGTGAAGGCATATGATCGGCCAAGAAGATAGTGATGATGGAGTGAGAAAAACAAGGCTCATCTGGCAAAGATAGGCTGATAATATGGCAATCACAAGAGGTAAAATGGGAAAGGTATCATTTTTACACAAGCTTGAAATCAGGAAAATCTGCTTGAAGTTGGTTTCATTTTTACACAAGCTTGAAACAAAGATAAAATATGCTTGAAACTGGTTTCATTTTTACACAATCTTGAAATGGAAACAAACTATGCTTGAAAAAGTGAGCATGGCCCCCAGCATGGTGACTCAATTCGAGGTACATGCCCCCCAAGCTTCAGTCCATATGAAAGGCAGATGGAGTGAAGGTTCAAGTTATGAGATCTAAGAAAGACTCGACTGGGATTTTACGAGATCTGATCAAAGACTCGAATTGAACAAGAACGTGTTTCATTATTTTAACGAGGTTGACACATTGAAAGAACTATCCTTGGGACACCTTGTTTCATGGTTTAAGGAGCTTGGCACAAGACAAGGAACTCTGCTTTGACAACCTTGTTTCATTTTTTAAGAAGCTTGACACAAGACAAGGAACTCTGCTCCAACATACCTTGTTTCATTTTTTAAGTAGCTTGACACAAGGAAATGAACTCTGCTTCGACGAGCTTATTTCATTTTTTAAGGAGCTTGAAACAAGAAAACGAACTATGCTCCAATGACCTTGTTTCATTTTTTAACGAGCTTGACACAAGAAAAGAACCCTACTCCGACCGACCTCATCATAATGAAAAATAAGTCATCGCTTCCAATATTTCCACTCCCGATGGAAGGAAAACATCTCGAAAATCAAGACCCAATGCCCCCAGCACACTATGCATGACGACATTGTCACTGAGTATAAGCACCGGGTAGGTAGCCACATAGTTGACCTACAGTGGGGTAGATACAATGGGGGGATAAAAACTAGGAAGGGATGATGGTGAGCCAGTTGCCACATCAGGACCAAAGAACGAAAGTTGATCAATGGTCATGATCCGTCCTTCATGTGGAAAATAGACCACACGAAAAAGGGAGGAGACAAGTGCTCCCATGGCATAGGTGTAATCGCGCCCCAAGAGAAGATTGAAATCCAAGGAGCCTGGAACAACCATCACGTCTATATGGACAGTTTTACCTCCCAAAGTAACAGCTAACCTTGGAAGGATCCCTAACAATTAACTAGTTCTTCTGTTAAATGCCAACAGATTCTGCGTAACAGGCACAAGCGGCGGCGAACCGAAATCTTGCCAATTAGTTGAGGATAAAATAATAATAGATGTGCATTCATCTATAACAGTGCTAGGTACAACCATACAAGAGGTTTGTATTTTTATCTCAAAAGGCACATAAGACAGAAGGTGGTATCATGCAAATCGACTCCAGTCAAAGAAAGCGACCAAACTACTCGGAGGGGCTACCATCGAACTGAGATGGTATTCCCCTAGTGTTACGGAAGAAGAAGAAGCATCCTCCATGACCTCCATATCGAAGGCGGGAGGAGTATCCTCTAGGACCTCCATCATGGGAGGTGGAGGAGCGGCTTCTTGAGGTATAGGGACAGGAGAATCTTTCTCCAAGTCGGAGGAATCTGAAGAAACAAGAAGAACCTGAGGGATGTGAGGTCCACTCTCAACAAAAAAGACCTGGTGCTCCACAGATGGGGCCAGTTCAACCGATCCCACAACCAATGGTTGGTTAGGGATGGATTCATGAATTTGAATTTTCGAGGGAGAGGGATCAACCAAGGATGACTCTTGACCAATCGTAGGATCAGCAGGTGGAGGACTCAAAGAAATCCGATTATAACCAGCTGGAAGGCATGGTGTAGAACTGGTCGAGTTGTCCAAAACTCTCTTGGCTTCATCCATATACAGACAAAGGTGAATGGCATGGTTCCCTTCACACAACTTACAGGGATTGGCAAGCTTACCCTGCTTCTTAAGAGTTTTACCAGCACTAGCTAAAGACATGCCCCCAAATTTACTCCCGGAAGCCAAAGGCAACAGCGGATGACCATTGGACCATGCTTCGAGCACCTTGGAAATGCCAGGGCAATCTCGAAGAATATGGTCTCCTGTGCACAACATGCAAGGGAACTTGACTTTCCGTTAAGGGTTGGAAGGTTTATCAAGAGGAGATGTTTTAGAAATAGTAGCTACAACCTTAGCCTCTCTCTTATCAAACTTCTTCTTATTTGTCTTCTTCTTCTTCTTCTTAGCCACCTGGTTACTCGAATCCAGACTTTCAGCAGGCGAAGTAGAAGTGGAGGACGCAAAAAAAAACGAGGAAGGGGAGAGGTCCACCTTGGAATCAACAAGGCATTTTTTAGGTGGAGGAACTGATTGAACAGTAGTTAGGAAATTCGGGACCACAGAGGTTGAAAACAACCAAACAGGCAACCCAACAGTTAACCCAGGAAGGGACAACGTTGCCATATAAGGAGCACCAACATTCCCAAAAGGAGGAAAATGACCAGGATTCCCATCAGAGGGGATTCCTTGGTTGGTGAACTCTGGAAAAGTTTCCATCGGAGACAACTCAAAACAACACCCTAAGGAAACTAACTTTAACCAAGAATATTTTTTAGGCAGTTAATTTTTAAAACATTGAAACCAGACTCTACAGTTTCATATTTTAAGAGTCGTGAAATAGGAAAAAGGTGACTCTATCTCTTTCAGATTGGAAACAAGCGTGAAAGGACAAGCGCTTGATGATCTTTTCAAATTTAATGAGTCAGAAAAGATCTAAATGACTACTCTGGAACTATAGGCAAAAGGGTGTACTAGATATCCGTGAACTGCAATATACACCTTGGTTTAAGAAAATGAAAGAGAAATCAACCAAGTACTTGACGTACATGCAGGCAATATCCCCGATTATTGTGTCTTGTGTATCACGGGTATAAGGCAGCATACTTGGATTCCTACGGATAAAGGATAACAACCTAGTGGGGTCTCCCTTTATATACACGACGGTACGAGGAGTACAAGTTTGTACTAGCACTGTTTAAATCCAAGAGGTGAATGATAGCTAATAGGTTTAACGGCGTCGGAACACGTCACTAGCCTAGACCTATAAATATTTCGTTAATGTTTCAATGCTTCCTTAAGGATAATTGAATAAATTTTAGATTTGATCTTCAATTATGTTTCAATTTTCAGGCCCTACCGAATGTCATCCGACAATCTCATATATGCAGCTATATGAGAAAATAAAACTTTTCAATTCGATGAATGCTATCTAGTTAAGGGAAGAACTTCAAACAATGATGCAACAAACATCAATACTAAAAACGAAAATTTTCCAAACTAGATGGCTTTCACTAATCAAAAGTAATCTCAAACATTCAACGATGCAAATAATGCAATGTAATCTATGCAAAATTCTCTTTTTGAAAAATATGCAATTGTAATCTATGCACAATTTCCTTTTTATTTTGAAATGATAAGAATGCACTCAATGCATTTTCCGATGAAATGAGAATCTACTTAATGCATAATTTAATGAAAGAGAATGCACTCGATGTGATTTTTAGCTTTCAATCATTAAACAATGTGATCTAAGTTCAATGATAAATCTCAAAAAAACACTTTCCAATGCAATGTCATCTAATGCATTTTAACAAAAGAAAACTTTGAGGTGAAAACTAAATAAATGCAAATCTTCTTAATGAAGGACAAATGCAAAAGGGATGCAAAAAAACACTAAGAATGCAATCATTGTTTCAAAACACTTTGTAACAAAATTCCTGAAAAGGTGACAAGACATATGAGGTCAAACACAAAGAGGACTTCCAAAGCATGGGAACAAAACAAGGCATTCATTCCCTTTTACATCAAGCAATCATGGCAAGAAGACATTTCAGCTGAACAATGAGCAATGTAATCTATGCTCATACAGAGAAAATACCGGAAGGGAAAGACACACTAGTGAAGGATTTAGGGAAAAAAATTTCAATTTTCACACACCCTAAAATTGGCACAATTTTTGGGGGTGAAACTAGCGCTAACTGGGGCGACTTGCTCACTAACAACTAGCACCAATGGCAATTGGCGTGGGTTGCTAACTAACAACAAGTGCCAACGCCTAAAAATGAAAAAACAAAGAATTTCTCCCAACTAAGACCAGACTCACCACTTCAAGAAAAATCTAAAACAAACCCAGAAGCAAAGTATTGACCAAAAGAAACTTCTAAACAAGGGAAAACCCTAGCACCTATAGGAGATGGTGTGACTGTCTGGCTCTAATCCGCGCCAGACAGAGGATGGCATGATTATCTGGCTATAATCTGCGCCAGATAGGGGATGGCACGAGTGATGTATTGGCAACCTGTGCCAATGGGCATGACTGTCAGGGTGGAAACTGCGCCAATCAAGCCAACCATGAAAAGATGAAAATTTCAGAAAAGCAGAGGTTAGATCTGATCCTCTGGGGCTGAACAGAGGTTTTACACTAGAAAAAAGTGAACCAAAAAATTTGATCAAGCAGACAATGACCAAAATCAACTGAAAAGACAAGACAAACTCCAATCAATGTCTCCCCAGTGGAGTTTCCAGTTTGTTGGAGAGGTAAATCCCCTCTGCGGACAAGGGCGATCCCTACTAGCCTAGATCAGGTCTAGCAACAACCGATTCACACTAAGACGCAAGTTCCTAATTGCAAAAGACCAAGATGCGATAATAATCCTACCTTAAGTCCTACGTTGTCATCGTTTGTGGAGAAGATGGCGCTTCCATCCCTTTTTTTGGCAGATCAAAATTATCTCGCTCAATGCCATCAAACTCCTGCACATACAAGAAGAAATGAAAAAAAAAAGCATAAAACCTAATACATGCAATTATGTATCAGTCAGAGAAGATACAACTCATAACATAAAACATGAACATCTGAGTGGAACCATAATCGAAGTCACTTATTATTAATCAGAACAAAGAAAGATACAACCTGAGCTCTGACGCTGGATCTTCCTTCGATGGGTCAATAAAGGAGTACGTCTCAGTAAAGCTCGTCAGGACAAGGACAAGTCTCTCTCTCTTCGGCTGTCTGACGATAATCTCCTTACAATTGATTCAGCTCTATTCAGGCTACCAAGACTACTAAGGCTCAACCATTCAGCCCCTTCATCAATGGAAGATGGCTATATTTATAGAGGAGAGGAGGAAGTTGGGATCCCTACAATAGTGGAAGGGAGGCCTTATCCAAAGGAGGACGGCTGTGGTTATTCAGTCGAAACCACTCCTCATGACTCATCCATGAAGTTGTTGTAATCGAAACTTCACCTCTTTTTTTAAAAAAAATTCCATAAGCAGATTGGCGCGGGTGCTTAACTAGGACAGAGCGCCAACTGGCATGGGCTCAGTGTTAATTTTCCTCATTGGCACGAGGACATAACGGGCTACCAGCACCAAGGCAAAAACAAGTGTTTTTAGGGGTCTTCTCAAGAAATGATCAACAGAAGGAATGTTTTCCTCATGGAAAGGGATGCAATTATGGTATTTACAAGGCGTGACACTGCTTATTGATCACATAAATGACCCTCTAATGGGAAATATGGGGATTGCAATGACGGTGAAAAATTATTGTGTAACAGGGCATCATACAAGTTGACCTTCATGATCTTACTCTATGGCTTGTATGAGGGAGAGATGAGGCAGCAACAAAATTTGTTGCTATGGTTACACTTGGGAGAGTATGGGAAAAATACTTCCCATAGTTTTCATGATATTTCTGAAGTGAAGAAAGGCACATTCATGGTGAAAGGAGGCTACCCTTCAGTATTGAAGGATCATGAGAGACTTCCATGCTAGAAGATGATCTTCTCACATAGCAGCATGATGGTGGATGGCTTTGGCATGTGGAATTTCAAAGGGAGAAGTCATGGAGACTTATTCTTAAGGCCTACATCGCTATCACATAGGAGCATGTTATCATAGATGAAACATTCCAAGGAGAGGAGTTATTCCTTCTTCTTGCAGATTATTATGAGGAGATTCTCATGGGAGGAATCATTGGAGGGTCTCACTTTCATACAACTCACTATGTATGGTAGGGAATGCATTTATGTACTTGTTGATTACTCCATTGAGTATTTTTACTTTCCCACCATGTTTGAATAGTGCATTGCTCCTCAAAAGAGTAAGAGTATTTTTGGGTTTGATGGTCACTTTAGGGCCAATGTTTATGATGATAATAACCCATCTATACATGACTTTGGGCAAGTTTATTATTATCTTATATATGTACAGCTGGTATACATTTATGCTTACTTCCCCATGTTGGGAGAACATACATATCCAGCTTGTAACTTGTTGCAGGAACACTTGCCATATGAAATTATCAAGCAGCAGTTGGGAGAACTGCATTGTATCCACCAAAGAGACCATATGTATCATCCAAGATTGCACAAAACCTTCAACCATTTTCTGATTTGGATGCCATGTGATGATGATGTGCCATTCATCTTGAATGGGATGGTTTGGGTTGGCATGACTCATGATTTTCGGGGTAGAGTCCTTGGAGGCTCAATCTTCTTCTTGCCATTGGAGGGAAATCATGTTTCAACCCAAGATCATCATGCCCTCTACACTTATCATGAGTGGAGAGGAGGAAAACGTGGGATAAGCCCTCTTTCCTATCATGTACATTCATTCAGCCCACCTTCATTTCAGGAGCACAAGGTGGAGGAGACGGTTCATGAGTTACCATGTTGGAGGGTGATTCACTTCATTGAGATGATAGCATGGGTGAGGGAGGCACTCATTCACCATGTTGGTCATCACTCCTAATTTGTGGAGGCCATGAGATAGCTGGCAGGTTTCCATTCACACTTTCCACCTTTGATTGATGCAGACACTTTGGTTGTGCACACTTGGGAGGGAGCATTGGATGACAGAGTATTTGCAGATTCTCTCAATGTAGTGATGAAGGCTATTTATGGGAGGCCACATGAGGAGGAGGGGAGATATTTTTCTCTCCTTATGCATTTTCTTGAGGACAAGCAAAGATTTTGGAGGGGAGGACTGTAATGTTCCCAAAATTCTAGCTTCCAAGCTAAATGGAACATTAGAGTTAGCAGCAGCTGTAGCTGGTAAATAAATGGGTACAAAAGCCCATAATTATCCTAAGGAGGATAAAAGCACTCCAAGTGTGAAAGGAGACACTCTTTCTAGCTCAATAAGACACCTCCATGTGTGAACAGGGTTAAATTGAAGCTGCTTTGACTAAGTCAACAACGCAGTTTTAGTGGAGGAGGAATCTTAGGATGGATAACAAAATTTTGGGGGGAAATGTAACTTGGGTTAGAAGTAACCTAAGTGAGTGGGGAAAAGGGAAATAAAACTCATATCTTATTTAAGGAAGATTATGGTAGCATTATTCATCATCTTGTAGTTTATTATTCTTGGCTTCCAAGAATTGTTGTTGCTTTGATGCTTAGCAAAATTGCAGTGTTGTTTAGCACTGGGTGTTCCCAGGCAAGAATCCCACCTCTTTCCTTTGAGGCGATTATTGGGAGAGTTTGTATTCATCATTCCACATCAGGTTATCAGGCCAAGATTCAGCCATCTTTATCAACACAACTTTTCCGGATAATGTGCAGTGTTGCTGGGTGCAGCAGTGGAAGGGATTGGAATCCCGTCTTCTAAGCTAGTTTCTCATTGGAGGAAGGTTTCCTTCACTTTAGAGATATGTTTGGAGAGGTCCAGAGCTTATTTTAGACCTGTGGTATCATACCACACATTTCCCATACATTCCCAGCGTTTTTTCTGCTAGGGAATGAAATATTTTGGAGGCAGTGTTCATTGCATGGTTTGGTGGCTCCGTTGCTGAGTTTCCTTATGATTGAAAGGTTCATACTTTAATGGGAGGAAGACCTTGAAGGATACACATAATATCAGACATATTTAAGCCTTTTAAACTCATGTGCTTAAATTTTTCAGTGGTGTTTCAACGATTTTCTGAATATCACATTTTGTATGCAGAGTGTTTGATAATAAACCCTTGCCGGGTTCTCTTGTATTTTGTATGAGGAGACTAGATCTCTGTACTTCAGCATTATTCATTAATATATGAGTAGATCTATTGTTCTCCCATATTTTTGTGTTAAAATCCTCTTTATACTACGCAATCCACTGATGCAGCAACTCCGGTAAAATGCAGTTTTGGGGTTTTTAGTCATTTTTCAGCTACACTAGTGTGGGAGGTCTGTTTAACCCACCTAGTTCCATTTCTTTCTGATCTCCTCTTGTATTTACATGATACATAGATGTATCCATGGGATCCAAGTGATTATTTAAATTTTTTATTTCATATGTTACTGGGAATTTTTTTTAATGCATGATTGATGAGCAGTCCTGAAAAAGGAACATTACTGTTAAGGTTAAAGTATGGTTAAGGTAAGGTTAAGGTTAGGGTTTAGTTAGGTTAAGGTTAAGATTAAGGTTAAGGTTAAGTTTATGGTTAGGGGGGTAAGGTTATGGTTAATTTTAGGGTAAGGTTAAAGGTTAAGGTTAAGGTTGCAGTTAAGTTTAAAGTTAAGGTTAAGAGTAAGGTCAAGGTTAAGGGTAAGGTTAAGGTTAAGGTTACAGGTTTTGTGAGGTTAAGTTTATGTTAAGGATAAAGTTAGGTTAAGGTTAACGTTAAGGTTAAGTTAAGGTTAAGGTGAAGGTTAGGTTAGGTTAGGGTTAGGTTAAGGTTAAGGTTAAGGTTAGGTTAAGATAAGGTTAAGTGTAAGGTTAAGATAAGGTTAAGGTAAAGGTTAGATTAAAGTTAAGGTTAAGGTTAACGTTAGGTTAAGGTGAAGATTAAGGGTAAGGTTAAGGTTAAGGTCAAGGTCAAGGTTAAGGTTAAGTTAGGTTAAGTTTACAGTCAAGGTTAAGGTAAATTTGAGGTTAAGGTTACGGGTTTAGTCAGGTTAAGGTTACGGGTTTAGTTAGGTTAAGGTTAAGGTTATGGTTAAGGGTTTAAGGTTAAGGTTAACATTATGGTTATGGTTAGGGTAAAGTTAAAGGTTAAGGTTAGCTTAAGGGTAAGGTTAGGGTTAAGGTTAAAGTTAAATCTAAGTTTAAGGTTAGGTTATAGTGAAGGTTAAGGGTAAGTTCAAGGTTAAGGGTAAAGTTAAGGTTAAGGTTAAGGTTACGAGTTTAGTAAGGTTAAGGTTAAGGGTAAGGGTAAGGGTAAGGTTAAGGTTAAGGTTAAGGTTACGGTAAGGTTAAGATTAAGGTTAAGGTTAAGTTAAGGTTAAGGTTAAGGTTAAGGTCAAGGTCAAGGTTAAGGTTAAGCTAGGTTAAGGGTAAGGTTATAGTTAGGTTACGGTTAAGGTTAAGGTTAGGTTAAGGGTACGGGTTTAGTCAGGTTAAGGTTAAGGTTAAGGTTATGGGTTTAGTCAGGTTAAGGTTAAGGTTAAGGGTTTGGTGAAGGTTAGGGTTATGGTTAAGGTTATGGTGAAGGTTAAAGTTAAGTTAAGGTAAGGTTAAGGTTACGGGTTTAGTCAGTTTAAGGTTACGGTTAAGGTTAAGGTTAGGGAAAGGTTAAGGTTAAGGTTAAGGTTAAGGTTAGGTTATAGTGAAGGTTAAGGTTAATACAATGTTAACGGTAAGGTTAAGGTTAGGGTTAGGTTATAGTTAAGGTTATGGTTAGGGTAAGGTTAGGGTTAGGTTATATTAAGGTTAAGGTTAAGGTTACGTTAGGTTAAGGTTAAGGTTAGTTTAAGGTTAAGGTTAAGATTAGGGTAAGGTTAAGGTTACATGTTTAGTAAGGTTAAGGTTAAGGGTAAGTTTAAGGTTAAGGTTAAAGGTTTGGTCAAGGTTAGGATTAGGTTAATTGTAAAGTTAAGGTTAAGGTTAGGTTAAGGTCAAGGTCAAGGTTATGGTTAAGGTTAAGGTCAAAGTTAAGGGTAAAGTTAGGGTCAAGGTTAGGATTAGGTTATAGTTAAGGTTAAGGTTAGGTTAAGGGTAAAGTCAAGGTTAACCTTAAGCTTCCCATAACCTTAACCTTAACCTAACCCTTAAGGTTAAGTAAATGTTAAGGTTAAGATACGGTTAAGGGTACAGGTTTAGTAAGTTTAAAGATAAGGTTAAGGTTACGTTAACGGTAAATTCAAGGTTAAGCTTAGGTTAAGGGTAAGGTTAGGTTAAGGGCAAGGTTAAGGCTAGGTTAAGGTTAAGGTTAAGGGATTGGGAAGGTTAAGGTTAAGGTTAAGGTTAAGATAAGGTTAAGGGTAAGGTTAAGGTTAAGGTAATGTTAAGATAAGGTTAAGGGTAAGGTTAAGGTTAAGGTTAAGGTTAGGTTAAGTTTAAGGTAAGGTTAGGTTAGAGGTTAAGGTTAAGATTAGGTTAGGTTAAGGTTAATATAGGGTTAATGTTAAGGTTAACTTAACTTTACCCTTAAGGTTAAGGTTACGTTAAGGTTAAAGTCAAGGTTAAGGTTAGGATAAGTTTAAGATAAGGTTAAGGTTTAGGTTAAGGTTAGGTTAACATTAACCTTAACCTTAATCTTAAACTTAACCTTATGCCTAACGTTAACCTTAACTTTACCCTTAACCTAACCTCAACCTTAACCATACCCTTAACCTTATCTCAATCTTAACCTTAACCTTACCCTTAACCTTCACCTTAACCTTGACTTTACCCTTAACCTTAACATTAACCTTAACCTTAACCTAACCTTAACCTTGACCTTAACTATAACCTAACCCCAACCTTGACCAAACCTTAACCTTAACTTAAACTTTACCTTAACCTTAACCATCCCATGACCTTAAACGTAACCTTAACTATAACCTAACCTTAACCTTGACCTTAACTATAACCTAACCCTCACCTTGATCAAACCCTTAACATTAACCTTAACATTGACCTTAACCTTAACCTTAACCTTAACATTACCCTTAACCTTAAACTTAACCTTGACCTTAACTATAACCTAACCCTAACCATAACCAAACCTTAACCATAACATAACCTTAACCTTGACTTTACCCTTAACCTTAAACTTACCCTTAACCTTACCACTAACCTTAACCTTAACTTTAACCTAACCTTAACCGTAACCTTATCCCTATCTTAACCTTAACCTAACCTTAACCTTAACCTTAACCTTAACTATAACCTAACCTTAACTTTGACCTTAACTATAGCCTGATCCTCACCTTGATCAAACCCATAACATTAACCTTAGCCTTAACCTTAACCTTAACCTTAACCTTGACCTTAACTATAACCTAACCCTAACCTTAACCAAACCTTAACCTTAACGTAACCTTAACCTTGACTTTACCCTTAACCTTAATCTTACCCTTAACCTAATCTTAACCTTACCCTATCCTTAACCCTAACCTTAACCTTAACCTTAACCCTAACCTTAGGGTTAAAGTTATGGGTAAGGTTAGGGTTAGGTTATAGTTAAGGTCAAGGTTAAGGTTAGGTTAAGGTTAAGGTCAAGGATAAGTTTACATTAATGTTAAGGGTTTGTTTAAGGTTAAGGTTACGGTTAATGTTACGGTTAAGGTTAAGGTTACATTAAGGGTAAAGTCAAGGTTAAGGTTAAGATAAGGTTAAGGTTAAGGTTAGGTTAAGGTTATGGATAGGTTAAGGTTAAGTTAAGGTTAAGGTTAAGGCTAAGGGTTTGGTCAAGGTTAGGATTAGGTTATAGTTAAGGTTAAGTAAAGGTTAGGGTTAAGGTTAAGTAAAGGTTAAGGTTAGGTTAAGGGTAAATTAAAGGTTAAGGTTAAGGTTAGGTTCTTAGTTAAGGTTAAGGTTAGGGTAAAGGTTAAGGTTAAGGTTAAGGGTTTTGTCAAGGTTAAGGTTAGGTTAGAGTCAATGTCAAGGTTAAGGTTAGTTTAAGGTTAAAGTCAAGGTTAAGCTTAAGCTTAAGGTTAGGGTAAAAATTCAGGCTAAGGGTAAGGTTAAGGTTAAGGTTAAGGTTAGTTTAAGGTTAAGGTTAGGTAAAGGCTAAGGTTACAGGTTTAGTGAGGATAATGTTAAGGTTACGGGTTTGGTTAAGGTTAGGTAAAAGTTAAGGTTAAGGTTAAAGTTAAGATTAGGGTTAAGGTTCAACTTAAGGTTAAGGGTAAAGTTGAGGTTAAGGTTAAGGTTATATTTAAGCTCAAGGTTAGGTTAAGGTTAAGGTTAGGTTAAGGTTAAGGGTTTGGTCAAGTTTAGGGTTAGGTTATTGTTAAGGTAAAGGTTAAAGTTAGGTTAAGGTTAAGGTCAAGTTTAAGGTTAGGTTAAGGTTAAGTAAAGGTTAAGGTTAAGGTTATGGTTAAGGTTAAGGTTAATGTTAAGGGTTTCGTCAAGGTTAGGGTTAGGTTACAGTTAAGGTCAAGTTTAAGGTTTGGTTATAGTGAATGTTAAGGTTAAGATAAGGTTAAGGTTAAGGTTAAGGTTAAAGTTAGGTTATAGTTAAGGTTAAGGTTATGGTTATGGGAAGGTTAAGGGTAAGATTAAGGTTAAGGTTACTTTAAGGGTAAATTTAAGGTTAAGGTTATAGTTAAGGTTAAGGTTATGGTTATGGGAAGGTTAAGGGTAATGTTAAGGTTAAGGTTAAGGTTACGTTAATTGTAAACTCAAGGTTAAGTTTAGGTTAAGGTTAAGGTTAAGGGTGAAGGTTAAGGGTAA
Source organism: Pinus albicaulis (assembly GCA_034641835.2). Classification (NCBI taxonomy): domain Eukaryota; kingdom Viridiplantae; phylum Streptophyta; class Pinopsida; order Pinales; family Pinaceae; genus Pinus; species Pinus albicaulis. The sequence continues at coordinate 981,950,194 of CM076578.1, read as the reverse complement.
GGTTAGGTTAAGGTTAAGGTTAAGATTTTGGTCAAGGTTGAGGTTAAGGGTTAGGTAAAGGTTAATGTTAAGTTAAGGGTAAATTCAAGGTTAAGGTTAATATTAGGTTATGTGTAAAGTTAAAGTTAAGGTTAAGGTTATGAGTTTAGTCAGGTTAAGGTTAATGTTAAGGTTACAGGTTTAGTCAGGTTAAGGCTATAGTTATGGTCAAGGTTAAGGTTAAGGTTAGGTTAAGTTTAACCTTACCCTTACCTTAACGTAACCCTTAACCTTAACCTTACCCTTGACCTTGACCTTAACCTTAACATTAACTTTACTAAACCGGTACCCTTAACCTTATCTTAGCCTTACCTTAACTATAACCTTGACCTTGACCTTAACTATAACCTAACCCTAACCTTGACCAAACCCTAACCATAACCTTAAGGTTATGGTTAGGTTAATGGTAAGATAACCCTTAACCTTAACTTACGGGTTTTGTTAGGTTAAGGTTAAGGTTAAGGGTTTGGTTAAGGTTAGGTTAAGGTTAAGGTTAAGGGTAAGGGTTTGGTCAAGGTTAGGGTTAGGTTAGGGTTATGTTATAGTTGAGGTTAAGATAAGGTTAAGGTTATGGGTAAAGTTAAGGTTAAGGTTAGGGTTAAGGTTAGGGGAAGATTAAGGTTAGAGGAAGGTTAAGAAAAGGTTAAGTTTAAGGTAAGGTTAAGGTTACAGTTAAGTTAAGATTAATGTTAAGGTTTTGTTAAGGTTAGGGTTAGGTGATAGTTAAGGTTAGGTTATAGTGAAGGTTAAGGTTAAGGCCCCTAACATTAAGCCTAACCTTACCCTTACCCTAAACCTTATCTTTCGTTAAGCATAACCATAACCATAACCTTAACCTTAACCTAAACTTAACCTTACCCTTAACCTTATCTTAACCTTAACCTTCACTATAACCTAACCTTAACCTTAACCTAAGGTTTAGGTTAAGGGTGAAGGTTAAGGGTAAGGTTAGGTTAATGTTAAGGTTAAGGTTTTGGTCAAGGTTAAGGTTAAGGGTTAGGTAAAGGTTAAGGTTATGTTAAGGGTAAATTCAAGGTTAAGGTTAATATTAGTTTAGGGGTAAAATTAAGGTTAAGGTTAAGGTTAGGTTAAGGTTATAGTTAAGGCTAAGGTTATGGTTATGGGAGGGTTAAGGGTAAGTTTAAGGTTAAGGTTAAGGTTGCGTTAAGGGTAAATTCAAGGTTAAGGTTAGGTTAATGTTAAGATAAGGTTAAGGTTAAGGTTAAGGGTTATAGTTAGGTTAAGGCTAAGGTTAGGTTATAGTGAAAGTTAAGCTTAAGGTTAAAGATAAGGTTAGGTTAATGTTAAGGTTAAGGGTTAGCTCAAGGTTAAGGTTACGTTAAAGTTAAAATAAATATTAAGGTTAATATTAAGTTAGGGGTAAAGTTAAGGTTAAGGTTAAGGTTATGGTTTTAGTTAGGTTAAGGTTAAGGTTAAGGTTACCGGTTTAGTCAGGTTAAGGTTATAGTTAAGGTCAAAGTTAGGTTAAGGTTAACCTTACCCTTAACCTTAACCTTAACCTTACCCTTGACCTTGACCTTAACCTTAACCTTAACCTTACTAATCCCGTAGCCTTAAACTTATCTTAACTTTACCTTAACCATAACCCTAACCTTTACCTTAACTATAACCTAACCCTAACCTTGACCAAAACCTAACCATAACCTTAAGGTTAAGGGTAAGTTTAAGGTTACGGTTTTTGTTAGGTTAAGCGTTTGATTAAGGTTAAGGTTAAGGTTAAGGGTGTGGTCAAGATTAGGGTTAGGTTAGGGTTATGTTATAGTTAAGGTTAAGATAAGGTTAAGGTTAAGGTAAGGTTAGGGTTAAGGTTAGGGGAAGGTTAAGGTTAAATTTAGGTTAAGATAAGGTTAAGGTTGAGGTAAGGTTAAGGTTAAGGTTATGGTTAAGTTAAGGTTAATGTTAAGGTTTGTTAAGGTTAGGGTTAGGTTATAGTTAAGGTTAGGTTATAGTGAAAGTTAAGGTTAAGACCTGTAACCTTAACCTTAACCTTCCCCTTAACCTTATCCTATGTTAACTTTAACAATAAATTCATAATTTTTAAATTTTTAATTTTAAATCTAACTTAGCTCTTACTAACCTAATTTTAACTTTAATATTAACCTAATCCTTAACTTTAATATTAACCTTAATTCCATACTATAAATTAACTTAATTTAACTTAAACTTAATTTTTAATTTTTTAATTATAACTTCTAACCTAAATTTTTATTAAACATTAACTTAACTTTAATTCTTCTTTTTAAATCTTTAACTTTACTAAATAAAAGAATTTTAATTTAACTTAATTAATTTTGACTTGACTTTAACTTTAATTTCATTTTTAACTTTTCACTAATTTAATTTTAATTTTAACTCTTAACTTAATATTAACTTCTTATATTAATTCTTATTTTTAACTTATTTTAATTCTAATTTTTAACTTTAATTCCTAACTCTTAACTTTAATTATAACTTAACTTTAATCTAAAATTAATTTAATTTAATTAAACTCTGTAATATCATTTATCCTTAATCCTTCAATTCTTAATAATAATTCAATTAGCGATACATACAAGCGATGTAAGATTATATATAAGTATGTTAATTCTAATTCTTAATTTAATTTATTTTTTAACCGCAAATCTTTAATTTTACCTTCAAATTTTAATTAATTTAACTTAACATTAACCTAATCGTAATTTTAAGCTTACTTTAACGTTATTTAATTTTAACTTGACTTTAACTTAACTATAAATTGTTTTTACTTTTTAATTTTAATTCTTTTATTTTTAAATTCGTTAATCAATTCTTTAATTCTTAATTCTAACTTAATTTTAATTTTACTTTAATTTAACTTAATTTAATTTTAATTAATTTAATTCTAATTTTATTCTAATTCATAATATTAATTTATTTAATTTAATCTTGTACTTAACTTGACTTTTTAGCTAATTATAACCTTATCTTTACCCTTAACCTTAACCTTACACTAACCATAACCTTAACTTTACCCTTAACCTAATCTTAACCTTAACCTAACTTTAACCTTGACCTTAACTATAACGTAAACTTAACCTTAACCTTAACTATAACCTAACCCTAACCTTGACCAAACCCTTAATTAAACCTTAAGTTTAGCCTAACCTAATGTTAATATTAACCTTAACCTTATCTTAACCTTAACCTTCCCATAACCTTAACCATAACCTAACCTTAACTTAAGGTTATGGTTAAGGTTACGTTAAGGTTAAAGTTAAGTTTAAGGTTAGGTTAAGGTTAAGGTTAAGGTTAAGGGTAAAGATGACGTTATGGTTAAGGTTAAGGGTAAAGTTAAGGTTAGGTTAAGGTTAAGGGTTTGGTGAAGGTTATAGTTAATGATAGGTTAAGGTTAGGGTTAAAGTTACGGGTTTAGTAATTTTAAGGTTACCTTACCCTTAACCTTACCCCCTTAACCTAACATTCCCATAAACTTTACCTTAACCTAAATTTAACCTTAACCTTCCCTTAACCTTAACCATACCCTAACCTTAACCTTAACTTTACGCATAACCTTAACCTTACCCTTAACCTAACCTTAATCTTTACCTTGACCAAACCCTTAACAAAACCTTAACCTTAGCCTAACCTAACCTTAACCTTAACCTTAACCTTCCCATAACCTTAACCTTAACATTAACCATAACCTAACATTAACTTAAGGTTATGGTTAAGGTTAGGTTAAGGGTAAAGTTAAGGTTAACGTTAGTTTAAGGTTAAGGTTAAGTTTAAGGGTAAAGATAAGGTTATGGTTAAGGTTAAGGGTGAAGTTAAGGTTAGGTTAAGGTTAAGGGCTTTTTCAAGGTGACCCTTAATCATAACCTTTAACCTTACCCTTAACCTAACCTTAACGTTAACTTTAATCTAACCCTAACATTGACCAAACACTTAATATTAACCTTAACCATAACCTTAACCTTGACCTTAACTATAACCTAACCCAAACCTTGACCAAACCCTTAACCTTCCCAAACCCTTAACCTAAACCTAACTTTAACCTTGACCTAAACTTAACCTTAACCTTAACCTGATAAAAACTTAACCTTAACCTTAACTTCACCTTTAACCTTACCTTAATTATAACCTAACCCTAACCTTGACGAAACCATTACCCTTAACCTTAACCTTCCCATAACCATAACCTTAACGTAACTTAACCTTAACCTTGACCTTGACCTTAACCTTAACCTTACCCTTAAACTTCACCTTAACCTAACCTTAACTGTAACTTTAACTTTACCCTTAACTTTCCCCTAACCTTAACCCTACCCTTAACCCTAACCTTAACCTTAACTTTACCCTTAACCTAATCTTAACCTTAACTTAACCTAACCCTTACATTAACCTAACCATAACCTTAAACTTACCTTAACCTAACTTAACCTTAACCTTGACCTTTATACTTAACCATAACCATATCTTTACCCTTAACCTTAACCTTACCCTAACCATAACCTTAACATTACCCATAACCTATTCTTAAACTTAACCTAACCTTAACCTTGACCTTAACTATTATCTAACCATAACCTTAACCTTAACTATAACCTAACCCTAACCTTGAACAAACCCTTAACCTTAACCTTAACCTTAACCTTAACCTAACATTAACCTTCACTTTAACTTTACCCTAACCTTAACCTTAACTATAACCTAACCCTAACCTTCACCTTAACTATAGCCTAACCCTAACCTTGACCAAACCCTTAACCTTAACCTTAACCTTAACATTAACCTTACCCCCTTAACCGTAACCTTAACCTTAACCTTAACTATAACCTAACACTAACCTTGACCAAACCCTTAACCTTAACCTAAACCATAACCTAACCTTAACCTTGGCCTTAACTATAATCTATCCCTAACCTTGACCAAATCATTAACCTTAACCTTAACTATAACCTAACCCTAACCTTGACCTTAACCTTAACCTAACCTTAACCTTGACCTTAATTATAACCTAACCCTAACCTTGACCTTAACCTTAACTTAACATTAACCTTAAACTTAACCTTCCAGTAACCATAACCTTAACCATGACTTTAACCTTAGCCTCACCTTAACTTTAACTTTACCCTAAACTTAAGGGTTAACCTAACCCTAACCTTGACCAAACCCTTAACCTTAACCTTAACCTTAACCCGAACCTTTACCCTAACCTTAACCTTTACCTTAACCTTGACTATACCCTTAAATTTAATCTTGTCCTTGACCTTGACCTAACCTTAACCTTAACCTTAACCTTATCTTACCCTTAACCTGACCTTAACCTTAACTATAACCTAGCCCTAACCTTGACCAAACACTTAACCTTAACCTTAACCTAACTAAACCCGTAACATTAACCTTAATGTTACCTTAACTGAACTTTAACCTTAACCTTCCTCTAACCTTAACCTTAACCTTACCCTTAACCATAACCTTAACCTTACTAAACCTGTAACCTTAAACTTAACATTACCCTTAACCTTCACCTTAACCTTAACTTTACCCTTAACCTTCACCTTAACCTTAACCTTACTAAACCCATAACCTTAACTTTACCCTTAACCTTGACCTTACCCTTAACCTTTACCTTCACCTTAAACTTTACTTTGACCGAACCCTTAACCCTAACCTTAACCATGAGTAAACCTATAACCTAAGGGTAAATTTAACATTAAGTTTAGGGATAAGGTTAAGGTTAAGGTTAGGTTAAGGTTAACTTTGACCTTGACCGTAACCTTAACCTTAACTTTACCCTTAACCTAACTGTAACCTTAACCTTAACCATAACCTTGACCTTAACCTTAACCTTACCCTTAACCTTCACCCTTAACCTTAACCTAACCATAACCTTGACCAAACCCTTAACCTTAACCTGACTAAACCCTTAACCTTGACCTAACCGTAGCCTTAACCTTACCTTAACTTAACTTAACCTTGACCTTAACCTTAACCATAACCTTAACCTTACCTTAACCATAACCCTAACCTTAACCTTACCCTAACCTTGCCCGAACCATAACCTTAACTTTACCCTTAATGTAACCTTAACCTTGACCTTAAGGTTAGGGTTAAGTTAAGGGTAAAGTTACAGTTAAGGTTAGGTTAAGGTTAAGGTTAAGGTAAGGTTAAGGTTAAGGGTAAGGTGAAGGTTAAGGTTAGGTTAAGGTTTAGGTCAAGGTTAGGGCAAGGTTAACGTTAAGGGTGAAGGTTAAGGTTAAGGTTAGGGTAAGGTTAAGGTTAATGGTTTAGTTAAGGTTAAGGTTGGGTTAAGCTTAAGCTTAAGCTTAAGGTTATAGGTTTAGTCAGGTTAAGGTTAAGGCTTGCCCCCTTGACCTTAACCTTAACATTAAATTTACCCTAACCTTAAGGGTTTAGTCAAGTTAAGGTTAAGGTTAAGGGTTTGATCAAGGTTAGGGTTAGGCTATAGTAAAGGTCAAGATTAAGGTTAGTTTAAGGTTAAGGTTAAGTTAAGGTTAATGTTAAGGGTTTGGTAAAGGATAGTCTTAGGTTATAGTTAAAGTTAAGGTTAAGATTAAGGTTAAGGTTAATGGTTTGGTCAACGTTAGGGTTAGGTTATAGTGAAGGTTAAGGTTAAGGTTAGGTTAAGGGTAAAGTTAAGGTTAATGTTAAGGTTTGGTCAATCTTGGGGTTAGGTTATAGTTAAGTTTAAGATAAGTTTAAGGTTAGGTTAAGGTTAAGGTTAGTTTAAGGGTAAAGTTAAGTTTAAGGTTAGGGTAAGGTTACAGTAAGGTTAAGGTTAAGGTTAGGTTAAGGTTAAGTTTAAGGTTAAGGTTAGTGTTAAGGTTAAGGGTAAGGTGAATGTTAAGGTTAAGGTCAAGGTTAAGGTTAAGTAAAGGTTAAGGTTAAGGCTAATGTTAAGGGTTTGGTCAAGGTTAGGGTTAGGTTATACTTAAGGTCAAGGTTAAGGTTAAGGGTAAGGTTATATTTAGGCTAAGGTTAACATTAAGGTTAGTTTAAGGTTTAGATAAGGTTAAGGGTAAGGTTAGGTTAAGGGTAAAGTCAAGGTTAAGTTTAAGGTTAGGGTTATGGGTCTTAACCTTAACCTTCACTATAACCTAACCTTAACCTTAACCATAACTTGAACCTTTACCCTAACCTTAACCTTAACCTGAACCTTAACCTTATCTTAACCTTAACCTGAACCTTAACCTTATCTTAACCTTAAACTTCACTATAACCTAACCTTAACATTGACCTTAACTATAACCTAACACTAAACTTTACCAAACTCTTAACATTACCTTAACCTTAACTTTACCCTAACCTTAACCTTATCTTACCCTTAACCGAACCTTAACCTTGACCTTAACTTTACCTTGAACTTAATATTAACCTTAACCTTAACATTAACCTAACTTTAACCTTAACCTAGCTTAACCTTGACCTTAACCTTAGCTTTAACTATAACCTAACCCTAACCTTGACCAAAACCTAAGGCTAGGTTAAGGGTAAAATAAACTTAATTTTAAGGTTAGGTTAAGGGTAAAGTGAAGGTTAAGGTTAAGGTGAAGGTTAGGGGAAGGTTAAGGTTTGGTTAAGGGGGTAAGGTTAATTTTAAGGTTAAGGGTTTGGTCAACGTTAGTGTTAGGTTATAGTTAAGGTCAAGGTTAAGGCTATGTTATAGTGAAGGTTAAGGTTAAGATAAGGTTAAGGTTAATTTAGGTTAAGTTAAGGTTAAGGTTAAGGGTTTGGTCAAGGTTAGGGTTAGGTTATAGTTAAGGTCAAGGTTAAGCTTAGGTTAAGTGTAAATTTAAGGTTAAGGTTAGTTTAAGGGTAAAGTTAAGGTTAATATTAGGTTCAGGTTAGGTAAGAGTAAGGTTAAGGTTAAGGGTACAGTTAAGGTTAAGGTTATGGTTATGGCTATGGAAAGGTTAAGGTTAAGGTTTGGTCAAGTTTAGGGTTAGGCTATAGTTAAGGTCAAGGTTAAGGTTAGGTTAAGGGTAAAGTCAAGGTTAAGGTTAGATTAAGGTTAAGATTAGATTAAGGGTAAAGTTAAGGTTTAGGTTAATGGTTTGGTCAAGGTTAGGGTTAGGTTTTACAGGTTTAATAAGGTTAAAGTTAACGTTAGGGTTAGGTGCTACGGGTTTAATAAGGTTAAGGTTAAGGTTAAGGGTTTAGTCAAGGTTAGGGGTAGGTTATAGTTAAGGTCAAGGTTAAGGTTAGGTTAGGTCAAGGTTTGGGTAAGGTTAAGGTTATGGGTTTAGTCAGGTTAAGGTTAAGGTTAAGGTTAAGCGAGTAAGGTTAAGGTTAGGTTAAGAGTAAAGTTAAGGTTAATGTTAAGGTTAGGTCATAGTTAAGGTTAAGGTTATAGTTAAGGTAAAGGTTAAGGTTAGGTTGTAATTAAAGTTAACGTTAAGGTAAAGGTTAAGGTTAAGGTTAATCTTACGAGACTTAACCTTAACCTTCACTATAACCTTAACCTTAACTATAACCTAACCTAAACCTTGACCAAACCCTTAACCTTAAGTTTAACCTGACTAAACCAGTAACCTTAACCTTACCCTTAACCTTCACCTTAACCTTAACTTTAACCTTAAGATAAGGTTAAGGTTAAGGTTAACCCTAACCTTAACCTTAACTTAAATATAACCTTAAGCTTACCTTAACATAACTTAACCTTAACCTTGACCTTTAACCTTAACCATAAACTTATCTTTACCCTTAACTTTAATTTTAACCGTTAACCTTACCCCCTTAACCTTAACCCTAACCTTAACCTTAACTTTACCCTTAACCTAACCATAACCTTAATCTTAACCTTAACTTAACCTAACCTTAACCTTATCATAATCGTAACTTTAACCTTACCTTAACCTAACTTAACCTTAACCTTGACCTTTAACCTTAACCATAACCTTATCTTTACCCTTAACCTTAACCTTACACTAACCATAACCTTAAGTTTACCCTTAACCTAATCATAACCTTAACCACACTTTAACCTTGAACTTAAGTATAACCTAAACCTAACCTTAACCTTAACTATAACCTAACCCTAACCTTGACCAAACCCTTAACGTTTAAATTAACCTTAACGTTAACATTACCCCCTTAACCTAACCCTAACCTTGACCAAAATCTTAATCGAACCTTAAGTTTAGCCTAACCTAACCTTAACATCAATCTTAACCTTCCCATAACCTTAACCATAACCTAACCTTAACTTAAGGTTATGGTTAAGGTTACGTTAAGGGTAAAGTTAAGTTTAAGGTTAGGTTAAGGTTAAGGGTTTCATGAAGGTTACACTTAAGTATAGGTTAAGGTTAGGGTTAAGGTTACGGGTTTAGTAATGTTAAGGTTACCTTACCCTTAACCTTAACCTTACCCTTAACCTTACCCCCTTAACCTAACCTTCCCATAAACTTTACTTTAACCTAAATTTAACCTTAACCTTCCCCTAACCTTAACCTTAACCCTAACCTTAACCTTAACTTTACGCATAACCTTAACCTTACCCTTAACCTAACTTTAATCTTGACCTTGACCAAACCCTTAACCAAACCTTAACCTTAGCCTAACCTAACCTTAACCTTAACCTTATCTTAACCTTAACCTTCCCATAACCTTAACCTTAACCTTAACCATAACCTAACCGTAACCTAAGGTTATGGTTAAGGTTAGGTTAAGGGTAAAGTTAAGGTTAAGGTTAAGGTTAAGGGTAAAGATAAGGTTATGGTTAAGGTTAAGGGTGAAGTTAAGGTTAGGTTAAGGTTAAGGGTTTGTTCAAGGTTACCCTTAATCATAACCTTTAACCTTACCTTTAACCTAACCTTAACATTATGTTTGGGTTTCAAAATGTCATACAAATAACACTCATTACCATACATTTTTCACCTATGCTTCCATTATATCATCCATTATTCACCACCATCTCACTTCATTTTCCCTATTATGCACCATTAATGGGTCTCATTTATATTTTCCAAATATTATTTATTTTTAAGCATTTTTAAGAGAAATTCTTGATTAAATATTAGAAAATAATCTATTTTACTTTATATATGGAAAGTGGGTTGTTTTTGTGACATGTGTAGGTGCCAAGGAAGCTTCCAAAACACCTTTATGTGGCCTTGAATGAACAAATTCGAATTTGAAGAGATAAACCTCATGGAGAAGATCAAGGACAAAAGGGGGTTATGTGTCTAGATGGTTGAGAGATGTATGGAACTAAAGAGAGGTTAGTGGATGATCATTATGAGTTTGTTACTCATCCCATTGTAGAAATAGGAGTACAATCTCCTCTATTTGTAATCTTGAAGTTTTGTAATATTAGAATTTTGGAGTATGTAATCTTAGAAGCTTAGAGTTGTAACCTTAGAGTTGGTTTGTAATAGAGATTTTGCAATAAAGGATCATACTTCGAATTTTCTTCTACATCTGATCCTCCATTGAAGTGGTGTGCTTGTGGAGTTATGGAGGTCCCCCATGGCCTCACTTGCATGCTTATTTATTTATCTTAGGTATAACTTAATTCATTTTTTTTTTTGATTTCAGCTTTTAAATTTTGTTAAATGTTCTAATATTGGAAGGATCTTATTTGAAAGCGTTTTTGTAAGAGAACCATAAGATCTCAGAAAATTATTAGATCTAGGTTTATTACATTTCAGCTTTTAATTTCTTATTAAATGTTCTAATGTTGGAAGAGATCTTGTAGAATATGTTCTTGTAAGAGAACCATAGATCTCAAACAACTGTTAGATCTAGGTTTGATTAGTTATTGAAAGAGATCTTAGTGAATATTTTCTTGTAAGGGGACTTTAAGATCTTAGACAAATTAGGAATCTTTCTATATCTATATATTTTAGATAAGCACTTCTAAGTTTACCTTCCTGGGTTGACATTAAATGAACTCTGATTGACATCATCAATTAGAACCAAACACCTTAACTATAATCTAACCCTAACATTGACCAAACACTTAATCTTAACCTTAACCATAACCTTAACCTTGACCTTAACTATCACCTAACCCTAACCTTGACCAAACCCTTAACATTACTGTTAACCTTCCCAAACCCTTAACCTTAACCTAACTTTAACCTTGACCTAACCTTAACCTTAACCATAACGTTACCCTTAACCTTCACCTTAACCTTAACCTTAACCTTAACCTAACAAAACCTTAACCTTAACCTTAACTTTACCTTCAACCTTACCTTAAATATAACCTAACCCTAACCTTAATGAAACCATTACCCTTAACCTTAACTTAACATTAACCTTAACCTTAAATTTCCCATAATCATAACCTTAACCTAACTTAACCTTAACCTTGACCTTAACCTTAACCTTAACATTACCCTTAAACTTCACCTTAACCTAACCTTAACCTTTACCTTAACCTTACCCTTAATCTTCCCCTATCCTTAACCCTACCCTTAACCCTAACCTTAACCTTAACTTTACCCTTAACCTAATCTTACCCTTAACTTTAACCTTAACTTAACCTAACCATAACCTTAACCTTACCTTAACCTAACTTAACCTTAACCTTGACCTTTATACTTAACCATAACCTTATCTTTACCCTTGACCTTAACCTTACCCTAACCATAACCTTAACATTACCCTTAACCTATTCTTAAACTTAACCTAACCTTAAGCTTGACCTTAACTATTATCTAACCCTAACCCTAACCTTAACTATATCCTAACCCTAACCTTGACCAAACTCTTAACCTTAACCTTAACCTTACCCACTTAACCTAACCCTAACCTTGATCAAACCCTTAACCTTAACCTTAACCTTAACCTAACATTAACCTTCACTTTAAATTTACTCTAACCTTAACCTTAACCTTAACCTTAACCTTAACTATAACCTAACCCTAACCTTCACCTTAACTATAGCCTAACCCTAACCTTGACCAAACCCTTAACCTTAACCTTAACCTTAACATTAACCTAACCCCCTTAACCGTAACCTTAACCTGAACCTTAACTATAACCTAACACTAACCTTGACCAAACCCTTAACCTTAACCTGAACCATAACCTAACCTTAACCTTGACCTTAACTATAACCTAACCCTAACCTTGACCTTAACCTTAACCTAACCTTAACCTTGACCTTAACTATAACCTAACCCTAACCTTGACCTTAACCTTAACCTAACCTTAACCTTGACCTTAACTATAACCTAACCATAACCTTGACCTTAACCTTAACTTAACCTTAACATTAAACTTAACCTTCCAATAACCATAACCTTAACCATGACTTTACCCTTAGCCTCACCTTAACCTTAACATTAACCTTAACTTTAACTTTACCCTAAAATTAAGGTTTAACCTAACCCTAACCTTGACCAAACCCTTAACCTTAACCTTAACCTTAACCCGAACCTTTACCCTAACCTTAACCTTTACCTTAACCTTGACTATACCCTTAAATTTAATCTTTTCCTTGACCTTGACCTAACATTAACCTTAACCTTATCCTACCCTTACCCTGACCTTAACCTTAACTTTAACCTAGCCCTAACCTTGACCAAACTCTTAACCTTAACCTTAAATTGACTAAACCCGTAACCTTAACCTTAACGTTTCCTTAACCGAACTTTAACCTTAACCTTCCTCCAACCTTAACCTTAACCTTACCCTTAACCATAACCTTAACCTTACTAAACCTGTAACCTTAAACTTAACATTACCCTTAACCTTCACCTTAACCTTAAATTTACCCTTAACCTTCACCTTACCCTTAACCTTAACCTTACTAAACCCATAACCTTAACTTTACCCTTAACCTTGACCTTACCCTTAACCTTCACCTTCACCTTAATCTTAAAATTGACCAAACCCTTAACCCTAACTTTAACTTGACTAAACCTGTAACCTAAGGGTAAATTTAACATTAAGGTTAGGGATAAGGTTAAGGTTAAGGTTAGGTTAAGGTTAACCTTGACCTTTACCTTAACCTTAACCTTAACTTTACCCTTAACCTTTACCTGACCTTAACCTTAAACTAACCTTGACCTTAACTATAACCTAACATTAACCTTAACCTAACCTTAACTTTAACCATAACCTTAACTTTACCCTTAATCTAACTGTAACCTTAACCTTAACCATAACCTTAACCTTAACCTTGACCTTAACCATAACCTTACCCTTAACCTTCACCCTTAACCTTAACCTAACCATAACCTTGACCAAAACCTTAACCTTAACCTTAACTTGACTAAACCCTTAACCTTGACCTAACCGTAACCTTAAGCTTACCTTAACCTAACTTAACCTTAACATTAACCTTAACCTTAACCATAACCATAACCTTAACCTAACCATAACCTTAACCTTAACCTTACCCTAACCTTGCCCGAACCATAACCTTAACTTTACCCTTAATGTAATCTTAACCTTGACATTAGAGTTAGGGTTAAGTTAAGGGTAAAGTTAAGGTTAAGGTTAGGTTAAGGTAAGGTTAAGGGTAAGGTTAAGGTTAGGTTAAGGTTTAGGTCAAGGTTAGGGTAAGGTTAACGTCAAGGGTGAAGGTTAAGGGTAAGGTTAAGGTTAAGGTTAGGGGAACGTTAAGGTTAATGGTTTAGTTAAGGTTAAGGTTGGGTTAAGCTTAAGCTTAAGCTTAAGGTTATGGGTTTAGTCAGGTTAAGGTTAAGGCTTGCCCCCTTAACCTTAACCTTAACATTAAATTTACCCTAACCTTAAGGGTTTAGTGAGGTTAAGGTTAATGTTACAGGTTTGGTAAAGGTTAGGGTTAGGTTATAGTTAAGGTCAAGGTTAAGGTTAGGTTAAGGTTAAGTTAAGGTTAATGTTAAGGGTTTGGTCAAGGCTAGGGTTAGGTTATAGTTAAAGTTAAGGTTAAGATCAAGGTTAAGGTTAAGGTTAAGGATAAGGTTAAGGGTTTGGTCAACATTAGGGTTAGGTTATAGTGAAGGTTAAGCTTAAGTTAAGGGTAAAGTCAAGGTTAAGGTTAAGGTTAGGTTAAGGGTAAAGTTAAGGTTAAGGTTAAGGTTTGGTCAAGGTTAGGGTTAGGTTATAGTTAAGGTTAAGATAAGGTTAAGGTTAGGTTAAAGTTAAGGTTAGTTTAAGGGTAAAGTTAAGTTTAAGGTTAGGGTAAGGTTACGGTAAGGTTAAGGTTAAGGTTAGGTTAAGGTTAAGTTTAAGGTTAAGGTCAGTGTTAAGGGTAAGGTGAAGGTTAAGGTTAAGGTCAAGGTTAAGGTTAAGTAAAGTTTAAGGTTAAGGCTAATGTTAAGGGTTTGGTCAAGGTTAGGGTTAGGTTATACTTAAGGTCAAGGTTAAGGTTAAGGGTAAGGTTATATTTAGGTTAAGGTTAAGTTTAAGGTTAGGTTAAGGTTTAGATAAGGTTAAGGTTAAGGTTAGGTTAAAGGTAAAGTCAATGTTAAGTTTAAGGTTAGGGTTACGGGTCTTAACCTTAACCTTCACTATTACCTAAAATTAACCTTAACCATAGCTTGAACCTTTACCCTAACCTTAACCTTAACCTGAACCTTAACCTTATCTTAACCTTAACCTTCACTATAACCTAACCTTAACCTTGACCTTAACTATAAGCTAACACTAACCTTGACCAAACTCTTAACATTAACCTTAACCTTAACTTTACCCTGACCTTAACCCTAACCTTAACCTTAACCTTAACCCTAACCTTAAATTTAGCTTGAACTTAACCTTAACATTAACCTAACCTTAACCTTAACCTAACTTAACCTTAACCTTAACCTTAGCGTTAACTATAACCTAACCCTAACCTTGACCAAAACCTAAGGCTAGGTTAAGGGTAAGATAAACTTAAGTTTAAAGTTAGGTTAAGGGTAAAGTCAAGGTTAAGGTAAATTTAAGGTTAAGGTTAGGTTAAGGTTAAGGTTAAGGTTATGGGAAGGTTAAGGTTTGGTTAAGGGGGTAAGGTTAAGTTTAAGGTTAAGGGTTTGGTCAAGGTTAGTGCTAGGTTATAGTTAAGGTCAAGGTTAAGGTTATGTTATAGTGAAGGTTAAGGTTAAGTTAGATTAAGTTAAGGTTAAGGGTTTGGTCAAGGTTAGGGTTAGGTTATAGTTAAGGTCAAGGTTAAGCTTAGGTTAAGTGTAAAGTTAAGGTTAAGGTTAGTTTAAGGGTAAAGTTAAGGTTAAGCTTAGGTTAAGGTTAGGTAAGAGTAAGGTTAAGGTTAAGGGTAAAGTTAAGGTTAAGGTTATTGTTATGGCTATGGGAAGGTTAAGGTTAAGGTTAAGTTTAAGGTTTGGTCAAGGTTAAGGTTATACTATATTTAAGGTCAAGGTTAAGGTTAGGTTAAGGGTAAATTCAATGTTAAGGTTAGGTTAAGGGTAAAGTTAAGGTTTAGGTTAATGGTTTGGTCAAGGTTAGGGTTAGGTGTTACTGGTTTAATAAGGTTAAGGTTAACGTTAGGGTTAGGTTTTATGGGTTTAATAAGGTTAAGGTTAAGGTTAAGGGTTTGGTTAAGGTTAGGGGTAGGTTATAGTTAAGGTCAAGGCTAAGGTTAGGTTAGGTCAATTTTTGGGTAAGGTTAAGGTTACGGGTTTAGTCAGGTTAAGGTTAAGGTTAAGGTTAAGGTTAAGCGAGTCAGGTTAAGGTTAAAGTTAAGCAAGTAAGGTTAAGAGTAAAGTTAAAGTTAAGGTCAAGGTCAGGTCATAGTTACGGTTAAGGTTATAGTTAAGGTAAAGGTTAAGGTTAAGTTGTAGTTAAAGTTAATGTTAAGGTTAAGGTTAAGGTTACGGGACTTAACCTTAACCTTCACTATAACCTTAACCCTAACCTTAACCTTAACTATAACCTAACCCTAACCTTTACCAAACCCTTAACTTTAACCTTAACCTGACTAATCCAGTAACCTTAGCCTTACCCTTAACCTTCACCTTAACCTTAACTTTAACCTTAAGATAAAGTTAATTTTAAGGTTAAGGGTTTGGTCAAGGTTAGGGTGAGGTTATAGTTAAGGTTAAGGTTAAGGGTAAGCTTATGGTAAAGGTTTTGGTTAAGGTTAAGGTTAAGTTTCCTTACCCTCAACCATAACCTTGAACTTAACTACAACATAACCCTAACCTTACCCTTAACCTTAACCTTAACCTTAACGTATCCTTAACCTTACCCTTAACCTAATCTTAACCTTAACCTTAACTTGCCTAAACCTGTAACCTTAAGTTTACCCTAAACCTTATCTTACCTTGACCTTAACTATAACCTTAACCTTAACCTAACCTTAACCTTAAATTTACACTTAACCTAATATTAACCTTACCTTAACCTTAACTTTACCCTTAACCTAATCTTAACCTTAACTTAACCTTCACCTTGACTTTAACCTTAAATTAACCTTAACCTTCATTATAACTTAACCCTAACCTTGACCAAACCCTTAACCTTAACCTTACAGTTAACCTTAACCTTACCCTTAACCTTATCCTAACCTTACCCTTAGCCTTATCTTAACCTTCACTTAACCTTAACCCTGACCTTTACCTTAACCTTAACCTTAAACTTACCCTTAACTATAACCTAACCTTAAACTTTACCTTAACTATAACCTAACCCTAACCTTGACGAAACTCTTAACCTTAACCTTAACCGTAAGCTTAACCTTAACCTTAACCTTAACCTTAACCTTAGGTTAAGGTTAAGGTTAAGGTTAAGGTTAAGGTTAGGGTTACCTTATAGTTAAGGTCAAGGTTAAGGTTAAGGTTAAGGTTAAGGGTAAGGTTAGGGTAAGGTTAAGATTAGGTTAAGGGTAAAGTTAAGGTTAAGGTTACAGTTAAGGTTAAGGTTAAGGTTAAGGTTAGGGTTACCTTATAGTTAAGGTCAAGGTTAAGGTTAAGGGTAAGGTTATAGTTAGGTAAGTGTAAGGTTAAGGTTAAAGTTAAGGTTAAGGGTAAATTTAAGGTTAAGGTTATGGTTATGGGAAGGTTAAGGTTAACGTTAAGGTTAAGTTAAGGTGAAGGTTAAGGGTTGGTCTAGGTTAGGGTTAGATTATAGTTAAGGTCAACTTTAAGGTTAGGTTAAGGTTAAGGTTAAGGTTAAAGGTAAGGTCAAGGTTAAGGTAATGGTTTAAGGTTAAGATTAAGGACAAGGGTAACGTTAGGGTTATGTTATAGTTAAGTTCAAGGTTAAGGTTAAGGTTAAGGTTAAGGTTAACCTAACTTAACCTTGACCTTGACCTTAACATAACCTTAACCTTAACCTTACCCCTAACTTTTACCCTTAAATTTAACCTAACCTTAACCTTAACCTTAACCTTAACCTTATCTTAACCTTAACATAACCTTAACCTTAACCTAATCTTAACCTTAACCATAACATTAACCTTAACCTTAACCTTAAACCTAACCTAACCTTAGCCTTAACCTTAACCTAACATTAACCTTAACCTTCCCCTAACCTTAACCCTAACCTTACCATATCCATAACCTTAACTTTAACTTTAACCTAACCTGAACGTTACCCTTAACCTTGACCTTAACCTTAACTTTAACTATAACCTAACCCTAACCTTGACCAAACATTAAATTTAACATTAACTTAACCTAACCTTAACCATAACCTTAACCTTAACCTTAACCTTGACCTTGACTATAACCAAAACCTAACCTTGAACAAACCTTAACCTTAACCTTAACTTTACCCTTAACCTTGACTTTACCCTTAACCTTAACCTTAAACTAACCTTAACCTGACTAAACCCATAACCTTAACCTTAACCTAACCTTAACCTTGAATTTACCCTTAACCTAACCTTATCTTACCCTTAACCTTAAATTATCCTCAACCTTAACCTTAACCCTACCCTCGACCAAACCCTTAACATTAACCTTAACCTTAACTTAACCTAACCTTAACTTTAAATTTACCCTCAACCTTAAACTAACCCTAACCTTGACCAAACCCTTAACCTTAACCTTAACCTTACTAAACCATTGACTTTACCCTTAACCTTAAATTTTCCTTTAACATTAACCTTAACTTGACTAAACCCATAACCTTAACTATAACCTAACCCTAACCTTGCCCAAACCCTTATAATTAACCTTAACCTTAACTTTAACCTAATCTTAACCTTAACCTTCACTATAACCTAAACTTAACATTGACCTTAACTATAACCTAACCCTAACCTTGAACAAACACATAACATTAACCTTAACCTTATCTTAACCTTAACCTTTACTATAACCTAACCTTAACCTTATCTTACCCTTAACCTAACATTAACCTTAACTATAACCTAACCCTAACCTTAACCTTAACCATACACTTATCTTTACCCTTAACCTTAACCTTAACCTAACATTCACCTTATCCTAACCTTAACCTAACCTTAACCTAACTTAACCTTAACCTTATCCTAATCCTAACCTTAACCCTAACCTTAACCTTAACCTAATATTAACCTAACGTTAGCCTTAACATAATATTAACCTAACCTGAACCCTAACCTTAAGCTTAACCTAATATTAACCTAACCTTAACCTTAACATAAACCCTAACCTTAACCTTAACTCTAACTTTACCCTTATCTTTAACCATAACTTAACCCAAACCTTAACCATAACCTAACCTTAACATTAACTTTAACATTAACCTTAACCTTAACCTTATCTTAACCTAACATTAACCTTAACCAAACCTAACCTTAACCTTCCCTTAAACTTAACCTTAAAATTAAACTTAACCTTAACTAAATCCTTACCCTTTACACAACCTTAACACAACCTTAACCTTAACCATAACCTTAACCAAACCCTTAACCTTAACTTAACCATGAATAAATCCTTAGCCTTAACCTTAACCATAACCTTTACCTTAACCTTGACCTTAGCCTTAACCTTAACCATACCTTAACCTTAACCTTACCCTAACCCTAACCTTACCCTTAACCTTACCCTTACCCTTACCCTTAACCTTAACCCTAACCATAGCCTTAAACCTAACCGTTACATAACCTTAACCTTAACATTAACCTAACCTAATCTTAACCTAACCTTAATCTTAACCTAACCCTAACCTAGCCATATCCTTAACTAAACCCTGAACCTTAACCTGAACCTTCACCTTACCCTTAAACTTAACCTAACATGACCTTAACCTTAACTAAACCCTTAATCTTAACCTAACCTTAACATCAGCATTAACTTTACCCTTAAAATTAAAATTAACCTTAAACTTAACCTTAGCCTAAATTTAACCTTTACCTTGAACTTAACGTTAACTAAAACCTTAACCTAACCTTAACCCTAGTGTTAATCTTACCTTTAAGGATAACATTAACCTTAACCTTAACCTAAACTTAACCTAACCTTAACCTTAACCTTAACCCTAGTGTTAATCTTACCTTTAAGTATAACATTAACTTTAACCTTAACCTAACCTTAACCTTAACCTTACCTTAACCTAACTTCACCTTGACCTTGACCTTGAACTTAACCTTAACCTTACCTTACCCTTAACCTTAACCTAACCTAACCTTAACCTTAACCTTAAGTTTAACCTTAACCTTAACCTTAACCTTAAGTTAGCCTTAACCTTAACATTAACCATAACATTAACCTTACCCTAACCTTACCCTAACCTTAACTTTACTCTTAACCTAGCCTTAACCTTAACTTTACCCTAACCTAACATTAATCTTAACCTAACCTTAACATTAACTTTACCCTTTACCTTTACCTTAATCTTAACCTTACCTTAAACTTAATATTAACCTTAACTTAAACTTAACCTTGACCTTAACTATAACCTAACCCTAACCTTGACCAAACCGTTAAGCTTAACCTATATAAACCCTTAACCTTACCCTTAACCTTTGCCTTAACCTTACCCTTAACCTTAACATTAACCTTAAACTTAACCTTATCCTAATCTTAACCTTTACCTTGATCTTAACGTAAAATAAATCGTTAACCTAACCTTAACCCTAGCGTTAATCTTACCCTTAAGTATAACATTAACCTTAACCTTAACCTAACCTTAACCTTAACCTTACCTTAATCTAATTTAACCTTAACCTTGACCTTGACCTTAACCTTAACCTTAACCTTACCTTAACCTTACCCTTAAACTTAACCTAACCTAACCTTAACCTTAACCTTAACCTTAAGTTTAACCTTAACCTTAACCTTAACCTTAACATAGCCTTAAGCTTAACCATAACCTTAACCTTACCCTAACCTTATCCTTAACCTTAACTTTACCCTTAACCTAACCTAACCTTAACCTAACCTTAACCTTAACTTTACCCTTAACCTTGACCTTAATATTAACCTTACCTTAACCTTAATATTAACCTTAACTTAACCTTAACCTAACCTTAACCTTGACCTTAACTATAACCTAACCCTAACCTTGACCAAACCCTTAACCTTAACCTTAACCTAACTAAACCCTTAACCTTAACCTTAACCTTAACCTTGACCTTAACCTTAACCCTAACCTTAACCTTACCCCCTTAATCTTAAACTTAACGTAACCTTAAAATCAACATTAACCTAACCTTAAATTAACCTTGACCTTAATCTTAACTTTAACCTTAACCTTAACTAAACCCTTAACCTTAAACTTAACTTAACCTTAACCTTACCCCTAATCTTAACATTAACCTTAACTTTAACCTAACCTTAACCTTATCCTTAACATTAACCTTAACATTAACCTTAACCTTAACCTAACCTAACCTTAAGTAAACCTTAACCATATATTTACCTTAACCTAACTAAACCTGTTAACCTTAACCTTAACCGTAACCTTAACCTTAACCTTAACCTTCATATTAAGTTAACCTTATCCTTCACCTTAACTTAACCTTAACCTAACCTTAACCTTAACTTTACCCTTAACCTAACCTTAACCTTAACATTACACTAACCTAACCTGAACCTGAAACTAACCTTAACCTTAACTTTAACCTTAAGCTTGAACTTAATCTTAACCTAACCTTAACCTTGACCTTAACAATAGCCTAACCCTAACCTTGAAAATACCTTTAACCACAAACCTTAACCTTAACCTAACTAAACCCTTAACCTTATACTTAACCTTAACCTTTACCTTACCATTAACCTTCACCTTAATCTTACCCCCTTAATCTTTACCTATACCTAACCTTAATCTTAACATTAACCTAACCTTAACCTTTACCTTAATCTTAAACTTAACCTTAATCATAAACTCAACCTTAACTAACCCCTTAACCTTAACCTAAACTTAACCTTAACCTTAACATTAACATAACCTAACCTTAACTAAATCTTAGCCATACCTTAACCTTAACTTTACTAAAATCATTAAGCTTAACCTAAACCTTAACCTTAACCTAATCTAACCTAACCTTAACCTTAACCTTAACATTAACCTATCCTTAAAATTAACCTTACCTTAACCATAACCTAACCCTAACCTTAGTGTAAACCTTAACCTAAACCTAACCTTAACCTTACCCTTAACATTAACCTTAAGTTTAACCTTAAAATTTACTAACTATTAACCTGAACCTTATCCTTAACCTTAACCATACCTTAACCTTAACCTAACCTTAACCTTAACCTTCTCCTTAGCCTAACCTTAACCTAACTAAGCCTAACCTTAACGTTAACCTTAATCTAACCTTAAATTTTACCTTAACCTTAATCTAACCTTAACCTTAACCTTAACCTTAATCCTAGCCTAATCTAACCTTAACCTAACCTTAACCTTAAACTTAACCCTAACCTAACCTTAACCTAACCTAAACCCTAACCTAACCTTAACATTACCTTAACCTGACCTTAACTACCTTAACTTAAACTTAACCCTGACCTAATCTAACCTTAATCATACCTTAACCTTAACCTAACCTAACCCTAACCTTAACCTAACCATAACCTTAACTTTAACCTTAACCTAAACTTAACCTTAACTTAACCTTAACCTTACCCTTAACCTTGACCTTGACCTTAACTTTAACTATAACCTACCCTAACCTTGAAAAAACCTTAACCTTAACCTTAACGTAACCTAACCTTAACCTTAACCTTAACCATAACCTTATCTTAACCTTAACTATACCCTAACCCTGACCTTGACCAAACCTTAACCTTAACCTCATCTTTAATCTTAACCTAACCTTAACCTTAACCTTAACCTTGAATTTACCCTTAACCTTAACCTTAACCTTAACCTAACCTTAACCTGACTAAATTGTTAACTTGAACCTTATCCTTGACTTTACCCTTAACCTAACTTTAACCTTAATCTTCTCTTACCCTTAACCTTAACTTATCCTTAACCTTAACCTTAACCCTACCCTTGACCAAACCCTTAACATTAACCTGAACCTTAACCTAACCTAACCTAAACCTTAACTTTACCCGTAACCTTAACCTAACCCTAAATTTGACCAAACCCTTAACCTTAACCTTAACCTGACCCTAACATTGACTAAACCCTTAACTTTACCCATAACCTTAGCCTTAACCTGACTAAACCCATAACCTTAACTATAACCTTACCCTAACCTTGACAAAACCCTTAACATTAACCTTAACCTTAACCTTAACCTAACCGTAACCCTAAACTTATCTTAACCTTAACCTTCACTATAACCTAACGTTATCCTTGACCTTAACTATAACCTAACCCTAACCTTGACCAAACCCATAACCTTAACCTTAGCCTTAACCTTATCTTAACCTTAACCTTCACTATAACCTAACCTTAAACTTAACCTAACCTACACCTTAACCTTATCTTACCCTTAACCTAACCTTAACCTTAACTATAACCTAACCCTAACCTTAACCTTAACCATAAACTTATCTTTACCTTTAACCTTAACGTTAACCTTAACCTTAACCTAACCTTCACCTTAACCTAACCTTAACCTAACCTAACCTTAACCTAACCCTAACCTTACCTTAACCCTACCCTTAACCATATTCTTAACCTCAAGTTAAGGTCAAGGTTAGGGTTACGTTATGGGTAAAGTCAAGGTTAAGGTTAGGTTAAGGTTAAGATTCGGTTAAGGGTAAAGTTAAGGTTAAGGTTAAGGTTAAGGGTTTGTTCAAGGTTAAGGGTTAGTTTAAGGTTATGTTTAGGTTAAGGGTGTTAGGAATCTGTA
The DNA here is from genome assembly GCA_034641835.2 of Pinus albicaulis. Taxonomy (NCBI): domain Eukaryota; kingdom Viridiplantae; phylum Streptophyta; class Pinopsida; order Pinales; family Pinaceae; genus Pinus; species Pinus albicaulis. The sequence continues at coordinate 981,927,036 of CM076578.1, read as the reverse complement.
ATTTTAGCAGATTGGTGAGACTAAAACTGTAGGAGCAACATTATTTCAACCAACTTTGGGATTCTAGGATCTAGCCCTCCTGAATCCGGAGAGGTATCTCTCCAATAAGTGCAAAGATGGATTTGTCTTTGAAGTTTGGGGTTATGATATTAGGCTAGTTATAAAGGCCAAAGGTTTGTTTGTTTTTTGGATGGTTGAGCATGAATATTGTTTGAAGTGGAAAGTCCTAAATGCAAAGAGTTTCAAAGGTGAGAAGTTGCAAGCAATCAGAGTAAGCTTTGGCCAAAAAGATAGATAATTGCAGGTTTTAGTCCATTGGGCTATGGAGTCATAATAGGGTTTAATTGGAACAGCAAGAGGCAAGAGTGGTCCATGGAGCAAGTCATCTATGTCTAAGGATCTCTTTAAATTTTGATTTATGGAATGAAATGATACAATAAGAAAGAGAAATAAACAGATGCAGAACAAAGAGTAGCCCAGGATCTGGTAAGGACTTTTAAACTAGCCAGCCTTTGACTTAGACTCAAGAAAAACATAAAATTAAACTAGGATCTGGTAAGTACTTTTAAACTAGCCAGCCTTTGATACACTTTCTATAGAAAACATTTTAAAACAAAAGGGAAGCTTGAAGGCAACTTTTGGAGAAGACACTAGCGGGTCGGGCTCACCACAAATCCTTTCCTAGCTCTGCTTTACCAGGTTACTTTCAAGATTAACACAAAGATAACACATAATGGCCTAAGATCTGGTAAGTAATTTTAAACTAGCCAACTTTTAACACATTCCAAAGGAAACATTCAGACAGTAGTGGAGATAAAACTGGGACCAAGGCTCACCATATCTTCTCCAGTTCATCTTCACAAAACATATACTAAAAATAACATTTAAGAATAACATTCAGCTAAGGCAATAAGATGAGGGAATGCCAGCATTCCTATGCTTAAACTGAATTAAATCATTCCTAAATAACACATATTGGAAGAAAACATATATATAAATAATTTCAGTTAGAGAAGCTTACTGTTGTACAGTAGGTCCTAGCTCTATGCATGTTGTTCTTTATAAGAGAGTATGAAACACAGTGAAAACAGAAACAAAATAAAAAGTTACAATTAGAGAAACATCACCGTCAACATAGACCAGGATCCCGTAACTCAACTTGTATTAATGCTCCAAATTAGTTACAGCTTAAAGTCCAGTGCTTTAGTTTAGAATTCATCTACACATCTCAGCCTAACTTATCTATCACAAGCAGAGCTCCAAGAGCCAGTGAACACTATTTACAATAAAAAATTTAAGCTCAAGTGTATATCAAATTTCTGCAACCAACCCCTCATTCATCTTCTGCAGAATTATATGTAGAAGAATGAGGAGGTGAGATCTGATAAAAGATCTCCAATTACAATTAATACAGATTTAATGGCTTCTTGGCCTTTGATGGGTTCAATGAAGAAACTTACATGGGTGAAATCTGTATTAAATGTTTTACATAAAATTTTAAGCTCGGTGGGAGCTTTTGTTGACCTTTGAGGCTCTGTGTGGCGTCGAAGTAACTCTGCAGATGTTTATCATTAAGTTATTTGGTAGAATTTCCTCTTTGGCTGCATTTTGAGACAAATATCTGATCTTGATCAATAAATTTGGCCTGTGATTGAATACTTTGAGGCATAGGTGGCATCGCGGTAGCTAGAGGGATCAATTTTCCTAAGATGTGATGGTGGAAGCGCTTATGTTGATAAAACCCTTAAGATTTTCTTTAAATTGTGTTTTAATTGGGGATTAGGCTTTTGATAAACATTCTTACCCGTGATCCCCACAAAATCTATTTTTAATCCTCTGTTCTAATAAATTTTGGTTTTCGTCACTGATACTCTCTGACTGTGCCCGATTCATGGTTTTTTGATGGTATGCAGGGCTGCGCAGGGTTATGTGGCATGAATGCTTCATGAATGATTGATGAAAATGTGGATTTGACCCGTGTGAATGATTTCCCCCGATGAATCGAAGACAGGAGGATTGTCACCCTCTTCTTTCAAATTTTCTTCAAAAATGGCGAGAAAATCATTGAAACCCTGCAAAATACAAGAAAATATTAAAAAATCCTGCATATATAGGTTTATTGTTGCGGAGGACACATGGAAAAGCATGGCCGTTGGATGGCATCATCCAATGGTCAGGATTGATCGGAAGAAGGCGTAGTATAGGTGGAAGAAATGTTTAAATCAGAGCCATCGATCGCGGAGAGATCGACGGTCGGGAGCGGAAACGAGAAGTCAAAGCAGAAAACGTTGACAGGGCAATCGAATTAGGGCAATGAAATATGGACTGTCGATCTGCAGATCAGATCGATGGTGGAGATTAGTTGAAAGCCATGTCGTAGCCTGGTTAACTGTCGGGCAACTTCGGTGAGCGATAGCCGTTGGATGACCTGCCCCAGATCAGACAGTGTACAACGATATCGCATGGGGTCCACATCCAAATGTTAAAGTGTGATGGACGGTGGTTTTATGAATAGTGCCCGTGCCATGCGTCAATCGATAAGTGGAATCGCTGGTGATCGGGAAAAAACCGTCTTCGCCCAAAGGCGATGCGATGAATACCGCGCAATTTTTGGAATAGGTTAGTGGATGGCGGGGACCACTGAGGTGACGGGCTCCGCGCTGTCGATCTGCAGATCAGATCGACGGTGGAGATTGATTGGGGTTTTTAACCGGCGGAAAAGTTAGAAAATAATTATAAAACCAAATTTCTGAAAGTAACATAAGGTTTTTAATATTTCAGGGGCGGGATATGCATTATGTGGCTAGGCGCCTGACTGCGGGACCTTTGGGCGCATGGGAAATAATGTGACCGGGGTTTTATGTGAGGAAGGGGTTAAAGACTTAGCCCAAGGGAATTAAGTCTATAATGTACGAAAAATGTGATTTTTATGGATTTCCAATGGTTTTCAAGGGAAAAGGAGGGTTCCGATATAGTTTAAAAATGAGTTTTAAACCACATAAAGAGGATTTTCATTAATGGAAGAAGAGGAATTATGAAAATAGGGGAATTTTTATGAATAAATAGAGGGAGAAATGAGGGTTAGTTTTGGGAGAAGGGAAAAAAGGGAAATGGTGTTTGCAGCAGTATTCTGGCTTGGAAATCAACAGGATTTTTGAGTTCTGAAGGGAAAACAACAATGAAGTTTTGGACAGAGGAAAGGCATGAGGCCTTAGAGATTCTTCAAGAGCCAACACTTTTTAGTAATAAAATTTGTTCCTTGAAGGCTAAACAAGTCTTAGCCACCTTTTCATATAACAAAGTTTATAGGTGGCTAACAATGGCTCCACTTGGGGATGGTGCCTTCTTGAAGCCATCAAGAACTTTAGATCCGATTTCTCTGGGAGGCTGACCTGTGACTAATCCATTTATGTTCTCTGGGAGGCTGATCAATTGCCTCATCCATTGGGCTGCCTTTCTTTCTGTAGATGATGTGTTCTGAGAACATATTAACAGCCATAAAAACAATGGATCTTCCTCAATACAAGCTTTCTACCTACCCAATCCTATTGATCTAGTATTTTTTCTTCATTAGAGTGCACTTGGATTGGAAAAATATTTTACAAAAATTTATTCTTTTAAAAGCATAAAACTAATCTAATTATACTCCTTATTTCTCCCTGAACTAAGTTTAAACAGTTGAGTTCAGATGTTTCTCTCCCTATTCTACTATCTGTTGGGATTAAGCTGTCCAACAGATTTTTATTCTCTAAATTCTAAAGCATAAATTTAAAAACAGTCAAGTCAAGATTAAGCTGTTGGACTTGTTGTGATCTATGGCATTAAAATAAGATACACATAGACATTTATTTTGCAGAAAAATTAAATCAAAATGGAAGGCTTAAGATCTGAAAGTTTCTCATCATGGCCTTCTCTTTTCACAACTCTATTTTGAATTTTTTTGAGCTATTTTTCTTTGTTCTCTGGTTCAGATTTTGAGTTGATTTGAACCAGATATACATATTTTTTGACTCAAGAAAATAAGACAGATTTGAATCATCTCTATTTGGAAACTTAGGTTCAGATTTTGAACATGTTTGGACCTTTAATTTCTATCCTAAACTATCTACTGATAAGCCAAGATTAAACAATTTGGCAAATCGATTTCACTATCCTATCAGCAGAAAATTTAAAGCTAATTAGTCAAGATTAGATAGTTTGACTAACTAGAAGTGTGTTATTTAGGAGTGGCATTTGAGCTTGCACACTTTCAGATTTGCTTCTCTCTTTTTTTTTTCTTTTTTTCTTTTTTTGGTATGGGGCTATACCTTTCTTGTTTTTTCACAATCTTCCCTCTTTTCTTTATTTTCATTGTTTTTGTATTTTTTACTTTTACAACTTTGAATGCAATGGTAGATGAAATATTTATAGTGGAAAAAAGATAAAAAGGCTTTTGGAACATAACATGGATCAAGAAAATTAATGCTTAAGCATCCTGCCATTGACAGGACCCCCAAATAGTTCTGGTCCATTCAACTCCTGCAAGAAGAATGCATTGTTACCAGTAGTTGAATGAATAGAGAAAGGGCCAAGCCATAAGTTGTCAAATTTTCCATGCTTTCCCTTCTCTTCCCTTCTTGAATCCCACTTTAAAACTTGGTCCCCAATTTTGAAATTTCTGGCCTTTGTTCTTCTGTCAAAAAGCTTTTTAATGTTGATTTGTTTCTGCAATGCTTTGTTGTAAACTTCCTCTATATTTTGCTGAATATGGATGGTCTGATTTATTCTTCTGATCATGTCATTTTCTTCAGTTTGCAACGCTTGAATCAACTTCATTACTGGTACACCAAGGCTGTTTGGAAAAATTGCATCAGTACCATACACAAGCTGGAAAGGTGACATACCATTAGATTTTTTCAAAGTCAATCTGTCAGCCCAAAGTGCATGAACTAGCTTTGTGTGTCAAGACTTTTTGTTGTCTTCCAACAGTTTCTTGATTATGTTCACTAAAATTTTGTTTGAGGATTTTTCAAGTCCATTACCTTGACGGTAATAGGCCGTGGAATGCCCCAATGTTATCTGATATCTGTGATAGAAATCAACCATTTTGTTTGATCCAAATTCTGCTGCATTATCAGTGATAATATTGGTAGGATAGCCAAACCTGGAGAGAATGTTAGTCTCCATAAATTTTATGATAACTGAATCATTGGCCTGTCTACAAGGTATGGCTTCTATCCAATTAGTAAAATAGTCTGTGGCAGTGAGAATCCATCTATGTTGGGCAGAAGATGGGGGATGGATTTCGCCTATGAAGTCAAGTCCCCATTATTGAAATGGAGCTTCAATAGTGATTGAATGCAGAGGCAGGGGTAATAGTTTTCTTTTGCCTTCAAAAATTTGACATTTATGATAAGCTAAGATCATCTTGTGCACATCATGAAAAAGAGTAGGCCAATAGAAACCAACCCTCAAAATTTTGTAGGCTGTTGTCTTCCAGTACAATTGACCTCCACACTCTCCTTCATGGAACTAGTATTTAACCTTCTCTGCATCAAACTCAGGCAAACATTTAAGCAATACACCACTTGCATTTTTCTAGTAAAGACATCTATCAATAATGCAATAATTTACAATTTACAATTTGAGAAATCTTGCCTTTGTTTTTGTCAAACCAGGAGGTGTATTCAATTTAAGAAAAACATAAATAATATCAGCATACCAAGGAGAATTCATAAAATGATCTTCAGCAATAGGAGTTGAGAATTCTTCTTGGTCATCGAAGGCATTAATCATATTAATATCAAGAATTTCAAAATTGGATTCAACCATTAATCTAGCTAGACCTTGGCCTTTGATGAGTTTAGTGGGTTTTATCTCTAAATCATATTCAAGGATAATAACAATCCACTTACCTCTCTTACCATCTGGGTCCTGCGTTAGAATGTCTTTAATAACTGATTTTTGGAAAAAGGCAATGATGTGTGAGTGAAGGATGTACACTCTAAAGTATTTCAAATCTTTAACCAAAGAAAAAGCTTGCTTTTCCATAATTTTATACTTCAAAGGGGCATCCATCAATGCCTTGCTAAATAATGCAATAGGCTGCTCTTGTCCTTGGGGATTTCTCTGTAAAAGGACAACAGCTATGGTATGTTCTGATGCAAATGAAAAATATAAAAATCCTTTGAAAAATCAGGACTTATGAGAACCAGTGTTTTAATTAACGCTTGTTTCAACAGTTCAAAGGACTTCTTTGCTTCCAAGGTCCATTTTACCCCTTGCTCCCTTTTTAACATGTTTATGATATTCCTAAGGAGCTCAGCCAAGTTGGGGATGAACCTTCTCAAAAAGTTAATATTTCCGATGAAAGACTATAACTCTTTGATGTTTCGAGGATGAGAGATTTGTAATATGGCCTCAATCCTCTTTGGATCTATCTTTATGCCCTCTTCGGAAATGATGTGCCCAAGAAGTTTACCTTCTTGGAGACCAAATAGTGTCTTCTTAGGGTTTAAATATATTCCAAACTTTCTGCATTTCTTGAAAACCTTTCTTAAATGTTCTAAGTGCTCTTCATCTGTTTTTTAAAACACAGTGACATCATCAATGTATATAATGATGAAGAAGCCCAGTTCCTCTGAGAATTATATGTCCCTGGCTCTTTGAAAAGTTTATCCAACATTAATTAGACCAAAGGGCATCTTCAAATACATGAAAGTGCCCCATAGTGTAGTAAAGGTTGTCTTTAATTGATCAGCAGGGTGAACTAAGATCTGATTGTACCCTGAATAGCCATCCAGCAAAAAAATTCTTGTAGACCCTACCACCCTTTGTAAAATGTGATCCATATTTGGTAAAGGGTATTTGTATTTTAATGAAGCTTTGTTTAAGTCTCTAAAGTCTATAAAAAGCATGATTTCTCCAGTTTTATTCCTAACAGACACCATATTAGATACCCACTCAGAATATCTAATACGGACAATAATACCAGCATCATACATTTTCATGATCTCGTTCTGAACCAAAGGCAGCTGAACAGAGTTTATTCTGCACAGTTTCTGTTTGAATGGTTTTTGGTTTTCTTTGAGGGGAATTTTGTACTGTATTATTTCAGTTTCATAGGATTTAAGATCTTCGTAACTCCATGCAAAAACATCAGAAAACTCTTTAAACAGCTCTATGTATTTAAGTTTAATGTGAGATGGTAAAGTTTTAGAAAGTTTAATTATCATAGGTTTAAGTTCACTGCCTATATTTCACTCTTCTACTTCAGCCTCTACAGGTTCTAGTTTTGGCTTTTTGGCCACATCGTTAACATCAAACAACTCTTCTAAAGGCACTAGACCGCTTGGAAAACTTTCATCTTTAGAGTGCAGAGTTTCTAACTCATATATTTCGAACTCTGCATCTAATTCCGTTTTTTTTTTTAGTTTGTTTGACAATAGGTTAATATTAACAGGTTCAGGAGATGGTTCTTCTTCACCAAGGAAATTTTCTTCACTCCAGTCTGTATCATAATTTTAGTCCGAACTGTGTAGTTCAAATTCATTTCTGAATTGCATGAAGTATTCTATTTTTTTATCATTGTCAAACACCTGCCAATAATTTTCATTATTAGGTACAGCTGGTCTAAATTTTATCTCAGTTGTGCAATCTTTGGTTTCATATGGCGTTAAGCACGTCCTAGCTGCAAAGGCTAAATTGTGGGCCGCAATATTTCTTTTTCTTGGGACAAAAAATAGTTTGGACTCCTCAAAGGTTTTCAAAAGGTCCATGACATTGTTTCAGTAGGCTCTAAGTCTGGGATGATTTGTGTTATATTCCCCATTGACTTGCCTAATGACTAAATCTGAATCCCCATACACATTAATTCTTCTGGCTCCTAACTTTTTCAATAAATGTAAGCCTAAGAGAAGGGATTCATACTCTGCTATGTTATTGGAACACTGAGAATTTAATCTACAGGAAATGCTTTCTGTGTGGTTATTTTCAGTGTTGGAAATCTAGACACCTGCACCAGCATTAGTTCTAGTGCAAGATCCATCAAAATACATACTCCACAGAGGATTAGTTTCAATTTCATATGTTTGGTGAACATCCTCTTCAACTACTGTGCTTTCCAATTGTTCTTGAGTATCAGCACTCAGTTGAATTTGTTTCAATTCCTCAGATATATTATTGGGTTGAGGACCTCTTTCTTGACTCTCAATGTTTAAAAGTAAAGGATGCATGACTTGTAGTTTAAGACCTTTGTTTAGTTTGATGATGCTTAACGGTTCAACAAATTGTTTTGACATTTCTGTGGTGTTCGCCTCATCCTCCCTATCGGCCATTAATCCTGTTAAAGTGACTTATTCACCAAGTGTTTCCTCATTAAACATGATAAAATAATCAAGGCCTATATTTATAGAATACATAGGAGAGTTTTGTGGTATGCCTTGACTTGTAACTGTGTATTGCATATGGGACTCCCTGTAAAGTTTTCTATTCTGATTGAAAACAGGGATAGTCACATAGGTCATGTCCATTTGCATAGTCTCCTGTGACTTAGCCCCCCAAGATCTTGATAGTAGCATTCCATACTTTGGGGGCACATCAGCCACAGCAATATCCATGACTAAACATTTGGCTGGAATTTGGGCTAAGTTAACACAGAGGTCTTTGATTAATACAAAAATTTTACTCTGCTGGAATCAAAGGAGTAAAGGTCTTTATAAGGTCTGGTGATTTCTAAACCCAGGATCTCCATTACAGCTTTTGGCATTCAATTACGAGAAGCCCCAGAATCATGCATAACATTGTGCAAAATTTTGTCATGAACGTTTAAACTTACATAAAAGGGAGGAACGGGTTCCTCTTGATATATACCTTCAATATTAGGACCAAAAATCAGCTATGTTTGGTTATCATTAAGATTGATCGTGTCCTCATTTTCTTCAATGTTTAAAGCCTTCAAAATTTGGTTTCTATATACATGTTTGGCAACTAACTCAATCAAGGAAACAAAGATTTTGATCTTTGAAATTTCTTGCTCCAGGCTGAAAGGAATTTGACTTTTTAAAGTGTTGGTTTCAGCCTTATTAGCTGTCATTCTATCAGCAACATCAACTTGCTGATTTGTTTTATTTACACTTGAAAAAATTGTTTTCACAGGAGTACTAGCTGAAGTGTTAGTACTGCTAATGTCTACACTCTGTTTTTCTTTGTTTTGAGTGCCTTTCTCTTTATCATTTCCAGAATTTACAACCACTATTTTTTCCTTTTGTTTGACAACTCTAGGCTTGGTTGAAGTGCTGTTTTGTGAAGATTTATCAGAAGTTTTGTTGTTGGGAGTTTGTTGACTGGTTTTTCTTCTAAGGTCATATTCTTTTTGAGATTCTATGATGACATTTTTCATGTCTTGATAATAATTTTCATCATCATCTCTTTTGTCATCACAATGTGTGTATAGATCTTGTTTTCTATCATAATGAATCTTAAAGTCATCATTACCTACCCCCATCATGTTGATACCATCTTCCTCTGCTATTTTATCTGTTTCCTCAACCTCACTTACATAGTTTTGCTGAAAAGGAGGAGTGATTTGTTTATCATCTTCCCTAGGTCTGTTTTGAGGTTGGTTTCTTCTAAAATTCTGGTTTTGGTTCTGATTTCTATTTTGAGGAGCATTTTGGTTTTGGTTTGCTTGTGCTCTCTTAATTATTCTCATTTCTTTCATAATTTCTTCCATCATTTTCTCCATTTTTGAGTTGGAAGTAGAAGGTGTGGATTCCTCTCTAAAGGAAACTATCTTTTCATTTTTCATTCTTACTCTCTTTTCCATTAAGTTGACTTCCATAGAAGGAGCACCTCTTTGCATATCTTCAAGAGTTGCAAAGTATCTCTCTCTCAGTTGATAGGCCATCTCAGGGTCAAACCCTTCAGGAAACTTGTTTAAAGCTGAGCCCTGTGGAGGTTTTAGTTCCGAGGAAGTGCATTATACACACTATTGAATCTGGCGCAACAATCTTGCACACTTTCCCTAGTGTTTCTATGGAGGTTATTGTAGTCATAAAGGACTTGGAGAGGGTTTTTCTTCACTTCCCATTTGTTTAAGAATGTTTGATGGAAGGCTTGGAGATCATTAATACTATGGGGGGCTAAACCTTTGAACCATTTTGTTACTTCACCCCCTAAGCTCTGAGAAAATAACCTAAGCTTGACAGAATCATCATCAATTTCATTTCTGTCAAATTAGTCATTCATCTTATCCACATGTTGTGATGCAGTTGTAGCATTGCTAGCATCATATAGTGGAATTTTGGACTGATATTCCTATGGAAGATTGACTAATGGTGCATGAAGGACTAAGGGAGCATACCATGTTGCCATGATATGTGGTGGGGGTGGATTTACAAGAGCTGGATTAACAAAAGGGAAAGTGAGGTGAAGTGAAGTGGTTTGAATAGTGGATGTAGGGTGAACAGAAGTGGATGGACCAGGAATATATTGCTAAGCTGATCTTGAATGAGAGACACCTAAATTGTGAAGGAAATGCAAATCAGGAGGTGTTGTTTCTCTGCTTCCAAGATGTTCACTTGTTTCAGGAGATGAAAGTGAAGACTCAAAATATAACTAATCTAAGTCATCAAGAGACCTAGTTCTAAAATGATTTACTAAGTCGACTTGTGATTGTTGTAGAGCTGAAAGATTTTCAGGGACTGAATTAGCTCTCAAGGGTTATCTGAAAATAGTTGATAATTCAATCCTAGGAGACTTCCTAAGGATACTTTCTGGGTTGTCAACTAACTCAGGTGGATCAGGGTCAATATAGGCTCTAGTGTGAATCTTTATAGGAGCCACTATGTTTTTCAGACCCAAATAAACAAGAAAAGTTCAACCAGATATGACAATATTTGAGAGGTTAACTAATCTGTTTACAAAAATTTCAATCCTACATTCCTCTAACTAAGTTTGAATGATATTATAATAGCAAGGGTTCTTCCCAGTGGATTCTTAAGGTTTGTTAAGGATTTTGGAGTCGCCAATTGGATGTTTTTAGCTCTTTTCAGAGGTAAAAGGTTTTACGGTCCACCACCATGTTTATCAGATACCAATCTGAAATATTTTTGGTGTTTTCCGAATTATTTTTCAGTTGTATGGTTTTTAAGAATATCCTAACTCTGTTCGAAAACTTAGCTACAATTATGAGACAAAGACAGTTTACTCTTATGAGACAAAGATATTTTACCTTAACCTTAATCGTAACCTTAACCTTAACCTTCATATTAATTTAACCTTATCCTTCACCTTAACTTAACCTTAACCTAACCTTAACCTTAACTTTACCCTTAACCTAACCTTAACCTTAACCTTACACTAACCTAACTTGAACATGAAACTGACCTTAACCTTAACGATAACCTAACCCTAACCTTGAAAATACCCTTAACCTTAACCTAACTAAACCCTTAACCTTATACTTAACCTTACACTTAACCTTAACCTTTACCTTACCATTAACCTTCACCTTAATCTTAGCCCCTTATTCTTAACCTTAACCTAACATTAATCTTAACATTAACCTAACCTTAGCTTAACCTTTACCTTAATCTTAACCTTAACCTTAACCGTAAACTCAACCTTAACCAACCCCTTAACCTTAACCCTAACCTAAGCTTAACCTTACCCTTAACCTTAACATTAATTGTAACCTTAACCTTAACATTAACATAACCTAACCTTAACTAAATCTTAGCCATACCTTGACCTTAAACTTACTAAACTCATTAAGCTTAACCTAAACCTTAACCTTAACCTAATCTAACCTAACCTTAACCTTAACCTTAACACTAACCTAACCTTAACCTTAACCTTAACACTAACCATAACCTTAAATTTTACTTAACCTTAACCTTAACCTAACCTTAACCTTAACCTTAACCTTAACCCTAGCCTAACCTAACCTTAACCTAACCTTAACCTTAAACTTAACACTAACCTAACCTTAACCTTGACCTTAACCTAACCTAAACCCTAACCTAACCTTAACATTACCTTAACCTGACCTTAACTACCTTACCTTAACTTAAACTTAACCCTGACCTAATCTAACCTTAATCATACCTTAACCTTAATCTAACCTAAACCTAACCTTAACCTAACCATAACCTTAACTTTAACCTTAACCTAACCTTAACCTTAACCTAACCTTAACCTTACCCTTAACGTTGACCTTGACCTTAACTTTAAATATAACCTACCCTAACCTTGACAAAACCTTAACCTTAACCTTAACTTAACCTAACCTTAACCTTAACCTTAACCATAACCTTATCTTAACCTTAACTATACCCTAACCCTAACCTTGACCAAACCTTAACCTTAACCTTAACTTTAATCTTAACCTAACCTTAAGCTTAAGCTTAACCTTGACTTTACCCTTAACCTTAACGTTAACCTTAACCTAAACCTTAACCTTGACTTTACCCTTAACCTAACTTTAACCTTAACCTTAACCTTAATCTTCTCTTACCCTTAACCTTAAATTATCCTTAACCTTAACCTTAACCCTACCCTTGACCAAACCCTTAACATTAACCTGAACTTTAACCTAACCTAACCTTAACCTTAACTTTACCCGTAACCTTAACCTAACCCTAAATTTGACCAAACCCTTAACCTTAACCTTAACCTAACCCTAACATTGCCTAAACACTTAACTTTACCCATAACCTTAACCTTAAACTGACTAAACCCATAACCTTAACTATATCCTAACCCTAACCTTGACCAAACCCTTAACATTAACCTTAACCTTAACCTTAACCTAAACATAACCCTAAAATTATCTTAACCTTAACCTTCACTATAACCTAACCTTATCCTTGACCTTAACTATAACCTAACCCTAACCTTGACTAAACCCATAACCTTAACCTTAACCTTATCTTAACCTTAATCTTCACTATAACCTAACCTACACCTTAACCTTATCTTACCCTTAACCTTATCTTACCCTTAACCTAACCTTAACCTTAACTATAACCTAACCCTAACCTTAACCTTAACCATAAACTTATCTTTACCCTTAACTTTAACGTTAAACTTAACCTTAACCTAACCTTCACCTTATCCTAACCTTAACCTTAACCTTAACCTTAACCTAACCTTAACCTAACCTAACCTTAAACTTAACCTAACCCTAACCTTACCCTAACCTTACCCTTAACCATATTCTTAACCTCAGGTTAAGGTCAAGGTTAGGGTTACGTTATGGGTAAAGTCAAGGTTAAGGTTAGGTTAAGGTTAAGATTCGGTTAAGGGTAAAGTTAAGGCTAAGGTTAAGGTTAAGGGCTTGGTCAAGGTTAAGGGTTAGTTTAAGGTTAAGTTTAGGTTAAGGGTGTTAGGAATCTGTAACTTTAGTAGATTGGTGAGACTAAAACTATAGAAGAAACATTATATCAAGCAACTTTTGGATTCCAGGATCTAGCCCTCCTGAATTCGGAGAGGGATCTCTCCAATAAGTGCAAAGATGGATTTGTCTTTGAAGTTTGGGGTTATGATATTAGGCTAGTGATGAAGGCCAAAGATTTGTTTGTTTTTTGGATGGTTGAGCATGAAAACTATTTGAGGTGGAAAGTCATAAATGAAAAGAGTTTCAAAGGTGAGAAGTTGCAAGAAATCAGATTAACCTTCGGCCAAAAAGATAGATAATTGAAGGTTTTATTCCATTGGGCTATGGAGTCATAATAAGGTTTAATTGGAACAACAAGATGCAAGAGTGGTCCATGGGGAAAGTCATCTATGTCTAAGGATCTCATTAAAGCTTTATTTGTGGAATGAAATGATACAATAAGAAAGAGAAATAAACAAATGCAGAACAAAGAGCAGCCTAGGATCTGGTAAGTACTTTTAAACTAGCCAGCCTTTGACTTTGACTCAAGAAAAACATAAAAGTAAACTAGGATCTGGTAAGTACTTTTAAACTAGCCAGCCTTAGATACACTTTCAATAGAAAACATTTTAAAACAAAAGGGAAGCTTGAAGGCAACTTTTGGAGAAGACACTAGTAGGCCGGGATCACCACAAATCCTCTCCTAGCTCTGCTATACTTGGTTAATTTTAAGATGAACACAAAGATAACATAGAATGGCCTAAGATCTGGTAAGTACTTTTAAACTAGCCAGCTTTTAACACATTCCAAGGGAAACATTCAGACAATACTGGAGATAAAACTGGCTCACCATATCTTCCTCAGTTCATCTTCACAAAACATATACTGAAAATAACATTTGAGAATAACATTCAACTAAGGAAATAAGATGAGGGAATGCCAGCATTCCTATGCTTAAACTGAATTAAATCATTCCTAAATAACACAGATTGGAAGAAAACATATATATAAATATTTTCAGTCAGAGAAGGTTACTACTGTATAGTAGGTCCTAGCTCTATGAATTATGTTCTTTATAAGAGAGTATGAAACACAGTGAAAACAGGAAAAAAATAACAAGTTACAATTAGAGAAACATCACCGTCAACATAGACCAAGATTCCGTAAATCAGCTTGTATTAATGATCCAAATCAGTTACAGCTTCAAGTCCAGTGCTTTAGTTTAGCATTCATCTACACATCTCAGCCTAACTTATCTCTCACAATTAGAGCTCAAAGAGCCAGTGAACACTATTTACAATCATAAATTTAAGCTCAAGTGTATATCAAATTTCTGCAACCAACCGCTCATTCATCTTCTGCAGAAGTATATGTAGAAGAATGAGGAGGTGAGATCTGATAAAAGATCTCCAATTACAATTAATACAGATTTAATGGCTTCTTGGCCTTTGAGGGGCTCAATGAAGAAACTTACATGGGTGAACTCTGTATTAAATGTTTCACATAAAAGTTTAAGCTCGGTGGGAGCTTTTGTTGACCTTTGAGGCTCTATGTGGCGTCGAAGTAACTCTGTAGATGTTTATCATTAAGTTCTTTGGTATAATTTCCTCTTTGGCTGCGTTTTGAGACAAATATCTGATCCTGATCAATAAATTCGGCCTCTGATTGAATACTTTGAGGCACAGGTGGCATCACGGTAGCTAGAGGGATCAATTTTCATGAGATGTGGTGGTGGAAGCGCTTCTGTTGATAAAACCCTTAAGATTTTCTTTAAACTATGTTTTGATTGAGGATTATGCTTTTGATAAACATTCTTAGCTGTGATCCCCACAAAATCTGTCTTTAATCCTCTGTTCTGATAAATTTTGGTCTTCGTCGCTGATACTCTCTGACTGTGCTTGATTCATGGTTTTTTGCTGGTATGCAGAGCTGCGCAGGGTTATGTGGCATCAATGCTTCATGAATGATTGATGAAAACGTGGATTTGACCCCTGTGAATGATTTCCCCCAGTGAATCGAAGACAGGAGGATCATCACGCTCTTCTTTCGATTTTTCTTCAAAAATGGTGAGAAAATCATTGAAACCCTGCAAAATAAAAACAAATATTAAAAAATCCTGGATATATAGGTTTATTGCTACGGAGGACACGTGGAAAATAATGGTCGTTGGATGGCATCATCCAATGGTCGGGATTGATCGGGGGAAGGCATAGTATAGGCTAATGAAATATTTAAATTAGAGCCATCGATCGTGTAGAGATCGACGGTCGAGAGCGGAAACGGGAAGTCAAAGTAGAAAATGTTGACTGGGCGATCGAATCAGGGTGATGAAATATGGACCGTCGATCTACAGATCAGATCGATGGTGGAGATTAGTTCAAAGTCGCGCCGTACCTCATTTAACTGTCGGGAAACTTCGGTAAGCGATAGCCGTTGGATGACCCGCCCCAGATTGGACGATGTATAGAGATATCGGCGGGGTCCACGTCCAAACGTTAACGCGTGATGGAAGGTGGTTTTATGAATAGTGCCCAGGCCACGCATCAACCGATAAGTGGAATCGCTGGCGATCGGGAAAAAACTGCCTTCACCCAAAGGCGATGCGATGAATATTGCATTGTTTCTGTTTTTGGAATGGGTTAGTGGATGGAGGGGACCACCAGGGCGACAGGCTCCACACCTTTGATCTGCAGATCAGATCGACGGTGGAGATTGACTGGGGTTTTTAACTGGTGGAAAAGTTATAAAATAATTATAAAACCAAAGTTCTGAAAATAACATAAGGTTTTTAATATTTCCAGGGTGGGATATGCATTATGTGGCTAGGCGCCCGACTACGGTACCTTTGGGTGCATGGGAAATAATGTGACCGAGGTTTTATGTGAGGAAGGGGTTAAAGACTTAGCCCAAGGGGCTTAAGTCTATAATGTATGAAAAAATTTATTTTTTATGGATTTCCAATGGTTTTCAAGGGAAAAGGAGGATTCTGATATAGTTTAAAAATGAGTTATAAACCACATAAAGAGGATTTTCATAAATGGAAGAAGAAGAATTATGAAAACAGGGGAGTTTTTATGGAGAAAGAGAGGGGAAAATGAGGGTTATTTTTGGGAGAAGGGAAAAAAGGGAAATGGTGTTTGCAGCAATATTCTAGCTTGGAAATTAGCAGGATTTCTGAGTTCTGAAGGGAAAACAGCAGTGAAGTTTTGCACAGAGGAAAGGCATGAGGCCTTCAAGAGTCTTCAAGAGCCAACACTTTTTAGTAATAAAATTTGTTCCTTGAAGGCTCAACAATTCTTAGCCACTTTTTGATATAACAAAGTTATAGGTGGCTAACAAAGGGTAAATTCAAGGTTAAGGTAAATTTAAGGTTAAGGTCTGGTTAAGATTAAGGGTAAGGTTACGGGTTTATTCAAGTTAAGGTTAAGGTTAAGGGATTGGTCGAGGTTAGGGTTAGGTTATAGTTAAGGTCAAGGTTAAGGTTAAGGGTGTTACACATAATTTTTTCACCATCCCTATAATCCCTCATCCCGTACATGGGAGGACTATTCCTGTGACCTGTGAAAAATAAAATGTCCTGAAAACACCTTCATGGCATGCTCCTGCATAAGGAAAATCATTTTCCTAAAGAAAATTTCTTCTTAAAAACCATAAAAACAGATGTTTTTTCCTTGGCATGACTAGCCAGTTCATCCCTTGCCCTAATGGGGGAAGTCTACATTAGAGGGCACGCCAACTAGTGCTCTGTCCCTATGTTTCACTCACACCAAGCTTATGAAGGGATGTTTTCTAAAAATAAATGGCGAAAGTTTGATTCTAACAAACTCTAGAATGAATCATCAAAAAAATTTGAGTGGTTTGGCTCCAGATCTCCATGTATAGGAAGTGGTTTTCCACCTCTCATGGAACCTTCCTAAGAGATAGGGTCTATTCCATGATTATAGGGATCCCAAAATCCCTTCCTCCTATTAGCCACCTATAAAATTTGTCATAAAAAATGGTGGGTAAATCATTTTTGAAGCCTTCAAGAAATTAGTTTCATTACAAAATTTTTAATTCTTGAAGTCTTGTGAAGACATCATGTCCTTTGGTTAATCTTCACTACTGTTTCCCTCTTAAAATCTAAAATTCTGTTGTTTTCCCTGAAGAAAAAGACTATTGAAAACTCCATTTTTCATCATTTTTCACTCCTTCGTCCCTTCATCATTATCCTCTTTTTTTCCCCTTCTTCCTCATAAAATTCCTCTATTTAATTTATTCCCTTCTTCCCTTCGTGAAATCCCTTTTATAAGGTTTAAAACTCATTTTTGATCCTTACTGAAACCCCCAAATGCATTTAAAAACCTTGAAAAATTCATAAAAAACACATTTTTGTATTGAGGCTTAAGCCGCTTTGGGCTAAGCCCTAAAACCACTTCCCCTCCATGCGACTTGGTGCTGGAACCAAGCGCTATGTCCAAAAGCGCTTATCGCATCAGAACAATCGGAGAGCGCAAGACTCTTTGCTTTTATGAAACCTCCGATGCGATTGACCCTTTTTATGTAAACCCACAATCCTTTTGCCACTTCATATAACCCAAGAGCCTGCAATCGGGTGCTTAAACCTTGTAAATAAGCCTTCTCGATACAAACTTCCCTTTGCATTTTGTAAAAACCCACTTTTCCTATGTTTGTATTAAAAACCGTCGGTTCAATGTTTTTAATGGAAAGGACCATTGATCTTTTCCCTGATCAACGGTCAATATAGTCTCGCATCAGAAGTTTTGTGTCGGGCACATCTGAAAAGCCCACTCCTTCGTCCCGATTCTGATTGGCCGTCTTATGCATATAACCCCCGATCCCTCCGCTTTTCTTCGTATACCCTGGGGCCTCGCAATCGGGCACTAAGCATTCTACATAACCCACCGTGAAGCCGAAAATCCTTTGTATTTCGTTAAAATTTTTATTTTCCTATGTTATAAAGGGTTCTACCTATTCATTGGTTAAACCCTTTCTTGACCGTTGATCATAAACCAATCAAATGGTCTGCGCAATCTTGTGTCAGAATTTTTCATTGGTCACGGTTCAATATTTTATTTCTCCCTCCCAATTGGCCTCTCCCGATGGATCCTCAGCCATTGATTTCCTCCCTGCCTTCCTAGATCCGATGGCTCTTATCACTCCATCCATAAGCCTTTCCCCTACTATGACCTCTTCTGATTCATTTCCCACCGTCGATCTGATCCTCAGATCGACGACCCACAATCAATCGCATCGGTGCTCTTCTAAATTTTGCCTCCACTGATTGCAAAGCTTCGATTACATCTGGGCCATCCCTGCAATAAGATCCAATGGTCCAAATTGAATGCCATGGCCTTGGTGTAAAATTATGCAAGCCCCGCTTTATAATGTTTTTTGGGGAGATATCCTCCATTGATCTCTACAGATCAACGACCCATATTAACTCATTCTCTGCTTCATATATTGTTCCATTTAACCCAGATTCAATCTCCACCATTTATTTGTTTCATCTAACGGCCCAGATTAATCCCAATAGGCACTAGAGAATTTGGCGGAAATTCCGACGGCCAATTCGTTGCTATTCCGACACATAGTCGTCGCAAGAGCGACAGTTCGGGGGCGGACAAACCGTGGTTTGTCATGCCATCGCCGTTCTGACGCACGTAAAAATTGTCGCACTATCGACACTTCTTCCGTCGTTCCAAACAAGCGTCACTCTTCCGACGTCTCACAAACCGTCGCGCCTCCGACGTTTGTAAACTGTCGCACTTCCGATGAAATTTGGTTCGACGTTTGGAACGTCGCTCTTCCGACGCTTGTAAACTGTCGCAATTCTGACCCAACGTGGTCCGACGTTTTGGACGTCGCTCTTCCAACGCTTGTAAACCGTCGCAATTCCGACTAAACGTGGTCCGACATTTTGGACGTCGCTCTTGACGTTTTTGACGTCGCTTTTCCGACGCTTGTAACCGTTTAATTCTATCAACGTTGTCCAATCCTTGACGCTACTCCTCCTGAGGTCTGAAGATGTCGCGAATTCACGATATGTGGTCCGACGTTGAACATCGTCTGACGTTGCATCGTTTCTCTTCCCACGCTCGTTGTCGGCCTGACAAGTTTACAAGGCTTGGTGAATCGGACGGCGGTTCAATTTCAAAAAAAATTGGGTACCAAGACGAAAACGTTTGAAGAGAATATATGAAGTAAAACAAACATGAAAGTGAAATAGCAAGATGTAGAATAAAGGTCTAAAGAGTACCACGCCCATTGTTCCAAATACAAATTAAAGTACCCAAAACCCTACAACAAGAAGAAACAAATTATATATGAAATAGCAAGATAATAGTAAAGCAACGTATAGAGTATCGACGCCCATTGTTCCAAACCGACGTCCATTGTTCTAAATACAAATTAAAGTACCCAAAACCCTACAACAGTGAAGTAAAACAGTCCATGAAAGTGAAATAGCAGTATGTAGAATAGTAAAGCAACAGATAGAGTACCGACGTCCATTGTTCCAAATACAAATACAACAGTGAAGTAAAACAGTCCATGAAAGTGAAATAGCAGTATGTAGAATAGTAAAGCAACAGATAGAGTACCGACGTCCATTGTTCCAAATACAAATTAAAGTACCCAAAACCCTACAACAGTGAAGTAAAACAGTCCATGAAAGTGAAATAGCAGTATGTAGAATAGTAAAGCAACAGATAGAGTACTGACGTCCATTGTTCTAACACAATGCTAGTGCACCCAAAACCTCTACAGTAAAACAGTCCATGAAAGTGAAATAGCAGTATGTATAATAGTAAAGCAACAGATAGAGTACCGACGTCCATTGTTCCAAATACAAATACAACAGTGAAGTAAAACAGTCCATGAAAGTGAAATAGCAGTATGTAGAATAGTAAAGAAACATATAGAGTACCGACGTCCATTGTTCCAAATACAAATTAAAGTACCCAAAACCCTACAACAGTGAAGTAAAACAGTCCATGAAAGTGAAATAGCAGTATGTAGAATAGTAAAGCAACAGATAGAGTACCGACGTCCATTGTTCCAAATACAAATTAAAGTACCCAAAACCCTGCAACAGAGAAAAACGCTAATCATAATCATGTGAGGAATGTGATATGTCCAAAATATAAAAAGACCATCAGACCATATCAATAAACCAGCAACATAGACCAGCATCGCTAGTTTTGAAGGCAGAGTGATAAACATTAATCATTTTTTTTTCACAAGAGAAAAAATGTTGTTTTTAATATATTATATGAAGTAAAACAGTCCATGAAGTCATTACATTTTCACATCTGAAGATTGGAACCCAAATATCCATCCAGAAAAGTGGAAGTCCCACCCCAGACAATGATAGAAAAATACCCCATGTCACATACAGGGACATGATATAAAACCCAGTATCGGTCCACATGGAGATTATCGACAATCTGAGAAAGCATCCAAATATGCCCGAGGCATCTATAAGAAAGTGAAATAGCAGTATGTAGAATAGTAAAGCAACAGATAGAGTACAGACGTCCATTGTTCCAAATACAAATTAAAGTACCCAAAATCCTTGAACAGAGAAAAACGCTAATCATGTGAGGAGTGTGATATGTCCAAAATATAAAATGACCATCAGACCATATCAATAAACCAGCAACATAGACCAGCATCGCTAGTTTTGAAGGCAGAGTGATAAACATTAATCATTTTTTTTTTCACAAGAGAAAAAACGATGTTTTCAATATATTGTATGAAGTAAAGCAGTCCATGAAGTCATTACATTTTCACATCTTAAGATTGGAACCCAAATATCCATCCAGAAAAGTGGAAGTCCCACCCCAGACAATGATAGAAAAATACCCCATGTCACATACAGTGACTTGATATAAAACCCAGTAACGGTCCACATGGAGATTATCGACAATCTGAGAAAGCATCCAAATATGCCCGAGGCATCTATAAGAAAGTGAAATAGTAGTATGTAGAATAGTAAAGCAACAGATAGAGTACCGACGTCCATTGTTCCAAACACAAATTAAAGTCCCAAAATCCTTGAACAGAGAAAAACGCTAATCATGTGAGGAGTGTGATATGTCCAAAATATAAAAAGACCATCAGACCATATCAATAAACCAGCAACATAGACCAGCATCGCTAGTTTTGAAGGCAGAATGATAAACATTAATCATTTTTTTTTCAGAAGAGAAAAAACGCTATTTGGAATATATTATATGAAGTAAAACAGTCCATGAAGTCATTACATTTTCACATCTGAAGATTGGAACCCAAATATCCATCCAGAAAAGTGGAAGTCCCACCCCAAACAATGATAGAAAAATACCCCATGTCACATATAGGGACATGATATAAAATCCAGTAACGGTCCACATGGAGATTATCGACAATCTGAGAAAGCATTCAAATATGCCCGAGGCATATATAAGAAAGTGAAATAGTAGTATGTAAAACAGTAAAGCAACAGATAGAGTACCGACGTCCATTGTTCCAAATACAAATTAAAGTACCCAAAATCCTTGAACAGATCAAGAAAAACGCTAATCATGTGAGAATTCAAAGTAAAGTTAATCTATTAACATTGCGAATACAATTACACCGAAGTCAAAAACATTGCCTGGCCATACTCATGGCAAATTTGTCATCAAAAAATCAAAAAATTAAGAAGACTGCCCTCATACGGGGAAACCAGTATTGAACGTTTAATTTACAGAATTCAAAAATATTACTTAAAGGTCCAGCACAGTAAAATAAACTAAAAGCAGCCCAATTAACTGGGCCTGCTAAGCAAGAAAAACAAATTAACCAAACTAATCCTCCGCTGGTTCCTCCACGATTCGGCACCATCCTTCGGAAGGTCCACGATCGCTAGGTGCTACCTCCACATGCATGCCATGGCTCCCCTCCTGAAGGCCCGAATGCTGGCCGACTTTTTCCGAGCTCAGACCCACCGGACGGGTGCATTCTTCCTCCGTTTGGGCCTCCTCGCGGAAGACCACAGTGACTACAGCTGTGATTCGCGGGCGGTTGAGAGTGCAATCAAAGGAAAATTGCGCAGTGTGCGTCGTGGGAGAAGGTGAACTAGCGGTGGGGAAGCCAGGAGCAGGGGAATCCATACGGTGGCCAGATGCTACAAGCCGACCCCGCCCACTCCTAGCATTTGGATATCGACCTAAGTAATAATCACTGGACTGGCCGGAAGTCATCTCTGTTGAGGTGCTGGAGGGAGCGCGCCGGGATTGACCTCTAGTGCTCCCCCTGCGGCAACGCATCCTATGACGCACGCAAGGCATGGGTGCAATCTCAGGCGCAGTGGGCACAAGAGACGAAGAAGCAGAATTCCAATTAACAGAGGAAGACAGACAGAGACAGAACCGAGAGAAATGGAAATATGTAGCAAAGTCTAGGCAGAAGTTCCGCTGGCCACTTCTCCTTATCGTCACAGTTACCAGACAGTGTAATCCAGCAACCGGCTTGTCTGAAAAACCATGGCTAAACGCCATTTTGTATGTCGACCCGTCTGCAATGCAATCAAAGGACGCCCGTCATAATGAATCTCTGATCATTAATAATGAGAGCCGAAGGTCGGATCAAATTGGAGCGTGCGGAATCGCTCAGAGGAGTGGAGGTCCGATCTTGAACAGTGTTAAAAATTAATTAATGTAGATTTGATGTGAAAACTTAATTGAACAGCGTTAAATGTTAATGCGATTGATATGAAATTTCCATATCCATGTCCCATCACCTTAAACGCCATCGAATGCACCCGCAGCCGGGAGCAGGGCAAGTTTTTATTGAGGACACGTGGCATAAATTGATTGGAGCGGATCTTTGTTTGGGTCGCTCGCGCAGTGGAAATCCGGACCCGTAAAATATTAGGGCGAATTTGATAAGAAATTCGCGTCACAAAATTGGCCGACGTCAGCAGGCTATTTTGGAACGCGAATTTGGTTTGAATTATGGTTTATCGCCATTTGAAGTCCGGCGGGCTCGACTTTTGAACAATTTTCTTATAAAATTTGTGTTGGTTTTCTTTGATAATACACATATTAAAATCCGCTTAATAAAGAGACAAAATTGTTGTGCTTTCGGAACCTGACCCGAGGATTGGACATGAGTTAACAAACAAAAGGATAGCGGAACCAGACATGCACCCGTGGTCAAGCCCTCTACCAAAACCACGAGCGGAATCACAAAAGCGGGTTGCCCATATCGCATCGCTTTTGCGGAGTAGGCGGTATTTCCTATTCGCGAGCGATTCCATAGGGAATGCGACACGTGGCGAAGTGACCCCGGAAAACAACCGTTTAACCCACACCATCGCACGTTAAAGCCCGACATTGGAAGCCGAGCGAAATTGCCAAGAGTCGTTGATTTGGAGAAGGGCCATCGGACGGTGGTCGCACGTTGAACTTGCCCGGAGGTTAACTAAGGTGTGCGGAGGATAGCCAGGTACGATACGAGTGTTTGATTGGTTATTGATATATAGGTGGGGCCGGAGTATAATGAAATTGTTTAATTAAACGATTGGCGGATAATTAGCATAAGTCTGGAGCGTGATTGTTGTAAGGCTGGGTGGTGAAATATAGAGCCAAAAGTTCATTACAAGTTATTTATTTAAAAAGAAATGTGGAGTATAAATACAAAGTGTTGAAATTTAAACATTGGTTATAAGGATTGGAGATAATATAAAGTCGGGAATATAAATTAAAGTCCAATCATTGTGGATAGTATTTATTTATCAAATTCTACGAATTTGATAAATAAACCCTAAGAAAGAAGAAGTCAATTAAGACTCAGGCTGGAGGAAAAGAACGGGGTACACCAAGGGAAAATGCTAACAGAGCGATTGTAGACACACCAGCTCTCCTTGGGGGTCCAAATTCAGTTTTGTTGCGTCACACGATGATCTCTCTTCTCTGGCATTTACTTGTATTGAAGATCACTATTCTAGGAATAAGGAGTTATTTTCTCCAAAAATAACCCTAGCCAAACATTGACAATGCATCAAAGATATCTTTCTATGCTTCATAAGCACATTTGTTCTACTTCTAAATCATGTCTTGGAAGTGGTTGTTGTGCTGGAAATTATTCACCAGTTGGTTTCATACCAAAGTATTTTTCACATTTTCAGCATCCAATACATGAAAAAGATAATGGTTTAAAACAACATAAATATTTGAAATTTTGCAAGAATTGTCTGGCACACTTCGAATATGAATTTTGAAGTCAAGTGCATGATGCTGTATAGGATCAAGTGTCATTTTGAATACCAAATGTTTCACAAGAAACTTCTCAACATGCTACCCTGCAGTAAGGATTAAATGACAATATTGCATCAACTATTTTCATAATAAAAGTGCACCTCGGCCATAAGACTAAACAACTACAAATGTTGTAGATCTAACAAGACCACACAATCAAATGTATTCCACAAGGCCAATACTCTATGAAAAATGAAAAGGAGTTTGCAACCAAAAATACCTTAGGCAACTAATTCAATTAAATACACCAAACCATCAGCAAAAAGGAAAACCAGCCTACTCAAAAGGCAAGCGTTTACCTCCTTTGACAAAATTTTGAGTTCCGAAACAAGGGCCTTTATTGTCTTGTCAATGCCCCTAGTAATTTGAATGGGTTTGCACCTGCTGCAACAACCTAAACAAAAGGGTTTCATTTCAAATTATTTTCCACAAATTTAAGATACAACCATTGTCAGTTTTGTATTTCCTAACAAGCTCATAAATTTTGACAAAAGAACCAAAATTTTTTAATACCTGATAGCAATTTTTTCACTCAAGAACTATCTTAGACTCAATAAACCCAACCCAAAACTAAAAAACCAAACACCATAAGACCCTACAAAAATGAATAGATGATCTTAATCCAGTACCATCGATAAAAAGTTACCTTTACACCCTCACTTATTAAACCCTGTGCTGTTGAATTTTAACTTCAACTGCTGCAGCAGAAGGACGGATGCAGCAGCAACATTTTTTTTTGGAGGTTGCTTGCATGCCATCCAGAAATTTAATTCAGCATTTAAAATTCCCGCAAGTTTTTTTTGTAGACGGCCACAGCCATATTTCTGTACAGGATTGTATTTAAACACAACAGCCAGCATTAACGCAATTCACCAACCAGAAATTAAACAAACAGAAATTTACCCGACAGTTTTGTAAATTCAAAAAGAGGACACGTGGAGCATTAATATTGGATCGCATGAAATTGAAGGGAATCTGAAAACCTGAAAACCGGACCCGAATTTTTTATAGGGCACATTGGATTGAGAATTCGAGTTAAAATTAGGCAGACGTCAGCATCCCATTTTGGAACGGGAATTTGGTTTGAAATTCAATCTATTCAGACTTTTGAAGTCCGACGGAAAGGGTTCTTTAATGTTTTGATAGTTTAATATATACATATGTTTTAAACATATGTTATATATATATCATATGCGAAATGAAAGGTGGGCCATAGAATTTAGTTTTTATTTTATTTTTTTTAAAAGAGGGTTTATTATAATATGTTTTATATGTTACGGCATATAAAAATAAAAAGGTCGAAAAAGCTTGGTAGTTTTTTTTATAGACAGTACGTAAATTTTTTATTACACAGCAGTGTGTAAAAAGTGAAAGACTGAGTGTAACTTTTTGAGTGTGTATGCACAGCAGTGCGAAAGGGAAAAACACAGCAGAGTGTTTTAGAGACAGAGTATGTTTGTTTTGAACAGACAGTGAGTTGGTTTTATGCACTGCGTTTTGTAGCAGTCATAATTTTGTAATCCCTCTCAGTGAGGAAGTAGTGTAATAGTTTTTTTTTGAGTTATCGAAGGGAATAGAAGTTTGTTTTCAAAGTATTGAAACTCTGTCTCCTGTCAAAGAAATTTTTATTTTCTGTGTGTTAGAGGAAGGGAGATTTATGGGTGGTTCTTATGAATCAACCAACCATTCAGAACATGCTCATCAATCCAACCATAAGTATTATGTGACAATATTCAAGCAGGCACTGAATCGGATTTCTGAAGCTATGTTAGAGAAACCCTAAACTCTCACTGAAAATAGGTGAAATGTGGCACCACTCAGAGATTGACATGTGCCAATTGGTACAAGTGGTAGACAATTGGCATGCTCAAACAACGAGGTGATGCAAGAATGACATGAGGGAGAAAATATCAGAAAAGCCCCAAATCCGGAGAACTAAAGCTCATCACCAACCTGAGATTGACAACTTTACATGATGTAACCTATGAAATCGTAAATGGAGAAATCATAGTAACAATAAAGTAACCTATGTAACAATAAATTTATATTCATCCTGGGAGTGGTAATGGGAGAAATCATAGTGAACAACAGGAAACATGCATAGTTGCTTACAATCAAATAGATGAAAAAACACATACAAAAAACCTAGACAATAATCGTGAACAAGCTTAATATTGAATTATGAACTGTAAAGGAACTTACAAAATGTGACATTACGAACCTGGTCAAGCGCACAAGCAAAAATATCCTGGACATGACCCTGGTTGACAAGTTGTATTGCTCATGATGCAAGAGGATTTGTACCTACACTGCCAAGTCAATCAAAATCCATCATTATTTATACAATAAATACAAGTAATTGATGTAGTATTTTTTACTCTAAGATGCATTCTTATGAATACACAGAATATATGGGAAAGGCCAAATGATACTCTGGTTAAGTTCTCTTTAAAGTCAAGAAAGAAATTTTATTTGAGTTCTAGAATCCTGGAATGCTCACATTTTATCCAAAGATATGTTAACCCACAAGTTGCCATGGACTTCTTTTGAAGCTGCTACCTGATCAAGGGAGTTTAAGTTCTGACAAACCCACCATGAAATTGGCTTTCGTTGGTGTTTCAACTGAATGAAGGGTGGAAGTTTTCCAGGGCCTCTTCCACACCAGCACTCTCCAAACCTCCAATGTTCAATCTGAGGATTAATTTTTTTATTTTTTATTAGAGTAAAAAAATATTCAATAATCAATAAAAACACCAATAAAAAGTATAAGAAACATTAAAAAATAATGCTCACATAAAATAATATAATATTTTAGGAATTAAAAAATGCCCCCAAGAAGAGTAACGTTTGTCTTATATTAATACAATATTTTACATTGTCAAATTTTCTTTTTCTTCTTCCTATTTTTAAAGCTCCTAATTACATCATCAATATCATCGTGCTCTGCTCCTGTTTCGTGCCTTTCAACCCGCACTGCCGACCTAGTTGCGTATTCACGATGTCTGGGCTCATCCAGTGACGGGGCATCGCCTACAAAAACAGATAATATTAAATTTTAATTGTCAGTTTTTAAATATCATTGAACTAGTTCGGTAATATTAATAAAAAAAATTGCAATGAGATTATTTACCTGGTGCACCAGCTGTCGCCGCTGACCTAGTTGCATTGTCACGATGTCTGGTCTCATCCAGTGACGGGGCATCGCCTCCA
This sequence comes from Pinus albicaulis, assembly GCA_034641835.2. Lineage (NCBI taxonomy): Eukaryota > Viridiplantae > Streptophyta > Pinopsida > Pinales > Pinaceae > Pinus > Pinus albicaulis. Next base: position 981,899,184 of record CM076578.1, on the reverse strand, counting down.
AAAACAGATAATAATTAAATTTTAATTATCATTTTTTAAATATCATTGAACTAGTTCGGTAATATTAATAAAAAAAATTGCAATGAGATTATTTACCTGGTGCACCAGTTGTCACCGTTGGGACTGTTGCCCTGTCTTCCTCTCTGGTGGTAAGATCCTCAAGGGAAACATTCTCTGTCATTTAAACAAAAAACGTTATAAGGACAACCATCAAGGTATAATTAGAAAAAAATTATAAGTGGAAATTAATTACCATCACGGCCCTCACTGATAGCAGCATTGTCGGCCTGGTCCCCACTACAATGATCAGGTTGCACGAGAGGATCATCTACATCTGGCTCTAAAACTAGGTTATTTACCTCGTCGGTAGTGTTGCTCCCCTGATTTAAACAAAGTTGTTAGACATTAAATTTATGGACGAAAACAAAAATATTGAAAGGTTAATGTTTTACCTTATCGGGCATTGTAGATCTTGGGACCTGCCCCAAGCTTCTGCGACGTTCAACTACAGCTTGATAGCCAAAACGGAAAGCGATATTTTTATCTTCCTCTGTAGTTATTGTTCCGAAGTCATCACCCTACATTATATATGATTGTGTATTTTTATAATCATATCTGATAGGATTACAAAAACATTGGAAGGCGATACAATTAATTATAAGATGTTTAGCTACTTAATTACAATTCTTGCAGCTAATTTCAAGTAGCCACCTTGGCCGAGCTTGTGATGGCCCTTTTTCTCAATCCTAGCTTTGGTTGCCTTTGAGGTGTCAGGCAACCTAGCATCAAAATATTGAAGTCAGATATGACGTAGCACACTTTTATTTTAGACATAAATAAAATTAAAGCTATTGGATTAAAGTTGTAATTTACCTTGCGGGTCCAGTTGGCATTTTTCCTTCTTTCTTTGCCCTTTTCTCTTTTCCGTCATGGATGAGTGCTCTCCACTCACTCTCTGAAACTGCGAGAGGATGCTCATATCTAGGGTTAAATTACAATTTCTTCCTATAGGTGTCCCTGGTATATTTCAAATATTTTCCAGCTACCTGAGCCACCGCTTTTCTGTCAAATGTGCCGACCCCAAAAAGGGCTTCTAGATAATCTAGAAGTTCTTTTTTCAGGTTGGAATTCTGGGAATTCCACCCTGTACGTATGGTTGGGCCAAAATTACCAACGCATGGCTCTCCAGAATCCTGTAGAACTCATTGTTTCCTACACAGAATAAAACCAAAAGAAAAAGAAGATATTATCATTAATTTAAAAATAAAAATCATGATAAATATGTTTTAGATAAAGTACATGAAATAGTTAAAATATTAAAATTTACCTGGGAGTTGTACATGCTTTATAGGGACACCCTCACTGTTCACCAACAACGTGCCATTAATGGTCCCTGTGGAGCTGACACGTGTAGCTCCAGGAAACGCAATAATGTAGCTGGCCATATCAGCCTCATCATTGCCAACACGTTCAGCAGTTGGCTGGGTGTCAGCTTGGGCAAGGTGTGTTTCTTGGCTAGCACCTAAAGGAGTAGAAGGTGTACGAGAGGGTTGTTGGGCAATCTCTTGCCCTTGTTTCCCACTACCACCAACACCGAGTTCAGCAAATGCCAGAAGACGCTACATACAAAAGAACTTTTTGTTAGTTTAGTCAATGTAAAAATTAAAAATCAAACTATCACAATTCATCTCATGCAGAACAAAAAAAATATCCTTTTGACTTTTTATTATTACCTGATATCTATTTAGCCGCCTCATAAGATGTTGTATCCTCTCTTCTGTTTCAGGTGTTTGAGGCGCATCTATCAAAGCATTAAATTCCGACGTTGCATCTCGTGCCTTTTTTTGCAACAACAACACTGGAGCTAGGGATGAAAAAAGCTCTTCCTCAAAGAGGGAATCATCAGGCGTACCATGGCTAGGTGTCTGCATATTTGAACAAAATTAATATTATTTCAATTATGTAAATAACTAAATACCTAAAGATAGAGCAATGCTGGCACTTTACATGTTCTTCCGCTGGCCTCTTTCCGCGATCATCCCGTCTCGGGGTTGTTCCTGCACTGCTCTGATCAGTCTGCCACATTGCAATAAAATTATAAATGTAAAAACTTGAAAACAACATCTAACTTGAAAACACAAAATGAAAACTGAAATAATTTCTAATAAGACACCGGAAGACAGAGTTAGAGTTTCAAATATGCCTTGCATTGAATTCAATCCTGGAAACATGTCATTGCACATTAAGGCACCCAAACATTCAATCCACAAATGATATATTTAAGTAGGCTTCTCCTATTCCGGGAAAACACCATACCTATAATGCATTCACTTGCATGTATAAAGGGAAAGGAAAACATGTTTTCATACAACGGTGACAAAGGCATCTTGGGGAAAGGTATCTTCACTTTTTATTTATGTTGTTCACCCACACCACTCTTGTGTTTTCACTAATCCCGTTTTGTCATTTTTGGATTCAAACTAATTTAAGGCCTTAAGTATTTTTTGACCTTTCGGTGTAGTTTTTATAAGTGGCATGTATGGATTTTCCATTAATTCTGCACTTTTTCTCTTCATGTGCATGTTTCCTTGGAAATAAAATGCATGATTTAGTCCCATACATTTAACGGGTTGTTGGATCAAATCCATTGGCAATATCATGTTTCCTATTCAATCAAAATTTATCTCAGTTAGGGTAGGTAGGAAGGTTTTCCCTTTGTATTAATAGGGCACTTCTAGCTTGCATTTTTATTATATCTTTCAAATTTAGTGTCGTTTCAATTAGGGCATGATTTTTTGCAACTTTCAAGGTGAGAATGAGCAAAGACAAATTTTTGTTATGGATGACTGTATATGACTCCATGGCCAGAGGAAAAGGCACTAATCTACTTCTTCAAATATCTATAGTTCTCATTCACCTCATACGGAGATGGTCCCTGATTTTGAGCCAAATGTTGCAGCAAAAAGTTCCCCCCCTCCATAATTTGATATTCAATGGAAATTTTTTAAATTGATGATGGGGCATGATTATGGAACATTGGCACATACATATGTAATGGAATTCCAAGATCATGATATATGTTTGCATATGTTTATGGCAATGTTCCACCAAGTCCCCCGGAGGTGGGAGCGAGGGGGCGAGGGAGCGCGGGAGCGGCCTATGCAAAAGCTCCCTGCCAATTTTCAGGAAACGTGGGGGACGTCGGGGTCATAAAAATTATAAAATTTAATATTTATAATGTAACTATATTTTTGCAAGGAATGTATATACAGTCATCATACACTTGCATCATGAAATATAAATCATAAATGATAAAATTACAAATCGATGAATGATGAATCATATAATTGAAACAAATTTAAAAGTTAAAAGTTAAAACATACATCATACAATCATGCACGTAAGTTTGTAAGTTTGTAACTATATAATCATTAATGTAACTACTAACAATGTACAATGAAAATAAAGTTTAAGATATCATATGACATATTATATCAAGATTCAAAATAGAGTTTAAACTGAAGTTTACAACTCAAGTCTCAAACATAAAACTTAAACGCAAATAAGTTATGTCTGAAACATAAAACATAAAACATAACATATGAATATCAAATGATATCATCATAATGATAAATGAGCCTAAATGCTCAAGTTAATGCCCCACTAGTCTCTGCATCCAACTTCTGCACGAATATATCAAGATCAACCATGTCACCATCTGAATCAGAATCACTTGGATTCTCAAATATGCTAAGTGGCACATCAACTTTTAACATGAAACCATAAACTAAAAGGGGCGGTGAGGGGACGTGAGGGGGCGTGAGGGAAACATCCCCTAGAAGTCCCCAAGACCCCGGAGCGCGAGGGGGCGAGGAATCTAGACCCCTAGGTGGGGGGGCGAGACCCCGTGTAACACTGGTTTATGGAGGTGGTGGAGCAAAAAGAGCTCAAATAGAGCTGAAATTTTTCACATAAAAAGGACTGTGGGCTTGACTAATGGTTCCATTTAAAAAATGATATCTAGACAGAGAATAAGTGTAGCATGCAAACATGCAATGAAAATCCATCTGAGTTTGCATTGTATTACTTATGATGGATTCAAATTTGGGTTTCAAAATGCCAGGTTATGGCATGATTTTGTCGAGAAACCCTTAGTTGGATTCTCATGTTGGTTTAATTTATATTTCAAGTTTGTTTTGCAATCTTTGGGTGATAGTAACTCATGAACTAGGTTACCAATGTGTAACAATCATATTTCAAGAATAAAGTTGTGATTTTTTTATATTATTATTATTATCTATTAGCTACGAGTATTGACACCTAATGCCTGGAATTTTGACATCTTGATAGCATGGATAATTTCGAAAATGTTTCTAGTAATGTTAACATAATAACTATCATTATGTGTCTTCACTTTTTTCACCATAATAGACCTGTGATATGGAATCATCACACAACTTCATATGCTATGTCCCAACAAGTTCAAACTGGTTGAACCTACCTCATAGTGTGGTTATTAAGGACAAGTTGCTTGATATATAACTCGATAGCATAGACCACGTTGCATTTCTAAAAAGAATCCTCAAGTGTCAAAAAACTTCACAATATGTTCTACTATAAAGCCTTTTGGGATACCTAAAATAATATATGTATCATTGATGACTTTTAAAGTATGACAAGATCCAGAGGGAAAGGAAATCAATGAAAGAGTGATCCACCAATGAGAACCTAGAATTTAGCATCAGATGAGTTAGAGTCTAGGAAATTGAAACCCTATAATTTTAATTAGTGATGAAGGACATCACATAGGTAATTATATTTTCATGTAGAATAATCTGCTAATTCAAATTTAAACTACATAATATGAAAGGCATACCATAAATTTTTCCACGTAAGTCCAAACAACCTATAAAAAGGGAAAACCTTCTTTTTCCATGGGAAATAATTTACCTTTCCTTTTTCAAGACAATCTAAATCACAAAAAATATGAACTATACCGCACACATTCTTGGATAATGTGAAAGTGGAAAAGGAATACCCTACACAAGTGATGCACACATGTACATTTGAACGCTAATAGATTTTTGTAGTTGAAATGCAATGCTTGTTTTCATTTAAATGTATGGTTTTTAAAGCAGGGAGAAATAATGGCTGCCAAATTAATAAGCGTTTCTTTGGGAAAAATTTAAATCTTGTATTGGGTGATGAAGATAATAGAGGGTATTGAATCTTGATTCTTGACATCTAGAGAGAACCATACAACCTAACACAATCCAATAGAATTGACCAAAAAAACCCAAATAGAGTCAACCCTACTATAGGAGGAAGGGCCTGTAGTAAGAACTTACCATTTTGCAAGAGATGAGGGCGAATGTTGTTCTACAAGAGCTGAGGGCGAACACTGAGGGCGAATGTTGTTCTACAAGAGCTGAGGGCGAATGCTGAGGGAAAATGATGTTCTGCAAGAGCTGAGGGCGAATGCAGGGTGAATGTTGAAGGAAGAGGGCGAGGGAGAATGCGTGCAGGCTCGGGCGAATGCGAGAGAATCTTTGTGCAAGAGCTCGGGCGAATAGCGAGCGAGTCTTTGTTCTGCCAAGAGCTCGGGGCAAATGCGCCGAGCGAATGTTGTTGCAGAGCGGAGGGCGAATGCGCCACGTGATATCGGACGTTAATGCCAAGAAAAGCACACATGTACATTTGAACACTAATAGATTTTGTAGTTGAAATGCAATGCTTGTTTTCATTTAAATGTAGGGTTTTTAAAGCAGGGAGAAATAATGGCTGCCAAATTAATAAGCGTTTCTTTGGGAAAAATTTAAATCTTGTATTGGGTGATGAAGATAATAGAGGGTATTGAATCTTGACTCTTGACATCTACAGAAAACCCTACAGCCTAACACAATCCAATGGAATTGACCAAAAAAACCCAAATAGAGTCAACCCTACTATAGGAGGAAGGGCCTGCAGTAAGAACTTACCATTTTGCAAGAGCTGAGGGCGAATGTTGTTCTACAAGAGCTGAAGGCGAACGCTGAGGGAAAATGTTGTTCTGCAAGAGCTGAGCACGAATGCTGAGGGCAAATGCTGTTCTGCAAGAGCAGAGGGCGAATGCACGCGTGATATCAAACGTTAATGTAGCTATTGCGACAAATACGAAACAATAAAATCATTTTTATGTAGCACGCATATAAGTTTCGAATTTTTATGTAGCGCGCATATAAGTTTGGTATTTTTATGTAGCGCGAAAATAACTGTCGCTATACCGACGGTGGAAAAGGCGTCGCTATTAGGATGGGTGCCTCCAAACGTCACAATGGCGACACCTAGACATTGTGTCGCAGTTGCGACGTTTAGAGTCGTCTCAATAGCGACGCTTTGGGCCATGGTGTCGCAATTGCGACGTCTTCCTTTAAACGTCGCAATTGCGACACGTTTTTAAGTGTCGGTATTGCGACACTTTTCTATAGACGTCGGTATAGCGACGGTTTCGGGCGGGATGGAAAAAATTTGGGAAAATTTCCGACATTTGGTCAAAAGCGTCAGAAACAGGTGTCGGAATTTCCGCCAAATGTAGTAGTGAGGCCCAGTGCCCTGAGTCCTACCCTTTCCTAGATCAGATCTTAGCTGTCCATCCCTGATCAAATGACCCAGATTAAAACCACCTTCTCCTGCCCCCACCTGTTATTATCCGCACATCTTCTTAATATCGCGCTCTCTCCATGACCGTTAGATCTAGGACCCCTGATCTGACACCTGACGCACGTTTTCACATAAATTCATGCCCGAAGGATAATGATTTTAAATCACGCAATGTAAGCAATTTTCAAATGCCACATGTCGGCCTAAAACGCATATCGCGTTCGAAAAGTGAAAACCGCCTATCCACCTTTTCGCTGCATGATACTGCTGGTTTCTCAAGCCAAAACCGCTTTCCTCATTTTCTATTATGTTTCATCGCATTTGTTCCCCACCGTTGATCTTTGTAGATCAATAACTCATATCCGATCTAATCATTGAACTATTTCCCTCCGCCTTCTTCCAAGGGATTTCATAGATCAACCACAACCGTTGATCTTAGGGGTCAGGCTGATCCAACGGCCCACGATCATTCGGAAACCTCGAATTCTATTTCAATGCATTTTTTCTCTGCAAAAGGTTTTTAACCTCATTTATTTGTATTTTTTGCCTATGTAATTATAATTTGACCCCTTCGCATTGTATTATTATGATAAATCTCGACCGTTGATCAATATGGGTCAACAGATTTGACTTAATCTTCCACTGTTTCATCAACTGCTTCCCCTTGAACCTCAACGTGCAATCTCTGTCGTTGGATGCTTTCATCCAATGGCCACTCTCTAAACCTAAGCCTCTAAAGCAGTCTGACCCAAATATGCAGGATTTTCTAATTTTTTCTTACATTGTGCAACTTTTTAATGGTTTTTTCCATTATATTAAAGGAAAACCAAAGGCCGGGGATGATGATCCCCTACACCTTTTTTCATAAGAGAAACCATTCTATAGGGTTCCTATCAAATTTTATCGGTGCATCATGAGCACTGATACCATTATGAAGCCTCTACACACCTACACATCAATAAGACACATCAGAGATTAATTGAAATAGAGAATATCAATGTTAAAGAATAAATCCATAGCAGGGATGAAGAATTGAAGGTTGAATCATAGTTTTGGTGGATTACGGCTAAGGTCGACAATCAAAAGCCTAATCCATTAAATTAAACACAGTTAAAGAACATAAGACAGAATTTAGGCCTGATTAAAGATAACACACATAATCAAATCAAATTAATAGTGTTTAAAGAAAATAAAAAATATCTACCAGACCGAGAATGCCTCCATTGCCACATCAGAGGCTAATTGATTCCTTTCAGCTACCTAAAGGCCATCTGTAACCTCAAAGAATTCAAAAGAGGCCAAGTTATGACTAGAACAGATGATATTTGCCTCAATTTAGTCCAACAGTTAATTCAACCAAAGAAACTTATTGCAAAATATCAGCAGAGTTATTACAAAGATGACACAGAGCCTTAAAGTCAACAAAAGCTTCCCAGCAAGCTTAATACTTAATGTAAAGCCAATTATGATCAGGAGCTCAGGACCAAGTGTCGTAAAATGGTCAAAAATGAAGGTGCTCAGAACTAGTTTGAACCTGAACGACTGGATAGAGCTCGTCTTCCTAATTCCGGCGCCGCGAACGGTTCGGAAAACGGTCGCCGTATGCAGAAGTTATTCAAGTTTGAAGATTTCTCAATTTCAATTAAAAATGCCAAATTTGACTTCATTGAAAATTTTATTAAAAAAAGAATATTCCACAGAATATTCTGGGAATATTCCGTGGAATATTCCACAGAATATTCTGGGGAATATTCCGTTGGCAACCAATGAGAAGGCGCCACGTGGCTAGCCCGGAGGCCGCCACGTGGGCCCCAAGTCAAGTTGAAAATGCGTTTTAAAATTTTTATGGGTCGAGGCCGGATTCGAACCAGCGACCGGTCGTATAATATCCGAACGTTTTACCGTTGGGCCAGAGCCGTGGGACTTGTTTATTGAGCGGCACGAGCTTGTATTTGAACGGAGCGGATTGTTTGGGCGGGGCCCGAAAGGGGGCCAGCCCCTAAGGGCCAGCCCCCTTTCCATGTAACCAACAGTGGAACCACAATCCACAATAATCGGCGCGCAATCAAAACCTGCGGTTACATTTGGTTAATGTTATATGGTGGGTTTTTAATATAAAACGTTGTATTCATTGCAACCATTACATGAACGCCGATATATGTGAACGCAATTTGTTATAACCATAATTTTTATTGCCAACGTTTAAACCGCGCGGATAGTTGGGGAATCCGCCTATTTTGGCGCCACCACCTAATTTGGCGGCCTTATCTACAGTTTCTCCACAATTGGTGGAGCTTCTCAAGGTGAAACTGGCAGTTTGGTAAATGTGGCATAACTTCTGCTAGGAGAGGCTTTTGAAGACGAATTTTTTTTTGATTTTGGGTCTCTTGGACCTTCTGAAGCCATTGGCACAGGTTTCACAGCCATCTGAGGTCGTTTGCAGGTGATTTTTCTCCGTGGAAGTTCCAGGAGTCACTATGGCCAAATCAGTTTGGGAGCTGCATTGGGAATTGTGCAGCCAGTGAATGTGGAACGAAGGTCATTCCTGAAGTTTTTCAGCATTCTGAATCCATTTCTACAGCTCGTTTTTTCATTTTGAGGAATTCTTCTCACTGTTTAGCTTCAGGGAAGCTTTCAGGGCCACCAGGGCCATTTCAGTGTTGGAGCTGTTTGGGTGCTATGTTCATCCATTTTTGGTGATTCAGAAGTCTATTTCTGATATTTTCGACCTTCTGATTCTAATGGCAGAGGTTTCAGAACCAATTGAGGTCATCTTCACCTCGAAATTCTCCATGCAAGTCTAAAGGGCCACCAGGGCCAATTGGGGAAAGTACTATATAAGGTACAATTTTCACTGTTTAGTGTTTGGGAAAGAGCATGTTTAGCTAATTCCTATCTTCTGATTCTGTATTTACAGTCAGATCTGTCTTTCGAGACACTCTTATTCTTGTATTAGCCTTTGTAGCATTTTTAATGCAAGAGGACAAGCCTAGTTTGAGAGGCTTGGTCCAGCAGATGTAGCCCAGAGGAGGGGGTGAACTGCTTTATCATTTTGATGTCTTTATTTGCTGAAGATGATATGCTAAACAAAACTGATATAAAGTGTTAAACAAAAAATATACATAACTTGCATACACACATAATCACCTACTCAGCTGCAGAAAGTTATTTGTCTTATTCCGCAAGACATCAAACTTCAAGTATGTGTATGTCAAAGACTTCTAAGTGTTACTTCATTATTTCTTTAGGAAGAGCCTGTAGAGGGCCAGGTAGCCTCTGGAACTCATCCTCTCTTTAGAGGTGACATGTCCGGTGAATGCCCCTATAGTCTATCTCTGTATAAGAAATAAGAAGTTTTCACATTTTCAGAGGTCACTTGGAGTGTATAGCTCAATTTGAAATTATGGGAAATGGATACCTTGCACCCTTAAACAAGTACATTCCATTTTCAGATCAAATTAATACAGAGAAATATCTGAAATCTTCTCCCTTGAGCCCCTCAAAGGTTGAGAAGCATTAATTGTATTAATTTAACCCATATATCTTTTTCTCTCTTCGACCTCCTCATTTTCCTATAAAATATTCTTGAGGAGCTCATTGTAAAGGGTTGGTTGCAGAACTTTGAAATATACTTGTGCTCGAAACTTCTACATGAAAATAATTTTCAAAGGCTCTTGAAGCTCTGCTTGTGATTAAAAAAGTTAGTCTGAGAAGTGAAGATGACTGCTAAACTAAAACATTGGATTTGAAGAATGTAACTGGATTGACATCAATATACAAGCCGATTCTTGGGATCCTGGTCTATATCACTGGTGAAGTGCTTCTTTCTGTGTTATTTTTTCCTTTCATGTATGCCATTTTTTCCATTATTCTCTAATAATGAACAGCAAGCATAGATTTAGGATTTACTGTTTACAGTACCCTTCTCTGACTGATAAGATTTATCTCAATGTTTTCCTCCAAATCGTGTATTTAAGGATGATTCAACATAGTTCAAGAAGTTAGGAATGATGGCATTCCCTCGTCCTACTGTTTACTTTAAAAATTGTTCTTGAATGTTATTTTCATTATTTTCTTAGTAAATTTGGACTAGAAAAGTGATGATGTGCCCTATTTTCTAGCTTCTTCCTCCAAAGGTAATTCTAAAATTTTCCATAAGTGTATGTTGAAAGCGGTCTAGATTTAAAAGTATCTTATCTGATCTTAAGTTGCACTTTGTTTCTCTTATCTGTGTTCATCCCTTCTAAAATTAATTATGCGGATTACTAGATTTTTTGTCTGTTGAGTTAGCTTTAATACGTGCTTGTCCAAAGAGGTTTATGGTGAGCCCTTCCCTTTGGTTGGTTTTAAACAATTACTTAAAGGGATTTTTCTTGTTTGGATAGACTGATAAATCCTAGTTGAAATTATTGTCTATTTCCACCCCTTCAACACTTTTATTGTTTCCACTCCATCATTTAATCCAAAAGATCTTGTGATATTGATGACTTTCTCCTTGGACCAATCTTGAAACTGTTGCACAATTAAACCTTTTATGACTCCATAGCCAAATGGACTAAAAACCAGCGTTATATCTATCTTATCATCCAAAGCTCATTCTAATTGCTTGCAACTTCACACCTTTGAAACTCTTTCATTTTATAACTTTCCACTCAACTAATAATCATGCTCAACCATCCAAAAAAAACAAAAACCCTTGCTCTTAATAACTAGCCTAATATCATACCCAAAAGCCTTAAAGATAAATCAATCTTTGCACCTATAGAGAGATACCTCTCTGGATTCAGGAGGGCTAGATCCTAGAATCCCAAAGTGGTTCAAGTGTTCTCTCTGTATTTTGTATTTTTCAATCTTGCAAATTACAGGGAGCTAACATTTCTGGTGACTCCATTGGGGATTTCTGAGTAAAATTCATCCTAGATACTTTTGGGACCTCAGGAAACCTCTTAATTTAATGACATTTGTTCTGTTAGCCAGTTAACCCACCAGGCATAACATTTCTGGACAAACACTCAGTGTTCAGTGAGTACAAGTAGCTTTCTTCAAGCACTACCAAGAAAATGGTAATCATAATAAAACTTGTTTGAATCAGTGACAAACTAAGGAAACCTTAGGATTATCATATGACCTTATCAAACATTGAAGGATCAGCTAGCTTAGCCATAAGAGTACATTGTCTTTGTATCATCACCATAGCTAAGTGTTGAAACAAATTTAGGATACTTTTATAACCCATAGGACTGAAAAATATCTCAGATCAATAAACATGGTGGTGGACCATAAAACCTTTTACCTCCAAAAGAGCTAAAAACTTCCACTTGGAGACTCTGCAATCCTAAACAGACCTTAAGACTCCACTGGGAAGACCCATTATCATCATAACATCATTTAAACTTAGTTAGAGGACTTTAGGATTAAATTTTTGTTATTTAAAAATATTAGTTAGCCTCTTAAAGATTCTATTATCTGGTTAAACTTTTCTTGTTTAGTTGGGTCTACAAAACACAGCATAGTGGCTCCTAGAAAGATTCATACTAGAGCCTTTCTTGACCCAAACCCACCTGAGATAGTTGATAACCCTGAATGTATCCTTAGGAATTCTCCTAAGATTAAATTTTCAACTGTTTTCAGATCACCCTTGAGAGCTAATTCTGTTCCTGAAAACCTTGCAGCTCTACAACAATCACAATTTGACTTAAGAAATCCATTTAGAACTAGGCCACTTGATGATTTAGATCAGCTATATTCAGAGTCTTCACTTTCATCTCTAGAGATAGGTGAACATCCTGGTAGTAGAGAAAAAACACCACCTAATTTACATTTCCTTTACAATTTAGGTGTCTCTCATCCAAGATCAGCTCAACAATCTATTGCTGGTACATCCACCTCTGTTCCTCATACATCCATTATCCAAACCACTCCATTCCAGCCCACTTTCCCTCTTGTTAATCCACCTCTTGTAAATCCACCTCCACCCCCTATCATGGCAGCATGGTATGCCACGTTGGTCCTTCCTTTACCCTTAGTCAATATTCCACAGGACTATCAGTCCAAAATACCAATGTATGATGCTAGTAATGCTACTACTGCTTCACAACATGTGGATAAGATGAATGACTACTTTGACAGAAATGAAATTGATGATGAATCTGTCAAACTTAGACTATTTGCTCAGATTTTAGGGGCGGAAATAAGAAAATGGTTCAAAGGCTTAACCCCTCATAGTATTAATGATCTCCAAGCCTTCCATCATACATTCTTAAACAAGTGGGAAGTAAGGAAAAACCCTCTTCAAATACTTTCTGATTATAAAAATCTCCAAAGAAATGCTGGGGAGAGTGTAAAAGCCTGTTACACTAGGTTTAACAACATTTACAATGCCCTTCCCCTAGACCTAAAACCTCCACAAGGCTCAGATTTAAACAATCTTCCTAAAGGATTTGATCCTGAGATGGCTTATTAGTTGAGAGAGATATATCCTTTTACCCTTGAAGATATGAAAAAAGGGGCTCTTTCTGTGGAAGTTAACTTAATGGAGAAAAGAGAAATAATGAAGAATGAGAAGAGAGTGTCATTTAGAGAGGAATCTACACCTTCCACATCCAGTTCAAAGATGGAAAGAATTATGGAGGAGATGATGAAAAATATGAGCATTCTTGAGGGAGCACAAGCAATTCAAAACCAAACTGCTCCTCAAAATAGAAATTAGAACCAAAATCAGAATTTTAGGAGAAACCAGCCTCAGAACAGACCAAGGGAAGATGATTAACAGATCACTCCTCCCTTTCATCAAAACTATGTAGGTGAGGTTGAATAAACACTAGAACAAATAGAGGAAGATGACATCAATATGTTAGGAGTAGATAATGATGACTTTGAAGTTCATTACAATAGAAAACAAGGTTTGTACACGCCCTATGATGATAAGAGACCAGAAGATTAATATTACTATCAGGAAATGGAAAATTTCATCATAGAAACCACTAAGGAATATGACCTTAGAAGTAAAAATAATCTGGAAACTCCCAAGCACAAAAACTTTGAAAATTCTTCACAAAACAGCACTGCAAATAAACCCAAGTCTACAAAACAGAAAGATAAGACAATGGATGGAAATTCTGATAAAAATAAAGAAAAAGGCACTCAAAACAGTAAAAAATAGAGTGCAGAGCTTAGTAGTACTAGTACCTCAGCTATTACTTCTGTTAAAACATTTTTTCAAATGTAAATAGAGGAAATTAGAAAACTGAGTTTACTGATAGAGTGGAAGTTAATAAGGCTGAAATAAGCACATAAAATAATTAGATGCCTTTTAGTTTAGAGCAGGAAATCTCCAAAATCAAAATCTCTGTTCCTCTCACTGAATTAGCTGCCCAAAATATATATAGAACCCAAATTTTGAAGGCTTTAAATATAGAAGAGATGATGACACTGTCAATCTTAACGATGACCAGCCAGAGCTCATTCTTGGTCCTAATATTGAGGATAGATATCAAGAGAGACCAGTTCCTCCTCTTTATGTAAGTTTAAATGTTAATGACAAAAATTTTCACAACGCTATGCATGATTCAGGGGCCTCTCACAATTTAATGCCAAAAGCTGTAATGGAAAGCCTAGGCCTTGAAATCACCAGACCTTATAATGACCTTTACTCCTTTGAGTCAAGCAGAATAAAATTTTTAGGTTTAATCAAAGACCTCTGTGTAAACTTAGCACAAATTCCAGCCAAATGTTTAGTAATGAATATTGTTGTGGCTGATGTACCCCCAAAATATGGTATGATGTTATCTAGGTCTTGGGGAGCTAAGTTACAAGGAACTATGCAGATGGACATAACCTATGCGACCATCCCTGTTTTCAATCAGACAAGAAGACTTTACAGAGAGTCCCATATGCAGTACATGGTTACTAGCCAAGAGAGACCACAAAACTCTCCTCTGTATTTTGTAAATACATGCCTTGATTCTTTTATCCTTTTCAATGATGAAACATTCACTGAACAAGTAACCTTAACTAACTTAATGGCCGATAGAGAGGAGGAGAAAGACAAAGTAGAAGTATCAAAACAGTTTTCTAAAATAGAAAACTACAGCAAACCAAACACAGGTCTAAGGTAATAAATCATGCGTCCATCGCTTTTTAACCTTGAGAGTCAAGAAATCATTCCTTAATACAATGAAAAACCTGAGGAATTATAACAAATTCAACAGAGTGCTTATTTTCAAGAAAAAGATGAAAGCACACTTGTTGAGGACAGTAACATAACTGTTGAACCCGAGACTAGTCCTCTATGGAGTATGAACTTCGATGGGTCCTGCACTAGGAGAAATGATGGTGTAGGCGTTTAGATACACAACACTAAAAATAATCACATAGAAGGCCATTCCTATAGATTAAACTTTCAGTGTTCGAATAACATAGTGGAGTATGAATCCCTTCTTTTAGGCTTGCATTTGTTTAAAAAATTAGGAGCCAAAAGAATTAAAGTGCATGGGGATTCAGAGTTAATTGTTAGGCAAGTCAACGGGGAATACGACGCTAATCACCCCAGACTTAGAGCCTACCGAAACGATGTCATGGATTTATTAAAAACGTTTGAGGAATCACAACTGATCTTTGTCCCAAGACAAAAGAATATCATGGACCACAGTTTAGCTTTTGCTGCACATGCTTAATGCCTTATGAAACCAAACAATGTACAACTCAAATTAAATTCAGACCTGTGGTCCCCGATAACGAGAAATATTGGCAAGTGTTTGACGGAGACAAACAAATAGAAGGCTTCATGCAGTTCATAAATGAATTCGAACTACCTGGTTTGGGTTCAGATTATGAAATAGACTTCCCTAGTGAAGAAAATTTTCTTGATGAAGAAGAAAAGTCTCCTGAGATAGCTGATGTGGACATGTTATCTAGAAAACTTGATAATACATCAGAAATGATTACAGAGTTGGAAACAGAGGACTTAAGAACTCTGCAGTCTAACAATCAGAGTTTGCCGAAAGGTTTGGCCCCTCTAGAAGAGTTGTTTGATTTCAATGATGTGGCAAAGAAGCCAAAGCTAGAGCCTGGAGAAACTGAAGTTGAAGAGTGTAATATAGGCAGTGAATTAAAACCAAAAATGATCAAACTGTCTAAGACTTTACCAGATCACATTAAACTCAAATACATAGAGCTGTTTAAATAATTTTCTGATGTTTTTGCTTGGAGTTATGAGGATCTAAAATCCTATGACACTAAAACAATTCAGCACAAGATACTTCTCAATGAAAACCAAAAGCCATTTAAACAAAAGCTGCGCATAATAAACCCTGTTCAATTACCTTTGGTTGACAAGGAGATCAAAAAAATGTATGAAGCTTGTATTATTGTCCCTATTAGATATTCTGAGTGGGTGTCTAATCTGGTGTCAGGTAGGAAGAAAACAGGAGAGATTAGGCTTTGTATAGACTTTAGAGACTTAAAAAAAGCTTCACTCAAGGACAACTACCCTTTACCCAAGATGGACCATATTTTACAAAGGGTAGTTGGTTCCAAAAGAATTTCTTTTCTAGATGGCTACTCAAGGTACAATAAGATTTTAGTTCATGCTAATGATCAATTAAAGACAACCTTCACTACACCTTGGGGCACTTTCATGTATGTGAAAATGCCCTTTGGTCTAATGAATGCTGGTGCTACTTTTCAGAGAGCCATGGCCATTGCATTCTCGGAATAATTGGGCTACTTCATCATTATATACCTTGATGATGTCACTGTTTTTTCAAAGACAGATGAAGAGCACTTAGAACACTTGAGAAAAGTATTCGAGAAATGAAAAAAGTTTGGAATATCTTTAAATCCTAAGAAAACACTATTTTGTCTCCAAGAAGGTAAACTTCTTGGGCACATTATTTCAGAAGAGGGTATAAATATATACCCCAAGAGTATTGAGGCCATATTGCAAATCTCTCATCCTCGAAACATCAAGGAACTCCAATATTTCATTGGGAAGATTAATTTCTTGAGAAGGTTCATACCTAATTTGGCTTAGCACCTTAGAAACATTACAAAAATGCTAAAAAATGAACAAGAAGTTAAATGGACCTTGGAAGCAAAGAAGTCCTTTGAACTTGTCAAACAAGCATTAACTAAAACACCAGTTTTAATAAGTCCTGATTTTTCAAAAGATTTTTATATTTTTTCATTTGCATCAGAACATACAATAGTTGTTGTCCTTTTACATAAAAATCCACAAGGACAAGAGCATCCTATTGCATTCTTTATCAAGGCATTGAGAGATGCTCCTCTAAAGTATAACATTATGGAAAAGCAAGCTTTTTCTTTGGTTAAAGCTTTAAAAGACTTCAGAGTTTACATCCTTCACTCGCACACCATTGCCTTTGTCCTAAATTTAGTTGTGAAAGACATTCTAATACAGGACCCAGATGGTAAGAGAGGTAAGTGGATAGTTGTGATACTTGAATATGATTTAGAAATCAAGCCCACTAAACTCATCAAAGGCCAAGGTCTAGCTAGATTAATTGCTGAATCAAATTTTGAAGTTCTTGATATTAATATGATAAATGCTTTAGATGAACAAGAAGAATTCTCAGCTCCCATTTTTGAAGACCATTTTATGAATTCCTCTTGGTATGCTAATATTATTTATGTTTTTCTTAATCTGACTACACCTCCTAGTTTATCAAAAACAAAGGCAAGGTTTTTAAAGTTAAAATATATAAACTACTGCATTATTGATAAATGTCTTTATTTGAAAAATGCAAGTGGAATATTGCTTAAATGTTTTTCTGAGAATGATGCAGAGAAGGTTAAGCACGAGTTCCATGAAGGAGAATTTGGAGGCCACCTCTACTGGAAGACAAAAGCCAACAAAATTCTTAGAGATGGTTACTATTGGCCCACACTCTTTCTAGATATCCATAAGATGATAATTTTCTATCATAAATGCCAAATTTTTGAAGGGAAAATAAATTTGTTTCCCTTGCCTCTGCATCCAATCAATGTTGAAGATCCATTTCAATAGTGGGGACTTGACTTCATAGGAGAAATCCATCCACCCTCATCTGCCCAATGTAGATGGATTCTCACCGCAACAGACTACTTTAACAAATGGATAGAAGCCATCCCTTCTAGGAAAGCCAATGACTCTGTCATCATAAAATTCATTGAGACTTATATCCTCTCTAGATTTGGTTGTCCTAGGAAAATCATCACTGATAATGCAGCAACATTTGGGTCCAAGAAGATGGTTCAATTCTGTCACAAATATCAGTTACATTGGGCCATTCTACTGCTTATTACCCTCAAGGTAATGGGCTAGAAAATCCTCAAACAAGAGTTTGGTTAACATAATCAAGAATTTGTTGGAGGGAAACAAGAAGTCTTGGCACACAAAACTAGTACATGCACTATGGGCTGATAGATTGACACTAAAGAAATCTATTGGAATGCCACCCTAACAGCTTTTGTATGGTACAGATGCAATTTTTCCAACCAGCCTTGGTGTACCAATTATGAAGTTGATTCAAGAGGTGCACTCTGAAGACAACGACATTATTAGAAGGATTAATCAAACTATTCATCTTCAACAAACTAGATAGGATGTTTACAATAGAGCATTACAAAAGCAAGAGAACATCAAAAATATTTTTTATAGAAGAACAAAGGCCAACAATTTCAATGTTGGGGAAAAAGTGTTAAATTTAGATTCAAGGAGATAAGACAAGGGCAAGCATGTGAAATTTGGTAACTTATGGCTTCGCCCTTATCTCATTTATTCTACTGCTGGCAACAATGCTTATTTCTTGCAAGAGTTGAATGGAGCAGAACTGTTTGGGGGTCTTGTCAATGGCATGATGCTCAAACATTACTTCTCTTGATCCTATCATGTTATATTGCATCCATCATTGCATTCAAAGTTAGAAAGATAAAAAATACAAAAACAGTAAAAGAAAAAAAAGAGGGCAGATTGTAAAAACAAGGAGGGTACAAGCCCCATACCAAAAAAGAGAAACAAAATCTGAAAGTGTGCAAGCTCAAATGACACTCCTGAAAAACACACTTCTAATTAGTCATACAGCTTAATCATGGCTAGTTATTTTTAAATTTACTGCTGATAGGTTAGTGAATTCGATTTTCTAAACAACTTAATCTTGGCTTATCAGTTAGGTAGATTAGGATAGAAATTAAAGGTTCAAACAAAATCAAAATATGAACCTCAGATTCTAAAATAAGAATGACTCAAATCTAGTTTAAATCTTGAGTCAAAAATAGAGGTAAAATGGTTCTAATCAGCGCAAAATCTGAACCAGATAATAAGGAAAAATAACTCGAATAAAATCAAGAACAGATCTGAAGGAAAGAGAAGGTTGTGCTTAGAACTTTCAGATCTTAAGCCTTCCCCATTTTGATTTAATTTGCTGCAAAATAATATCTATGTGCAGTGTTTTTTTAATGCCATAGATCAGCAACAAGTTAGACTATTCAATCCTAACTTGTATGCTTTTAAATTTCTGTTTTAGAAATTAGTGAATAAAAATCTGTTAGACTATTTAATCATAACAGATAGTAGATTAGGTAGAGAATCTTATGGACTCAATTGTTTAATACGAGTTCATGGAGAAATAAGAAGTAGACTTATATTAGTTTTTTTCTTTCAAAAGAATAAAATGCTTGTAAAAGAGTTTCTCAATCCAAGTGCACTTTGATAGAAGAAAAAAGGTTAGATCAGTAGGATTGGGTAGGTAGAAATCTTGTGTTGATGAAGTTCCATTGTTTTTTCATGGCTTCTAACATTTTTAAAAATAGAAGAAGATCATCCAAGCAAGGAAGGTTGCATCCCAATGGATGAGGCACAGATCAACCCCACGGAGAATGCAAGTCTGAAGTTACTGATGTCTTCAAGAAGGCACCATCCCCATGTGGAGCCGTTATTAGCCACCTATAAAATTTGTCATAACAAATGGTGGCTAAAACATTTTTGAAGCCTTCAAGAAACAAGTTTCATTAAAAAAAATTTAATTCTTGAAGTATTGTGAATACATCATGTCCTTTGGTCAATCTTCACTACTGTTTCCCTCTTAAACTCTGAAATTTTGTTGTTTTCCCTGAAGAAAAAGATTGCTGAAAACTCCATTTTTCATCATTTTTCACTCCTCCATCCCTTCATCATTATCCTCCTTTTTATCCCCCTTTTCCTCATAAAATTCCTCTATTTTTCATTTATTCCCTTCTTCCCTTCATGAAATCCCTTTTATAAGGTTTAAAACTCATTTTTTAACCTTACCGAAACCCCCAAATACATTAAAAAACCTTGAAAAAATCATAAAAAACACATTTTTGTATTAAGGGTTAAGCCCCTTTGGGCTAAGCCCTAAAACCACTTCCCTCCATGTGACTTGGTGCTAAAACCAAGTGCTATGTCCAAAAGCGCTTATCGCATCGGAACAATTGGAGAGTGCAAGACTTTTTTCTTTTATGAAACCTCCGATGCGATTGACCGTTTTTATATAAACCCCTGATCCCTTTGACGCTTCATATAACCCAAGAGCCTAAAATCAGGTGCTTAAACCTTGTAAATAAGCCTTCTCGATACAAACTTCCCTTTGCATTTTTTAAAAACCCACTTTTCCTATGTTTGTATTAAAAACCGTCGGTTCAATGTTTTTAATGGAAAGGACTGTTGATCCTTTCCCCGATTGATGGTCAATACAGTCTCGCATCGGAAGTTTTCTTCGAGTCCTATTATGCATATAACCCACTCCTTCATCCCGATTCAGATTGGTCCTATTATGCATATAACCCCTGATCCATCCGCTTTTCTTCATATACCCTGAGGCCCCGCAATCAGGCACTAAGCATTCTAAATAACTTTCCCCGAAGCCAAAAATCCTTTGTATTTCATTAAAATTTTGATTTTCCTATGTTATAAAGGGTTCCGCCTGTTCATTGGTTAAACTCTTTCTCGACCGTTGATCATAAACCAATCAAACGGTCTACGCAATTTCGCGTCAGAATTTTTCATTGGTCACAGTTCAATATTTTATTTCTCCCTCGCGATTGGCCTCTCCCGATGGATCCTCAACTAGTGATTTCCTCCCCGCCTTCCCAGATCCAATGACCCTTATCACTCCATCCCTAAGCATTTCCCTTTGTAGAAATTTGAATAATGGATGAGTTATTCACCGAGATTCTCCCGATCACACACTATTTTAGCTTCATGCATAATACAGAATCTCTTCTACCATTGATCATCACATGCGGAAATAAAATCAATTGCATCCACACATTAAAGCCATAAAAATTCACACATATGAACACAGTATTTCATGGGGAAAGCTTAAAGCTGAAAACCCCCAACTATCTGTATATTATACATGTCATGGAGATCATGTAACAATCATAGTACAAAGATCTTTGCAAGCTCTCATGCACTACCTCCCTTGCTACACACTATCAAGCTAGATCTAGCAAAACTCATGCTCCAACCTTTATCCACTTGATAGCCAACCTGAATTGTATATGTCAATGCTATGGGATGGTCTCTTTATATAGATAAACCACCTGGATTGAACTGCGCAATCCTCATTGATTACTCCACCTATCTGTGTGTTGCAAATAGCAACATTATAGTCACAACTGATAGTTAACCTGCTCTTTCACCTATTTCTGCACTGGTCTCCACTGAAACTGTCCATGCACTGAAGTTAACTGATGTATTCTTTAGTTGATTTATGAGTTTATAATTAGTGAATTAATTAATAATTAATTCACACCACTCTCACTAATTGTATCTATTAGTTAACTTGGATACAAAAAAGCTCAACTATGTTTAGATTAGTTAAACTGAATACAACTCCACTAACTTCCTCAATCAACTCCACCAAACTCTGTCACATGAGTTCTAACTGAAGTCATCATGCAATAGCTTCACTTAAACCCTAGGAAAAACGTATTTCCTTCTGTCAGCTGCATGTGCCACATCCAGGCATCAAACTGAAGTGCTTCAAGAGAATAAGATAATGTTTATAGTCCAAATATTATTAAGAGCTAATAATATTCGACTTCCATATTTTTAGGAGAGGCAGTCTAAAAATAGCCTGTGACCTAAAAATATGAGTCTCATCTATTTTTACCAACATGACACATACTCCAAGAATCTCATACATGCAATCCCTGAACCATGCTCCATATGTCTAAAAATAGACATAGTCTAAAAATAGACTTTGCGACAAAAATCACCTGTGTGGTCCCCCACCTAGTTTAGGTGATCACTTTCCAACTAGGATCAGGAAAGATGTTTCAGGAGGCCTCCTTCACTGTTTCTTGTTGCCATTTTCAACACTCCCTCTCAACAAGAAAGGACTGTCATTGCATGCGACATGCAACTCCATGCATTCGCCCTGCAATCTCCACAAGCGCCATGCACCCTTTGCATGCGCCATGCAAACTCATGCATGCACCATGCAACTCCATGCATATGCCATGCACCCTTTGCATGCACCATGCAAACTCATGCATCTGCTCTGCAACTCCTCTGAAACTGAATAGGCTCCAAACAACTCAATCAGTCTTGATGCATCTAGCATCTATCATCAAAGTCTTCGACTTCTACTTGGCCAATTGCACATGTCATCAGGAACCACTGCGTTGTTGAACTCTTGCACCCATGCACTCTTGCACTTGCTGTCAACTCTGATCCGCGCTCCAGTATCTGACACTGTCACTTTGATCTGCCTGCATCACTCCAACTGATCTTGCTACTGCTGCGCTGTGGGCACCTCGTAGCCAGGTTCAATCCATGAGATCCACACCATCTCATGAATATGCCCAGAAATCTCCTCATGGGATTAATCATGCATGTCGCCCCACCTCATACCTGGTGGTATAGCTGCATGCACTCCCTCTGCCCGTCTGGCACGAAATTTCTCTGCATGAGTGGTTTCTCCCACTCCATGATCCTCTTGTGGCTGCTCCACATCCCGAGGTTCACTATCCCCTACATGCAAAACCCGCTCCCTCTCAAGCTTCAATTGCATGTCTTTCTCGCCTGCATGCAACACTTGCTCCCTCTCAAGCTTCAGTTGCATGTCTTCCTTGCACTTCCCATCAGCAGGAAGCTCCGTAGACATCCCATCTACTTCAATACCTGCATGCAAAACTTGCTCGCTCTCAAGCATCAGTTGCATGCCTTTCATGCACTTCCCATCAGCAGGAAGCTCCGTAGACATCCCATCTACTCCAAGTCTGTAGAGATTCTTTGCCCGAATCCCAACCTTCTTGACTTGTCCTCACGCTGCATGTTGAGAGGCTCCCTCTCAACCACCAAGTCGCTAACCTCTGCTTTGCTCCTCAAAGCTTTTCATGCATCTTTTACCTCAGTGCATGTAGATTCTTGGCTCGCGCACATTGCAATTGTCCCGCCATCGCAAAATTTTCTAACAAAAGAGCTGATTTTAAATCGATGATATCTCCCTCATCCGAGCTCCGATTCGACCGATTTTTTTTTTCAATTTGGGTATTTTTTCACAAGGAATCCAAATATGCTATTTGTTTCTGAAAATATTTCACCAAAAATTTTCAAATATTCCCTACAAACTCGCGCACCCAAAAATTCTCGCTCTCATTCCATGTAGAAAATTATATACAATATGCATGTATATTTCTGGCTTTCTCCATCTTTATGTTTCTTGAGTTTATCCTCAAACTCAACCGCTTCAATGCTTTGCAATTGCTCCAATGATCAATATCGCTCTGATACCATGTAGAAAATCTTTTAACACAGCTCCGATACCATGTAGAAATTTGAATAACTGATATGTTATCCACCGAGATTCTCCTGATCACACACTATTTTAGCTTCATGCATAATACAGAATCTCTTCTACCATTGATCATCACATGCGGAAATAAAATCAATTGCATGCACACATTAAAGCCATAAAAAATCACACATATGAACACAGTATTTCATGGGAAAGCTTAAAGCTGAAAACCCCCAACTATCTGTATATTATACATGTCATGGAGATCATGTAACAATCATAGTACAAAGCTCTTTGCAAGCTCTCATGCACTACCTCCCTTGCCACACACTATCAAGCTAGATCTAGCAAAACTCATGCTCCAACCTTTAGCCACTTGATAGCCAACCTGAATTGCCTGTTTCAATGCTATGGGATGGTCTCTTTATATAGATAAACCACCTAGATTGAACTGCACAATCCTCATTGATTACTCCACCTATCTGTGTGTTGCAACTAGCAACAGTATAGTCACAACTGATAGTTAACCTGCTCTTTCACCTATTTCTGCACTGGTCTCCACTGAAACTGTCCATGCACTGAAGTTAACTGATGTATTCTTTAGTTGATTTATGAGTTTATAATTAGTGAATTAATTAATAATTAATTCACACTACTCTCACTAATTGTATCTATTAGTTAACTTGGATACAAAAAGCTCAACTATGTTTAGATTAGTTAAACTGAATACAACTCCACTAACTTCCTCAATCAACTCCACCAAACTCTGTCACATGAGTTCTAACTGAAGTCATCATGCAATAGCTTCAATTAAACCCTAGGAAAAGCGTATTTCCTTCTGTCAGCTGCATGTGCCACATCCAGGCATCAAACTGAAGTGCTCCAAGAGAATAAGATAATGTTTAGAGTCCAAATATTATTAAGAGTAAATAATATTTGACTTCCATATTTTTAGGAGAGGCAGTCTAAAAATAGCCTTTGACCTCTTTGACCTAAAAAATAGAGTCCCATCTATTTTTACCAACATGACACATACTCCAAGAATCTCATACATGCAATCCCTGAACCATGCTCCATATGTCTAAAAATAGACATAGTCTAAAAATAGATTTTTCCGACAAAAATCACATGTGTGGTCCCCACCTAGTTTAGGTGATCACTTTCCAACTAGGATCAGGAAAGATGTTTCAGGAGGCCTCCTTCACTGTTTCTTGTTGCCATTTTCAACACCCTTGCCGTGACCTCTTCTGATTCATTTCCCACCATCGATCTGATCCTCAGATCAACGGCCCATAATCAATCGCATCGGTGCTCTTCTGACTGTTGCCTCCACCGATCGCAAAGCTCCGATTACATCTGTACCATCACTGCAATAAGATCCGATAGTCCAAATTGAATGCCATAGCCTTGGTGTAAAATTATGCAAACCCTGCTTTATAATGTTTTTTGGGGATATCTCTACCGTTGATCTCTGTAGATCAACGACCCATATTAACTCATTCTATGCTTTGTATATTTCTCCATTTAAACCCAGATTCAATCTCCACCGTTGATCCATTTCATCTAACGGCCCAGATTAATCCTGATAGGCCCAGTGCCCTAGGTCCTACCCTTTCCCAAATCATATCTCAGTTGTTCATCCTTGATAAAATGGCCCAGATTAAAACCACCTTCTCCTTCACCCACCTGTTATTACCCGCACATCTTCTCAATATTGCACTCTCTCCATGACCGTAAGATCTAAGACCCCTGATCTGACAGCTGACGTGCGTTTTCGCTTAATTCATGCCCGAAGGATAATGATTTTAAATCAGATGATGTAAGCAGTTTTAAAATGCCACGTGTCAGCCTAAAACACATATCACATTTGAAAAGTGAAAACCACCTACCTGCCTTTTTGTTGCGCGATATTGCTGGTTTCTCAAGCCAAAACCACTTTCCCCATTTTCTATTGTGTTTCATCGCGTTCATTCCCTGCCATTGATATTTGTAGATCAACGGCTCATATCCAATCTGATCATTGAACTATTTCCCTCTGCCTTCTTCCAAGGGATTTCATAGATCAACCACAACCATTGATCTCAGGGGCCAGGCTGATCCAACGGCTCACAATCATTCAGAAACCCCGAATTCCATTTCAATGCATTTTTTCTCCACCAAAGGTTTTTAACCTCATTTCTTTGTATTTTTCTCCTATATAATTATAATGTGACCCCTTTGCATTGTATTATTATGATAAATCTCGACCTTTGATCAATATCGATCAACGGATCTGACTTAATCTTCCACCATTTCATCAACCGCTTCCCCTTGAACCTCAACGTGCAATCTCCGTTGTTGGATGCTTTCTTCCAATGACCACACTCTAAACCTAAGCCTCCAAAGCAGTCTGACCCAAATATGCAGGATTTTCTAATTTTTTCTTGTATTGTGCAGGTTTTTAATGGTTTTTTCCGTTATATTAAAGGAAAACCAAAGGCTGGGGATGACGATCCCCTGCGCCTTTGTTCATAAGAGAAACCATTCTACAGGGTTCCTATCAAATTTTCTCAGTGCATCATGAGCATTGATACCATTATGAAGCCTCTGCACACTTGCACATCAATAAGACACATTAGAGATTAATTGAAACATAGAATATTAGTGTTAAAGAATAAATCCAAAGCAGGGATGAATAATTGAAGGTTGAATCACAGTTTTGGTGGATTATGGCTAAGGTCGACAACCAAAGCCTAATCCCTTAAATTAAACACAGTTTTATAACAAAATATAGAATTTAGGCCTGATTAAGCCTAACACACAGAATCAAATAAAATTAACAATGTTTAAAGAAAATAAAAAATATCTACCAGACCGAGAATGCCTCCAATCCCACATCAGAGGCTAATTGATTCCTCTCAGCTACCTAAAGGCCACATGTAACCTAAAAGAATTCAACGGAGGCTGAGTTATGACCAAAACAGAGGATATTTGCCTCAATTCAGTCCAACAGTTAATTCAACCAAAGGAACTTATTGCAAAATATCAACATAATTATTACAAAGATGACACAGAGCCTTAAAGTCAACAAAAGCTTTCCAGCAAGCTTAATACTTAATGTAATGCCAATTAATACAGAGAAATATCTAGAATATTCTCCCTTGAGCCCCTCAAAGGCTGAGAAGCATTAAATATATTAATTGAACCCATAGATATTTTTCTCTCTTCGACCTCCTCATTTTCCTATAAAATCTTCTTGAGGAGCTCATTATAAAGGGTTGGTTGTAGAACTTTGAAATATACTTGTGCTCGAAACTTCTACATGTAAATAGTGTTCAAAGGCTCTTGAAGCTCTATTTGTGATTAAATAATTTAGTCTTAGAAGTGAAGATGATTGTTGAACTGAAACATTGGATTTGAAGAAAGTAACTAGATTGACATCAATATACAAGTTGATTCTTGGGATCCTGGTCTATATCACTGGTGAAGTGCTTCTTTCTATGTTATTGTTTTCCTTTCATGTATGCCATTTTGTCCATTATTCTCTGATAAAGAACAGCAAGCATAGAGTTAGGATTTACTGTTTACAGTACCCTTCTTTGACTGATAAGCTTTATCTCAATGTTTTCCTCCAAATCGTGTATTTAAGGATGATTCAACACAGTTCAAGCATTTAGAAATGTTGGCGTTCCCTCGTCTTACTATTTACTTTAAAAATTGTTCTTGAATGTTATTTTCATTATTTTCTTAGTAAATTTGGACTAGAAAAGTGATGGTGTGCCCTGTTTTCTAGCTTCTTCCTCCAAAGGTACTTCTAAAATTTTCCCTAAGTGTATGCTGAAAGCAGTCTAGATTTAAAAGTATCTTATCTGATCTTAAGTTGCACTTTGTTTCTCTTATCTATGTTCATCCCTTCTGAAAGTAATTATACGAATTACGGGATTTTTTGTCTATTGAGTTAGCTTTAATACGAGCTTGTCCAAAGAGGTTTATGGTGAGCCCTGCCCTTTGGTTGGTTTTAAACATTTACTTAAATGGCCTTTTCTTGTTTGGAAAGACTGATAAATCCTAGTTGAAATTATTGTCTGTTTCCACCCCTTCAACACTTTTATTATTTCCATTCCATCATTTAATTCAAAAGATATTGTGATATAGATGACTTTCTCCTGTGACCACTCTTGAAATTATTGCACAGTTAAACCCTTTTACGACTCCATAGCCAAATGGTCTAAAAACCAGCATTATATCTATCTTATCAGCCAAAGCTTGTTCTGATTGCTTGCAACTTCACAACTTTGAAGCTCTTTCATTTTAGGACTTTCCACTCAACTAATAATCATGCTCAACCATCCAAAACAAACAAAATCCCTCGCTCTTAATAACTAGCCTAATATCATACCCAAAATCCTTAAAGATAAATCAATCTTTGCACTTATAGAGAGATCCCTCTCTGGATTCAGGGGGGCCAGATCCTAGAATCCCAAAGTGGTCCAAGTGTTCTCTCTGCAGTTTGTATTTTCCAATCTTGCAAATTACAGGGAGCTAACACCTCCATCTATAAAAACCGACCCTCTCCATTAACAAGCTAGATGAATGCTTGGAACCTGAACATTGAGAAGGAAACTATATCCAAGGAGAACCCTGTAAGGGAGAGAGCTTTGTCCAAATCCCTAACAAGCTTTGTTGAGAAGCGCTCAGCTACAAGCCCTACCGAAGGAAGATCATAGTGTCATAGCACTTGGTTGTAATCTCCCATTTTGTCATCTATAATATAAGCGAATCTGATTTTGGTTCCATTCGTGTGTTTACTCTTTTATGTAATGCAACGAATTATATCCTCTCTGACTGATATATAGTTATATGATTTGAATATGACATTGTATGTCATTTTTTCTCTGCATGCATACAGGTATCCAGACGTGTCAAATGGAAGGATTGTGATATGTCAGGCTTAGGATGACGAGCACCGCTTCTTCCTCAACAAAAACAACGTGGGATTAAGGTAGGCTACTTATCGCGATCTTTGTATTTCATATATCTAGGAACCAATGTCTTTGCATGATTCGATTGTTAGACCCAATCTAGGGCTAGTGGGATTGCCTTTGTTCGTAGAGGGGATTTACCTCCTCACCAAGTTTACGACTCCACTTGGGATTGAACCCAGAATCTCTGGTTTCATAGACCAGTGAGAGTTATTCCTTCCTCCTTTTGGTTCTTTTTTGGATTTTTGGATTGATTTGTTTTCTTTTTTGGTTCATCTTCCTTGGTATTAAAACCTTGTTCAACACCCAGAAGACCAGACCCAGTCTCTGTTTGTCCATTTTTATTATTTTTCTAGGGTAAACTCGATTGGCGCGGTTTTTCTCCTAACAGTCGTGCTAGCTGGCACTTTTTTCTTGTTAGGCCCTCGCGCCAATGCCTTTTTGGCGCAGATTACAGCCAAACAGGCACACCAACTCTGCTTGGTGTTAGGTTTTTCTTGTTTTTGGCCTCCTTGAGATTGAGTTTTGGTCCTGGTGTCATTTTTCTAATTGATTGAATGCCCTGAATTCATTGTTGATTCTGTTTGGCCCTTTTCCTCCGGTTGTTTTCCCTTTACCATTAGTTTTTCATTCTATCCCTAGGGCTTCTAGGTGCTTCAATGTATTGAGCCTCCCGTGGGAGTTTTGGGTCTTTTCTTGCCCGATCAATTTTTTTTTTGCTTCTCTGTATTCATCTTGTTCAGTTCCATTAAATCATTGCATTTTTTGAGTGATTTTTTCCTCTTTCGTTCAATTCCACTTTTTGTTGCTCCAAGCCTAGATCACATGGTTTGTTTGAGTCTCTTTCGAGATTCTTCTTTTCTTTGAGGGATTTCGTCATCAATTTGAATCTTGATTGTATGCGTTTTAATTGAGTGAACTTGTTTGTTTCAAATCTATCTTTGTCATTTCTCTAATTGGTGTTTTCATTAGTTTTTCATTCATTTAGTGCATTTTCTCTAATATATTGAAAAATACAAAAAAAAATATTTTTCATTTTGATTGGCATAGTGAAAATTGAAATCTCTTTCGCATTACTAGTGTTTTATAACTCTAGAGAGAAGTCTTCTAGTTTCATTGGCTTGCATTGGAAACAGTAGTGGATGTTTTTGTGTGTTCATTTTGTTGTCATTTGAAAGATCTCAACTCTCCTGTAGATAACTCTTCATTGAAAAAAATTATATTTCGTGGCATGTAATTTTTCATTTAGAGGTTTTATGAGATCCAACATTTGATATAGCCTTGAAATTGAAACATAAATTGAAGATCAACTTTAAAATTTACTAAATTAACCTAAGGAAACATTGAAACATTAGTGAAACATCTATTAGTCTAAGGTAGAGACGTGTTCCGGTATCTTTAAACCTAGTAGCTGTCGTTCGTCATCTAGCTTTAGACAACGCTAATATGGACTTGAGCTCCTCGTACCGTCGCGTATATAAAGGGAGACCCCATTAGGTTGCAAATCCTTTATCCATAGGAATCCGAGTCTGCCGCATTTTACCTGTGATACACCAGACACAACATTTAGAGAGATTACCTGCACCTACGTTAAGTCCATGGTTGATTTCTTTTTCGTTTTTACCAAGGTGTATATGGAAGTTCACAGATATCTAGTACACCCATTTACCTAGATTACCAGAGAAGTCACTTTGATCTTCACTGACTCATTTAACTGAAAAGATCATCGATCTCTTGTCCTTTAAAGCTCGTGTCCAACCTGAAAGCGATAGAGTCACCCTTTGCTTTTTTCTAGACTCTTAAAATATGAAATAGCAGAGTCTGGTTTCAATGTCCTAAAAATTAATCACCCATGGAATATTCCTGGTTAGAATTTTTGTCCTTAGTGTTTTATTTCAAGGTCGTTTCCGATGGAAACTTTTTTGGAGTTTTCCAATCAAGGAGTCCCCTATGAAGGGAGTCCTATTCCTTTTTATGCTTTTGGAAATGTTGGTGCTCCTTATATGGAGACATTTTCCCTTCCTGGGTTAACTATTGGGTTTTCGTTTGGTTGTTTTCAACCTCTATGGTCCCGAATGTCCCGGCTACTGTACCATCCACTCCACCTGAGCGACGCCATGTTGATTCGAAGGTGGAACTCTCCCCTTCTTTTATTTTTTCTTCATCCTCATCTTATACTTCACCTAGTGAAAGTTTGGATTCTAGTACCTAGGTGGATAAGAAAAAGAAGAAGAAGACTAAGAAGAAGAAGTCAAATAAGTGAGAGGCTAAGGCTGCGGCTACTGCCGCTAAAACATCTGCTCTCGATGAAACTTCCAACCCTCCATGGAAAGTCAAGTTCCCTTGCATGTTGTTCCAGGGAAACCATCTTCTTCGTAATTTCCCTGGCATTCCCAAGGTGCTCGAAGTATGGTCCAACGGTCGCCCGCCATTGCCTTTGGCTTCTGGGAGTCAGGTTGGGGGCATGTCTTTAGCTAGTGATGGTAAATCTCCTAAGAGGCAGGGGAAGCTCACCAATCCATGTAAGTTGTGTGAAGGGCATCATGCCATTCACCTTTGTCCGTACATGGATGAATCCAAGAGAGTTTTGGAAAACTCGATTGTTTCTGCACTGTGCCTTCCGGCTGGCTACAAACATTTTTCTTTGAGTCCTTCACCAGTTGATTCAATGGTCGGTCAAGAGTTATCCTTGGTCAGTCCCACTCCCCTACAAATTCAAATTCATGAATCCATCCCTGACCAACCATTGGTCATGGGATCAGTTGATCTGGCCCCATCTGCGATGCACAATGTCTTTTCCATTGAGAGTGGATCTCACATCCCTCAGGTTCTTCTTGTTTCTTCATATTTCTCGGACTTGGAAAGAGATTCTCCTATCCCTATATCTCAATAATTTTCTCCTCCGCCTCCCGTGATGGAGGTCCCAGAGGATACCCCTCCCGCCTCTGTGATGGAAGACATGGACGATGCTCCTTCTTCTCTCATAACATTAGGGGAATACCATCTTAGTTCAATGGTAGCCCCTCCAAGTAGTTTGGTCGCTTCCTTCGATTGGGGTTGATTTGCAGGTTATCGCCTTCCTTCTTATGTGCCCTTTGAGATCACGATACAAGCCTCCCATCTGGTCATACCTAGCACCATTATAGATGAAGGTGCATCTGTTAGTATTTTATCCTCAATTGCTTGGAAAGCTTTTGGTTCGCCACTGATTATGCCTGTTACGCAGAATCTATTGGCGTTTAACAGAAGAACTAGTCAACCATTAGGGATCCTTCCGAAGTTGCCTGTTACTTTGGGAGGGAAAACTATCCATATGGATGTGATGATTGTTCCTGGCCCCTTGGAATTTAGTTTACTCTCGGGTCATGATTATAATTATGCCATGGGAGCGCTCATCTCCTCCCTCTTTCGTGTGATGTGTTTTCCGCACCAAGGTTAGATCATGACCATCGATCAGCTTGAGTTATTTGGTTCGAATATGGAAGCTAGTCCACCATCATCCCTGCTGGATCTTTATCCATCGTTTGTGTCATCCCTGCCGCATGTAAATTATGTGTCTGCTTGTCTCGTGCCCATATTCAGTGATAGTGTCATTGTACATCGTGTGCTGGGGGCATTGGGTCCAGACTTCCAAGATGTTTTCCTTCCATTAGATAAGAAACCCTTGGAAGCTATGACTTCTTATTCATTATGATGAGGTTTGTCGTAGCAAAGTTAATTTTCTTGTGTCAAGCTCCTGAAAAAATGAAATAAGCTCTTCGGAGCATGGTTCATCTGCTTGTGTCAAGCTCCTTAAACCATGAAACAAGGTCTGTCAGAGCATAGTTATTTTTCTTGTGTCAAGCTCCCTAAACAATGAAACAAGCTGGTTTGAGGAAAATACTTTAAAGTGTTTCAACCTCGTTAAAATAATGAAACACGATCCTGTTCAATTCGATTCTTTGATAAGATCTCGTAAAATCCCAGTCGACTCTTTCTCTTGATCTCATAATTGAACCTTCATTCCATCCACCTGTCGGTAACTAGTAGTCTACTCTGGTGAATGCACTAAATATTGGGGGGCATGTACCTCGAATTGAGTCACCACGCTGGGGGCATGTTTACTTTTTCAAGCATAGTTTGTTTCTGTTTCAATCTTGTGTAAAAATGAAATATGTTTCAAGCATAGTTTATCTTTGTTTGAAGCCTGTGTAAAAATGAAACCAACTTCAAGCAGAGTTTCCTGATTTCAAGCTTATGTAAAAATAAAACCATTCCCATTTTACCTCTTGTGGTTGCCATTTTATCAGCCTGTTTTTTCCAGATGAGCCTTGGTTTTCTCACTCCATTGTCACTATCTTCTTGGCCGATCATATGCCTTCACTTGGTTTTTTCACCCATTCTTGAGGAACCACTACGATGAGTGGTCTTGTTAGCCAACCTCTTAACCTTTAACTGTGCTAAGCAGTTCCACCATTACCAAAACCAATAGCTACACTTAATACCACTCGTTCCTCTAGGAGGATTCAACTTTCAACTCTTTTCTGACTCTCTAAACATGAAAAGATTTCCGAGTCACTTGTCATTTTCAGCTCGTTAAATTGGCCGCGAAACAACATCTACCTAGTATTCATTTACCCCTTTTTCATGCTAGGATAGATTATTTATGAAAAAGGAATACCCTAGCCTATCGCGACTAGGAGGCTCTCTCAGACATAGTTTTCTACCTTTTCATATTTGAGGAACTATCTACGAAAAGGGACTACTAGAATTTTCTTTTCCACTGTCTTTTCAAACTCTCTAAACATGAAAAGACACTGAGTTCTTCATTTGTCAGACTCATTCAAAATTGATGACATCGGACTCCATCGTAATGACATTACTCGAGTTCCTTCTTCTTAGGGCTTGTTAAATGTACTAGGTTGGATTGGTCTGAAGGACAAACTTATATGACAAGCATATGCTATCCTCTTCAAGCTTGTGTAAAAATAAAGAGGTACTTGCCAGAAATGGTTGGGGAAAATGGAACCAGTATCATAGTCGTGTCGGCAGTATGTCGCTCTTGAACATGGCACTTGTTTGCATTCATGTCGGGTTTGGGACATCTCATCTCATTATCTTCTTGCCTCCATGGGTTTGGGTAATCTCCTTTGACCACTCATTTTATCTTTTCCACGTCACCATGACCTCAGATCCCTTAATGTCAAATACTACCAAAAGCAATGTCGTGTCACCGATATGTTCAAGAGAAGTTGACATTTGCAGTTCTCAACCTCCCTCTGATTCTCTGTTGGTCTTGATTTACAAAAATTATGTTCCTCTATCTCATGTGGATGACGAGGGAAACACTATGGCCCACCTTCGATCAAGGTCACTTCCTATAGACTTCAACTCATTATCAAGGAAGCTGATCTATAGACTCCCTTCAGGTACCTTGGAGCCTGCATGCTTCAATGTCAGGTTCTTCA
Organism: Pinus albicaulis; assembly: GCA_034641835.2. NCBI lineage: Eukaryota > Viridiplantae > Streptophyta > Pinopsida > Pinales > Pinaceae > Pinus > Pinus albicaulis. Next base: position 981,865,371 of record CM076578.1, on the reverse strand, counting down.
CATTCGATGCAAGGTTTTCATTATTGGCCTTCGATCGTATGATTCTGCGGGTGTTCGACTCCAGATCACTATTCACATTCCATGGATTGTACCTCTTGTAACTTGAGATCCATCATCATTATTGGTGGTTTCTCTCGCGTCTGTTAACAATATTCATTATTGGCTTGTAATAAGATGATGTTCTTGCATGTTCGACTTCATCTCACATATTCGCATTCTTGAACTTTTACATCGTTCGAGTTGAGATGGAGTGCAAGACCCTGGGTTTTGTCTGATAAAAATCTAGGCTTTGGATTGTTGTGAAACCAGCTCAAAAAAGAGAAGAAAAGAGATATCAATGCCTTAGAAATAAGCCACTTCGAGGGGCCAACCTCCAATACATTACATGAATGAACAATTCTTGGATGATACAATTTACAAAACCTCCTTTCTATATATAGGAGTCCATGGGGCCATAATGTAATCCTAGTGGGCCACAATGTAATCCTAGCCGACCTAACAATAATAATTTGAGGGCACAATAATAACAAAATGGGGGTTACAAGGGTACAATAATAACAATAAGGGGTTTACACTAACAATAATAAGGGGCTATACTAGTGATATAGGGACTTAACATGCCCCTCTCCTTCAAACAAGTGTTGTCCTCAACGCTTGATTATTTCTTGATGCTTCTGTATAAAATTCTCATCCTCCCATGTGAAATCTTCTACAGGAAAGTTCTTCCACTTGCTGAGATACTCTGAAATTGATCGTACTTGTCGATTTCTTGTTTCTATGACTGCTTCATAACTTCTTTCGATGTCATGTTGATCTTCCTGTTGTTTCATTAGATTCTGCACCAAAGTTGGGTTATCCTTTAAGAGTTGGAGAACTTGTTGTTGATGCTCGATGTGATCTTCCACTAATTTCTCATCTATATTTGCTATTATTTGATCCTTCAAACCATCCAAATTAGCCTCCATTTCTGCTTTTAAACCATCTATTTCATCTTCAATTGCTCTTCGTAAGATCGAAACTTTTTGCACTTGGTACCGTAATTTTGATATCTCATACTCCAACTCTTCCTCTTCATGCGTCGTAGTATATATTTTTGAGGGATTAATGGGTATGGAATTATTTTTTGAAGGAATTATAGAACCAAATACTAATAAAAATTCTAAATTATGCACTTGGAATCACTTCAACTGCTTTTTCAAACAAACTTTATGCAATTTTAAAAACCAGATACACACCTTTCTCTTTCTTTTAAGGAGCTAGATATTGAAATTAAATTATCTCTATAATTGAAGAACTTAAATATTTAAATTTCAGTATTGATGTATCCCTCTGAATTATCTTTTGAATGCCACAAGTCTAACCTGATTTGGATTCTCCAAGACAAAGATGTGTCCAATCTCCCACAATGACCTAATTATGGACTGGTTCAGTGGAGCGAACTTGTACGACTTTCCACGCGTCACTGTTTCATCCTTTGTCTCTGAAATTTATAGCCAAGAAACTAAATTTCGTGTACTTGCGACCAATTTTTACGAAACTCAAATCTGATGCCTAGAGAGAGAGTTATTGAAATTTTCCAACAATCACCTCTTTGAGATGAAATTCAGGAGCCTGAAAAAGCACTACCTTCCACAGATCATATCTCCAAAAATATTGCAAACCAAGCTCTGAAATTTCTATACAGTCTTCCACAGGATTTCGGCTTCGTACCGTAAAAATTTCAGCTTCTGAAACTTCGTAGAAAAAATGTTATAGAGAAAATTCCATGATGACCTGTTTGGAGCAGCGAAACCCTAGAATCCAAAGCTCTGATACCAAATGTTGTGAAACTAGCTCAAAAAAGAGAAGAAAAGAGATATAAACGCCTTAGAAATAAGCCTCTTCGAGGGGGAAACCTCCAATACATTACATGAATGAGCAATTCTTGGATGATACAATTTACAAAACCTCCTTTCTATATATAGGAGTCCATGGGGCCATAATGTAATCCTAGTGGGCCACAATGTAATCCTAGCTGACCTAACAATAAAAATTTAAGGGCACAATAATAACAAAAAGGGGGTTACAAGGGTACAATAATAACAATAAGGGGGTTACACTAACAATAATAAGGGACTATACAAGTGATATAGGGACTTAACACGGATTCTTTGTGGATTATCATGATTGATTACATGAATCATTTGATTGGATGGCTACAACCATGCCTGAGTCTACTTGTTGATCCTTCTTTGTTAGATGGTTATGTCCATACCTTTGATCTCGGTTATGGTACACTCTATTATGGATGGCTACGCCCATACCACATATCATGTATCAAAGATATCAGTTGTATTTGTATTTGTAGGTCTTCTAACAGCAATGTTTTTAGTTCGACGCGTTCTCATAAAGCATTTCAACCCTCCCTCTCTCTCGAACCTCATGCTTTAGGGGGCATTTGTTACACAGCATTTTATCACCATCCCTACAATCCCTTGTCCCTTACATTGGACGGATATTCCCGTGACCTGTGAATAGTAAAATTTCCTGAAAAACACCTTCATGGAATCCTCCTGCATAAGGGCAATCATTCTCCTCAAGAAAATTTCCTATGAAAAACCCTAAAAATATATTTGTTTGCCTCGCGCCAATGGGGGAAATACACACTAGAGGGCACACCAACTAGCACTCTATCCCTGTGTTTCACTTGCGCCAAGCTTATTAAGGGATGTTTTTTAAAAATAAATGGCGGAAGTTTGATTCTAACAAACTCCAAAATGAATCATCAAAGGAAGTTGAGTGGTTTGGCTTCAGATCTCCATGTATAGGAAGTGGTTTTCCACCTCTCATGGAACCTTCCTAAGAGATAGGGCCTATCCCATGATCATAGGAATCCCAACTTCCCTTCCTCTATCTATAAAAACCTGACCTCTCCATTAACAAGCTAATTGAATGCTTGGAAGCTGAACATTGAGAAGGAAACTATAACTAAGGAGAATCCCATAAGGGAGAGAGCTTTGTCCAAATCCCCGACAAGCTTTGTTGAGATGCACTCCAATGCAAGCCCCATCGAAGGAAGATCATAGCGTCAGAGCACTTGGTTGTAATCTCCCTTTTTGTCATCTATAATATAAGTGACTCTGATTTTGGTTCCATCGTGTGTTTACTCTTTTATGTAATGCAACGAATTATCTCCTCTCTGACTGATATATAGTTATACGCTTTGAATATTACGTCGTATGTCATTGTTTCTATACATGTGTATAGGTATCCGGACATGTCAAACGAAAGGATTGTGATCTGTCAAGCTTAGGACGAGAAGCGTCGCTTCTTTCTCGACAACAACAATGTGGGATTTAAGGTAGGCTACTTATCGTGATATTCATCTTTCGTAAAGCTAGGAACCAACGTCATTTCTTGATTCGATTGTTGCTAGACTCAATCTAGGGCTAGTGGGATCAGCTCTATCCGTAGAGGGGATTTACCTCCTCAACAAATGGTAAGGTTATAATTAGTTTAAGGTTAAGGTTAAGGTTAGATTAAGGTTAAAGTTAGGTTAAGGTTAAGGTTAAGGTTAGGTTAAGGTCAGGGTTAAGGTTACGGTCAAGGTTAAGATTAAGGTTAAGGGTAAGTTTAAGGTTAAGGTTAAGGGAATGGTCAAGGTTAGCATTAGGTTATAGTGAATGTTAAGGTTAAGGTAAGGGTAAAGTCGAGGTTAAGGTTAGGTTAAGGTTAATATTAACGGTAAGGTCAAGGTTAAGGTTACAGGTCTTAACCTTAACCTTCACTATAACCTAACCTTAATCTTAACCTTAACCTGAACCTTAAAATAACCTTAACCATAACCTTAACCTTAACCTTCACCCTTAACCTTCACCCTTAACCTGAACCTTAACCTTTACCTTAAACTTAACCTAACCTTAACCTTAGCCTTAACCTTAACTTTAACTATAACCTAACCCTAACCTTGACCAAACCCTTAACCTTAACCTTAACTTGACTAAACCTGTAACCTTAACCTTAACCTTCACCCTTAACCCTAACCTTACCCTTAACCTTAACCTTAACCCGAGGTTAATATTATGTTTGAGGTTAAGGTTAAGGGTAAGGTTAAGGTTAAGGTTACAGGTTTAGTCAGGTTAAGGTTAAGGTTAAGGTTTAGGGTTTGGTCAAGGTTAGGGTTAGGTTATAGTTTAAGGTCTAGGTTAAGGTTAGGTTAAGTTTAAGGTTAAGGTTAAGGTTAAGATTATGGTTATGGTTAAGGTTAAGGTTAAGGCAAGGTTAAGGTTAGGTTAAGGGTAAAGTCAAAGTTAAGGTTAGCTTAAGGTTAAGATTAGGTTAAGGGTAAATTTAAGGTTATGCTTAGGGTAAGGTTAATGTTAGGTTAAGGGTAAATCTAATGTTAAGGTTATGGTTAAGGTTCGATTAAGGTTAAGGTTAAGTTTAATGTTAGAGTTAAGGTGAGGGGAAGGTTAAGGTTAAACTTAAGGTTAAGGTTAAGGTTTGACTTTATTCTTAACCTAATCTTAACCTTAACCTTAACCTTAACCTTATATTACCCTTAACCTTAATCTATCCTTAACCTTAACCTTTACCTAACCATATTTTAAACCTTGACCTAACTGCAACCTTAACCTTAACCTTAACCTTACCCCTTAACCTTAACCTTAACCTTATCTTACCCTTACCCTTAACCATAACCTTAACCTTGAATTTACACTTAACCTCACCTTAACCTTAACCTTAACCTAACCCTAACCTTGACTTTACCCTTAACCTAACCTTAACTATAACCTAACCCTAACCTTGACCAAACCCTCAACCTTAACCTTAACCTTAACCTAACCTTAACCTTAAGCTAACCTAACCTTAACTTTACCTTAACCTTAACCTTAAACTTAACTAAAACCTTAACTAACCATAACTAAAACCTTCCCCTAACCTTAAACTTAACTTACCCTTAACCTAATCTTAACCTTACCTATAACCTAACCCTAACCTTAACCTTAACCATAACCTTATCTTTACCCTTAACCTTAACTATAACCTAACCCTAACCTTGACCAAACCCTTAACCTTAGCCTTAAAATGACCTTAACTATAACCTTACCCTAACCTTGACCAAACCCTTACCCTTAACAAAACCTTAACCATGAATTTACCCTTAACCTGGCCTTAACCTTGACCTTAACCTAACCTTAACCTTAAATTTACCTTGAACCTAATCTTAACTTTAATCTAACTTTAACTTGAACCTTAACCTTAGCTTAACCTTAACCTAACTATAACCTTAACCTTACCTTAACCTAGCTTAACCTTAACCTTGACCTTGACCTTGGCCTTGACCTTAACCTTGAACTTGAACTTGACCTAACCTAACGTTAACCTTAACCTTAACTTAACCTAACCTTAACCTTAACTATAACCTTACTTTTAACCTAACTCTAACCTTAACCTTAACCTTGACCTTGAACTTAACCTTAAACTTAACCTTAACCTTAACCTTAACTTGAATAAACCTGTAACACTTAACATTAACCTTAACCTAACCTAACCTTAATCTAACCATAACCTTATCCTTAACCTTAACCTTAACCTTAACCTAACCCTAACCTTGACCAAACCATTAACCATAACCTTAACCTTAACCTGACGAAACTCATAACCTTAACCTTAACCTAACCTTAACCTTGACCTTAAATAGAACCTAACCCCAACCTTGACCAAACTATTAATATTAACCCATAACCTTAACCTTACCTTTTAAGGTTATGGTTAAGGTTAAGTTTAAGGTTATGGTTAAGGTTAAGGTCAAGGTTAAAGTTAGGTTAATGGTAAGGTTACGGTTAAGGTTAGGGTTAGGGAAAGGCTAGGGTAAAGGTTCAGGTTAAGTTTAAGGTTAAGGTTAAGGTTACGTTAAGGGTAGAGTTAAGGTTAAGTTTAAGGTTAAGGTTAAGTTAAGGGTAAAGTCAAGGTTAAGGTTAGGTTAAGGCTCAAGTTACGAGCTTAGTCAGGTTAAGGTTAGGTTAAGCTTAAGGTTAACCTTAAGCTTAAGATAAGGTTTGGTTAACCTTAACTTTAACCATATCTTAACCTTACCTTAACCTTAACCCTAACGTTACCCTTAACCTTAACTATAACCTAACCCATAACCTTGACCTTTCCAAAGCCTTAACCTTAACCTTAACCTAACCTTAACTTTAACCTTAACCTTACCCTTAACCTTCACCTTAACCTTCACCTTAATCTACCAAAACCTTAACCTTAACCTTAACGTTAACCTGTACCCTTACCATAACCTTAACCTTAACATTAACCTTAACCTTGACCTTAACATAACCTTAACCTTGAATTTACCCTTAACCTTAACCTTAACCTAACTAAACTCATAACCTTAACCTTAATCGTTCACCTTACCCTAACCTTAACCTTAACCTTAACTTTACCCTTAATCTAACCTAACTATAACATGACCTTAACCTTAACCATAACCTTATCCTTGACCTTAGCTATAACTTTAAGTTAGCCCTACCCTTAACCTAATATTAACCTTAACCTTAAAGGTCTGGTCAAGGTTAGGGTTAACCTTAACCCTTACCCTTACCCTTAAGTATAACCTAGCCTTAACGTTGACCAAACCCTTAACCTTAACCTTAACCTTACCCTTACCCTTAACCTTAACCCTAAACTTAACGTTCACCTTAACCTTAACCTTAACCTACCCATAACCTTAACCTTAACCTTAACCTTCCCCTAACCTTAACCCTAACCTTACCCCTAACCTTAACCTTAACTTTGCACTTAACCTAACCTTAACTTTAACTTAACCTTAACCTTGACCAAACCCTTAACATTAACCTTAAACTTGATCCAGGGTAAAATTTTGATACCCTTAGCCAAGACCTTTTACTTTGGCAGATAATTAGAATTGAATTTAATTAAGATGTTAAAGAACATAAATGAACAATTGTAGCTATAAATAAGAGGAACATAAATGAACCAGATAAGCAATCATAAGAACACGTCGTTTGATGACGGAGTTCGTCCAGGAGGGACTACATCTCCGGGCCTCAGTGTCAAGAGGGTGTAGGCTACTGGATTATGTGTTGTAAGAAGAAGATGTACATGTATGTGCTTCCCTATGACATACAAGGAAAAATTTCCCTCACGCAAGAGTGGCTTGACTTCTTTAAGAGATTTTCCACTGCAGAACTCTCATACATAAAGAAATACTCCTATCAGTATGACCATAGCTAACATGTAATAAATAAGAGTATCCCACCAATCCTAGAAAACAAGGGATCTAAATAATACACATATGAAAATGACCATTCCGCCAATGTGGCATAAAAGGGATCTCATACATGACACAAATACATAGCTGAAAATACATCAATAACAAAACAAGGCAAGATCCCATGACTCATGTATCAACTGGGATCTGCAAGACATAATGCATCTCAAAGAGAAATAAATAAATAAGTACATGGAATCCACATCATATACCTCATGCTGCCATTTTTTGAAGGCTAAGATACTCTGCGGCTGAATCTGAAAACACCATGAATCTTGTGGCATCGAAAAATGTGAAAATGATTGCTCACATGTGGAAATCTGACACCTCCATAACCCACTTCCAAAAGTGGCTAAAAAATCGAAAAATCAAATGAAGATATTGAGCACACCATTAGACTCGTGGCGTCGAGTAGTGTAGAAACGACATAAAATTTTTCCCATTTGGACGAAGTCAAAATTTCACCCTCTTGAAAATTGGGCTCAATCAAGGTTCCACCTGGCTCTTTTCTGGCTCATGGTTCCACCTCCTTGATTTGCGTGCAACGATGTACCTACAAATAAAAATATTAAATCTCAAATTCCATGCATGCTCTCAGCTCCTCCATGGCCTTGGTGCACAGTGCAAATTATGGGTTTAAATAATGTTTTTGCGGGCGGATTAACCAACCAACACTATTGGTGTGTTGGTAAAAATTGGCAATTGGTCGAGGAGGGGCCGGCGGGTCAAATTCTGCCCCTCCCAACTTAGCACGAGATTTCTTTAAAAAAATGGGCGTGTTCTTTTTTGGGAGGGGTCGGGTCTACCTTGGGTAGCCCACCCAACAACCCACCATACAACAGTTACATTTTCGTGGGAATATAGTGTTGTAGTTGGGGTGGTGGGGTTGACCACTGACCACCCCACATATAATATGGTATGTTTGTTCAGGCCTGCGGGGGTCACGGCCCGTTGGGCTTTAAAAATATTTTATTTTATACTTTTAGGATACGTGAGGGTGGGGTGGTTGGGGTGGTGGCCCACCACTCCCCTTTTTTTTAAATAATTTTTGTTTATATAAAACAAAATCTTCATTTTTGGATTTTTGACCGTAGGAGACTTTTTAATGAGGCCACAAATTTTCCTGGAATCTGGCCTGAGCTTGCTAGAACCTGGTGGCCAGAACCCAATTGAATTTGCATCCTCCTTAAGGTTGCCCAGTCACCAAGTCAACTTGGACCTTTGGCCGCTTCTAACTCCTTCATATGGACTCGGAATTGAGTGTCGTCTACACCGTTGGAATCAGAAAACGAGATCTACAACATGAACCTAGTTCGAGATATTTTTGAACACTTTGATTTTTGAGCCATCTTTGGTGAGCCACTTGTACTTGTACCTGTTTAATCCACCTGGATCAAAACTTGACCTCAAACTTAACCTTACCCTTAACCTTAAACTTAACCATGACCTTAAATATAACCTAACCCTAACCTTAGGTTAAGGTCAAGGTTAGGTTAAGGGTAAAGTTAAGGTTAAGGTTAAGGTTAGGTTATAGTGAAGGTTAAGGTTAAGGTTATGGTAAGGTTTAGTTAAGATTAAAGTTAAGGTTTGGTCAAGGATAGGGTCAGGTTATAGTTAAGGTCAAGTTTAAGGTTAGGTTAAGGTTAGGTTAAGGTTAAGGTTACGTTAAGGTTACATGAAGGTTAAGGTTAGGTTAAGGTTAAGGTTAAGTTAAGGGTAAATTCAAGGTTAAGGTTATCGTTATGGGAAGGTTAAGGTTAAGGTTGAGGGCTTAAGGTAAAGTCAAGGTTAAGGTTAGGTTAAGGTTATGGTTATGGGAAGGTTAAGGTTAAGGTTAAGGTTATAGTTAAAGTCAATGTCAAGTTTCAGGTTATGGTTAAGGTTAAGTTCAAGGTTAGGTAAAGGTTAATGTTAAGGGTAGGTTATAGTGAAGGTTAAGGTTAAGACACGTAACCTTCAACCTTAACCTTAATATTTACCTAACCTTAAAATTAACCTTATCTTAACCTTAACCTTAACCTAACTCTAACCTTACCTTAACCTAACTTAACCTTAAACTTAACCTTAACCTTAACTTAACCTTGACCTTAACCTTAACTATAACCTTAACCTTAACCTAACCTTAACCTTGAATTTACGTTAACCTAACCTTAACCCCTTAACATTAACCTTAACATTCCCATAACCATAAATTTAACCTTGACTTTACTCTTGACCTTAACCTTAACCTTAATCTGACTAAATCCATAACCTTAACCTTAACCTTAACCTTAACCTCAACCTTAACCTTCACTATAACCTTAACCTTAACCTGAACCTTAACGTTCATAATAACTTTCACTATAACCTTAACCCCTTAACCTTAACCTTAACATTTCCATAACCATAACCTTAACCTTGAATTTACCCTTAACCTTAACTTTAACCTTCACTATAACCTAACCTTAACCTTAACTTACACTTAACCTTAACCATAACATTACCCTTAAACTAACCTTGACCTTAACCTAAGGTTAGGGGTAGGTTATAGTTAAGGTCAAGGTTAAGTTTAAGGTTAAGGATAAGGTTAAGGTTAATGTTAAGTTTAAGGTCAAGGTTAAGGTTAATGTTAAGGGTTTGCTCAAGGTTAAGGTTAAGTTAAGGTTAAAGTTAAGGTTGAGGATAGGTTAGGTTAACCTTAACCTAACCTTAACCTGAACCCTAACCTTAACCTTAATAGTAACCTTAGTCTTAAAATAACCTTGACCTTGACCTTGACCTTAACCTTAACCTTAACCTTAAGTTCAGGGTTAAAGTTAGGTTAAGGATAAGGTTATGGGTTTAGGCAGGTTAAGGGTAAGTTTATGGTTAAGGTTAAAGTGAAGGTTAACAGTTTTGTCAAGGTTAAGGTTAGGTTAAGGTTAAGGTTATGGTTATGGTTATGGGAAGGTTAAGGTTAAGGCTATGGTTAGGTTAAGGTTAAGGTTAAGGGTTACGAGTTTAGTCAGTTTAAAGTTAAGGTTGATGTTAAGGTTAAGGTGAGCATTAAGGGTAAGGTTAAGGTTAAGGTTAAGGTCAAGGTCGCAGTTAAGGTTAAGGTTAGGGTTAGGTTAAGAGCAAGCTTATAGTTAAGGTTAATTTTAGGTTAAGGTTAAGGTTAAGGTTAAGGTTAGGTAAGGTTAAGGTTAATTTAAGGGTAAAGTTAAGGTTATGGTTAGCGTTAAGGTTGGGGTAAGGTTAGGGTTAGGTTAAGGTTAGGGTTAGGTAAACGTTAAGGTTAGGTAAAGGTTAAGGTTAAGGTTAATGTTAGGTAAGGGTAAGGGTAAAGTTAAATTTAAGGTTAAGGTTAAGGTTATGGTTAAGGTTATGTTAAGGGTAAAGTTAATGTTAAGGTTAGGTTAAGGTTAAGGTTAAGGTTACAAGTTTAGTCAGGTTAAGGTTAAGGTTAAGGTTAAAGTTGGAAGTTTAGTCAGGTTAAGGTTAAGCGGGTAAGGTTAAGGTTAAGGTTAAGGGTAAGTTCAAGGTTAATGTTAAGGTTATGGTAATGGTAAGGTTAAAGTTAAGGTTATGGTTAAGTTTAAGGTTAAGGTTAAGGGTTTGGTTAAGTTTAGGGTTAGGTTATAGTTAAGGTCAATGTTAAGTTTAAATTTAAGGGTAAGGTTAAGGTTAAGGTCAAGGTTAAGGTTAAAATTAAGTTAAGGGTAAGGTTAAGGTTAAGTTAAGGTTAAGTTAAAGTTAAGGTTAAGGTTAAGGGTTTGGGAAGGTTAAGGTTAAGGTTAAGTTAAGGTTAAGGTTAGGTTAATTTTAAGGTTAGGGTTAAGGTTAAGGTTAAGGGTTTAGTTAAGGTTAAGGTTAGGTAAAGGTTAAGGTTAATGTTAAGGGTTTGGTCAAGGTTAGGGTTAGGTTATATTTAAGGTCAAGGTTAAGGTTATTTTATTGTGAAGGTTAAGGTTAAGACCCATAACCTTAACCTTTACGTAACCTTTACCTTAACTATAACCTAACGCTAACATTAACCAAACCCTTAACCTTAACCTAAAAAAACTCGTAACATTAACCTAACTTAACCTTAACCTTCACCTTCACCTTAACCTTACCCTTAACCTTCACATTAACCTAACCTTAACCTTGACCTTAACTATAACCTAACCCTAACCTTAACCTTTACCTAACCTTAACCATAACCTTAACCTTGACCTTAACATTAACCTTAACCTCTACCTGAACCTTAACCTTAACCTTAACCTAATCTTACCCTTAACCTTAACTTCTCCTGAACTTTAACCTTAACCTTGACCTAACCATAACCTTAAAATTAACCTTAACTATAACCTAACCCTAACCTTAACCTTCACTATAACCTAACCTTAACCTTATCCTTAACCTTAACCTTACCCTAACCCTAACGTTAACCTTAACCTTAACCTAACTAAACCCGTAACCCTAACCTTACCTTAACCTAACTTTAACCTTACCTTAACCTTACCTTAACCTAACTTTAACTTTAACCTTAACCTTAACCTAAACTTAACCTTACTTAACATTAACCTTACCCTTAACCTTAAGTTTAACCTTAGGTTAAGGTTACAGGTTTATTAAGGTTAAAGTTACCTTACCCTTAACCTTAACCTTAACCTTAACCTTAACTTTACCCTTAACCTAACCTTAACCTTAACCAACATAACCTTAACTTTAACCTTCACCAAACCCTTGACCTTGACTTTAACCTTAACCATAACCTTAACCTTAACCTAAATAAACTCCTAACCTTAACCTTAATCTTAACTTTGACCTTAACTATAACCTAACCCTAACCTTAACCTTGACTTTACCCTTAACGTAACCTAAACCTTGACTTTACCCTTAACCTTAACATTACCCTTAACTTAGTCTTAACCTTACCCTAACCTTAACCCTACCCATAGATTTAACCTTAACCTAACCTTCACCTTAACCTTAACCTAACCTTAACCTTGACTTTACCCTAACCTTGACCTTAACTATAACCTAACCCTAATCTTGACCAAACCCTTAACATTTACCTTATCCTTAACGATAACCTTAACATAACCTTAACCAAACCCTTAACCTTAAACTTAACCATAACCTTAACCTTAACTTTCCCATAACCATAACCTTAACCTTAACCTTGAACTTACCCTTAACCTAACCTTAACCTTAACTTTAAATATAACCTAACCCTAACCTTGACCAAACCTTAACCTTAACATAACCTTCACCTTCACCTTGACTTTACCCTTAACCTTAACCTTAACCTTAACCAAACTTAACCTTAACCTTAACCTAAGCTTAACTTTAACCTTAACCTTAACCTTCCCATAACCTTAACCTTGACCTAACCATAACCTTAAACTTACCTTATCCTAACTTAACCTTAACCTTGACCTTGACTTAAGGTTAAGGTTATGGTTAAGAGAAAGGTTAATGTTAAAGGTTTGGTCAAGGTTAGGGTTAGGTTATAGTTAAGGTCAAGGTTAGGGTAAATTCAAGGTTAAGGTTAGGTTTTGGTTAAGGTTAGTGTTTGGTCTCAACCTAGTCTCCTAAATTGAGTTCATTTAATTGTCAACCAAGGTTGGTAAACTGCTGAAGTGAAGTGCACTGTATGTGCCTAGGTGTTTGTTTCTTAATGCGTTGTGTTTAGTGTTTTATGATGTTTTTGGTCTTCTGATGGTTTTATGTTCACAAGGAAAAGAACTAAATGCTGGTGGAAAGAAGCTACTGGTTAAAAAAAAAGTGAAGCCTAATTTGTTGATGACAAATGATAAATGCAAAGGAAAATACTGAAACGGAATCAAACCTAAACTATGACTAAGAAGAATACAAAGCTTGATAATGACTTCAAGAAAAAAAATAAAAACATAAACTTAACTTGTCCAATTCTTTCATTAAAGGTATTTTGGAAGAGCTTTAGAAATGAGCAGCTAAGTATACAAATTCTCCTAACTAAACAATTAAACAATCAGCTTATAATGATACAACATCTTATCCATGATTAAAGGTTTGTTGAAGCATATTTGGAGAAGAATATTGGTAACATCATAAGATCTCTACTCTAATACTAGCTCCTAACTCTATTCTGCAACTTAGTTTAACACTACTAAACTTCACTCAAAGGTTATAGATTTTTAGAATAGTCTTTTGAGGAAAGGTTTGTTTGTGAGATGGTAAAGAAGTTGCAAAAGTACTTCAGGCCTTGGGCTGATACTGTCTTCTGTCCATATGGTTATGAGTCAATTATAGATTTGGAACAAAAGAGGTTTTGTAAATAATGAAGGCCGTGGTGTTTAAGTTTAACAACTAATGTAATTTAATATGCAATGGATGACAACTAAATGTGGAATGTAAATACAATGAGCTAAGCTAGAACTGAACTAAGGTGTCACTAGTCTACAACAAACAATGCTAAACTAACAAGCCATTATCAAACTTAAAACGAAATAATAGAGCATGAATTGAATGAAATTTGACTCCAGAGTACCCTAACTAAGTTATCATGCAATTAATCTATGGGATTATATAGCCTATTTTGTCCATCATGAATGGTATTTTGGAAGAGCTTCTTAGAACAATCTTGGCTGTACAATTCAATGCAAATGCAAACATGAAAACTGAAAGCAATTACAATTAAAAACTAAGACATCACAGCTATTTCCTACCCATTGTTATGATGTTTTGGAAGAGCGTTTTAAGAGTAAGATCAGCTATGCTACTTAGTGTAAACAAACAACTGAAACCTTCAGTATCACATTCATGCCTTAGCCATCATAATTATTTTTTGGAAGAGTTTACTAGAATAAGTTCAACTGTGATAATGAACAAAAGAAATTGCAATTAAAATCTATAACACTACAGCCATTTCTCATTCATTATCATGATCTTTTGGAAGAGTTTCTTAGAACAAGTATAGCTATAGTGACTAATGAAATTAACTATGAACTCAAACTTCAAAAAAACGTGAAAACAAACTAAGATACTTATCTAAATTATGAAAGTAAAGCCGTTCAGGAGGCAGGGGCCCTCTACCACCAGACGGAATCTAACTCAAAATCAACTCAACGCATTCAAAGCAATGTTGTCTTCTTCATTAAAGGAAAATAACTTGAAACAGAGTATTCTCGGTCTTCAGAAATATAGCAGTCAATACATGAAATCTAAGCAAAATCTAGAGCTTGTCTCTCGGTTTCCCGAGTGCTTTTATAACAAATCTACATAACAGAACTTGCAACAATATGGGGATCATTGTCTTTCCTTATCAAAATCGTACTAGGACTCTAAATATGGCAGCGTAAAGGGACAAAGGACATCTGGACTGTCCTAGTCCTATTAGAAGTCTGCCTCCTTGAATGAGTTCCCACGTACCAAAACCACGTCCAGAATTCGGTTCATTCTTCATGGTGAGCAACGAACGATGAGGACATGATGTGGAATATACCCATGTGTGGCTTTTCCTAAGAAGACACCTAGAACATGCTTGAACGTGAAGACAGCTGCAGAATTGGCGGTTCGCTACGGAATGTCTGCATTTTGTAGCTAGTTTCGGTTCAAAATGCATTACAATGACAAAATCACAAAACTTAGCAAGTTAGCCATGTTATTCATTCTAAAAGTAATTTTAACTAATTTCATTGATCAATTGGGCCTGGGATAACAATGGAAAAAGGAAAATGGGGTAAAGTAAGATGAAAGAAAGAACAATCTTGGGGCTCAACATACCCCCACTGCTGACTTCTTGCATGTCCTCATGCAACTTATTACATAAACTCAGAGACTTCTGCAAGAACATCCAACCCTCTTCTTCTTCTCTGCCTAGAAGTTAAAGGTCTTCTGGGTTTCCTGATGACTAACTTGAACCTTAATTTGATAAGTGCCCTGATTAGCTTCTTGTTCCTATTTTTCAACTTTTCATTAGCCTTTTCCACCTTTTCCATTTGTAGAGATAAGGTTGAGTTCATACTGGTTTTGAGTTTGACTTGTTCCTTGATAATATAATTCTCAGTTCTGATATGTCTATTAAGTACTTCCATCTCATACCTATCTCTTCTTAACACATCTATTTCGGACAGTGGAGGACTAGGTGTTCTATCTCTACTCTCTGAAGCTTTCCTTTCCAATGTTTCAACATAGTCATAAACTTCTTGCTGTGCAGGGTCAATTTCAGGGATTTCTTCATTAAAATATTCTTCAACATCTTCTTCAATAGATGTTTCCTCATCTTCTATGTTTATCACCCCTGTTTGTTTGATCTGTGTTTTCCTTAGTTTCCCCCTGAGTCTATGGCTTCTTCTTGGCTGGGATGATCCCTCTCCTTTTTCTGTGGCAGATTTCCTGATTACCCTTTCTTTCTTAAGTTGTCTCTTAATTTGAGTCAACTTCTCAGAGATTATTTCTTCACTACTTTCCTGTACTGTTTTGTCAATTTCAATTTTATAGGCTCTCCATTTTCTGCTTCTCCTTGTAGGCTGATGTTCAGGTGAAGGCTCTTTTAGTTCCTCAAAGTGATTTCTTACCAAGAAATTATCCCAAGTATCTTTTGTTTTGGCTAAATGGTGTTCAATTAAAATCTTAACCAAGCCATGATGGTATAGAGTTGTCTCTAGGAATTGGACTCTCCTTTGAACACTAAAAGCCATCTTTTTCAAACTTTGAAGAAAGAAATAGGGTAAATTTAGCTCTTCCTCTAGAAAATGCATTATCAATCTAATATGGTAAACATAAAATGTGCCATATCTACCTTCACAAGTGATAAATTTTTGTAGAATAAGCAATAGATTTCTCCATTTATTTTTTAATGCAGAGCTTGGAATTCCCTTTTTAAACACAGTGACATCCATACCTGGTGATTTTAGGATTTTCTTCCATGATTCATTATGAAATTCTCTGTTTTTAAACCATATTTCTCCATGTCTAAGCAATCCTATTGCTTCTGCAATAAAAACCTCTGTGATAGTGAAATTAACATCTCCAACTTCAACCTCGACTCCTTTGAATGACCTTGCAAATGTTTTAGTAACTTTTTTGTGGAAGCCATTAAATTTCTCAAGAAATTGTAGCCATCTTGCCTGTTGCAACATTTCTATGCTTTGAGGGTATCCTTCCAGGTATTTTGTGCCCACTGGTTCAGTTCTTACAATGAGGCCCATAATTTCTTCTTCAATCTTCAGATTAGTACTCTTTTTGCTCACGGAGACAATGAATTCAACCCTCAAACTGATATTCCTCTGCTTCACTATATTAGTGCTTCAATCTTCAAACTGATATACCTCTGCTCACGGTGACAATGGCTTTAAATTCCAAACTGATATACCTCTGTTCACAGTGATAGAGATACCTTTGTTTTGCAGAATGAAATGATGAAGGGCTGGCTACGGAATGGAATAATAGGAAGTGGTTACAGAATGAGTTAATGAAGTGAGGTGAGGAAAACAAATCAATGAGTGAAAAGACTGCGGATATTTTTACAACGGATTCAAAAATCATCATTAAATGATTTGGCTGGGTGACGTAAGAAAATCAAACACTTCAGCCTTTTAACCGCTTAAATGATGTTCGGGTATATAATTTGAAATGAAAGATTTTTATCCAAAGTTTGTGGAGGGTATATTTGGCATGATCAATAAAAATAATCAAAACAACTTTTCGAATGATTCATAACTAAAACTATACTAAAGTTTATGACATGCCATTATAATCAAAACTTGTTACCTTTGCTTTTCATCTTTTTTTTTGTGGTCTTCATATACTTTGTTCTCCTCTGGAAAAGTCTTCATAATCCTTCTTGATTTTACTTGTTCATGGATATACAGGATCATCTTGTTGCAATTCAAATGTCTGCTGATTAGTGCCTTTAGGATCTATAGTTGCGGAATGACTATCTGGCTGCGAAAAGTCTGATCAGCTGCAGAATGTCTGTTTAGCTGCAGAATGTACCTGTAGAGAATTTTAATCATGGAATGGAGTAGTTTGGAATATAAGTGAAATGTTATATGGCATGAATGAAGATGGATGATGAAACATGATATAATGGGATATATATGAAGTGAATGATGGAATGGGATGGACTACAATTCATGAAATGGAGTGGAAGAATATAAGAAATGGCCTGCAATCCATGACATGTGTTATTCATTTGCAGAAAGACATCAAACTTTAAATTTTGACATGGAAATGAGGTGGATGAAGTATGGAATGAGATGAATGAAATATGGAATGAAGTGAAATATAAATGAATGAATGAAATGGAGTATGGATGGATAAGTAAATGGAATGAAATGAAATGAGATGGATTATAAGTGCAATGGATCTGAACTTATGATTTTGTAACAGCTGCTTGCATAAACAAAATGGAAAAGTTAGAGTGTCAGAAAGACTCTGATTTTCACCCTATCTTTTCTGTATAAACATGCCAATCAGTGATTGGTTTTCATGTTTATACTTTTATTTTATTTTATTATTATTATTATTATTATTTCAAAAGAAATGACTTCAGAAAATTCAATCAAGTTGATGAAGAAAAAAGATTCTTCTTCATTAACTTCACATCACTGTTTTCCTGGAACTTCTTGACAAATTCTTCTCTTGAGAGTGGTTTGTGATACAGCTTCAATCTATGACTATTCACAAGAAAAGTGACCTCTTCTTCATCTATTGTCCTGATTTTTACTACTCCATTGTCAAAAATTTCAACAATTTCATATGGCCCAAGCCAATGTGTTTGAAATTTACCTTGAAAATCCTTGAATTTTGAATCAAACAAGAGAGCCCAGTCACCTTCTTTGAACTTCTTCTCTTTGATGTACTTGTCATGCCATCTAGTCCTTTGCTGTTGGACTAGACTTGTTTTCTGAACTACATCTTGTCTGATCTCATCCAGTTCATTAATCTTCTCCAATCTATGCTTTTGTGCCTCCGTTAAATCAATTCCTAGCTGAACTGCCATTTTGAAAGTTTGAATCTGGAACTCTATGGGAAACAAAACTTGCTTTCCATAAACAAGTTCATAAGGAGTATGGCCTGTTGTGTTTCTCCATGTAGTTCTATAGGCCCACAAGGCTTCAGGAAGCCTATCTACCTAATCTCTTCTATGTAAATGAACAGTCTTTGTTAGGATTCCTTCAATGACCTTATTAGTAGATTCCACTTGACCATTTGCTTGTGGATGATAAGGAGTAGATTTTCTATGCCTTATTTTTTACCTCTCCATCATTTTCTCCACTAGCCTTGATGTAAATTGAGCTCCTTGATCTGTAACAATTTCCCTTGGGACACCAAAACGAGTAAAAATATCCTCAAAAGGAAAAGTAACTACAAATTCTTCATTAGAAAAAAGTAATGACTTGGCCTCTACCCATTTGGTAACATAATCAGTACAAACTAATATATATATCTTTTGTCTTTATGGAGGACTAATAGGTCCTACAAAATCCAAAGCCCATTTTTCAAAAGGTTCAATATGTACTCGAGGTTGTAATGGCATCTCACCGGAAGGAGAAGGTTTCCCTACCCTTTGGCAACTGTCACACCTTTTGAAATAATTTTTAGCATCTTTAAACAAGGATGGACAATAATATCCTAAATTAAGGATCTTATAAACTGTCCTCTTATGAGCAAAGTGTCCGCCACAAGGTTCATCATGACATGCTTTGAGAATCGCAGGCATCTCATCTTCACGAACACATCTCCTAATGATCAAATCTGGACCTGTCTTGTACAACTCATTAGCAACCCATGAATATTTTGCACTGTCATAAATGATTTTTCTTTTATCTCTTGCATTCATTATTGAAGGAAATTTTCTTGAAACTAAATAATTAGCAATGTCAGCAAACCAAGGAGTTTGAGTAGAAATTGCAAAAAGATATTCATCAGGAAATTGATCTTCAACTGGAGTGTCATCTTTGATGTTTTGGAGTCTAGATAGGAAATCAGCTACTGTGTTTTATTTTCCAGGCCTATCTAGAATGGTAATGTTGAATTCTTGTAAAAGCAATAACCATCTTATGACTCTACCATTAGTAATTGATTTGTTCATTAAGTATCTAATTGCAGAATGATCAGTGTGAAAAAAATTTTCATAGCTTTTTATATAGTGTCTGAATTTGTTTATGGCATGAACAACAGCTAAAAACTCTTTTTCAGTTACAGTATAGTTTAACTCTGCAGGAGTCAAATTTTTACTGGTATAGTAGATGGCATAAGGAATCAAGTCTTTTTGTCCCAATACTGCTCCTAGAGCTGTATCAGAGGCATCTGTCGAGATATGAAAAGGTAACTTCCAGTTAGGTCCCCTTAATATAGGTGCTTCAGAAATTTTTGTTTTTAGGGTCTCAAAGGCTAACTGGCAATCAGAAGTCCATTTGAATTCACAATATTTGGTAAGTAATTTGAAGAGTGGAGATGCTATCTTGGTGAATTTTTCTATAAATCTCCGATAATATCCTGTAAATCCTAGAAAACTTCTAACATCTCTTTGACAACTTGGAATAGATAAGTTAGAGATGACTTCAACTTTTGACTCATCAACTCTAATCCCATCCCCTGAAATGTGATGCCCCAAAACAATACCTTCAGTAAACATCATGAAACATTTCTCATGACTAAGTGAAATATTTGCTTCCTGACATCTCTTTAAAACTTTTTCCAATTTTTCTAAAGCTTCTTCAAATGTGTTTCCATAAACTGTGAAATCATCCGTCTATACCTTTACACAATCATGTATTAGATCTGAAAAAATTCCTAATACTGCCCTTTGGAATGTTGCAGGTGCATTGCATAATCCAAATGGAAATACTCGGTAAGCATAGGTACCCCAAGGACAGGTAAATGTGGTTTTGTCTTGATCTTCAAGTGCTACTTAGATTTGGTTGTAACCACTAAACCCATCTAGGAATGAAAAGTACTTTTTGCCAGCTAATGTATCTAACACTTGATCTAGAAAGGTAAGGGAAAATGGTCTTTAAGAGTAGCTTTGTTTAGTTCTTGGTAGTCAACACATACCCTCCATTTACCATTTTTCTTTGGCACAATTAAAAAAAGAGAAACCCACTGACTATCTGAAATGGGATAGATGAAGTTGACATTTAACAATTTTTGCAATTCTTCTTTAACAATATCCCTAAGATTTGGATCCATCCATCTTTGAGGTTGTATGATTGGTTTGCAATTTTCCTCTATATAGATGTGATGAGTGCAAGTCTTGGTGCTTATCCCTTTCATGTCAGTGTATTCCCATGCATATGCAGAAGAATGTCTCTGTAATAATTTGACTAACTCTTCTTGTTGAGATTTTTCCAGGTTCTTGTTTATGTTCAAATTTTTTCCTGGAAATATCTCACTTATAGAGCTACCAAATTTATCCATAGAATGAAGAGACATTTTCCTTGATGACAAAAACTCAATATTGGATCCCTCTTGAAATGATTCATGTTTGTGTTTTGGAGAGGATTCAAAGTTTTCTAGAGTATTCAGAATTTGATTATCTTCACTAATTTCTGAAATTGTGAAGAGATGTTGTAAATCTTCTTCATCCTCTATCCATTGAGTGTCATCTAAATCTGTAAGTGTCCTAGCTGGAGGATATAAAGTGAATTTCTTAGTTGAACTACCATCAGAGATGTACATATCACCGGATCTACAACTAATAAAAGCATCAGTTGTAGCCAACCAATGTCTTCCTAATATAACAGGATGGCCTCCTAGATTATTCTTAGGAGTTAGGATCATGAAATCCACAGGGTACTCCCAAGAATCTAGGGACACTGGAATGTCTTCTATTACCCCATCTGGTTTGATCACAGATCTGTCTGCTAATTGTAATAATGTGGGTGTAAAGAGAAGATTAGGAAGTTTCGGTTTATCCATGATTTGTCTACTCATGATATTGATTGCTGCTCCTAAATCAATGAGTGTTTTGGATTTCAATTCCATTGATGTGAATTTTAACAACTGGATTTCCTGGGTCAAGATACTTTGGAATAGCAATCTTGCCCATCATAATGTCTGCTATTTTTCCTGCTAGTTGAATTTTCTTTGTTTCTCTTATTCTTTTTCTTTTTTTCTTCATGCTCAACTCCTTTATTTTTTTGGCTAAAATTGGAATTTCCTTGATGGCTTGTAATAATGGAATTTTAATGCAAACATTTCTCAGCTCATCTAGGAAATCATAATTAGGCACCATAATTTGTTTTTCTACACCTCTATCAATTTGTAATCTTTCTGGAAAGGGAGGTATAGAAGTAGATGTGGATAGTTGCTCTAATATAGGAGTTGAAATTATTGGATCTTTTTGCTTTAATTTTTCAGTGTTTGGGTCTTGAAAATATGTGTCTCCCTCAAGACTTTTATTCACCCATAGAGAGTCTTCCTCAGAGTTATCTTGTTCTTGTATGATCACAGAAGGTTTCCTCTTTTCAAGTATTCTTCCAGACCTAAGTTGAACATCACTAAGGTCTAAAGGAGTAATTAAATAATTTGGAAACTGTTGGCCTTCTATCATGTATGTGTTCTGAGGATTTTTATTATTAGGGTTTGGTATGGGTTGAGCAGGCAATTGATTTGATTTTTGAGGGAATGGTAATGGAAGTGGTTGATTTTGATGTGGTAGGTTTTGATGATGTTGTTGAGGATTTTGTTGAAAATTTTGTTGAGGATTTTGAGGATAAAAATGTGGGTATGGTGGATAGGATGGTGGATACTGATAGTACTGAGAGTATCTTCCATAGGGATTTTGTGCTCCTTGTGCCCAAGCTTGATATTGATTTTGAAATTGAGGCCAAGGTTGCTGCCAAGAATTCCAAGGTGGAGGTTGATTATACATTTGATCATGGAATCCTTGTGTTTGAGGTCCCTGCCAAGGCCTTCTAGAGACAAAATTGAGAGATTCTGTGGAATCTGTAGGAGTTTCCTCTTGAAAGACAACTTTGAGACCAGGAAGGGAAGGAAAATTCTTGGTCTCATGTTTTTCAGAACAAATGACACAGGTCTCTACAACTTTTACATCCAAATGACACTCTCTCAAGGCATGTTTCTTTCTACATTTGGGACAAAAGATTGCTAAGGCATCAGATTCAGCTTTTTGCTTGTTTTGTATCTTAAGGGTGTCTATTTGTTCACTAAGACTCCCTAAGATGTCAGATTTTAAATCATCAAGCATATGTCCTATTTCTGATCTACTTACTGTCCCAGAAGCAGACTTACTTGCCCTTGCAAGAGCAGGATCTCTTGGACCTTTTACAGTTTTAGATTTCCCTCTCGAAAGGTTGATACATAACTCAGATATTTCAGGTAATGTGAGCTGTGATATATCCCCTTTTCCCATCATGTTAAGGATATCCAACCATTCATCCCTAATTGTTTTCAATAAAAGAGCTTTTAAGGTGTCTTGATCTAGGTTTTCCATTTTTGCTCTTTTGATGTTGTAATGAAATCTCTCCAACAAATCTTCCAAGTTTTCATCTTCTTTTTGTAACATCTTAAACACTTCTTCCTTATGATTGATCGGCATACAATAATCCAGATACCTTTCTAGGAATGCTTGTTTCATGTCTTCCCATGTCCTAATAGAACTGTTGATCAAACTCATAAACCACTTCAATGCTGCTCCTTTCAATGTTGAAGGAAATAGTTTAAGTTTTTGAGCATCTTGTAAGTAGTCATAAGTTCTACACAGGATTTAAAATTCAAATAGGAAGGTTTCAGGATCTTCAGTTTTAAGTCCATAGAAGTTTGGAAGGACAGAGGGTGAAATGTTTTTCATGGTTGTATTGGTTTCTTCATCAATTATAGGGAACCCAAAAGAGCTTCCCATTTCTCTTCTACCTCTTCCTCCTTCTGCACCTCTACCTCCTTCTCCTCTACCTTCTTATCCTCTACCTCTACCTCTACCTCCAAATAATGTGTGTTCTCCATTAAAGACTCCTCCTCCCCCTTCTTTTGCCATAGTTGATTCTCCTGTGGAGGTGGAAAAGTTTGTGTCCCTAACAGGAGTCTTTAGATCTTCTTCTAAGGTAGGTTCAGTGGATGAAGTGGAAGGTTTCTCTAATGGAATGTCTGATCTTAGGTCTTCTAGAAGTCTAGGATCAGTAAAGGATGGAATGTGGGTCTGAGTTGAAGGTGTACTAGCTCTTGGTCTAGGTGAAACAAGTGGTGTTCTAGAAATCAAACTTCTGTTTCTGCTGCTTATGAATCTACCCTTTGAGTCTCTCTCTCTATGCATATAATTGTTTTTGGGAGTTAAGAAACAAAGGTTACCTAGTTTTCACTTCCCCGGCAACGGCGCCAAAATGTTTGGTCTCAACCTAGTCTCCTAAATTGAGTTCATTTAATTGTCAACCAGGGTTGGTAAACTGCTGAAGTGAAGTGCATTGTATGTGCCTAGGTGTTTGTTTCTTAATGCGTTGTGTTTAGTGTTTTATGATGTTTTTGGTCTTTTGATGGTTTTATGTTCACAAGGAAAAGAACTAAATGCTGGTGGAAAGAAGCTACTGGTTAAAAACAGAGTGAAGCCTAATTTGTTGATGACAAATGATAAATGCAAAGGCAAATACTGAAACAAAATCAAACCTAAACTATGACTAAGAAGAATAAAAAGCTTGATAATGACTTCAAGAAAATGAATCAAAACATAAACTTAACTTGTCAAATTCTTTTATTAAAGGTATTTTGGAAGAGCTTGAGAAATGAGCAGCTAAGTATACAAATTCTCCTAACTAAACAATTAAACAATCAACTTATAATGATACAACATCTTATCCATGATTAAAGGTTTGTTGAAGCATATTTGGAGAAGAATATTGGTAACATCGTAAGATCTCTACTCTAAGATTAGCTCATAACTCTATTCTGCAACTTAGTTTAACACCACTAAACTTCACTCAAAGGTTATAGATTTTTAGAACAGTCTTTTGTGGGAAGGTTTGTTTGTGAGATGGTAAAGAAGTTGCAAAAGTACCTCAGGCCTTGGGTTGATACTGTCTTCTGTCCATATGGTTATGAGTCAATTATAGATTTGGAACAAAAGAGGTTTTGTAAATAATGAAGGCCGTGGTATTTAAGTTTAACAACTAATGTAATTGAAAATGAAATGGATGGAAACTAATCTTGGAATGTAAACACAGTGAGCTAAGCTGGAACTGAACTAAAGACAGTGCTAAAATAACAAACCATTATCAAACTTAAAACGAAATAAAAGAGCATGAATTGAATGCAATTTGACTCCGGACTGCCCTAATGAAGTTATCATGCAATTAATCTATGGGATTCTATAGCCTATTTTGTCCATCATGAATGGTGTTTTGGAAGAGCTTCTTAGAACAATCCTGGCTGTACAATTCAATGCAAATGCAAACATGAAAACTGAAATCAATTACCATTAAAAACTAAGTCATCACAGCTATTTCCTACCCATTGTTATGATGTTTTGGAAGAACGTTTTAAGAGTAATATCAGCTATGCTACTTAGTGTAAACAAGAAAATGAAACCTTCAGTATCACAGTCATGCCTTAGCTATCATAATGATTTTTTGGAAGAGTTTACTAGAATAAGTTCAACTGTGATAATGAAAAAAAGAAATTACAAATAAAACCTACAACACTACAGCCATTTCTCATTCATTATCATGATCTTTTGGAAGAGTTTCTTAGAACGAGTATAGCTATAGTGACTAATGAAATTAACTATAAACTCAAACTTCAAAAATACATGAAAACAAACTAAGATACTTATCTAAATTACGAAAGTAAAGTCGTGCAGGAGGCAGGGGCCCTCTACCACCAGACGGAATCTAACTCTAGATCAACTCAACGCATTCAAACCAATGTTGTCTTCTTCATTAAAGGAAAATAACTTGAAACAGAGTATTCTCGGTCTTCAGAAATATAGCAGAATCTAATAAAAAGTCTAAGCAAAATCTCCCTTGTCTCTCGGTTTCCCGAGTGATTTTATAACAAATATACATAACAGAACTTGCAACAATACGGGGATCATTGTCTTTCCTTATCAAAATCGTACTAGGACTCTAAAGATGGCAGCGTAAAGGGAAAAAGGACATCTGGAGTGTCCTAGTCCTATTAGAATTCTACCTCCTTGAATGAGTTGCCACGTACCAAAACCACATCCAGAATTTGGTTCATTCTTCATGGTGAGCAACGAACGATGAGGACATGATGTGGAATATACCCATGTGTGGATTTTCCTGAGAAGACACCTAGAACATGCTTGAACATGAAGACAGCTATATAATTGGTGGTTAGCTATAGAATGTCTGCATTCTGTAGCTAGTTTCAGTTCACAATGCATTACAATGACAAAATCACAAAACTTAGCAAGTTAGCCATGTTATTCATTCTAAAAGTAATTTTAACTAATTTCATTGATCAATTAGGCATGGGATAAAAATGGAAAAAGGAAAATGGGGTAAAGGAAGATGAAATAAAGAAAAATCTTGGGGCTCAACAGTTGGGTTAAGGTTAAGGTTTATGTTAGGTTAAGGTTAAGGGTAAGGATAGGGTTAAGGTAAGGGTAAGGTTCATATTGGGTTAAGGGTAAGGTTAAGGTTAAGGGTAAAGTCAAGCTTAAGGTTACATTCAGGGTAAATTCAAGGTTAAGGTTAGGGATAGGTTATAGTTAAGGTCAAGGTTAAGGTTAAGGTTATGGGTTTAGTTAGGTCAAGGTTAAATTTACGGTTAATGTTAAATTCAAGGTCAAGGGTTTGGTTAAGGTTAAGGCTAAGGTTAGGTTAATGGTAAAGTTAAGGTTAAGGTTAGGGTCAAGGTTAATATTAGGTTAGGTTAAGGTAAAGATAAGGTTAAAGGTAAGGTTATGGTTAAGGTTAAGGTTACGTTAAGGGTAAATTCAAGGTTAAGGTTAGGTTAAGGGTAAGGTTAAGGTTAGGTTAATGTTAGGTTAAGGTTAAGTTTAAGGGTTTGGTAAGGTTAAGGTTAAGATAAGGTTAAGGGTAAGGTTAAGGTTGAGGTTAAGGTTACGTGAAGGGTAAAGTCAAGGTCAAGGTTAAGGTTAAAGTTAAGGGTTTGGTTAAGGTTAAGGTTAAGGTTAAGGTAAAGGTTAGATTATAGTGAAGGTTAAGGTTAAGGTTAAGGTTAAGATTAAGGGTGAAGGTTAAGGTTAAGTTTAAGCTTAAGACTCATAACATTAACCTTAACCTAGCCTTAGCCTTGACCTTAACCATAAACTAACCCTAACCTAGACAAAACCCTTAACATTAACCTTAACCTTAACACTAACCTTCACTTTACCCTTAACCGTAACTATAACCTAACCTTAACCTTAACCAAACCCTTAACCATTACCTTAACATAACCTTGACCTTAACCTTAACCTAACCCTAACCAATACCAAACTTTAACCTAACCATAACCTAACCTTAACCTCAACATTAACTATAACGTAACCTTGAGCAAACCCTAACCTTGACCAAACCTTAACCTAACCCTAGCCTTGACCAAACCTTAACCTTAAGATTAAGGGTTAAGGTTAAAGTTAAGGATAAGGTTAATTTAACTCGTAACCTTAACCTAACCTTAACCATTACCCTTAACCTTACCCTTAACCCAATATTATCCTTACCTTAACCCTAACCTTAACCTCAACCTAACCTTAACCTTGACCTTAACTATAACCTAACCCTAACCTTGACCAAACCTTAACCTGAACCTTAAGTTTACCGTTAAACTTAACGTTAACCTTGACTTAACCTTAACCTTAACTTTAACT
This sequence comes from Pinus albicaulis, assembly GCA_034641835.2. Classification (NCBI taxonomy): domain Eukaryota; kingdom Viridiplantae; phylum Streptophyta; class Pinopsida; order Pinales; family Pinaceae; genus Pinus; species Pinus albicaulis. The sequence goes on along the minus strand of CM076578.1, from coordinate 981,838,372 downwards.
TTACACTTAACCTAACCTTAACCTTAACGTTAACGTTAACCTTATCTTAACCTTAACCTTAACCTAACTATAACCTTACCCTTAACCTTGAACTTAACCTTAACCTAACCTTAACATTAACCTTGACCTTGACCTTAACCTTATCTTACCCTTAACCTAAACCCATAACATTAACCTCACTTAACCTTAACCTTAACCTTGACCTTGACGTTAACATTAACCTTACCCTTAACCGTCACCTTAACCTAACCTTAACCTTTACCTTAACTATAACCTAACCCTAACCTTAAACTTTACCTAACCTTAACCTTAACCTTAACCATAACCTTAGCCTTAGCCTTGACCTTAACATTAACCTTAACCTCAACCTTGACCTAACTGTAACCTTAATATTAACCTTAACTATAACCTAACCATAACCTTAACCTCAACCTTGACCTAACTGTAACCTTAATATTAACCTTAACTATAACCTAACCATAACCTTAACCTTCACTATAACCTAACCTTAACCTTACCCTAACCTTAACCTTAACCTTAACCTAAACTTAACCTTAATCTTAACCTAACTATAACCTTACCCTTAACCTAACTTAACCTTAACCTTAACCTTACCCTTAACCTTCACCTTAACCTTAACCATAACCTAACCTTAACTTAAGGTTATGGTTAAGGTTAGGTTCAGGGTAAAGTTAGGGTTAAGGTTAGGTTAAGGTTAAGGGTAAATATAAGGTTATTCTTAAGGTTAAGGGTAAAGTTAAGGTTAGGTTAAGGTTAAGGGTTTTTTCAAGGTTACAGTTAACTATAGGTTAAGTTTAAGGTTATGGGTTTAGTAAGGTTACAGTTACCTTACCCTTAACCTTAACCTTAACCTTAACCTTAAATTTACCCTTAACCTAACCTTAACCTTAACTAACATAACCTTAACTTTAACCTTAACCAAACCCTTGACCTCTACTTTAACCTTAACCTTAACCTTAACCTTGACCTTAACTATAACCTAACCCTCACCTTAAGCTTGAATTTACCCTTAACGTAACCCAAACCTTGACTTTACCCTTAACCTTAACATTACCTTTAACCTTACCCTAAACTTAATCTTAACCTTACCCTAACCTTAACCCTACCCTTACCCTTAACCTTAACCTAACCTTAACCCTGACTTTACCCTAACCTTGACCTTACCTATAACCTAACCCTAATCTTGACCAAACCCTTAACATTAACCTTATCCTTAACCATAACCTTAATGTAACCTTAACCAAACACTTAACCTTAACCTGAACCTTAACCATAACCTTAACCTTAACTTTAACATTCCCATAACCATAACCTTAACCTTAACCTTGACTTTACAATTAACCTAACCTTAACCTAACCTTAACCTTAAATTTAACTATAACCTAACCCTAACCTTGATCAATCCTTAACCTTAACCTTAAGTTAAGTTTAACCTTGACATTAACTTAAACTTCACCTTCACCTTGACTTTACCCTTAACCTTAACCTTAACCTTAACCATAACCTTAACCTTAACCTAAGCTTAACCTTCCCATAACCTTAACCTTGACCTAATCGTAACCTTAACCTTACCTTAACCTAAATTCACCTTAACCTTGACCTTGAATTAAGGTTAAGGTTATGGTTAAGGGAAAGGTTAATGTTAAAGGTTTGGTCAAGGTTAGGGTTAGGTTATAGTTAAGGTCAAGGTTAGGATAAAGTCAAGGTTAAGGTTAGGTTATAGCTAAGGTTAGGTTGAGGTTAAGGTTAATGTTAGGTTAAGGTTAAGAGTAAGGGTAGGGTTAATGTTAGGGTAAGGTTATGATTGGGTTAAGGGTAAGGTTAAGGTTAATGGTAAAGTCAAAATTCAGGTTAAATTAAGGGTATAGTCAAGGTCAAGGTTAGGGTTAGGTTATAGTTAAGGTCAAGGTTAAGGTTATGTTAAGGTTAAGGTTAAGGTTACAGGTTTAGTCAAGTTAAGGTTAAGGTTACGGTTAAGGTTAAAGTCAAGGTTAAGGGTTTGGTTAAGATTAAGGTTAAGGTTAAGGTTAGGTTAAAGGTAAAGTTAAGGTTAAGGTTAGGGTTAAGGTTAGGGTCAAGGTTAAGATTAGGTTAGGTTAAGGTAAAGATAAGGTTAAGGGTAAGGTTATGTTTAAGGTTAAGGTTACGTTAAGGGTAAATTCAAGGTTAATGTTAGGTTAAGGGTAAGGTTAAGGTTGGGTTGAGGTTAAGGTTAAGGTTAAGATAAGGTTAAGGGTAAGGTTAAGGTTGAGGTTAAGGTTACGTGAAGGGTAAAGTCAAGGTTAAGGTTAAGGTCAAGGGTTTGGTCAAGGCTAAGGGAAAGGTTAAGGTTAAGGTTAAGGTAAAGGTAAAGGTTAGGTTATAGTTAAGGTCAAGGTTAAGGTTAAGTTATAGTGAAGGTTAAGGTTAAGGTTAAGGTTAAGATTAAGGGTGAAGGTTAATCTTAAGACCCGTAACCTTAACCTTAACCTAACCTTAGCCTTGACCTTAAATATAAACTAACCCTAACCTAGACCAAACCCTTGACATTAACCTTAAACTTGATTTTACCCTTAACCCTAACTATAACCTAACCTTAACCTTAACCAAACCCTTAATATTTACCTTAGCATAACCTTAACCTTATCCTTAACCTAACCCTAACAAATACCAAACCTTAACCTAACCATAACCTAACCTTAACCTTAACATTAAATATAACCTAACCTTCACCAAACCTAACCCTAACCTTGACCAAACCTTAACCTTAAGAATAATGGTTAAGGTTAAAGTTAAGGGTAAGGTTAAGTTAACTCGTAACCTTAACCTAACATTAAACCTTAAGCTTAACCTTACCCTTAACCTTACCCTTAACCCAATATTAACCTTACACTAACCTTAAACCTACCCTTAACTTTAACCTAACCTTAACCTTGACCTTAACTATAAACTAACCCTAACCTTGATGAAACCTTAAGCTTAAGATTAACTTTACCCTTAACCTCAACGTTAACCTTAACTTAACCTTATACTTAACTTTACCCTTAACCTAACCTTAACCTGAACCTTAACCTACCTATAACCTTACCCTTAACCTTAACCTAACCTTAACCTTAACCTTGACCTTGACCTTAACTTTATCTTACCCTTAACCTTACCCTTAACCTAACCTTAACCTTTACTATAACCTAACCCTAACCTTGACCAAACTCTTAACCTTAACCTTAACCCAACCTTGACTTTACCCTTAACCTTAACCATAACCTTATCTTTACCCTTAACCATAAACTTAACCTTAACCTTAACCTAACCCTAACCTTAACTTTTCCCTTAACCAATTATTAACCATAACCTTAACCTTAACTATATAACCTTAATCTTCACCTTAACCTTAACCTTGAAATTACCCTTAAATTAACCTTAAGCTAACCTTAACCTTAACCTTCACCTTAACCTTACCCCCTTAACCTTAACCTTAACCTTAACTATAACTTAACCCTACCCTTAACTTAAACTTTAACCTTAATTTGACCCTTAACCTTAACCTAACCTTAGGTTATAGTTAAGGTTAAGGTTAAGGTTAATGTTAACGGTAAAGTTAAGGTTAAGGTTAGAGTAAGGTTAAGTTAAGGTTAAGGATAAGGTTAGGGTTAAATTTAAGGTTAATGGTAGGGGTAGGTTATAGTTAAGGTTAAGGTTAAGGTTAAGGGTGTAAGGTTAAGGTGAAGGTTAAGGTTAAGGTTAAGTTAAGGATAAGTTAGGTTAACGTTAAGTTAAGGTTAAAGTCAAGGTTAAGGTTAATGTTAAGGTGAAGGTTAAGGTTATAGTTAAGTTAAGTTTAAGGTTATGGTTAAGGTTAGGTTAAGGGTAAATTTAAGGTTAGGGTTAGGTTAAGGTTAAGGGTAAAGATAAGGTTAGGGTTAGGTTAAGGTTAAGGTTAAGTTTGATGGTAAAGATATGGTTATGGTTAAGGTTAAGGGTAAATTTAAGGTTAGGTTATAGTTAAGTTTAAGGTTAAGGTTAAGGGTTTGGTCAAGGTTAGGGTTAGTTTATAGTCAAGGTCAAGGTTAAGGTTAATGTTAAGGGTAAGGTCATGGTTAAGGTAAAGGTTAAGGGTAAGGTTGAAGGTTATAGTTAGGTTAAGGTTAGAGTTAAGGTTAGGTTAGGGTTAAGATAAGGTTAAGGTTAAGGTTAAGTTTAAGGTTAGGTTAAGGGTAAAGTTAAAGTTAAGGTTAAGGTTAATTTAAGGTTAAGGTTAAGGTTAAATGTAAAGTTAAAGTTAAGGTTAAGGTTAAGGTTAAGGGTAAAGTTAAGGTTAAGGTTAAGGTTAAGTTAAGGTTAAGGTTAAGGGTGTTGTAACTCCTGGAGATAGCCTAGAGTTGTGATAGACTGGTGCCTAGGACATCTTATATTAGCAAGGAGCACAGGATATAATAAGGGAAGTTATCAATAACCACTAGTAAAAAAGATGAAATTAATGACCAGGTGACTAAAAAAGTTAGTCACCGCTATTATTTCAAGTGAATTACTACTAAATTTGAGCAATTTTAAGTAACCAAACTAAAAATGACTAACTTAAATGACTAATTTAGTCTAGGAATAAAATATACGACTAGATAATAAGTGACTAAACTAAAAACGACTAACTTAAATGACTAATTTAGTCCAAGGATAAAATATATGACCAGATAATAAGTGACTAAACTAACAACGACTAACTTAAATGACTAATTTAGCCTTGGATTAAAATATATGACTAGATAATAAGTGACAAAATTATTAATGATTAATGTAAATGACTATTATAGTCAAAGAATAAAAATATGACCAGTACAACACGTATATGAATTAGTCATTTATGTCAATAATTTTTAATTGTGTCATGCCATAAATGAAAAATTGCAATTTTGGTTTCGAAGTGTTACATTTCACTACAAGATTCTCTGAATCCATCTGCAATGTTAAAATTCTCTCAGTTGTGTCCAATACTCTTTCCATTAGGTTTTTGATAAGTACTGGATGACAGTTCTCCAAGAAACATTAATGCTGGATACCCTACCCCTCATTTACCTCAGAGTGATCATACCCATGATTCCCTTTGCCACCATGGGTTCCTGATCCGCCCCGACGACTGATCGGCCGCTCGCACCCTGTCCCGCCCAGCTCGCCCAATCACTACACAACACTCGCATAACACCGAACGTGCTCACCAACACGACTTCGCCTGAGGCCTTTGAATCGTCTGCCCGCTATGGGGCACACACCCGTTTAATGTTGTCGCTCGTCGCCTCTGCCAAAAAGCACGACTCTGCCCATCGCTACACGACACGCCCAAGGTGGGCGTTCACCAATATGGCGCTCCCATTGCACATCACTATCGCACATACTCGAGTTGGGTGCCCATCGCGCCCCCCACCACTCTGTCGTCGCGACACTAACTTGAGGGTGTGACACTCCCTCATCCTCGCTCCACTTGTATTTACTCATGCGAAATGCCTTCCACGTGTTGCTCAAACGTCACTCCCATTGGAGAGTGTATGAACCTTTGTTATAATAATAATAATAATAATAATAATAATCTAATTTTAAGGTCACGTCGACCAAGCCAAACACCAAATTGGTGTATGAGACCCCCTTGTTTATGGAATAAAGGACCCACCTCTACGTAGCGATTTGACTACTAAGTCTACGAAGACATACATACTCTACCCCCTTTGGTTTTGAACCTATGACCTCTTAGGAAGAAACACATGCTCTTAACCATTAAACCTACTCAAGCTATAAATACTCACACACATATAAAATTTATTTATAATATGTTTAATATACATATATTGTGCGACGCCAATTTAACATTTGATATGAACCCTAATTAATTTGTTAAAAAAATAAATATCAATATTTATATTTTATTGAATTTATTAAAATATTAATTATCAATCTTTATATTTTATTTATTTTAATTATATTATATAAAATTAAATTTTAAATATATTGTGATTTTATATTTAATTAATAATTAAAATAATAAATATTAATATTAATATTTGAATTATTTAAATATTTGTAAAACGTTTGATTGCATGCCACATTGGAAAAGTCGAAGTTCCGCAGATATCAAAAGTCAAAGGGTAGTAATATGGGCATCCCGCAGATATCAAAAGTCTAAGTGTAACATGAGCATGGGTTGATTTCATTAAGTGTAACATGGGCATGGGTTGATTTCATTAAAAATATATATGAAAGTTGAAGAATAGAGGAAAATATTGCTCTTTCTCACCAGCACTGGTTCAGGAAGACAAGGTTTTGAGTGCATGTCACATTCAAAGTCTATCAAAAAGTCGAAGTCGAAAAAAAACAAGGTTTTGAGGGCATGCCACATTCGAACTCTGTCAAAAGTGGAAGTCAGAGAGAGAGAGCATGTTTGATTTCATTAAAAATATATATGAAACTCAAACTTATCACCCGTATGAAAGCTCAAGAACAGGGAAAAACTGATTGTTCTTACCCATACTGGTTCAGGAAGATGAGGTTTTGGGTTTTTGGCGCCGAATTGTTATAGATGGTTCTAAAATTTAGATAAACACTAGATGTGCTGGTTAGTTGGCACCAAATATTTGCTGTTGGCGGTAGGATTTTTGCAGTTGGCAGGAGGGTTTTGAGGGTTTTGATATATTTGAGAAAATATAATAATATGAATAATTTTTTAGGGCTGGGAATTTTTTCTATATAAAGAGGTGGCAGCAGCAAATTCATAATTGAAGTTTGTAGAGTCACAGGTTAGTTGGATTTTATATTTTTTTATTTCCTCGCTTTGTATATGCTCTGTTTGTTTTAAAATATCCCAAGTCTATGGCCTATCTTTATGGATATATGCGGCCTTCTCTGTAATATATGCAACCTTTCTATGGATATCTGCAACCTATCTCTATGCTTATATGAAGCCTTTCTCTATGAATATATATGGCATTTTCTCTAAGAATATGGGTGCTTTTTCTTTGAGAGTATGTGCGACCTTCTCCTTGTATTTTTTCTGTATTATTTGTGACCTTCTCCTTGTATTATAGGCGGTCTTCTCTCTGTGATTGTATGCAGCCTATCTCTGAGAAGGTGGATACTGTTCTAGCGAAGTGATGTAGCCTCTTGGAGTGACCCAAATAGCCCTAACCCTCTGCAGTTAGGGCATTGATCATGTGAACTTCAAGTCCTGTTCTTATGTGGCCTGTTAGGAGATCGATGCGACCTTCTTGAGCAGTCCTATGTCAAGGGTTTATGTGCCCTTATCTCTGGTCCTTGTGAGAGTGATGTTTGGCAAGAGATAACAGATCTTGTGAACAGATCTTCTGATTGTAATAGTGTTTATGGATGCAACCTTATCTTAAATTACCTCCATGTCTGTTTTTGTTTTTATTTTTGGTCTGATACAATAAGTGATGACTGCGATGATTATTTCTTTGTAGTGATTATTTTAGCATTTCTAATTGTAGCATTCTGTGTTTTCTTTTGCAGTTGGATATCCCTCTTTATAATTTCTTCTTTTGTTTTCAGACACAACTGCTGGAAAATATTTTTGATCAGAAATATGGAGGATTGGAAGATTTGCTACTTGGAGAGCTTCAATTTTCGTTCATAGCTTTCTTGGTATGCACATCCACTTGAATGATCATTATTTGATGTATTTTTAATTTAAAACAACTATCTCAACTGCAGAAACATAAACAAAATGATTGAACTTGTTTGATCTATTCCCTCGTTCGAATCCTTTGATCTTACAGGTTAACGAATTAGTGTGACAATGGTGATGCTACAGTAGCACACCAACTCCTGCATTGCCTTGTGTGAAATGGATCTGTCGCCATTTACTCCAAAGTAGCATAAACAAAATGATTGAACTTGTTTGATATATTCCCTCGTTCGAATCCTTTGATCTTACAGGTTAACGAATTAGTGTGACAATGGTGATGCTACGGTAGCACACCAACTCCTGCATTGCCTTGTGTGAAATGGATCTGTCGCCATTTACGCCTTCTTCTTCATGCCCATATAGGAATGAAACTTCCATCTATAAATACAACAAACATACCCGTCTGCATATGCCCTTAGTTTTGCACATTAATTCTTATCATCTTCATTTTTATGGTTATCCTCCTACTCCCACCTCTGCTCTGGCTGCAGCAGCAATTAAACAATGGTGGATGAATAAAGCGAAGAGTAGAGAAGTTTCAACAGGTGCCAACGTGCAGGGCAACCTAAACCAATGTTCACAATTGGATATAGACAAACTCAAACTACACAATGTTCTCACATGGAACGACATGATTGCAGATTATGTAAAGAATGGGTTCTGCGGCAAAGCGCTGAAAATGTATTTTCAAATGCAGCGCACAGGCATAAAACCGGACAAGATGGTATTTATCTCTGTAATCAATGCATGTGGCCACCTATCAGATCTGCAAGCAGGAAAAAAGATTCACGAAGATGTCATCACAAAGGGATTTGCGTCGGATGTCTTCGTGGGTACCGCGCTTGTGTCAATGTATGTCAAGAGCCAGAGTTTAGATAATGCACGACAAGTGTTTGACAGGATGCCTGAACGAGATGTTGTCTCATGGAATGCGATCATCGCTGGTTTTTCTCAGAATGGACAACCCCATGAATCATTGTCATACTTCAACGAAATGCAAGTGCGGGGAATGAAGCCCAATTCCATTACCATTATTAGTGCTCTGTCTTCATGTGCTCATCTATTGGCTCTGCCACAAGGTAAGCAGATCCATGGTTATTTGATAAGAAGTGGAATTGAATCTGTTGCTGTGAGCACAGGGTTCGTAGACATGTATGCAAAATGTGGGGATATTAATATTGCTACCAAATTGTTTGAAAGAAAGCCTAACCGGGATATTGTGTCATGGAATGCGGTCATTTCTGGTTATGCCCAGAATGACCACCCCCACGAAGCATTGGCATTTTTCTCTGAAATGCAAGTCCAGGGAGTAAAACCTGACCCATTTACCATGGTTAATGTTCTGCCTCCCTGTGCCCATTTATTGGCCTTGGAACAAGGTAAGCAGATCCATGGTTATGCAATAAGAAGTGGGTTTGATTCCGATGTATTTGTCGGAAATACATTAGTAGCCATGTATGCCAAATGTGGAAATGTTAACATTTCCCACAGATTGTTTGAAATAATGCCTGCACGAAATGTTGTGTCATGGAATGCAATCATTGCTGGTTGTTCTCAAAATGCCCTTCCCCATGAAGCCTTAGCATTCTTCTATGAAATGCAATCTCTAGGCATAAAACCCAACTCAATCACTATGGTTAGTGTTTTTCCTGCATGTGCAGATATATTGGCTCTCAAACAAGGTAAGCAGATCCATGGTTATGCAATAAGAAGTGGATTTGAATCTAATGTTGTTGTGGGAACTGGGCTTGTAGATATGTACACCAAATGTGAGAATGTTAACATTGCCTATAACTTATTTAAAAGAATGCCTAAAGAAAATGTTGTGTTATGGAATGAAATCATTGCTGGTTATTCTGGAAATGGTTATCCCCATGAAGCCATAACATTCTTCAATGAAATGCAAGTGTTGGGCATAAACCAGATTCAATCACCATGGTTATTGTCATGTCTTCATGTGCGCATTTATTGGCTGTGGAACAAGGTAAACAGATGCATGGGTATGCAATAAGAAATGCATTTAAATATGATGTTGTCATGTCCAATGCAATTGTGTAGACATGTATGCCAAATGAGGGGTTGTTAGCTTTGCCCACAAATTGTTTGCAAGAATGCGTAAATGGGATATTGAGTCATGGAATTAAATCATTGCTGGTTATTCCCAGAATGGCTATCTCAATGAAGCCTTGGCATTCCTGAATGAAATGCAAATCCAGGGCATAAAACCAAACTCAATGACCATGATCAGTATTCTTCCTGCATGTGCTAATTTTATTGCTCTACAACAAGGTAAGCAGATCCATGGCTATGTAATAAGAAGTGGATTTGAATCTGATGTTGTTGTGGGCAACGCACTTGTGGACATGTATGCCAAATGTGGGAATGTTAACATTGCCCACAAGTTGTTTGAAAGAATGGCTGAACGAAATGTTGTGTCATGGAATGCCATCATTGCTGGTTATTCTCAGAATAGCCAACCCCATGAATCCTTGGCATTCTTCAACAAAATGCAAGCTCAAGGGACAAAGCCCAACTCAATAACCATTGTTAGTGTTCTGCCTGCCTGTGCAGATTTATTGGCTATAGATCAAGGTAAACAGATCCATGGTTTTCACTTCTGTTCTTTGATCCGAGACATATACAAGGGTATTAGTCTAATGACTACAAGGTCCTTGATATTTCAAGTTTATAATGCTTCGAGGAAAAACCTTTTGGACTTTTCAACTAGGCCTATATTCTGTTGACCAGATCTTAGTGAATGAATATTCTTCTAGGTTGAGACTTTCCTTTAGAGTCTGTAGCAAATTCTGACCATAGGATTTGTTCAAAGAGATATCTCGGTATCTTCAAATCAAAGGCAGAAATCACAGACAATCTTCAGTGCTGATCATTACACAACCTTCAAGAGAATTTCAATCTTTGAAAGGACTGATGAGGAACTCAGCCTCTTCTTCAATGAAAGCTTATGGATGCTGCCTTTTAAATATTGAAATCAATCCCTTGTGTAAAATTAGTATAACATAGTGATGAAACATGAATTCCTTTGCTTTCAGCTTCAATTGATGTCTCTGGGCCTTCTCAATAATCATCATTTGCGCCTTCTGTCCATAATTTCTAAAGCATTATGGATTTGAATTATCAAGAATTCGAGTCCCCTTTATCTGAAACTTAATTTTCCCAGAATTTGAGGGTTTCATCCTTGATCAATCGTCCTGAGGACATCCTGATTCTCTCGGCTCCCCGCAGCTAGCTTCTGAGGCCTTTTCAGCCTAATACAGATTCGTACTGAGGCCTTTTAGCCTCTGAGAATTTTGGCCCTGTTTTGAGGCCTAATATCTAGAATATTGAAAATAGAAACTTGGATGTAAGGTGGCTTTGAGTACTGCTAGGGAACACTTATTTTCTTAACACAGATTAGTTTACTGAGGATTCTGTCTCCTTGAAAGCAAGAAGACTTGGCTAAGCTGCTCTTTCACGGTGAAAGCTTCAACCATGCTCTGATACCATGTTGATACAATGTTGATTCTTCATATGCCTTCTAAAATGATAATTACTTCTATTGATTTAACCCTTTTCATATTCAATTTCATCATTAAGCAATTATATAGAAGATGGAAACTTGACTTGCTCTTAATTTGATCCTTCGCTTGAACGGAAGTGATCCGAATTGCCTCTAAATTGATGAAGTCTAATGAGTATATATGGTGAATAGATGAAACTAAAGTGGTGTGTCTGAAGGGCCAGGCCAACTTCATCTTTTGGAGGACCGACTTAACATTTGGAGCCAAAAATTCAATTTTTGGAAATTTAAATTTTTGTCTTTTGAAGCCGACATGAAGAATATGTCTTATATTTATTGTTACATATATTTGAAGGGCTAAAACATTGATTATCAAAACCGACCATAGCTACAAATTTCACCATTGGGTTTCCTGGGTATATCTTCTTTTCTATGGTTTGAACTTTGATGTGTTTGTCTTCTGATTTATTTACACTGTGCATATTAAGTTAGGAAACTCAGTGTGCTGGGTTTTATGGAAATTTAACATGTGGAAGTTTGCGTTGAGACTTTTTCCATCTTCTTGCATCCCTGTACACGTTGTGGTGTGTCTTTCAGTCTCATTGGTGACTAGCAGACAAGAATAAAGTCTATTTATCTATGATGGTTTACTACTATTGTGATAATGAGATCCCATTGAGACACACCGTATCCATCCCAATGTCATTCTACACTTAGGATCCTGATATATCTATGCTATTTATGCATGACTATGGAGACTGTAATGTGTTTATGGATGCAACCTTATCTTAAATTACCTCCATGTCTGCTTTTGTTTCTATTTTTGGTCTGATACAATCAGTGATGACTGCGATGATTATTTCTTGGTAGTGATTATTTTAGAATTTCTAATTGGAACATTACGTGTTTTCTTTTCAGTTGGATATCCCTCTTTATAATTTCTTCTTTTGTTTTCAGACACAACTGCTGGAAAATATTTTCGATCAGAAATATGGAGGATTGGAAGATTTGCTACTTTGAGAGCTTCAATTTTCGTTCATAGCTTTCTTGGTATTCACATCCACTTGAATGATCATTATCTGATGTGTTTTTAATTTAAAACAATTATCTCAATTGCAGAAAAACGTATACAGATGAATTTTTATTTGAACTTTTTAAAATGCAAATGGGTCAATCACTTAAAGCTTTTGGTCAATGGAAAGCTATTGTGTGCCTCCTCCTGAGTTGTGAGGAAGCAGTAAGTATTTTTATTTTACAGAGTACCAGACTTTTGTGATTTATTTTGAAATGTCAGTAACCAGGGCCAACTTTATATCTGCAAATATGTTGAAATTGGCCTTAATGAGATCTAACCCATGCAACAGAGTTATTAATAAGATTCCTTGAATCAATTTTGACCCTGTTATTGATATGTCCAAGAACTAATACAAGAGAAGGCTGTAACTTCTTGACTTCATAAGATTCATTTGTCTAATCACGGGATTAACACATTCTTTACTCCAAAAAACATATCTTAAGATGGCATGCCAAAATATTGTACAACTTTTGGATTCACGTGATAAGATGGGTTCAATTTATACGAACTAGGAAAAATTTGACTTGACTAAGTTATAATGGCATGGTTTGGGAAACTAATTGCATGAGTTGACCAAGGGTTGGGAATAGTGTTTGGCTCTATTGACTTGGAATGTTGGAACTACTGCCAAAGATTCTATGAGTTTCCAACATTGGACTTGACTGACCCAGACCTAGTCAGGTCAAAAATATGTTGTTTCTAGGGCAACTCATCGCTTTGGCCAGGGTCAATTTTTAAGGCTTGGTATGTTATTCTACCTTGTCATTCATTTTTTTAGGAAATGAATTAGAGCTTTCTTCATTTTTCTTGGAATTAATAATTATAACATCCTAATGTGTGAGGGGATTCTTTGAGCTTATTTATCTGGAAATAACAATCAAAGGGGTTGAGTGACATAATAGTATGACAGGAAAACTCATTCAAATTGGGTGAATATGTTGCCTTATCCCCATTATAACTGTAAGACCCCTTCTGGAACGTGTAAGGTAACTTTGAAAGAAGCTTCTTTCAAAAATTCTAGTAAAAAACTTGAAGCTTGTGGTCATTAATTTCATCGTTTTTTATGGTAACTTGAACAATAGTTTGATATTGAGAACTGGCACTGGCATTGGCACTGGCACCCGCACTGCTACTGGATGGTGGGACTGGCCCTGTGTGTGGTGGTGGTGCTGATGCTTCATCATCATCCCTAAAAAGTTCTGCTTCCAATTCTTCCATATGTGCCGTGTCGTCCTCCAAATTATCATCCTCTGGGTTGTTGTCCCAGACTCTGTATGATTGATCCTCATTTGCCCGATCACAGTAATGGCTCAACAACCTCAAGTTGTAATGCACACTAAGTAACCAGATTCGTCCAAAAGGGTCACTGAATCCCGAATCCTTGTATCGGATTCGAATTCATATCGAATTCACCCCCAATTCACTGGGTACGGCGTATCCCGATCATACCCTGTACGGATACGGTGAACCAGATACGGCCGGACCCGCCGGTTAGAAAAAAAGCGTTGTTTCTTTGATAAAGTGAGGTTTTTCTTCATTCTTTCTCACCCATTTCATATTGTGAAGTGAGAAGGAGCTAGGGTGAGCAAAGGAGCAAGTCTGAGCAAAGAGCACTGACCCTCTATATTTTGCATTTAGTTTGCTGTTAGTGTTTGCATGTGCATATGTTTTATATATTTGGTTATTTTTGTTTATTTTTTACAGTATTCATGGCTCAATCAAAGGTAGCAAGACAGGGGCAAAGAAAGGGGAAGAATGTCTCCATTGGAGATGCCCCACCTGTCCCTCTTTCATCAGGGTCTGCAAGTATTCCATCCATTGGAAGTGGGGCTGCAACAGAAACTTCAAATGTGCAGGGAAAAAAAATTGTTGACCCCAAATACCCATTGTGGAAATATGTGACAAGAGAGGAAGGGGCAGCAAAAAAAGGAGGAGGAGGAAATTGTTCATGGAAATGCAATTTTTGCCACAGCAAGTTCACTTGCACATATTTCCGTGTGAAAGCTCTTTTTTTGGGTATTCCAGGTTGTGGCATTAAATGTTGTACAACAATTGAATTTCCAAAGAGGAAGGAATTGGAGAAAGAGCAGGGTATTGGTGAGGCAAATGTGGCAGCAAAATAAAATAAAAAACAAGAATGATGACCCCCTTCCATTCTTAAGGAAAAGCAGCAACAAGTTCCCTTTTGAGACTTTTAGTAGGGGAGAATCAGCAAAGAGAAAGGCAAATGCAGTTGGTCCAATGGACAAGATTTTCCAAAAAGAGAAGAGGGAAGAGCTTGATCTCACCATTGCATTTTTTTTCTATCAGAACTTCATATCCTTTAATGTTGCACTATCACCTCTATTTATTGAGATGTGTCGAGCTCTTAGTCATGGGGCTCCATCAGGGTATGTGCCTCCTAGGTCAGAGAAGCTCAGAACCACATTGTTGACAAAGGCAAAGAAAGAGGTGGAAAAAATGCTTGAGCCTATTAAATCAACATGGCCAACATCTGGGGTTAGCATTGTTTCTGATGGATGGACAGATCCAGCATGCCGCACACTCATCAACTTCATGGTTTCATCCTTGAATGGTCCAGTTTTCTTGAAATTAGTGGATGCACTTGGACAGTACAAGGATGCACAATATATGGGTGAGTTGTTTATTAAAGTTATTGAAAATGTAGGTGTGGATTGTTGTGTGCAAATCATTACAGATAATGCACCTTTTTGCAAGGCCGCTGGCATGATTGTGGAAGCAAAATATCCACAAGTATTTTGGACACCTTGCATTGTCCATTCATTGAACTTGGCACTGAAATCTATTGCTTTTGATGTGCTTTGGATTGGAGCCATTATTGAGGATGCACGACATATCCGCAACTTTGTACAAAACCATACAAATGCCCTCACTATCTACAAGGAGTACAACAATCTATCATTGTTGAAGATTGCAGATACACGGTTTTCCTCTTCATTCATCATGTTGAAGAGGTTGAGGGAGGTCAAGACCGCTTTTGGGTCCATGGTTATTTCAGATTTTTGGTCTTTTTGGAGAAAGACGGATCAAACAGCATCAAAGAAGGTGAAGGACACATGGTTGGATGATATATGGTGGGAGAAGGTAGATCTAGTTATTCATATCATGGAGCCTATCATTTCCTTGCTCTGATTTGCAGATACAGACCAACCCATCCTAGGAGAGGTTTATGAGGGATGGGATTCCATGATTGAGTTTGTGAGGACCATTGTTTTACAGAGTCAATGCCCAGAGTATGAGACATCACTTGAGGCCTTTTTCACCGTCATACAGGATATTCTTGTCAGCAGATGGGACAAGAATTGCACACCTTTACATTGTTTCGCTCACTCATTGAACCCAAAATACTACAACCATGAGTGGCTGAATGGTGGACCTTCCTGCAGATTCCCTCCTCACATGGATGGTGAAATCTCACAGGGGAGGAAAGATGCATTGAGGAGGATTTTCAGGATAGGGCATCCATTGATGAGGTGGAGGATGCCTTTGCAGATTTTTCCACTGGCACTGGGCGATTTGCAGGCTATGATGTGATTTGAGACAGGGGGGCTAAGAAGCCCTATTCTTGGTGGGCAACTCATGGGGCAATAAGCCCTCCTCTACAGCAGTTAGCCATGAGGCTCCCCTCTCAGGTGACTTCATCCTCTTGTTGCGAGAGGAATTGGAGCACATTTGGGAATTTGTATAGTGTGAAGAAGAGCAGGCTTGAGCAGTCCAGGGCAGAGACAATGGTGTATGTGCACACCAACCTTCGTCTCATCTATAGGCAGAGGGAGGATTGGTTGAAGGGAAAGACAAAGATGTGGGATGTCTTTCCTGATGATATGGGTCTGGACAACAGTGTTGAGTTGGCATTGGCCAACTTGGATCTCAATGCACCGGTGCTAGAGCCTGTCACATTTGATGATGGAGTAGAGGTGTCATCCTCCACACCAGCAGATGCAGAGATGAGAGAGGAGGAGGATGCATCAGAGGCAGAGGAGAGCAGTGGCGAGCATGATGATTGGGATGAGGACAGTGATGCTGATTATGATGATGAGGATTGATGACTCATTGACTCTAAGTCTCTGACTCATTGAGGCTTCAGGCTTGTAGTCTTGTAGACTATAGTTTTTTTGTATTTTCTATTTCTATTTGCCATTGGCAGTGTACTTATGTAACACATTTTGATTCTGATGACTTAATGAGAAAACTACACTATCTTACTATCTTCAATCTTATCTTTCTGAGTAAATTTGACAATTGTATCAATGTATCATGTATGGTGTATCAATGTATCAATGATCAATGATCATGTATGACTCATGAGTATGATGTATCTATGTTTGAATCAATGAATTTTGTATGAATTTGTGTAAAAAATATCTAATTTTTAATATATTAATATATATATATTTAATAAAATAATATACAACGTATCATATCCCAAAAGTATCTTGTTCTGGGGGTCACCGTACTCGAATCCGATTCCTCGAATCCTTGTATCCTCGTATCAGGTGACTTAGAATGCCACATAAACCAAGCTTTCAACTCATTTTTCATTCAGCCTGTTTCTTCTCACCTTATGTATAAAGCTGTAGGTGCTCCAACACCTCTCTGTAGAAGAAGTGTTCACAACCTGTGAGAGAACTTTTTTTGCCAACTTTGGCAAAAGTCCCATGCCGCCATATGCTACCCACCATGTAAGAGCATCAAATCTGTCTCTGTCTTCCATTGCATGGAAAGAACCAAAGTTAGCTGTGCAACTGAAGTATTTGCCTAATTCAAGGCGCAATCTAGCACACTCCTCCCTGTCAGGTACCAACTTGTCTAATGCCTTCATGTACCCCTCTTGTACCTCTGGATTTGTGTGAGGTTTGATCCTAACCCCACCTCCAGGTGCAAGTTGGCCCAACCAAGATGGAGAGTAATATTTTGGCATAAGGATATATGCCAAGGCATGTAGTGGAACATTGAGTTTATTCCACCGTGCACACATACAGTCATGAATCATAGCATACAAGTTGGGATCATTATCCTTAACAACATCTTTTATTTGGCCCAACATGTTGTCCATCTGCTCATAAACCTCCCCAATCACTGGTTTATATGTATCTGCAAACCGAATCATGTGATAAATGGGCTTGGTGAAATTCAAAATTTCCCTCACACGTGCCCAAAACAAAGAGTCAAGGGCAGTCTCCTCCACATGTTCGAAACCTTGCCTGTCAACTATTGTCGCTGCCCTGTCCTTTAATACCTGCCAGTGTGGGCTTGATACCATTGCAGCCAATGAATCTCTTACCTTCAAAAGGCGCCTGAAGGTGAGGTAATAGCTAGCAAATCTAGTCTTTGCTATCTTCAACAACTCCAATTTGGAGTGAGTACGGAAAAGCCCATGGGTATTACAATGATTTGTAATAAATTTTATCATTTTTTACCTCTCTTGTACAAATCACCAAGCCATTTGAATTGAGGTTGTTTGTTTTTAATGATATCATGCATCAAAAGGTTCATTGTGTGAACCAAACACCTAGACCAAAATATGTTGCGGTATTTATCCTCAATAATTGCTCCTGCTGCCTTACAGTTAGCAGCATTATCAGTGATGACCTGTATGACATTGTATGGGCCAGTCTTTTCAATTATTGCAAGTAATGGTTCTGCAATTTTAATGCCGGTTTTGAATTTGTCTGAATAATCATATGTTGATAGGAAGATTGCACCACTAACCGACACAGCCAAAACACTTATCAATGGCTTTCATTTTACATTGGTCCATCCATCAGAGACAATGGACACCCCATGCTCATTCCACAAATTTGTCATTCTAGCCAAAGAATGGTTTATTTTAACAAATCTATTTTATCTATTTTATTCCAGATGCACCTCTTTGGACATGATCATTAGAGCCATGACCCGTTATGGATTCAAGGTCTGGGGACCTGGCTTGCTTTGGGTTGATTGGGATAGGATAGAGTGATTCTAAAACCTTATATCATGATGCTTCATCTTCTGCTAACATGCAATTCCTCAATCTATCATCTAGGTGGAGTTCAGGTTATTGCTTCAATAGACCCCTCCTTGGTGTAGTTGTTGTGGGTTCTTCTTAACTGCTTCAGTTAGTGGCCGTTTCTATCAATCAACTTGCCCTTTTTAGGTAATATTTGGACACTCTAGGTCAGATCCTACTATATAAATGTGACTTAACCTAGGATATTAGAGAGCATATCTACAAACTACATCCAAATCACTTGGATTTCCCTCCTTGAGGGCATTAGCTTGAATATGTCATTTTATTATTTTGAGTGCTTTATGTAGCTAAGGGATTCCCCTTGTTTCATTCAGAGTGGGCTCCCACTAGCTTTGGTTTGAGGTAGGTCACTGCATCACACACCTCAAATGGAATTTTCAGCTATGTGACTTACAAGAGACCAAGTTGGGGGAGCACATTGTCTTCAAATGTTCCATCTATTAGGAGATAGCACTGTTACATATTTATTGGATATATTATTGACTGATAACACTTTGCTGTGTGGTTGTTTTGTGATGACTCATATATTTTTTATCAATTTTAAAGTTCTGTTTGTTGTCTAGAGTCTGTAGCCCAGGGATTAGGAACTAGGTCTTGCCTAGCTTTCCATTTTAAATCTTAAAAGACAAAAACAATATCATTTTGAAATTCTGTTTTTTTAGCATTTGAAGGACAGATCTGTAGGCTTATCATGGATTCCTCCCATATGTTAGAGGAGAGCTAGCCTTATGTGAGAAAATGGGCATTGGTGCAGAGAATGAGTTTCCCCCGGTTTCACTGTTAACTCCATAGCTCTGATAAGTGAGAGTAGAACAGGGCATCTGAGCAGCCTGCAAGCAGTTAAAAGTAGTGGGCACTGAAGATAACTGTTGTGGCTATGCAGACTGATCTGCAGAAGCTGAAACATCAATTGCTAAGTGTGGTGACAGAGAGAATGCAAGCCAGTTATTCATATATTTCATTCTCTAGCACAGTTCTGCAGCCTTGTTCTTCAAGTAAGAACACCAAACACAAAATAGTTGTTGAGAGACCACTTCAACAGTTGAGCCTGCACAACCTTAAAAACATGGGAAGAAAAAAAATTCAAAATAAAATCTTCTCCTTGGGATTTGGTGACTGGTTAATCATTTGGAAAATGAGTGGTGAAATCCACTTGGGGTAGAAGGTTCTGAGGCCACTGAATGGCCCTCGTGTGCATAAAAATGGGTAGAAAATATTTAAGCCAAAGCCAAGCTCTCACACCAGACTTTGCTATAAACAACCCCACTAAATCAAAACCCAAGAAAAACAGCCAAACCCTCAGACCTCAAAAAAAGAATAAAAGAGGTTTTTTTTCTAAAAAAGTGCTCACCCTTCTCATATTGGGATTGGTGTAAACACAGTGAAAGAGCACTGGATATATATATATATATATATATATATATATATATACGCTGGATAACTTGCTAAGCTTGAGAGTTCAGCTTCAGGTCTATATATCTCTATTCATACTGCACGGTCTTTGTGCTCAGGGCAGAGCATCCATAATAATAAAATTTTCAACTTGCATACCTCTTGCCCCATAAAGACTGTTAAACTTATCGGGTGTGAACAGCAAAAGTAGGCACTACTTTTCTTTGCTGGCTTCTGCTACCACTACTACTTGATTACAGGGTTCCAGGTGTGTTTTGGGTGGCAGAATATAAACAGGATGGCAGTGATAGGACCGAAGGCCTTGTCACTTCAAGGTTAGTACTAACTCGGATCTAATTAACTCATCTGTTCACTCAATTCAGAAAATTTAAAAATACGATTTCAGGGATTAGGGTAACACTCAAATTTAAATTTAAATTATTCATTGGTGGAGTCGGTCAATTGACACCACCTGCTCTGCTCTACTTCTCTGGTAGTTCATCTTAGCATAGATTATAAGAAACATAATATGGTATTTACTAATATTTTTGTAAAGAATATATGGGTGGAAAGAATTTGGCCTCTTTTAGAAGCCTTTCTCTGAATCACTTCACTTGATTGGCTAGTCTGAAAGGGTTTCTAGCATCCAAGTTTTTTGTCTATCTCACCATATTGGGTGAAATCGACTAAGCCATAAATACCCTCTCCAATGGGAACATTATTTGTTCCAATTTCAAATGAGAATGTATCACTAATCTAAGACATATAAATCTCTAGATTCAGTGCCAACATTTTCCACTTTATCATCCCCTCGTTGGAAATAAAAGACATTTTTACAAACTGATCAAGATCAATATTTTCAGTAGAAGACCTATCAACATGAAGACTATTATGGTGAATGCAACTATGAAGTGGAAAATACATAAAATATGATAAATATTTAGATATATTCTTAGCTCCTTCAGCATAAAATAAGTGCCCTGATCAAGCATACCTCCATGGCCCACCACCCATATTGCCCTCCATGTCCCAATTGGTTATCAAACTAATTGTAATTTTACTCAACAGCTCAAGCATAAACAACATAAGAACCTGGAGCTACAACTGGGGATGATTGTTCCATAGATATGCACTCGCCTCTAACATAAATGAGATGCATTCCATTGTTTGGTAAGATTACCATCAATGCCAAAATCAAAGGCAAAACCAAATGCCAGAGATACAAAGCAACCCATTTCAATTGATCCAGATGCAATCCAAAAGGAAGCATAAATAAATGTTCTTCTTGTGCCTTATTCCCCTAGTGTTTCTCCTGATGCATTGAATCCATTGCTTTCTCCTTCTCCCTTACACCCTTTCTTTCGAAATTCAACTGTCCCAGTCATATCAAGGCTTTGTGCTTTCAATATTTTAAAGCAGCAACATATATAGTAAGTGGAATGGTAGTTTAGTGTTGGAGCTCACCAGCACCATACCTGCGCAATGTGATTTGTTGTCCACAACAAGAGACAATGTTTCATATCCTTATTGGGAAGTCCAACAAAATCAATGTGTGGCTTATTTGAATACAACAGTTGCAAATTATTGATTTTCATACATTCAAAATATCTTGACAAGTGAGGGTGCAAATGAGATTCTTCCTTTGATTTGTTCTGCTAAACCATCGACTCTCACTAAAGGCTCTAGTCCTATTAAGAGCGTAAAATAGGTTGAACAACAAATTAATGGGAGTAAACTTTTGACTGGTTGCAAAACAGTGGATCTAGTGAAAGAATGTTGCAACACTAATTATCAACCTGCCATCTCAAAAGTTGAAAGAATACTTTATTTTAAGGTGCCTAGGTTATTTATTCCAGATGCTGTGTGAGTGTCACCTATTAAACAACCTATAGTGAATCATTTTGAGAGTGTTTTAATGTTTCTTTCAATGGATGGCAAGCCATATTACCTTTAAAAAATCCAAATTAGTTCTGAGAGTTCTTTTCAATTGCAATGTGAATAGAGTATGTTATATATTTTCCATGAACCCTTTAAAGGTGTCAAGAAATTGTATTTTTTCAATATTGACTATTTTAGGCTAAGGCCAACCTAGTCAGCTTTCTTGGATTTTTGGCCATGTTATTAGAACCCCATTGTCGAGGTTCCTAGTGTAGTCAATTTTCTTTATCCACGTTGTGTTCACTCTTTCAAATGAAAGTGCAACCCACACCTAATCCAATATACCATCATTTTGACATGAGTAGTTGACCCACATGGTAATTTTGACTAATCAATAATCATTAAATTGTGCTTTGTCAATTTTAGATCTTTGGCGATGTTATTAGACCCCATTTTCAAGGTTCTTAGTGTGCTTGATGTTCAAGGTGATCAAAGGTTCTAGAGATTTTGCCACTTTTAGTGGTATGTATAAGTAATTGATTGATTTCTAGTAATAAAAGTTTGTTCCAATTATATATTGTGCGAGCTTTTAAAAGCCTGAAAAAATATCTATCACTTTTCGGATAATATCATTGGATTGTTTACATATATAATCACAAAATGGTCTTCATTTGTTGATGCATTGGTGAGAAACCAGTCCTCATTCTTTGTATTTCAGGATTGTTCCTAGAATCCCTAGTTATTGGTGAGACACCAATCCTCATTCTCTGCTCAATTTCTGCTACCTTCTTTGCCAGTGCATTCTTCAAGCTAGCAATCTGCAACATCAAAGATCGGGAAACCTTTGACTCTTGAGTGCTCTAGAGGACAGCATTCATTATCAAGATTCTTCAACTACTCATAGGTCCTCAAACAAACAGACCAAAATATCCCTTGTTTTTAGTCCTTTTGATCCATGGAGAAAAAATAAGACTATCATTCAGAAAGCAACATATTTTTCAAGAATCATTCTAACACAACCCTGTTCTTTCAGCTCCCTAACTTGACCACTTTCCTTGTTGGAACTTGCAGCACCAAGTTCAACAGTTGCAACCTTCTTTGCAAATTTTAGAGTGTTGATTGTCTCCCCACGTGCATCTAATTCAGGACTTATGTGCACAAACATTAGAGTTACAAACATTAGAGTTTTTTCCTGTCCACCTTAAGAAAAAAGTCCAACATCATTACCACCCCAGACTAGAGAAAAGTGGTAGTTTCCTTCCATAACTATTCATCAAGGAAAATATTGAATTTGTTACCTAAAAAATCCTGAAGCAGTTGTGTGAGCTTGCTATTTCGGTAAGGAACATGAGAACTCTTTTGTGCAAGAGCAGCAATAACGTCTCCTAAAGCTGAAAGTGATCTGTTAATATGCCGTGCCTCCTTTAACCTATCTCTGGTGGCCTCGAATTTGTCAACTCTCTCACTTCCAGCAAGGTCAACAAGATGAAGACACCCTCGAAGAATTGTTCCAGAAGTAAGATCTCTGCCCTGAACATGCACTGTCAAAATACTGCAAACAAAACAATGTTTTTATTGTTTGAAGATAGGTTTCAAGAGAGACCAGTATTATTTAAATTCTCCGAAGATTGTGTTTAAAACCTGTGCGAATGGCTGCTCTGATCATTCAGAGTAGTTGCTCCCACAACACGGTTCTTGTGTCCAAGGTTGATTAACTCCATCACAGCAGATGTAGATGCAACGGGTATTAGATTTGCATCTGGCACATTGAGTCCATTCTGCTGTGAATTGTTGCGGATTTCCAATGTGCTATGAGTCAAGGATTATTTTATTCTGAGAAAATGAAATCCAAAGATTTAAAAACAAGAAAGACAACTCCATATGATCAAGAAGGATGTCTTTTATTGGAACTGTCTGAAACAAGAAGACCCCGAACTTGTTCATTGTATATTTCAATCATTTGAACAAAAACCTCATATATAAAGGTATCCTTTCTTTTTTTTGATATCTGGAATACGTCATTCAAGAACCCCAATTGTCCTCTGTAATCACCTTAGGAGTCAGCAGGAACATCACCAAGTGTTGAGGGGGCTCTGAGACCAAATTTTTGAAAGCAAGACAGGGCATTAATAGGTAAATAAATTCTCTCTTTCAACTTTCCACCAGTTGACCCTTTGGCATTTTAGACTTTCCTTTGGAGCCGAAGCATAAGAACCAACCTCTCAAATCTTCACGTGGCCATTTTTTTCTTAATATGCTGCAAGCATTCAAAACCCTTATGTGAAACATTTTCTGCCTGTTGAGGTGCCGGGGCAGTTTCCTTCTCTACGGGATCAAACTTTTGTTAGTATGAGAAAAACTGATCACAGGTTATAAGCTAATCTGTTTTTTCAGTTTTACCCATAATTTTAGAATGAATTAAAAAACACAGCTTCAACAAATTCTGCATAAACTGAAAAAGTCGTTGTGTGCAGAATAAGCTCTATAGCATCCTGCAGGTTGATTTTGTGAGATTTATCTGGCACAAACCTCTGGATTCTTGTGCTGCTGAGTTGTCAAATATTTGAAAATAAGTGAAGCACTCTTGTGCTGTTGAATTGTCAATTTTGTTACATTTCAGGCTGGAGTGATAGAATATTTTTAATGTGTGATAACATATCTTCACCAACAGGTGTCAAATGTGCCTAGCCCAGGCAGTTAAGTAATCATAGTTGGGAATATCTTGAACAAATGTAAATCTTTTGGCTTGGCAGGGCCTACTTAGTTTTAAGAATAATTGTTGGGAGAAGTCTTGAATGAACAATAGAGTCTCCATCTAAGAAGAAATTTCGAAAGGAAGGCCCAATGATATAGACAATGATAATTTCAAAGCCACAATACCATATACAAAACTAACTAGATATAAAGAGGCAAGGTTCAACTGTTGCAAGTAAGAAAAATACACATAATCAGAACTCATAGAATGTCTGTGTGAGCAGTCGTTATTAGATATACCATATTAGGGCAACGGTTAAATTATAGCCCTCATAATATTGTGTTGTTGAGAAATTTTGAAGATGGAACTAAGATCATTCTAGATTGTAAAGCTTCCAAATGGACCTAACAGCTCGACCATGAAATAAAATCAAAATGGGATCCAAAAAATAAATCACTCAACTGTAGGCAGCATAACTTCTTTGCAGATCATTCCCTTTCAATACACTGAATTCGGCAAGTACAATGGAAAATATGACTGAGGATATAATCATAATCCCCTTTCCTACAATTGACAAGATGACTGATGTCCATATTCAGTTCAGCTCTAGAAGCAAAGATCACCCCAGAAAAATGTGAAGTTAGGACTAGTCTAGACAAGCAAGGCACAAAAATTAGAGCAAAGTATTTCTAGGCAAGAATTTCTTCAGCAGTGAACTCATTACCTTATTAGTTTTGCAAGCCAGTGCTTCAAACTGAAATTGACTAACTAGAAGATGGTTGTTATTACCATTGTGTATGTCTTTCCAGAATCTGTTTTCCCATATGCAAAAATGCAAACATTGTAACCATCCAGAACAAATCTGATCAATGGCCTAGTATCCAAAAACACTTCCTCTGCAATTCAACATGAATAATGTTATGATTTAAGAGATTTCACCTTACAATCATGTAAAAGTTTTTCAACACTCTAAAAAGAGAGCCAACCTTGAGTAGCAGATGCTCCAAATACTTTGTTGAATGTGAATGATTTACGTATATCCTTTCCTTGCTTTGCAGGATTTGCAATCATAATTTGACCATCCTCCCCAATATAATCCACTGTACTCTGACAGTTGGATTGGCCAGGAAAGAATGGTCTGACTATGAAATACACCCTTATGCTTCCTAAGAATAATAAGAAACATAGAATCAGCATAAATTTGTTATCCTATCAAATGGCATCTGTTGTGCTTTCACTACCAGCTTGGTCAAGCAAGTATGCCCTGCCTCAACTTCTAAGTTTATGTTTTATGAGCAGAATAAGATAACACAAAACCATGCAAGAAGAGGCCAGAGTAAAATCAGATTACATAATTTGATATTCTCTTCCAGAATTTCTAATTCTCATCTTCTAGGCCCGAGGCAAGGTCGAACACTCAATTCAAACACAGAGCCCACAATCACAGGAAGATGGAGCATAGATAAGTTGTTCATACATCTGAACCTGTATGGAAGCAATCTTACCCAGTTCATTCATCCATCTCCTACTCTATTGAACCAACCTCGTTTCCAACTTCCCAATTAGTGGGAGCACAAGCTTATTTAAATGCACAGTAAACTGCCCTTTTCTAGCATTTTTTGGCCTTTTATGTTCCTACTACAAGCCGTGGATATGTTCCCCCCAAATCGAATTAGCTAAAACTATTCATTCGCACTGTATTGGGAATAAAGATGCAACAGATTTGATATATACAATTTAAAGGGACTCCTAATTCCTACTCCGTTATAATATTTTTGAGACATGTCAGTTAAACTATAACACTATGACAGACGAACAGGAAGCACACCTTTCAGATCATGAACTTGATTGTATAGTTGTTAATTTTCCTCTAGAACTTTGTGGTAGCCTGCTGCAGCCTGCGCTAGTCCATACATATGCTTTCCTGTGCGGAAAAGAAATACAGTCAAAATTGAAGAATGTAGAAAAGCGTGGTTCAAATAATAACAACTGTTTGTGCAAAGCTCACCATAGAGAAAAAGAATTGATGTGAAAGCATGATATTGTCGATTTAGCAATAAGAACCACCTGCTCTATGCTAGAATTCAACTAGTTCCATCTTCACAGAAGCTTTTGCCTCTAAAAATCCTATACCTGATTAGCGAATATGGTCATTAGAATAACCCGGCCCTTTAGCCCTTCACTCCTATGGTCTAGGTTAGGTAATTTTTAAAATCATGTTAAATCACTCATCAAATGAATTAGGTTCTTTTCTGTTTTTTATATGCAGACAATCTTCCAATTTAACCAAGCATTTCAGGTGTGCTCAGTATTTCCTTTTTCCAACTGAAAAAGATATAATAATGAGCCAGCACAAGACAAAGTTAGGTTGTAAAATGAAAGATTCCCATAGCAACACCACAAAATGTAAGAAAGTTATAATGATGAATCAAAACAGGATAAGGTTATGTTATAAAATGCAAGAATCCTCGAGTTACACTACAAAAACTTGTCATCAGTTCGTTACAACACTCTCCAAAACTGAGGTGTAATCATAGAACCCAGAAGCATACAAGCTAAACATGTAAAATTATCATTTGAGAAAATCAGATTTCCCTGATCAGTTAAAAAGATAGGACATGCTGAAACAATTGTAGGTGCTTGCTATAATTCATGACATTGTTGACCATCTTGTCTTATAGCGTACAAGAACAGTCAGGGTCTTCTTGTCAAGTTTGCTAGGCTGTTGGGCAGTTGGTGTTGAACTTAGGATCTTGAAAATTACAAAATTTTGGTTTGACATTAACAGATTTTGATGTTAACAGATTTTGATATGAATATTTTTTAGAGTAAAATGTAACTGCAGATGAACTTTTCATTTTCCTCTTCTGGGATATTGGTGTGTTCTCTATATGGATTACTTCATAGAGTGTATTTGTATAGCAATTTATTGAAGGTGGTTGTATGACATCTTTTAAAGTTGTTAGAAGGCAGTTTTGGACCAGTGTTAAAACAGTCTTGTGTCAGCAATTGAAAGTTTTTTTAAAAAAACCTTTAAATACCCCTTTCTAGCACATTGAAAACCTTTTGATGATGGATTTAGAGCAGGTTTGAATATTTAGTTTCCATAGTTATTTGAATCATTTGAAGAGCTAGAGCAATCTCCTTGGAGCGACTATTGAAGGATCTTCGATACCATCATTACTATGCCATTATTCTGGGACAATTATATTAGTGTTCCTTTATGTTAGTGTAACTTTATTTTAAATTTTAATCTCCTATTACATTCTTTGAAAGATATATAGGAACTAAAATTTCCATATATTTCACTTAATTATTGTTTTCCCCACTCCCCGACGTTACTTTGCACCTCTCGGTGCAAATGCTAGTTACATAGTCATTACAAGGAAGACCTACCTAGTTACACTCTTCAACATTATAACTATATATAATTTTGATGTTTCTAGGTTGGAGATTGTACTATTTTCATTGGAGGATGCTATTATTGATGCTCACAAGGCTTTTGAGCTACTTGGTAGGATTCTCGCAAAATTGGTTGCTAAAGGGATATTATTTATTCAAGATATAACAAGGGAAATCAAGGATGGAGGTACATAGCCAAGAAGCTTATTAGAAACGAGGGGATTTTGAGGTATTTCTCCAGAAGAAAATTTCAAGGTAGTCTGCTCACAATTTTAATGCCTGATCAATTTTGTGGTTTATTTGTGATCTCTCATGTTGACTAGTGAATGGTTGGTTAGTTTTTATCTCGTGCTCACATTTGTTGGTTCCTGAAGCTTGAGCACTTTATAACAAAAATAGGCAAAGTCAAACAACACAAATGGTCCACTAGCTCTCTTTTTATTTGCTAATATTATAATGAAGTTTTATTAAAGGCATTGTTTGTTTGTTTATTTTGGTTAAAAAAGGGTTTGCTCTTGGTTTTATGTGATTTTCAATTTATCATATGTAGCATGTTGAGAAATGGGAAATAATAATGTGACATTTATTTTGCAGAAATTGATGTTGAAGGAAAATTGCTTTGACATTGTTGATGTTAAGGTATATGTTGTATAAACTATTTATAGTTTAATTTATATCATATTCTAGTGTTCATTGTTTTTCATTTCTTACAGTGCATTGTATTTTATTTTGTTTTCAGAAAATGAAATCAGTATTGATGGTAAGAAGCATGAATTGAAAAAGGAGAAGAGCAATAACATTGGAGCGACAAATGCAAAAAAAGAGAGGAGAACTGGTTTGGTGATACCCTTAGAACCAATATCTCGCATAAGACACACATATAAAGACTGATGATCAAGTCTTCAGAGTTGGTGAATTCACCTGTAATGCCTTGACAACACAACGATAATGTTTTGAAGTGATGAAACATCATTTCATGTGTAAATTGTAGTACAACTATTATAAAGTTGGAAACTCATATTGTAATATTTTAACATTTCATATAATATAATTTATGTGGTTGAAATTATTTATACTTGCATTTGATGTTGTTTAGTATTGTAATTAAAATATGCTACTTTGTGTTTTCATATTAGATGAACATGCACATTGTATGACATTTTTTAAATCATACAAATTAATTTATGTCGATTACTAATGAACACAAATAAAATGAATATGCGACTAAATTAGTCATTTAGAATGATTATTAATGAAATGCATATAAACTACTAAATTAGTCATTTATATAATGAATAAATGGCTATTGCAAATGATAAATTTGTGAC
Organism: Pinus albicaulis; assembly: GCA_034641835.2. NCBI lineage: Eukaryota > Viridiplantae > Streptophyta > Pinopsida > Pinales > Pinaceae > Pinus > Pinus albicaulis. Next base: position 981,809,364 of record CM076578.1, on the reverse strand, counting down.
TACAAATGATAAATTTGTGACTACAAATGATGACTAAATTTTGCATATATACGACTATTAGTAGCTAATTTACAGTATCTTATAACATGACTAAAATTTAGTCATATTTCTTTGGTCATTAATTGGTTTCAAACAATGACTAAAATTTGCATATATATGACTATTAGTAGCTAATTTACAGTATCTTATAACACGACTAACATGTCGGTCATAGTTCTTTGGTCATTAATTGGTTTTCTTGGGTGATCATATAGTAATATATTTTGTTGTGTATTTGGTCATTAATTGTGACATTTAATGACCAAATCAAAGACCATATCAATGACTAATTGAATGACTAAATCAGTTACCAAATGAATGACTAAATCAGTGACAAAATGAAAGACCAACTGAATGACTAAATCAGTGACAAAATGAAAGACTAAATGAATGACTAAATTAGTGACCAAATCAATGACTAAATCAATGACCAAATATACAACTAGATAACAAAATTAAGATAACCAATTAATGACTAAGCTAAAAACGACCAAAAGTTGGTCGCGTTATAAGATACTGTAAATTAGCTACTATTGGTCACCGATCGAAAAATAGTCGTTTATATGCGAATTTTAGTCGTTTTTTTAGTAACAAATTAGCCATTTTGTACTAGTGAACAAGCTCTCATGCTATCTCTTGTAAAAAAAGGAGTATTAATCTGATTGGGACCAAGACGTTCAGAAACTGACACTGGGAAAAGAATACTACAGAGGCAACATGCAAAACTCCAATACAAAAGCAACAGACAATTCAGAGACAACTTACTGTAAAGAGGGTTGATTCAGAAATACCTCACAGAAATAAGTTATCTGAAGGTGTATGTAGTGAATGAAATATTGAGAAAATACTAGTTGTCATTGAGCTGATATCCAGATACACAATACCAACATGCATGGGGTTACCAATCTAATAATCCATACATGACAATAGCGTTTTAAAAACACCCTCCCAAAGAAACTAATATAACTGAAATACGGTTTAGATGAATAGTGGAATAGAATATCATGCATGAGCCATATTTAAAGCGCTTGACTAATCTGAGCATGGGTATCAACTAGGATAAATCCATACAAAAAATCAGTGAGCCACTCTCATTCCAAAACATGATACAAGAAATATGGATGAAATGAAATGATCCATTAAAATAACACATAAGAGAGAAAGTTACACACTGTGAAATACCAAAGACCAGAATCCTCTTAACAGATAGAACTCCTCCTCACTGAGACCCTATGGACTCTGAGCCTTCATAGAAGAGTTCGACAAAATTTATACAAAAATCCTTTTTACTGCATAATTTTTTGATAAAATCTGGAACCCCCAATCATCTATTCTTTGGAAGCTTTATAGGAGAAAAGAAAGCTCCAAAAATGGAGTAGGTGATGAAAATTTAATTGTTTCATTAAGACAATATGGCGGAAACGTGCACGCTCATACTACTTGATGACTTTGTAGTGTTGTATGTACTCTGCTACCTGCTTACTAGAATAAATTCCCTGGGTGGAAATCTCTTTAGGGACACGAAAAAGAAGTAAAATCTCATAGACATTCTGTCCTTTTCTAAAGGAGAATGGTGCTGAAAAGAAAGCATTAAGGTATTTTTTCTGTGAATGGTACCCTCCTTCATCTAACCCTGAATTATGGTTTAGGATCTTCAATGTTGAACGTTGAATTCCTCGATCATCCACGGATATTTCTCTGCTGCTCCATTAATATCTCCATCTGCGCAATCTGTGCTTTGAATGACTCTGGAGGGTTTGACAGATTTTAACCCTGCTTATTTAATGGAAGTCTTGTTGATTTACCTTCCCAAGCCTTTCTCCGTAATTGCAGTCTCTAAAAAATCGTCCTTTGATGTGCTCTGCTACTAAAATTAAGACTGTAAATCATGGCAGTTTTTCGCCACTGTAACCCTGCAAAACCCGCAAAATTGTTAGGAAAACCGTGCATGGGGATGGTGAATGTGGCGGAGTCAATGAAAATGGTGGTGCAGACATGGAAAAATGGTGGAACAATGCAGGGTGGTGGAAACACAGTGGAATGACGGAGAAATACTCTGGTTGCAGGTTGGCGGAAATGAAGAATATTACACGTAAAACCTTAGAAATAGGCTTTGGAATGGAATATGTATATGAGATGGACGTGGGATGAACACACATGGAACGGGTGACGTGGAGGTACGGATTCAGCTGGTGGAGAGGCAAGTGATCTGGACTATCAGATCTCAGGAGAAGATCAACGGTGGAAAATGCGTCGGAGGGTGATGGATCATGGGCCAAGGGTACGGTTTCCCCATGTTAACTTCCGCGCAGCTTCGAGGAGCGATCGTCGTCGGATGGGCTGCTCTAGATCGGACAGCTCACATGCATATCACGCCACATCCACTACCGAACTATAACATGCGATGAGAAGACGGTTTTGAAATTATGTGCGAGACATGCGTCACACGATGTATGGAATCACTCTGAAAAATAAAATACCGCCTGCTACCCAAAGGCGGTGTGATAGAAACTAGGCAGGTTTTGAACAACAGATGTGGGGTGGGGACCACCGAGACAGATAGACTCTGGGCCGTTGATTTTACAGTTTGATAGGATGATAGGCAGGTGGGCTATGGGCACGACAGAGATGAATGAACGTCGTCCAATCTGTACAGATTGACGGCTCAAAATGTGCCCTATATATATTTAATAAGTTCCCTTAGGGCTCGCACCTGTTCTGGTGCCCAGGTCATGTGGAGAATAAGATAGAGGGGCTAGGGCCGAAAGGAGTTGGGCCTTAAAATTTTTAGATGCATGTTTTTGGCCTTTTAAAATTTGATTTTGGGGCAAGAAATGGCAACAATAGGCAGAAAAAGGATTCTTTAGGCCAAAAGAGGGAATTTGAAAGGGTTTAAGCAATATTTCTTGCAAGAATTTGATAGGATGCTGATATGATCAACAAAGGGTAAGGGTAAAATTAAGGTTAATGTTAAGGTTTGGTGAAGGTTAGAGTTAGGTTATAGTTAAGGTCAAGGTTAAGGTTAGGTTAAGGTTAAGGGTAGAGTTAAGGTTAGGGTAAGGTTAATATTGGGTTAAGGGTAAGGTTAACGGTAAGGTTTAGGGTTAGGTTAACCTTATCCCCTTAAGCTTAACACTAACATTAACCTTAAATTTACCCTTAACCTAACCTTAACCTTAAATTTAACCTAACCTTAACCTTAACCTAACCATAACCTTAACCCTACCTTAACCTAACTTAACCTTAACCTTGGCATTTAACATTAACCATAAACTTATCTTTACCCTTAACCTTAACCTTAAACTAGACATAACCTTAACTTTTCCCTTAACCTAATCTTAACCTTAACCTAACTTTAATCTTAACTCTTAACCTTACCCCCTTAACCTTAACCCTAACCTTAACCTTAACTTTAACCTTAACCTAGCTTGAACCATAACTTTAACCTTAACTTTAAACTTAATTTAGCCTAACCTTAACCTTAACCTTAACCTTACCTTAACCTTACCTTAAAATAACTTAACCTTAACCTTGACCTTTAACCTTAACCATAACCTTATCTTTTCCCTTAACCTTAACCTTACACTAACGATAACCTTAACTTTTCCCTTAACCTAACATTTATCTTAACATAACTTTAACCTTGACCTTAACTATAACCTAACCCTAACCTTAACCTTAACTATAGCCAAACCCTAACCTTGACCAAAACCTTAACCTTACCATAAACCTTAACATTAACCTTACCCCCTTAACCTAACCCTAACCTTGACGAAACCCTTAATGAAACCTTAACCTTAGCCTTAACCTTAACCTTATCTTAAACTTAACCTTAACCTTAACCATAAACTAACCTTAACTTAAGGTTATGGTTAAGGTTAGGTTAAGGGTAAAGTTAAGGTTAGGGTTAGGTTAAGGTTAAGTTTAAGGTTAAGGTTAAGGGTAAAGATAAGGTTATGGTTAAGGTTAAGGGTAAAGTTAAGGTTAGGTTAAGGTTAAGGTTAAGGTTACAATTTTAGTAAGGTTAAAGTTACCTTACCCTTAACCTTAACCTTACCCTTAACATTACCCCCTTAACCTAACCTTCCCAGAACCTTTACCTTAACCTAACTTTAACCTTAACCTTTCCCTAACCTTAACCTTACCCTAACCTTAACCTTAACCTTAACCTTCACATAACCTTAACCTTAACCTTAACCATAACCTAAACTTAACTGAAGATTATGGTTAAAGTTAGGTTAAACGTAAAGTTAAGGTTAAGGTTAGGTTAAGGTTAAGGGTAACATTAAGGTTAAATTTAGGTGTAACGTTAAGGTTAAGGTTAACCTTTAACCTTACCATTAACCTAGCCTTAAACTTAACTATAACCTAACCTAGCATTTACCAAACCCTTAACCTTAACCATAACCTTAACCTTGACCTTAACTATAACCTAACCCTAACCTTGACCAAAACCTTAACATTAACCTTAACCTTCCCAAATCCTTAACCTTAACCTTAAACTTCCCATAACCTTATCCTTAACCTTAACCTTAACCTTAACGTTATCCTTAACCATCACCTTAACCTTAACCTTAACCTTAACCTTAACTTTACCCTTAACCTTACCTTAACTATAACCTAACCGTAATCTTAACCAAACCATTACCCTTAACCTTAACTTAACATTAACCTTAACCTTAACCTTCCCATAACCATAACCTAACCTTAACCGAACTTAACGTTAACCTTGACCTTGACCTTAACCTTAACCTTCACCTTAACGTAACCTTAACCATAACTTTAATGTTAACCTTAACCTTAAATTTCCCCTAACGTTAACCCTAAACTTAACATTAACTTTACCCTTAACCTAACCTTAACCTTAACTTTAACATTAACTTAACCTAACCTTAACCTTAACCTAACCATAACCTTAGCCTTACCTTAACCTAACTTAACCTTAACCTTAACCTTTAACCTTAACCATAACCTTATCTTTACCCTTAACCTTAACCTTACCCTAACTATAACCTTAAATTTACCTTTAACCTAATCTTAACATTAACCTAACCTTAACCTTGACCTTAAATATAACCTAACCCTAACCTTGACCAAATCCTTAACCTTAACATTAACCTTACCACCTTAACCTAACCTTAACCTTGATCGAACCCTTAACCTTAACCTTAAACTTAACCTAACCTTAACCTTAACTTTAACTTTACCCTAACCTTAACCTTAACCTTAACCTTAACTATAACCTAACCTTAACATTGACCTTAACTATAACCTAACCCTAACCCTGACCAAACCCTTAACCTTAACCTTAACCTTAACATTAACCTTACCCCCTTAACCTAACATTAACCTTGAAAAAACCCTTGATCTTAACCTTAACCTTAACCTAACCTTAACCTTAACTTTAACTTTACCCTCACCTTAACCTTAACCTTAACCTTAACTTTAACTATAACCTAACCCTAACCTTGACCAAACCCTTAACCTTAACCTGACTAAACCCGTAACCATAACCAAATCCTTAACCTTGAATTTAACCTTAACCTTAACTATAACCTAACCCTAACCTTGAATTTAACCTAAACCTAACCTTAATCTTGACTTTAACCTTAACCTTAACTATAACCTAACCCTAACCTTCACCTTAACCGTAACCTAACCTTAACTTTGGCCTTAACTATAACCTAACCCTAACCTTGACCTTAACCTTAACTTAATCTTAACCTTAACCTTAACCTTCCAATAACCATAACCTTAACCTTGAATTTACCCTTAACCTAACCTTACCCTAACCTTAACCTTAACCTTAAATATAACCTAACCCTAACCTTGACCAAACCCTTAACCTTAATCTTGATCAAACCCATAGCCTTAACCTTAACCTGACTAAACCAATAACCATAACCAAATCCTTAATCTTTAATTTAACCTTAACCTTAACTATAACCTAACCCTAACCTTGACCTTAACCTTAACCGAACCTTAACCTTGACCTTAACTATAACCTAACCCTAACGTTGACCTTAGCCTTAACTTAACCTTAACCTTAACCTTAACCTTCCAATAACCATAACCTTAACCTTGACTTTACCCTTAACCTAACCTTAACCTTATCCTTAACCTAACCTTAACCTTAACTTTACCCTAACCTTAAGGGTTAACCTAACCCTAACCTTGACCAAACCCTTATCCTTAACCTTTACCCTAACCTTAACCTTAACCTTAAACTTGACTTTACCCTTAACCTTGACCTTGACCTTGACCTAACCTTAACCTTATCTTACCCTTAACCTAACCTTAAACTTAACTATAACCTAGCCCTAACCTTGAATAAACCCTTAACCTTAACCTTAACCTGACTAAACCTGTAACCTTAACCTTAAGCTTAGCCTAACCTTAACCTTAACTTTAAATTTACCCTAACATTAAGGGTTAACCTAACCCTAACCTTGACCAAGCCCTTAGCCTTAACCTTAACCCGAACCTTTACCATAACCTTAACCTCAAACTTAACCTTGACTTTACCCTTAACCTTAACCTTGAACTTGACCTTGACCTAACCATAACCTTAACCGTAACCTTAACCTTAACCTTAACCTAAACCTTAACCTTAACCTAACCTTAACATTGACCTTACCCTTAACCTTAACTTTGACCTTAACCCTCCTCTAACCTTAACATTAACCTTACCCTTAACCATAACCTTAACCTAACTAAACACGTAACCTTAACCTTAACCATACCCTTAACCTTCACCTTAACCTTAACTTTATCCTTAACCTTGACCTTACCCTTAACCTTCACCTTAACCTTAACCTTAGTAAACCTATAACCTTAACCACCTTAACTTTTCCCTTAACCTTGGTCTTACCCTGAACCTTCACCTTAACCTTAACCTTGACTAAACCCTTAATCTTAACCTTAACCATAACCTTAACCTTAACCTTGACATTAACCTTAACCTTACCTTTAACCTTGACCAAACCCTTAACCTTAACCTCAACCTGAATAAACTCTCAACCTTGACCTAACCATAACCTTAACCTAACTTAACCTTGACCTTAACCATAACCTTAACCTAACCTTACCCTAACCAAATCCTTAACTTTACCATTAATGTAACCTTAACCTTGACCTTAAGGTTAGGGTTAGGGTTAGGTTAAGGGTAAAGGAAAGGTTAAGGCTAAGGTTAAGGTAAGGTTAAGGGTAAGGTTAATGTTAAGGTTCGGTTAAGGTTCAGGTCAAGGTTAGGGTTAGGTTAAGGTTAAGGCTTACCCCCTTAACCTTAACCTTAAATTTAACTTTACCCTAACCTTAAGGGTTTAGTCAGCTTGAGGTTATTGAAATTAAGGTTAAGGTTAAGGGTTTGGTCAAGTTTAGGGTTAGGTTATAGTTAAGGTCAAGGTCAAGGTCAAGGTTAAGGTTAAGGTTAAAGTTAAGGGTTTGGTCAAGTCTAGGGTTAGGTTATAGTTAAATTTAAGGTTAAGGGTAAGGTTAAGGTTAAGGCTAAGGGTTTGGTCAAGGTTAGGGTTAGGTTATAGTGAGGGTTAAGGTTATTTTAAGGGTAAATTAAAGGTTACGGTTAAGGTTAAGGTTAGGTTAAGGATAAAGTTAAGCTTAAGGTTAAGGTTTGGTCAAATTTAGGGTTAGGTTATAGTTAAGTTTAAGATAAGGTTAAGGTTAGGTTAAGGTTAAAGTTAGGTTAAGGGTAAAGTTAAGTTTAAGGTTAGGGTAAGGTTAGGGTAAGGTTAGGTTAAGGTTAAGGTTAAGGTTAAGGTTAGTGTTAAGGTTAAGTGTAAGGTTAAGGTTAAGGTTAAGTAAAGGTTAAGGTTAAAGTTAATGTTAAGGGTTTGGTCAAGGTTAGAGTTAGGTTATAGTTAAGGTCAAGGTTAAGGTTAAGGGTAAGGTTATAGTTAGGTTAAGGTTAAGGTTGAGCTTAGGTTAATGTTAAGATAGGGTTAAGGTTAAGGTTAAGGTTAAGGTTAGGTTAAGGGTAAAGTCAATGTTAAGGTTAAGGTTAGGGTTACAGGTCTTAACCTTAACCTTCACTATAACCTAACCTTAAACATAACTTGGACCTTTACTCTAACCTTAACCTTTACCTTGAACTGAACCTTAACCTTATCTTTAACTTAACCTACACTATAACTTAACCTGAACCTTCACATTAACTATAACCTAACCCTAACCTTGACCAAATTCTTAACATTAAACTTAACCTTAACTTTACCCTAACCTTAACCTTATCTTACCCTTAACCTAACCTTAACCTTGACCTTAACTTTACCCTGAAATTAACCTTAACCTTTACCTTAACCAAACCCTAGCCTTGACCAAACCATTAACCTTAACCTTAACCATAACCTTAACCTTGACCTTAACTATAACCTAACCCTAACCTTGACTAAACCCTTAACATTAACCTTAACCTTCCCAAAAACTTAACCTTAACCTTAAACTTCCCATAACCTTATCCTTAACCTTAACCTTAACCTTAATGTTATCCTTAACCTTCACCTTAACCTTAACCTTAACCTTAACCTGACCAAAACTTAACCTTAACCTTAACTTTACCCTTAACCTTACCTTAACTATAACCTAACCCTAACCTGAACCAAACCATTACCCTTAACCTTAACTTAACATTAACGTTAACCTTAACCTTCCCATAAACATAACCTTAACCTTAACCTAACTTAACCTTGACCTTGACCTTGACCTTAACCTTCACCTTAACATAACCTTAACCGTAACCTTAACCTTAACCTTCCCCTAACATTAACCCTAACCTAAAAATTAATTTTACCCTTAACCTAAGCTTAACCTTAACTTAACCTAACCTTAACCTTAACCTAACCATAACCTAAACCTTACCTTAACCTAACTTAACCTTAACCTTGACCTTTAACGTTAACCATAACCTTATCTTTACCCTTAACCTTAACCTTACCCTAACCATAACCTTAACTTTACCCTTAACCTAATCTTAACCTTAACTTAACCTTAACCTTGACCTTAACTATAACCTAACCCTAACCTTAACCTTAACTGTAACCTAACCCTTAACCTTAACCTTAACGTTAACCTTACCCCCTGAACCTAACCCTAACCTTGATCAAACCCTTAACCTTAACCTTAAACTTAACCTAACCTTAACCTTAATTTTAACTTTATCCTAACCTTAACCTTAACCTTAACCTTAACTATAACCTAACCTTAATGTTGACCTTAACTATAACCTAACCCTAACCTTCACCAAACCCTTAACCTTAACATTAACCTTAACCTTAACATTAACATTAACCTTACCCCCTTAACCTAACATTAACCTTGACCAAACCCTTAACCTTAACATTGACCAAACCCATAACCTTAACCTTAACCTGACTAAACCCATAACTGTAACCAAATCCTTAACCTTGACTTTAACCTTAACCTTAACTATAACCTAACCCTAACCTTGACCTTAACCTTAACCTAACCTTAACCTTAACCTTAACTATAACCTAACCCTAACCTTGACCTTAACCTTAACTTAACCTTAACCTTAACTTAACCTTAACCTTAACCTTCCAATAACCATAACCTTAACCTTGAATTTACCCTTAACTTAACCTTAACCTTATCCTTAACCTAAAATTAACCTTAAATTTAACTTTACCCTAACCTTAAGGGTAAACCTAACCCTAACCTTGACCAAAATATTAACGTTAAACTTAACCTTAACCTTTACCCTAACCTTAACCTTGACCTTAACCTTGACTTTACTCTTAACCTTAACCTTGACCTTGACCTTGACCTAACCTTAACCTTAACCTTATCTCACCATTAACCTAACCTTAACCTTAACTATAACCTAGCCCTAACCTTGACCAAACCCTTAACCTTAACCTTAACCTGGCTAAACCCGTAATCTTCACCCTAACCTTAACCTTAACCTTAACCTAGCCTTAACCTTAACTTTAACTTTACCCTAAAATTAAGGGTTAACCTAACCCTAACCTTGACCAAACCCTTAACTTTAACCTTAACTTGAACCTTTACCCTAACCTTAACCTTAACCTTAACCTTGACTTTACCCTTAACCTTAACCTTGACCTTGACCTTGACCTAACCTTAACCTTAACCTTATCTTACCCTTAACCTAACCTTAACCTTAACTATAACCTAGCCCTAACCTTGACCAAACCATTAACCTTAACCAACCTTACCTTAACCTTAACCTTACCTTAACCGAACTTTAACCTTAACCTTCCTCTAACCATAACCTTAACGTTACCCTTAACCATAACCTTAACCTAACTAAACTCGTAACCTTAACCTTAACCTTGCTCTTAACCTTCACCTTAACCTTAACTTTAACTTTACACTTGACCTTACCCTTAGCCTTCACCTTCACCTTAACCTTAACTTTATCTTTAACCTTGACCTTACCCTTAACCTTCACCTTAACCTTAACCTTAGCCTTAGCCTTACTAAACCTATAACCTTAACCACCTTAACTTTACCCTTAACCTTGACCTTACCCTTAACCTTCACATTAACCTTAACTTTGACTAAACCCTTAACCTTAACCTTAACCATAACCTTAGCCTTAACCTTGACCTCAACCTTAACCTTACCCTTAACCTTCACCCTTAACCTTAATCTAATCCTAACCTTGACCAAGCCCTTAACCTTAACGTCAACCTGACTAAACCCTCAACCTTGAACTAACCGTAACCTTAACCTTACCTTAACCTAACTTAACCTTGACCTTAACCTTAACCATAACCTTAACCTTACCTTAACCATAACCCTAACCTTAACCTTACCCTAACCTTACCCTAACCATAACCTTAAATTTACCATTAATGTAACCTTAACCTTGACCTTAAGGTTAGGGTTCGGGTTAGGTTAAGGGTAAAGGAAAGGTTAAGGTTAAGGTTAAGGTAAGGTTAAGGGTAAGGTTAACGTTAAGGTTAGGTTAAGTTTCAGGTCAAGGTTAGGTTTAGGTTAAGGTTAAGGGTGAAGGTCAAGGGTAAGGTTAAGGTTAAGGTTAAGGGGAAGGTTAAATTTAAGGTTTTAGTTAAGGTTAAGGTTAAGTTAAGGTTAAGGTTACGGGTTTAGTCAGGTTAAGGTTAAGGCTTACCCCTTTAACCTTAACCTTAACTTTAACTTTACCCTAACCTTAAGGGTTTAAGCATGTTAAGGTTAAGGGTTTGGTCAAGGTTAGGGTTAGGTTATAGTTAAGTTCAAGGTTAAGGTTAGGTTAAGGTTAAGGTTAAGTTAAGGTTAATGTTAAGGGTTTGGTCAAGGATAGGGTTAGGTTATAGTTAAATTTAAGGTTAAGGTCAAGGTTAAGGGCAATGTTAAGGTTAAGGTTAAGGGTTTGTTCAAGGTTAGGGTTAGGTTATAGTGAAGGTTAAGGTTAAATTAAGGGTAAAGTCAAGGTTACGGTTAAGGTTAAGGTTAGGTTAAGGTTAAGTTTTGGTCAAGGTTAGGGTTAGGTTATATTTGAGGTTAAGATAAGGTTATGGTTAGTTTAAGGTTAAGGTTAGGTTAAAGGTAAATTTAAGTTTAGGGTTAGGGTAAGGTTAGGGTAAGGTTAAGGTTAGGTTAAGGTTAAGGTTAAGGTTAAGGTGAGTGTTAAGGTTAAGGGTAAGGTTAAGGTTAAGGTTAAGGTCAAGGTTAAGGTTAACTAAAGGCTAAGGTTAAGGTTAATGTTAAGGGTTTGGTCAAGGTTAGGGTTAGGTTAGGTTATAGTTAAGGTGAAGGTTAAGGTTAAGGGTAAGTGTTACACAGTAATTTGTCACTGTCCCTGTAATCCCCCGTCCCGCACATTGGAGGGCCTTTTCCATGACTTGTGAGCAATGACATGACCTAAAACCACTTTCATGGCATCCCCCTTGACAAGGAAAATCATTCCTCTAAAGATAGTTTCCTATGAAAAAACCTAAAAATAGACCTTTTGGCCTTCGCACGACCAGCCAGTTCATCCCTCTCGCCAATGGGGGAAATCCACCAAGGACGGCGCACCAACTGGCGCTTTGTCCCAGTCTATTACTCGTGCCAAGCTTAATAAGGATTGTTTTTTAAAAATAAATGGTATAAGTTTGATTCCAACCAACTCCTGAACGAGTCTCTAAAATGAGTTGGGAGGTTTCGCTCCTGATCTCCATGTAGGGGAAGTGGTTTTCCAGCTATCATGGAAACTTCCTTGAGGATAGGGCCAATCCCACCATTGTAGGGATCCCAACTTCCCTTCCACCATCTATATAAGCTTGCCATTTTCCCTTAGAAAGCTAGTCATCGTAGCCTTAATGGTCATAGAACTAAGAGCTGAATCAGTAGTAAGGAGACTATCGTCAGACAACCTCTGAGAGCCAAGTTGAAGAGAGAGAGCTTTGTCCCATTCCCGACGAGCTTCATTGAAACATGCTCTACTGTCGACCTGCTGAAGGAAGATCCAGCATCAGAGCTCAGGTTGTATATTTCTTTCATTGTTATTAATAATAAGTGACTTTGATTATGGTTCCATTCATATGTTCATGTCTTATGTTATGAATTATATCTTCTCCGACTGATATATGGTTACATGTTTTAGGTTTTATGTTTTGTGTTGTTGTTTCTTCGTGTGCGTGCAGGTGTTCGAACGTGCTAAGTGAGAGAATTGTGATCTACTAAAGCGAAGGATGAAAGCACCATCTCTTCTACAAACAACAACAGTGTGGGACTTAAGGTAGGCCTCTTGTCGCATCTTGGTATTTTGTAACTAGGAACCTGCTTCTTAGCATGATTCGGTTGTTGCTAGACCTGATCTGGGCTAGTAGGGATTGCCTCTATCCGCAGACTGGATTTACCTCTCCAACAAACTGGCGACTCCACTGGGGAAACATTGATTGGAGTTTGTCTTGTCTTTTCGGTTGATTTTGGTCTTTGTCTGCTTGATTAGCTCTTCTAGTTCGCCTTTTTCTAGTGTTAAACCTCTGTTTAGCCTAACCATACCTGATTTGCTCCCTGTTTGCTCTTTTTTATTTTTTTCATTAGTAAACTCGACTGGCACGCTTTTTTCCTTGATAATCATGCCAACTGGCACTTGTTGCTGGTTAGGCCCCTGCACCAATCATGTTCTGGTGCTAGTTGCAACCAGACAGTCGCGCCAATTCTGTGTGGTGCTAGGGTTTGCTTGTTTCTAAGCCTTCTGAGCTTGATTTTTAGTTTTGGTGTCATTTTTTCGACTGCCTGAGTGTCATGAAGCCTTGGTTGACTGTGTCTGACCTCTATCCTCCAGTTGTTTGCCCTCTACTATCGGTTTTACATTCTAGCCCGAGGGCATCTAGGTGCTATAGTGTGCTGAGCCTCCCGTGGAAGTTTTTGGTTTTCATTTGTCCAGTCAACTTCGTTGTTGCTTGTTTGCATTCTTTTGGTGGTTTTCCATTGTTTCATTGCGTTATTTGAGTGATTTCCCTCTTTCTCATTCGAGTTTCTCTTTGTCTCATTCCGATCCTAGATTACACGGTTCGTATGAGTTTTTGGGATTCCTCTTTGATTTGAGGGATTTCTCCATCAGTTTGAGGTATGATTGTGTGTCTTGCATTGAGTGAACTTGCTTTATTTCACTCTTTCGCTATCATTTCTTGAATTGTTCTTTTCATTAGTTTTCATTTTGTTTAGTGCACTTTTCTCTTAAAAATTGTAAATACAAAAATAAACAAATCTCTTTTATTTTTATTAGTTAGTGTAAATTGAAAACTTTTCTGCGTTATTAGTGTTATATAACTCTAAAGGAAAAGCTTTTAATTTCATTAGCGTGCATTAGAGACACTAGTGATTGTTTTGTGATCATTTTGTTATTGTTTAAAAAGCTCTCAACCTTCCTGTAGTTAGCTATTCATCGAACAAAGTGATATATTGTGGCATGTAGTGTGCATTAAGAGGATTTTTGAGACATAACATTCAGTAGGGCCTGAAAATTGAAACATAATTGAAGATCAACCATAAAATTTATTCAATTTACCTTAAGGAAACATCGAAACATTAATGAAATATTTATAGGTCTAGGCTAGTGATGTGTTCCGGTGTCGTTAAATCTAGTAGCTATCGTTCACCTCTTCGCTTTAGACAGCACTAGTATGGACTTGTGCTCCTGATACCATCGCGTATATAAAGGGAGACCCCACTAGGTTTCTATCCTTTATCCGTAGGAAGTTGAGTCTGCTGCCTTATACCTGTGATACACCGGAAACAGCATTTGGGGAGATTTCCTGCACGTACGTCAAGTCCTTGGTTCATTTCTCTTTCATCTTTAACCAAGGTGTATATTGCAGTTCACGGATATCTGGTATACCCTTTTTCCTAGAGTTCCAGAGTAGTCATTTGGATATTTTATTACTCATTAAATTTGAAAAGATCATCAAGTGCTTGTCCTTTCATGCTTGTTTCCAAACTGAAAGAGATAGAGTCATCTTTTACTCATTTCTTAACTCTTAAAATATGAAACAGTAGAGTTTTGTTTCAATGTTTTAAAAAATTAACTGCCCATGAAATATTCTTGGTTAAAGTTAGTTTCCTTAGGGTGTTGTTCTAAACTTGTTTCTAATGGCAACTTTTCTGGAGTTCACCAATTAAGGAATCCCCTCCGATGGGAATCCTGGTCATTTTCCTCTTTTTGGGAGTGTTGGTGCTCCTCATATGACAAATTTCCTAGAGTTCACCAACCAAGGAATCCCCTCCGATGGGAATCCTGGTCATTTTCCTCATTTTGGGAATGCTGGTGCTCCTTATATGGCAATACTGTCCCTTCCTCGGTTAACTGTTGGGTTCCCTGTTTGGTTGTTTTCAACCTCTGTGGTCCCGAATGTCCCGACTATATTTCAATCAGTTCCTCCACCTGAACAACATCATGTTGATTCCAAGGTGGACCTCTCCCCTTCTTCGTCTATTTTTGTGTCCTCCTCTTCTACTTCGCCTAGTGAAAGTCTGGATTTGAGTAACCAGGTGGCTAAGAAAAAGAAGAAGAAGAAGACAAAGAAGAAGAAGTCTGATAGGAGAGAGGCTAAAAGTGCAGCTACTGCTTCTAAAACATCTCCTCTTGATGAACCTCCCAACCCTCCACGGAAAGTTAATTTCCCTTACATGTTATTCCAAGGAAACCATATTCTTTAATATTTCCTTGGCATTCCCAAGGTGCTTGAAGTATGGTCCAACGGTTTCCCGCCATTTCCTTTGGCTTCTGGGAGTCAGGTTGGGGGCACGTCTTCAGCTAGTGCTGGTAAAACTCTTAAGAAGTAGGGTAAGATTGCCAATCCCTATAAGTTTTGTGGGGGGAAACATGCCATTCAACTTTGTCCATTTATGGATGAAGCCAAGAGATTTTTGGACAACTCGGTTGTTTCTGTGTCGTGCCTTCCAGCTGGTTATGAACAACTTTCTTTGAGTCCTCCACCAGCTGATCCTACGATTGGGCAAGGGTCATCCTTGGTCGATCTCTCTCCCTCGAAAATTCAAATTTAGGAATCCATCCCTAACCAACCATTGGTCATGGGATCGGTTTAACTAGCCCCATATGCGGTGCACCAGGTCTTTTCTGTTGAGAGTGGATCTCACATCCCTCAGGTTCTTCTTGTTTCTTCAGATTCCTCAGACTTGGAGAAATATTCTCCTATCCCTATACCTCAAGAAGCTGATCCTACGCCTCCCGTGATGGAGATCCCGAAGGATACCCCTCCCACCTTCGAGATGGAGGTCATGGAGGATGCTCCTACTTCTATCATAACACTAGGGAAAGACCATCTCGGTTCGATGGTAGCCCCTCTAAGTAGTTTGGTCGCTTCCTTTGACTAGAGTCGATTTTCAGGATACCGCCTTCCATCTTATGTGCCTTTTGAGATAACAGTACAAACATCTCGTCTGGTCATACCTAGCACTGTTATAGATGAAGGCGTGTCTGTTAGTCTTTTATCCTCAACTACTTGGCAAGCATTCGGTTCACCGCCGCTTGTGCCTGTTAAGTAGAATCTGTTGGCATTTAACAAAGGAACTAGTCAACCGTTGGGGATCCTTCCAAGGTTACCTATTACTTTGGAAGGTAAAACCATCCATATGGACGTGATGGTTGTTCCAGGCCCCTTGGATTTCAATCTGCTCTTGGGGCACGATTACACCTATGCCATGGGAGCACTTGTCTCCTCCCTTTTTCATGTGGTCTATTTTTCACATGAACGACGGATCGTGACCATTGATCAACTTTCGTTCTTTGGTCCTGATGTGGCAGCTGGCCCGCCATCATCCCTTCCTAGTTTTTATCCACCCGTTGTAACTGCCTCACTACAAGTCAACTATGTGGCTACCTACCCCATGCCTGTACTCAATGATGATGTCGTCATGCATGGTGTGCTGGGGGCATTGGGTCTTGATTTCTGAGATGTTTTTCTCCCATCCAGAGTGGAACTCTTGGAAGCGATGACTTCTTGTTCATTATGATGAGGTCTATCAGAGCAGAGTTCATTTTCTTGTGTCAAGCTCCTTAAAAAATGAAACAAGGTGGTCAGAGCAGAGTTCATTTTCTTGTGTCAAGATCCTTAAAAAATGAAACAAGGTGGTCAGAGCATAGTTCGTTTTCTTGTGTCAAGCTACTTAAAAAATGAAACAAGCTGTTCAGAGCACATTTATTTTTCTTGTGTCAAGCTCCTTAAAAAATGAAACAAGCTGGTTGGAGCAGAGTTCGTTTTCTTATGTCAATCTCGTTAAAAAATGAGAAAAAGTCATATGAGGATAGTTCTTTTAATATATCAACCTCGTCAAAAAATGAATTCTGACTTGAGGATAGTTCTTTTAATGTGTCAACCTCATTAAAAGAAATGAAACAAGTTCCTGTTCAATTCAAGTATTTGCTGAGATCTCGTAAAATTCCAGTCGAGTCTGTCTCTGGATCTCGTAATTTGAACCTTCACTCCATTTTCCTTTCATATGGATTGAAGCTTGGGGGGCATGTACCTCGAATTGAGTCACCATGCTGGGGGCATGCTTACTTTTTCAAGCATAGTTTATTTCCATTTCAAGCTTGTGTAAAAATAAAACCAGTTTCAAGCATACTTTATCTTTGTTTCAAGATTGTGTAAAAATGAAACCAACTTCAAACAAAGTTTTTCCTGATTTCAAGCTTGTGTAAAAATGAAACCATTCCCATTTTACCTCTTGCGATTTCCATTTTATCAGCCTATTTTTCCAGATGATCCTTGGTTCTTTCATTCCATCGTCCCTATCTGCTCGGCCGATCATGTGCCATCACTTGTTGTTTTACCCATTCTTGAGAAACCGCTATGATGAGTGGTCTTGTTAGCCAGCCTCTTAACCTTTACTTGTTCTGAGAAGTTCCACCATTACCGGAACCAGTTGCTACGCTTTATACCACTCGTTCCTCTAAGAGGAGTCAACTTTCAGCTCTTTTTTGACTCTCTAAAAATGAAAAGATTGTCGAGTCACTTGTTGTTTTGATCTCGTTAAATTGGTTGCGAAACGACATATACCCAGTATACATTTACCCCTTTTTTGGGCTTGGATAGATTATTTACGAAAAAGGAATACCCTAGCCTATCATGACTAGGAGGTTTTCTCAAACATAGTTTTCCACCTTTTCGGATCTGAGGAACTATCTATGAAAAGGGATTGTTGGAGTTTACTTTTCCGCTGTCTTTTCAAACTCTCTAAACATGAAAAGATGCCGAGTTCTTCCTTTGTCAAACTCGTTAAAACCTGATGACACCATATTCTGTAGTAATGAAGATACTTGAGTTCCTCCTTCCTAGGGCTCGTTAAATGTACTAGGTTGGATTTGTCCAAAGGACAAAATTATATGACAAGCATATGGTATGCTCTTCAAGCTTGTGTAAAAATAAAGAGCTACACACCAGAAATGGTTGGGGAAAAATGAAACTAGTATCAGCGTCATGTCGACAGTATGTTGCTCTTGAACATGGCACTTTTCTGCATTCGTGTTGGGTTGGGGACATCTCATCTCATTCTCTACTTGCCTCCATGGGTTTGGGTAATCCTTTTTGACCACTCATCTGTTCTTTTCCTCGTCATCATGACCTCAGATATTTTGATTTCAAATACTTCCAAATCCAGTGTCATGTCGCCGATATGTTCAAGATAAGTTGACCTCTGCAGTTTCAACCCTCCTTCGATTCTCTACTAATCCTTATTCACAAAATTTATATTCCTCTATCTCACGTCGATGATGTGGGAAATACTATGGCCCACCTTCGATCAAGGTCACTTCCTGTCGACTGTAGCTCATTATCCAGGAAGTTGATCTAGAGACTCCTTTCGGGTACCTTGGAGCCTGCATGCCTCAATGGCAGGTTCTTCACATTCGACGCAAGGTTTTCATCATTTTCCTTCGATTGGATGATTCTGCGAGTGTTCAATGCCAACTCACTGTTCACATTCCATGGATTGTACCCATAGTACCTTGAGGGCCATTATCATTATTGGTGGTTTCTCTCACGTCTGTTAACGAATTTCATAATTGGCTGGTAATCAGACGATTTTCTTTAATGTTAGACTTCAGCTCACTCATTCACATGCTAGAACTTGTACTCTGTTCGGGTCGAGATGGAGTGCAAGACCCTGGGTTTTTTTTTATGGAATCCAAGTTGCGGATTTTTGCGGATTATCATCATTGGTTACATGACTCATTGATTGGATGGTTGCGACCATACCTGAGTCTATTTAGTGATCCTTACAAGATGGTTGTGTCCATGACTCAGATCTTGATTATTATATACTCTATTATAGATGGATGCGCCCATACCACACATCATGTACTTTAGATATCAGTTTTACTTGTCTACGCAGGTTTTTCGATGACAGTGTTTTCAGTTGGGCACGTTCGCGTAAAGCATTTCACCCCTCTCTCTCTCGAGCCTCATGCTTTAGGGGGCATCTGTTAAACAGTAATTTGTCACCTTCCCTGCAATCCCCCATCCCGCACATTGGAGAGACTTTTCCATGACCTGTGAGCAGTGACATGACCTGAAACCAATTTCATGACATCCCCCTTGACAAGGACAATCATTCCTCTGGAGAAATTTTCCTATGAAAAACCCTACAAATAGACCTTTTGGCCTTGGCACGACAAGCCAGTTCAACCCTCGCACCAATGGGGGAAATATACCAAAGAGGGCGCACCAACTAGCGCTTTGTCCCAGTGTATTACTCGCACCAAGCTTAATAAGTATTTTTTTAAAATAAATGGCAGAATTTTGATTCCAGCCAACTCCTGAACGAGTCTCTAAAATGATTTGGGAGGTTTGGCTCTCGATCTCCATGTAGGGGAAGTGGCTTTCCACCTATCATGGAAGATTTCTTGAGGATAGGGCCAATCCCACCATTGTAGGGATCTCAACTCTCCTTCCACCATCTATATAAGCTTGCCATTTTCCCTTAGCAAGCTAGTCATAGTAGCCTTAATGGTCATAGAACTAAGAGTTGAATTAGTAGTAAGGAGACTATCACTAGACAGCCTCTGAGAGCCAAGCCGAATAGAGAGAGCTTTGTCCCATTCCCGACGAGCTTCATTGAGACGTGCTCCACTGTCGACCCACCGAAGGAATAACCAGCATCAGAGCTCAGGTTGTATCTTTCTTTTGTTCTTATTAATAATAAGTGACTTTGATTACGATTCCATTCATATGTTCATGTCTTATGTTATGAATTATATCTTCTCTAACTGATATATGGTTATATGTTTTAGGTTTTACATTGTGTGCTGTTGTTTCTTCGTGTGCATGCAGGTGTTCAAACATGCTAAGTGGGAGAATTGTGATCTGCTAAAGTGAAGGATGGAAGCACCCTCTCTTCTGCAAACAACAACAGCGTGGGACTTAAGGTAGGCCTCTTTTCACATCTTGGTCTTTTGTAACTAGGAACCTACGTCTTAGCATGACTCTGTTGTTGCTAGACCCAATCTGGGCTAGTAGGGATCGCCTCTGTCCACAGAGGGGATTTAGCTCTCCAACAGAAAGGTTATAGTTAGGTTAAGGTTAAGGTTAAGTTTAGTTTAAGGTTAAGATAAGGTTAAGGTTAACGTTAAGGTTAAGGTTAGGTTAAGGGTAAAGTCAAGGTTAAGGTTAAGGTTAGGGTTACAGATCTTAACCTTAACCTCCACTATAGCCTAACCTTAACCTTAACCATAACTTGAACCTTTAGCCTATCCTTAACCTTTACCTTGACCTGAACCTTAAACTTATCTTAACCTTAACATTCACTATAACCTAACCTGAACCTCAACATTAACTATAACCTAACCCTAACATTGACCAAACTCTTAACATTAACATTAACCTTAACTTTACCCTAACATTAACTCTAACCTTAACCTTGACCTTAACTTTACCTTGCACTTAACCTTAACCTTTACCTTAACCTAACTTGACCTTCACCTTGACCTTAAATTTAACTTGAACTATAACCCAACCCTAACCTTGACCAAACCCTAATGTTACGTGTTAGGTCTCTGTAACAAGCAAGATTGGAAAAAGTCTGATCACAGAGTTAACATCATTTCAACCAACTTTGAGATTCTAGGATCTAGCCCTCCTGAATCTGGAGAGGGATCTCTCCAATATGTACAAAGATGGATATTGTCTTTGAAGTTTAGGGTGATGATATTAGGCTAGTTATGAAGGCCAAGGGTTTTGTTTGGTTTTCTCAGAAGGTTGAACATAGTTGCTGTCTGAGGCGGAAATATCTATATGCAAATAGGTTCAAAGGTGAGAAGTTGCAAGCTAAAGAGTAAGCTAAGATCATGAAGAAAGATGATGGCAAGTTTCGATCCATTGGGCTATGGAGTCATAAGAGGATTTAATTGAAACATTCAGGTTCAAGAGTAATCTATGGGGCAATTCATATATGCCTAAGGATCTCTTTAAAGTTTGATTTATGGAATGGAGTGATACAATAAGAAAGGGAAATGACAGATGCAGAACAAAGAGCAGCCCAGGATCTGGTAAGTACTTTGAAACTAGCCAGCCTTTGACCAGGCACTTAAGAGAAACATAGAAGCAAACTAGGATCTGGTAAGTACTTTGAAACTATCCAGCCTTTGATACACTTCCAATAGAAAACAAATAAAAACAAAGGGAAACTTGAAGGCAAATTTTGGAGTAGAAACTAGCGGGCTGGGCTCACCATATCCTCTCCTAGCTCTTCTTTACTTAATTACTTCCAAGACAATCACGGAGATAACACAGAATGGCCTAAGATCTGATAAGTACTTTGAAACTAGTCAGCTTTTGACACATCCTAAGGGAAACAATCAAAAAGTTGAGAAAACAAGAAAGGGACTCAGGGCTAACCTTTGATTTCCTCAATTCATTCCTTACACAACATATATTAAAAGTAACATTTAAAAATAACATTCAGCTGTGACAAAAGAATGAGGGAACGCCATCATCCGTGTACTTAGACTGAATTAAATCATTTTCAAATAACACAGTTGGAAGAAAACATTTAGATAAAGATTTCTCAGCCAAAGAAGGTTACTGATATACAGTAGGTCCGGACCCTGTTTAAACTGTTCTTTATAGTGGAAAATGAAACAAATTGAAAACAGAAAAAAAATACAAGTTACAGTGAGAATAACATCACCATCAGCATAGACCAGGATCCCAAAAATCAGCTTGTATTGATGCTTCAAACCGGTTACAATATTCAGATCCAATGTTTTAATCCATCTCTCTTCACAACCTAACCTATCTGCTATAAGCAGAGCTCCAAGAGCCGATGAAACCACTATTTACAGTCAAGAGTTCTCAGCTTAGTTACATAGAATGCTTCAGCAATTATATTGACAACCAACTAATCCAACCCCTCACACATCTTCTATTGAAGTATTTATAAAAGGATGAGGAGGTGAGATCTGATAAAAAGATCTCAAATACAATTAATGCAGAATTAATGTCTTCCTGGCCTTTGGTAGCTCGATGAAGAAAACATACAGGTGTTCCACTGCATTAATGTGTTTATACTTATGAAGTAAGCTCGGAGAGAGCTTTTATTGACCTTTGAGGCTCTGCGTACTATTAGGGTTGCTCTGCAAACATTCTGTCATTAAATCTGGGGCAGAAATAACTTCCTTGGCTGCTTCGAGGCACAATATCTGATCTTGTTTAATAAATTCAGCCTCTGATAGAACATTTTGAGGCAATAGGTGGCACTGCGGTGGTTGAGGAATCAATTTGCCTCAAAGTATGGCGGTGGAGGCAATATGTCTGATGAAAACTTTTAGGTTTTCCTTTAATCTGTGTTCTCAGTCGGGGATTAGGATTTTGATAATCGTCTTAGCCGTAATCCCCGCCAATCTGTCCACTAATCTGCTGCTCTGGTTTACTATTGTCTTCAATATCTGATACCCTTTCTCTGCGTTGATTTTGGCAGTATTTTTCAAGCTTTACAGGGATGCGTGGCAGCCAAGGCACATGAAAACTTGTTGATAACATTGTTCTTCACCCTGTGGTCGATCCTCTGGATGAATCTAAATAACGGGAGTCGTCACCCTCGTCTTTCGAATTTTCCCAAAATACGACGAAAGAACCTTAAAAACCTGCAAAATACAAACAAAATGAGAAAATCCTGCGTTATATGGACAAATCTGCATTGGAGGGCGTGCGAGAAAACGGAGCAATCGGAACCGTTGATCGTATTGTCATCAACGGTCAGGAGCGTTTTGGAAAGTCAGCGGAGAAAAAGGGGGACTGTACGAAGGAATTGGGATTTTGTATGAGAGTCGTCGATCTCTGCGATCAGTTTTCGAACACGCCGGGGGTAGTTAACGGGTAGGCAAGTTCGTTAAAGGTTGAGCAGATGGGGCGATCAGCAACCATCAGATGGGAGGGCCCAAATATGATGGTGGAGGTGAATCCCGCTGCGGGGCTATGGTTCGAAAGATAATGAGCGGGCGACGTGATAGCGCGGCGGTTTTGGAATGGGGCGAAGGACACGTGTCGGCCAGCGTGTGGAATCGCTGGCCGACGGGAGAAAACCACTTTGACGCAAAAAGCGGTGCGGGATGAAACCGGCGGGAATGGGAAACAACACGGAAAGGGGGTCCACTAGGTGAGGCGTGCTCCACACCATTGATCTGTGGGGCAGATCGACGATCGAGTTTTAACATAATTTCTTTGGCGGAAAACTTTATAAAAAATAAAATAAACCCGATTTTTTGCGTTTTACGAAGGTTTTTTAATGTTTTTTGGGCAGAAAATAAATTTCAAGAGTTAAGCGCCTTTCTGACTTAGCGCGTGGTTCTGGCGTCGGGGCATATGGAGGAAGAAAAGGCAGGGGCTTAGCCTGAGGGGCCTAAGCCTAACGCATAGAAACATGTGTTTTCTATGGTTTTTTCCAAGGAATTTCAAAAGGAAATATAATTCCGATAAGGTTAAAAATGGGTTTTTAACCTTAGGAAAGGAGATTAATGAAGGGATAGGGAATAACATATGGTTTTGTGGGGTTTTTAAGAAAATGACGGAAATTGGAGAATGGAGGTAAGATGGAAGCAAGGGAGGGTAAAGGAAAAGGGATGCAACAGTATCTGACTTGGATTTTCGTGGAATATCAGAGGCTGGGAGAAGGAAATGTATGAAGATTTAATCAGCAGTTTATAATTTCACCCAAAGACTTCAAGCACCAACAACTTCAGGATTGAATTTGTTTCTTGAAGGATGCAAAGAATATTTAGCCACCAGCTGATATAATGGAAAAATATAGGTGGCTAACAGTGGCTCCACTTGGGGATGGTGCCTTTTTGAAGGCATCAAGAATTCAGACTTGATTTCCCTGGGATGCTGACTGGTGCCTGACCCATTGCTTGCTCTTTCCTTTTCCTTGACAAATAATATCAGTTATGAAAGAAAAATGAAATTCATCAATACAACTTCTACCTACCCAATCCTACTGATCTAACATTTTTTCTTCATCAGAGTGCACTTGGATTGGCCAACTCTTTACACAACATTTTATTCTTTTGAAAGCAGGAAATCTAATCTATTTCTACTCCTTATTTCTCCCTGAACTCAGATTAAACAGTTGAGCTCAAATATTTCTCTACCTAATTTACTGTCTGTTGGGATTAAATAGTCCAACAAACTTTCATTCTCTAAATTCTACAACAGAAATTTAGAAATAGTCAAGCCAAGATTGAGTTGTTTGACTTGCTATGATCTATGGCATAAATACATGCTGCACGTAGATTATTATTTGCAGAAATTAAAAATCAAAATTTGAAGGCTTAAGATCTGAAAGTTTCTTATCATGGCCTTCTCTCTTCTTTTCATAGCTCTGATTTTTCTTTTTCCTGTGAGCTATCTCTTCCTTGATGTCTGATTCAGATTTTGGGCAAATTAGAACCAGTTTTTCTCTTTTATGACTCAGAAAATAAAACAGTTTTGAGTCATTTCTCTTTGGAAACTTCGGTTCAGATTTTGAGTTTGTTTGAACCTTAATTTCTATCCTAATCTATCTATTGATGAGCCAAGATTAAACAGTTTGGAAAATCAAATTCGCTACCCTATCAGCAGAAAATTGAAAGCTAATCAGTCAAGATTAAACAGTTTGACTAATTAGAAGTGTGTTTTGAGGAGTGGCATTTGAGCTTGCACAATTTCATATTTATTTCTCTTTTTGGCATGGGGCCTTGCCTTTCTTGTTTTCATTTCTGCCCTCTTTTCTTTCTTTCTTTTTTTATTTTTTATTTTTCATAACCTTTGAATGCAATGGTGGATGAGATATTTATAATGGAAAAGGTAAAAAGGCTTCAGAACACAAAAATGGTTTAAGAAAAATAATGCTTAAGCATCCTGCCATTGACAGGACCCCCAAACAATTATGTTCCATTCAGCTCTTGTAAGAAGAATGCATTGTTTCCAGCAACTGAATGAATAGAGTAAGGGCAAAGCCATAGGTTTTCAAATTTTCCATGCTTTCCCTTGTCTTCCCTCTTTGAGTCCCACTTTAAAAATTTGTCCCCAATCTTGAAATTGCTGGCCTTTGTTCTTCTATCAAATATTTTCTTGATATTGTGTTGCTTCTGCAATGCTTTGTTATACACTTCCTCCCTGGTCTGCTGAAGATGAATGGTCTGATTTATCCTTCTGATTATGTCATTTTCTTTAGTTTGCAACTCTTTAATTAACTTCATAACTGGTACACCCAGGCTGTTAGGAAAAATTACATCTGTACCATATACAAGCTAAAAGGGTGACATACCAATGGATTTCTTCAAGGTTAATCTGTCAGCCCAAAGTGCATGGATCAGCTTTGTGTGCCAAGATTTCTTATTGTCCTCCAATAGTTTCTTTATTATGTTCACTAATATTTTGTTGGAAGATTCTGCAAGTCCATTACCTTGAGGGTAATAGGCTGTGGAGTGTCCCAATGTTATCTGGTACTTGTGACAGAATTCCACCATCTTCTTTAATCCAAATGCTGCTGCATTATCTGTGATAATCTTGGTAGGACAGCCAAATCTGGAAAGGATGTTGGTCTGCATAAATTTTATGATAACTGAATCATTGGCCTATCTACAAGGAATGGCTTCTATCCACTTAGTAAAATATTCTGTGGCGGTAAGAATCCACCTGTGTTGGGCAGAAGATGGTGGACGGATTTCTCCTATGAAGTCAAGCCCCCATTGTTGAAAAGGGGCTTCAAAAGTTATTGGATGCAGAGGAAGGGGAAGGAGTTTTTTCTTGCCTTCAAACAGTTGGCATTTATGGCAAGTAGTTGTCATTTTGTGTATATCAGGAAAAAGAGTGGGCCAATAGAAACCAGCTCTCAAAATCTTGTTGGCTGTTGACTTCCAGTACAAATGGCCTCCACACTCTCCTTCATGGAATTCCTGCTTAATCTTTTCTGCATCAAACTCAGGCAAAAATTTAAGCAATATACTACTTGCATTTCTCCAATAAAGACTTTTATCAATAATGCAAAAGTTTACAGCTTTTAACTTTAGAAACCTTGCCTTTGTTTTGGATAAAACAGGAGGTGTATTCAGATTAAGCAAAACATAAACAATATCAGTATACCAAGGAGAATTCACAAAATGATTTTCAACAATGGGAGTTGAGAACTCTGCTTGGTTATCCAAAGCATTAATCATATTAATATCAAGAACTTCACAATTTGATTTAGCCATTAACCTAGATAGACCTTGGCCTTTGATGAGCTTAGTGGGTTTAATCTCTAAATCATATTCAAGAATAACTGCAATCCACTTACCTGTCTTACCATCTGGATCCTGTGTTAGAATGTCTTTTACAACCGAATTTGGGACAAAGGCGATGATGTGTGAGTGAAGGATGTATACCCTGAAGTCTTTCAAAGCCTTTACCAAAGCAAAAGCTTGTTTTTCCATGATGTTATACCTCAAAGGGGCATCCCTCAATGGCTTGCTAAATAATGCAATGGGCTGCTCTTGTCCTTGTGGATTTTTCTATAAAAGGACAGCAACTATGGTATGTTCTGATGCAAATGAGAAGATATAAAAATCCTTTGCAAAATCAGGACTTATGAGAACTGGTGTCTTGGTTAACGCTTGTTTCACCAGCTCAAAGGATGTCTTTGCTTCTGAGGTCCATTTTACCCCTTGCTCCTTCTTCAACATGTTTGTGATATTCCTAAGGAGCTCAGCCAAGTTGGGGATGAACCTTCTCAAAAATTTTATCTTCCCAACGAAAGATTGCAACTCTTTGATGCTTCGAGGATGGGAGATTTGCAATATAGCCTCGATCCTCATGGGATCAATCTTTATACCCTCTTCTGAAATGATATGCCCAAGAAGTTTACCTTCTTGGAGACCAAATAAAGTTTTCTTAGGGTTCAAAGATATCCCAAACTTCCTGCACTTCTCGAAAACTTTCCTCAAATGTTCTAAATGTTCTTCATCTGTTTTTGAAAACATAGTTACATCATCAAGATAAATAATGATGAAGAAGCCCAATTCTTCCGAGAATGCTATGTCCATGGCTCTCTAAAAGGTTTCTCCAGCATTCATTAGACCAAAAGGCATTTTCACATACATGAAAGTGTCCCATGGTGTAGTAAAAGTTGTCTTTAATTGATCATCAGGGTGGACTAAGACTTGATTATACCCTGAATAGCCATCTAGCAAAGAAATTCTCTTAGACCCCACCACCCTTTGTAAAATATGATCCATTTTGGGCAAAGGGTAGTTGTCCTTTAATCCTTCTTAACCAATGGCATCTGGACAGGGTTTATTCTGCGTAGTTTCTGTTTGAATGGTTTTTGGTTTTCTTTAAGAGGGATTTTGTGCTGTATTATTTCAGTGTCATAGGATTTAAGATCTTCATAACTCCACGCAAAAACATCAGAAAATTCTTTGAACAGCTCTAAGTATTTGAGTTTAATGTGAGCTGGCAAAGTTTTGGACAGCTTGATCTTTTTCGGTTTTTCCTTACTGCCTATATTGCATTCCTCCACTTCAGTTTCTATAGGTTCCAGTTTAGGTTTGTTGGCCACATCATTAAAATCAAACAGTTCTTCTAGAGGGGCCAATCCCTTGGGAAAACTATCATCCTTAGAATACAAAGTTTCCAACTCCTCGGTTTTAGATTTTGCATTTAATTCTGTTTGGTTTCTAAGTTCGATAGTCTGAAGGTTAATGTCTACCAGCTCAGGAGACGGTTCTTCTTCACCGAGAAAATTTTCTTCACTGCAATCTGTATCATAATCTGAATCTGAACTGTGGAGTTCAAATTCATTTCTGAATTGCATGAAGTCTTCTATTTGTTTATCTCCGTCAAACACCTGCCAATATTTATTGTTATTTGGGATAGCTGGTCTGAATTTTATATGAGAGGTGTCATCATACAGTATTGGGCAGGTTCTAGCAGCAAAAGCTAAATTGTGGGCTGTAATGTTTCTTTTTCTTGGGACAAAAGTCAGTGTGGACTCCTCAAATGTTTTTAGAAGATCCATGACATCATTCCTGTAGGCCCTAAGTCTAGGGTGATTTGCATTATACTCCCCATTGACTTGCCTAATGATTAATTCAGAATCCCCATATACATTAATTCTTTTGGCACCTAGCTTTTTCAAGAGATGCAAGCCTAAGAGAAGGGATTCATATTCTGCTATGTTGTTGGAACAATGAAAGTTTAATTTACACGAAATGCACTCTGTATGATCATTTTCAGTGTTAGTAATCCAGACACCTGCACCAGCATTTGTTCTAGTTCATGACCCATCAAAATGCATAGTCCAGAGAGGAACATTTTCAGTTTTATCAGTTGGGCGCATGTCCTTTGTATGTTTTGATTCCTCAAGTTTTTCATCAGGTTGAGGATTTCTCTCTTGACTGTGAAGTTTTAAGTTCGAAGGATTGATGACTTGCAGTTCAAGATCTATACTTAGTTTGCTAGGATTTTCAGATGCAATAGACTTTTTCGGCAGTTCAGCGTTGTTTTCTTCTTCCTCCATCTCAGCCATTGATTCTGTTGAAATGATTTGTTCGGTAAGTGTTTCATCGTTAAACATGATAAAAGAATCAAGGCTCGTGTTTATAGCATAGAGAGGGGAATTTTGAGGCTGATCTTGACTTGTCACTGTGTACAGCATGTGGCATTCCCTGTAAAGTCTTCTAGTTTGATTAAAAACATGGATAGTCGCATAGGTCATTTCCATTTGCATGGTTCCTTGTAACTTAGCACCCCAAGACCTTGATAAAAGAATTCCATACTTTGGGGGTACATCAGCCACAACAATATCCATGACTAAACATTTGGCTGGAATCTGAGCTAAGTTAACACAGAGATCTTTAATCAATCCTAGACATTTAACTCTGCTTGAGTCAAAGGAGTACAAGTCTTTGTAAGGTCTGGTGATCTCAAGACCCAGGCTTTCCATTACAGCTATTGGCATTAAATTATGGGAAGCGCCTGAGTCATGCATAACATTATGCAGAATTTTGTCATGAATGTTTAAGCTTACATAAAAGGGAGGGACAGGACCTTCTTGGGACTTTCCTTCAATCTTTGGACCAAAAATAAGCTCTGGTTGGTCATCATTAAGATTGAGTGTATCTTCATTATCTTCCAAGTTCAAAGCCTTCAAAATTTTGGACCTATATACATGTTGGGCAGCTAACTCAGTCAAAGGAACAGAAATTTTGATCTTTGAGATTTCCTGTTCCAGGTTGAAAAGGTTTTGAATCTTTAAAGCATTGATTTCAGCCTTGTTTACTGCCACTTTATCAGCAATAACATCTTGTTGATTTGGTTTATCTACAGTTGAGACAGTTGTCTTACCAGGAGTACTAACCGAGTTGTTAGTACTGCTAATATTTGCACTCTGTTTTTCAATATTCTGAGTGTCTTTCCCTTTACCACTACCAGAATTAACAGCCGTTGTTTTGTCTTTTTGTTTGATTGTTTTAGATTTGGTTGCAGTGCTGTTTTGAGAAGGCTTGTCAGAGGTTTCATTGTTGGGGGTTTGTTGCTTAGATCTACTTCTGAGTTCATATTCCCTTGAAGGCTCTATGACAGCGTTTTCCATGTTTTGATAATAATTCTCATTATCATCTCTTTTGTCATCGTAAGGTGTATAAAGACCTTGTTTTTTATCATAATGAACCCCAAAGTCATCATCGTCTATCCCAAATAAGTTTAT
The DNA here is from genome assembly GCA_034641835.2 of Pinus albicaulis. Lineage (NCBI taxonomy): Eukaryota > Viridiplantae > Streptophyta > Pinopsida > Pinales > Pinaceae > Pinus > Pinus albicaulis. The sequence goes on along the minus strand of CM076578.1, from coordinate 981,779,655 downwards.
ATCATCTTCCTCTGTTATATGATCTATTTGTTCAACCTCACTTAAAAATTTTTGATGGAAGGGAGGAATGATCTGTTGATCATCTTCCCTAGTTCTTTTTGGGGGTTCATTTCTTCTCATATTCTGATTTTGGTTTTGATTTCTGTTTTGAGGAGTGTTTTGATTTAGACTTGCTTGTGCTCTCTCCAGGATGCTCATTTTCTTCATCATTTCTTCCATCATTCTTTCCATCTTTGAGTTTGAAGTGGAAGTTGTGGACTCCTCTCTAAAAGATACTCTCTTTTCAGCTTTCATCCTTGCTTTCTTCTCCATAAGGTTAACTTCTACAGAAAGGGAACCTCTTTGCATGTCTTCAAGGGTTGCAAAGACTCTTTCTCTGAGTGAATATGTCATGTCAGGATCAAACCCTTCAGGAAATTTGTTTAAAGCCGAGCCCTGAGGAGGTTTTAGTTCAGGGGAAAGTGCATTATACATGCTGTTAAATCTGGTACAATAAGCTTGTACACTTTCCCCAGGGTTCTTGTGGAGATTATTATAGTCGGCAAGGACTTGGAGAGGATTCTTCCTCACTTCCCATTTGTTTAAGAATGTTTGGTGAAAGCCTTGGAGATCATTAATACTGTGGGGGGTTAAACTTTTAAACCACTTTCTTGCTTCTCCCACCAAACTTTGAGAAAATAGTCTAAGTTTAACAGAATCATCATCAATTTCATTTCTGTCAAAGTAGTCATTCATCTTATCCACATGTTGAGATGCTGTTATAGTATTTTTGGCATCATACAATGGAATTTTGGACTGATAGTCCTGTGGAAGATTGACTAATGGTATAGGAAGGACTAAGGGAGCATACCATGCTGCCATGATATGTAGTGGGGGTGGATTTACAAGAGGTGGTGTGGGTTGAAGAGTGGATGACGGATGAACAGAAGTGGATGGAACAGCAGTAGACTTCTGAGCTGATCTTGGATGAGAGGCACCTAGATTATGTAGAAAATGTAAATCAGGAGGTGTTGACTCTCTATCCCCAAGGGGTTCACTTGTTTTGGGAGATGAAAGTGAAGGCTCGGAATCTAGCTGATCTAAATCACCGAATGACCTAGTCCTGAATGGGTTTAATAAGTCAATTTGTGATTTCTGAAGAGCTGAAAGATTTTCAGGGACTGATTTAGCTCTTAAGGGTGATCTGAAAACAGTTGACAATTGTATCTTAAGAGACTTCCTAAGGATTCCTTCTGGGTTATCAACTATCTCAGGGGGATCAGGGTCAGGATGAGCTCTAGTGTGAATATTTTTAGGAGCCACAATGTTTGTACGTTTTAGGCCCAACTAAACAAGAAAAGTTCAACCAGATATGATAGTCTTTGTGAGGTCAACTAATTTGTTTTCTCACTTTCAATCCTACAGCCTTTCAGCTAGGTTTGACGGATGTTGTAATGATGAGGGTTCTTCCCAGAGGAGTCTTAAGGTCTGTTCAGGATTGTGGAGTCGCCAGGTGGAAAGTCTAGAGTGTTATCAAAGGGGCATACTGTCCACCGTAGTGTTTGTGAAACCTCCCTTTTCAAGGATATCTCAAAACACAATCAACTCTTACCAGAGATTGACTGGGAGGGCATTCACCAGATATGTCACCTCAAAAGAGGATGAGATCCGGAGGCTACCTGGCCCTTTCCAGACTCTGTCTTGAGAGTATAGAGTAAAACACATCAAAAATGTAGACAAGATATCAAAAAGTAGTGTTTTACTACCAATCTGAAATATTTTTGGTATTTTCTGAATTGTTTTTAATTATGGTTTAGAAGAATGTCCTAACTTTGCCTCAAAACTTAGCTACGGTTATGAAACAAAGACAGTCTATCCTTATGGCTAAGCTAGCTGATTTTCCAAGGTTAGATAAAAACTTAAAAGAATCCCAGGGTTGGCCTAGTTTGTCACTGATTCAGAGGAGTTTTATCTTAATTACCATTTCTTGGTTGTGCTTGAAAGGCTGCTTTTACTCTCAAGGTTTTATGAAGTTTCTGGGTAAGAAGTTCCCTAGTGGAGTCGCCAGAAATGTTAGGTCTCTGTAACAAGCAAGATTGGCAAAAGTCCGATCACAGAGTTAACATCATTTCAACCAACTTTGAGATTCTAGGATCTAGCCCTCCTGAATCCGGAGAGGGATCTCTCCAATTTGTACAAAGATGGATATTGTCTTTGAAGTTTAGGGTGATGATATTAGGCTAGTTATGAAGGCCAAGGGTTTTGTTTAGTTTTCTCAGAAGGTTGAACATAGTTGTTGTCTGAGGCGGAAAGATCTATATGCAAATAGGTTCAAAGGTGAGAAGTTGCAAGCTAAAGAGTAAGCTAAGATCATGAAGAAAGATGATGGCAAGTTTCGATCCATTGGGCTATGGAGTCATAAGAGGATTTAATTGAAACATTCAGGTTCAAGAGTAATCTATGGGGCAAGTCATCTATGCCTAAGGATCTCTTTAAAGTTTGATTTATGGAATGGAGTGATACAATAAGAAAGGGAAATGACATATGCAGAACAAAGAGCAGCCCAGGATCTGGTAAGTACTTTGAAACTAGCCAGCCTTTGACTAGGCACTTAAGAGAAACATAGAAGCAAACTAGGATCTAGTAAGTACTTTGAAACTATCCAGCCTTTGATACACTTCCAATAGAAAACAAATAAAAACAAAGGGAAACTTGAAGGCAACTTTTGGAGTAGAAACTAGCCGGTTGGGCTCACCATATCCTCTCCTAGCTCTTCTTTACTTAATTACTTCCAAGACAATCACGAAGATAACACAGAATGGCCTAAGATCTGATAATTACTTTGAAACTAGTCAGCTTTTGACACATCCTAAGGGAAACAATCAAAAAGTTGAGCAAACAAGAAAGGGACTTAGGGCTAACCTTTGATTTCCTCAATTCATTCCTTACACAACATATATTAAAAGTAACATTTAAAAATAACATTCAGCTGTGACAAAAGGATGAGGGAACACCAGCATCCATGTACTTAGACTGAATTAAATCATTTTCAAATAACACAGTTGGAAGAAAACATTTAGATAAATATTTCTCAGCTAGAGAAGGTTACTGATACACAGTAGGTCCTGACCCTGTTTAAACTGTTCTTTACAGTGGAAAATGAAACAAATTGAAAACAGAAACAAAATACAAGTTACAGTGAGAATAACATCACCATCAGCATAGACCAGGATCCCAAAAATCAGCTTGTATTGATGCTTCAAACCGGTTACAATCTTCAGATCCAATGTTTTAATCCATCTCTCTTCACAACCTAACCTATCTGCTACAAGCAGAGATCCAAGAGCCGATGAAACCACTATTTACAGTCAAGAGTTCTCAGCTCAGTTACATAGAATTCTTCAGCAATTATATTGACAACCAACTAATCCAACCCCTCACACATCTTCTATTGAAGTATTTATAAAAGGATGAGGAGGTGAGATCTGAGAAAAAGATCTCAAATACAATTAATGCAGAATTAATGTCTTCCTGGCCTTTGGTAGCTCGATGAAGAAAACAAACAGGTGTTCCACTGCATTAATGTGTTTATACTTATGAAGTAAGCTCGGAGAGAGCTTTTATTGACCTTTGAGGCTCTGCGTACTATTAGGGTTGCTCTGCAAACATTCTGTCATTAAATCTGGGGCAAAAATAACTTCCTTGGCTGCTTCGAGACACAATATCTGATCTTGTTCAATAAATTCAGCCTCTAATAGAACATTTTGAGGCAATAGGTGGCACTGCGGTGGTTGAGGAATCAATTTGCCTCAACGTATGGCGGTGGAGGGAATATGTCTGATGAACACTTTTAGGTTTTCCTTTAATCTGTGTTTTGAGTCGAGGATTAGGCTTTTGATAACCATCTTAGCCATAATCCCCGCCAATATGTCCACTAATCTGCTGCTCTGGTTTACTATTGTCTTCAATATCTGATACCCTTTCTCTATGTTGATTTTGGTGGTATTTTTCAAGCTATACAGGGATGCGCGGCAGCCAAGGCTCATGAAACCTTGTTGATAACATTGTTCTTCACCCTGTGGTCGATCCTCTAGATGAATTGAAAGAACGGGAGTCGTCACCCTCGTCTTTTGAATTTTCCCAAAATACGACGAAAGAACCTTAAAAACCTGCAAAATACAAACAAAATGAGAAAATCCTGCGTTATATGGACAAATCTGCATTGGAGGTCGTGCAGGAAAACGGAGCAATCGGAACCGTTGATCGTATTGCGATCAACGGTCGGGAGCGTTTTGGAAAGTCAGCGGAGAAAAAGGGGGATTGTACGAAGGAATCGGGATTTTGTATGAGAGCCGTCGATCTGCAGAGATCAGTTTTCGAACGCGCCGGGGGTAGTTAACGGGTAGGCAAGTCCGTTAAAGGTTGAGCAGAGGGGCAATCGGCAACCGTCAGATGGGAGGGCCCAAATCCGATGGTGGAGGTGAATCCCGTTGGGGGCTGTGGTCCGAAAGATAATGAGCGAGCGACGTGATAGTGTGGCAGTTTTGGAACGGGGCGAAGGACACGTGTCGGCCAGCGTGTGGAATCGCCGGCCGACGGGAGAAAACCACTTTGATGCGAAAAGTGGTGCGAGATGAAACCAGCGGGAACGGGAAACAACGCGGAAAGGGGGTCAACCAGGTGAGGCGTGCTCCGCACCGTTGATCTGTGGGGCAGATCGACGGTCAAGTTTTAACATAATTTCTTTGGCGGAAAAATTTATAAAAAATAAAATAAACCCGATTTTTTGTGTTTTACGAAGGTTTTTTAATGTTTTTCGGGCAGAAAATAAATTTCAAGAGTTAAGCGCCTGTCTGACTTAGCGCATGGTTCTGGCGTCGGGGCATATGGAGGAAGAAAAGGCAGGGGCTTAGCCTGAGGGGCCTAAGCCTAATGCATAGAAACATGTGTTTTCTATGGTTTTTTCCAAAGAATTTCAAAAGGAAATATAATTCCGATAAGGTTAAAAAATGGGTTTTTAACCTTAGGAAAGGAGATTAATGAAGGGATAGGGAATAACATATGGTTTTGTGTGGTTTTTAAGAAAATGACGGAAATTGGAGAATGGAGGTAATATGGAAGCAAGGGAGGGTAAAGGAAAAGGGATGCAGCAGTATCTGACTTGGATTTTCGTGGAATATCAGAGGCTGGGAGAAGGAAATGTATGAAGATTTAATCAGCAGTTTATAATTTCACCCAAAGACTTCAAGCACCAACAACTTCAGGATTGAATTTGTTTCTTGAAGGCTGCAAAGAATATTTAGCCACCAGCTGATATAATGGAAAAATATAGGTGGCTAACATTACGTTAAGGGTAAGATAAGGTTAAGGTTAAGGTTAGGTAAGGGTAAGGTTAAGGTTAAGGGTAAGGTAAAGGGTAAGATAAGGTTAAGGTTAAGGTTAGGTAAGGTCGAGGTTAAGGTTAAGGGTAAAGTCAATGTAAAGTTTAGGTTAAGGTTAAGATTAGGTTAAGGGTAAAGTTAAGGTTAAGGTTGAGGGTTTGGTTAAGGTTAGGGTTACGCGTTACGAGTTTAGTTAGGTTAAGGTTAAGGTTAAGGGTTTGGTCAAGGTTAGGGGTAGGTTAAAGTTAAGGTCAAGGTTAAGGTTAGGTTATAGTGAAGGTTAAGGTTAAGGTTAAGGTTAGGGTTAGGTTATAGTTAAGGTTAAGGTTAGGTTAAGGGTAAAGTTGAGGTTAAGGTTAGGTTAAGGTTAAGGTTAAGGTTAGGTAAGGGTAAGGTTAAGGTTATGGGTTTAGTCCGGGTAAGGTTAAGGGGGTAAGGATAAGGTTAAGGTTAAGGTTAAGGTTAGGTTAAGGTTAAAGTTAAGGTTAAGGTGAAGGTTAGGTCATAGTTAAGGTTAAGGTTATATTTAAGGTAAAGGCTAAGGTTAGGTTATAGTTAAAGTTAAGGTTAAGGTCAAGCTTAAGGTTAAGGTTAAGGTTATGTGTCTTCACCTTAACCATCACTATAACCTTAACCCTAACCTTAACCTTAACTGTAACCTAACCCTAACCTTGACCTTAACGTGACCTTCACTATAACGTTAGGATAAGGTTAAGTTAAGGTTAAGGTTAAGGGTTTGGTCAAGGTTAGGGTTAGGTTATAGTTAAGGTTAAGCTTAAGGGTAAGGTTAGGGTAAATGTTAAGGTTAAGGTTAAGTTTAAGGGTTTCCTTACCCTTAACCTTAACCTTGAACTTAACTATAAGATAACCCTAATGTTACCCTTAACCTTACCTAACCTTAACCTTACCCTTAACCTAATATTAACCTTAACATTAACCTTAACCTTAACCTGACTAAACCCGTAACCTTAACCTTACCCTTAACATTATCTTACCTTGAACTTAACTATAACCTTAACCTTAACCTAACCTTAACCTTAACATTACCCTTAACCTAATCTTAACCTTAACTTATCCTTAACCTTGACTTAACCCTTAACCTTAAAATTCACTATAGCCTAACCCTAACCTTGACAAAACCCTTAACCTTATCCTTAACCTTACCCTTAACTTTATCTTAACCTTTACTTAACCTTAACCTTGACCTTAACCTTAACCTTAACACTAACCTTCACCTTAACCTTAACCTTAACCTTAACTTAACCTTAACCTTAGCCTTACCCTTAACTATAACCTATCCTTAAACTTTACCTTAAATATAACCTAACCCTAACCTTGACCAAACCTTTAACCTTAACCTTAACCGTAACCTTAACCTTAACCTTACCCTTAACATTAAACTTAACCTTACCCTTAACATTAAATTTAACTTTAGCCCTAACCTTGACTTTACCCTTAACCTAACTTAAACTTGAACTTTACCTTAAACTAACCTTAACCTTAACCTTAACCTTATCTTAACCTTAACCTAACCTTAACCTTAACATGATCTTAATCTTAACCTTAACCATAACATTAACCTTAACCTTAGCCTTAAGACTAACATTAACCTTAACCTTAACCTTAACCTTAACCTTAGCCTTAGTAAACCTGTAACTTGAATCTTAACCTAACCTTAACCTTGAATTTACCTTTAACCTAACCTTAACCTTAACCTAAACCTTATCTTACCCTTAAAATTAACTTATCCTTAACCTTAACCCTACCCTTGACCAAACACTTAACATTAACCTTATCCTTAACCTAACCTAACCTTAACCTTAACCTAACCTTAGCCATAAATTTACCCTTAACCTTAAACTAACCCTATCCTTGACCAAACCCTTAACCTTAACCTTAACCTACTTAAGCCCTTGACTTTACCCTTAACCTTAACCTTAACCTTAACCTTAACCTAACCATAACATTAACCTTAACCTTAGCCTTGACCTTGACTTTAACCTTAACCATAACCTTAACCATAACCTGACTAAACCTATAACCTTAACCTTAACCTTGACCTTAACTATAACCTAACCCTATCCTTGACCAAACCCTTAACCTTAACCTTAACTATAACCTAACCTTAAATTTACCCTTAACCTTAACCATAACCTTATATTTACCCTTTGTTGGTGTCTCGTGTTTTGATAGTTTTTCAAATCAAAAGACAAGGTGACATTATAACCAATCTTTAGAGTTACAGGATCTAGTCCTCCTGTTCACAGAGAGGGATCTCTCAAATTAATTTTTTTTTGCAAAGGTTTATCTTGTGTGCTTTGAATATTGGTTTAATACTAGTTATTAAGTTCAAGTGTTTGTTTTTTTGGTTGGTTTAATTGATACAATAGAACATAAAAGGTCTAGGAAGGATAGATAGAAAGGGGAAATGTCAGCTTCATTGGGAAATGGAGTCAAAAAGAAGTCATGAGAAAATTATCAATGGATATGGGATATCAAAGGGAAAATATAACTTGGCCGCAGGATCCTTTGGTTTTGGAATGAGATGGACATCAATGATTTGGAAAGAGAAGTTTAATTCTCAACAAAGGGAAATTGAAAACACTACTTGAACAATAACGAGCTATTTGATAGATAGGACTAACCATGAATTCTACAAATAACACTTTAAGCAAATAATGCCTTCAAAACAAATTTTAAAATGAAATATAAGATTTAGGGAACACCCTATTTCCTCAAAGATTTTATTTCAAATGACTGAGAAAACATAAAATATTCACTGATAATTGCGGTCATAGAAGAGGGAACACCTAAATACATCTATGATCACAACTATAAATACCTTTAAGCCAACGGTTTCAGCAAGGAGAAGGGGCATGATCAGAACAGACCTCCTTGGCTCACTGTAAACAAAGAAACTTCAAAGGGAGACTTCAATAACAGTCTTTAAGTGGCAGCAGACAAGCTGGGAGAACCATAAATCATGCTAAAACCAATTATTCAAAGTATTAAGGAAAGAAACAAGCATGAGGACTAAAGAGAGAGATTAAAGACTCTAAAATACCTCAGCAGAAGAAAACATAAAACAGTGAAGGATAAACAGGTCTAAGGTGCTTCCAACATTCATTTCTTAGCCTAAAACTTTCATCCTATTGTAGTAAGAATTTATGGAACAAAATGAAAATAGGGGAAAACATTAAATAGTTCAGAATACTTCACCAACAGCCAAGCTCATGGATCCAATGATAGAGCCTTCTCAAGAACAAGCATGCAACAACATCATCAGGACTTCCAACACTTCAATTTCTTCTTCAGCTTCAACAGACTATGTATTATTTCAGAGAATTTCAGTATTACAAATAGTAATCAAACAACCAACATTTACAATGGATTCCTTAACAAGTTTTTATAGAGGGATGAGGAGGTCAGAAGAGAGAAAATATATTTTTAGTTCAATTAATACAGTTAATGCTTATTGGCCTTTGAGGGGCTCAACGGAGAAGTTTACATATATTTTTCTGTATTAATTGGTTTTCATTAAGTAATTAAGCTTGATGGAAGCTTATGTTAACTTTAAGGCTCTGTGTCATCTTTTTCAATAACTCTGTTGATATTTTATATTAGCTTTTTTATTCAAAATAACTATTTACTTGTAAGGGGAAGATATGCTCTATTTTGGTCATTACTCGGCCTTTGTTTGAATGTTGTGAAGGCACAAGTGGAAATCTGGTAGCTGAGAGGAATTAATTTTCCTCTGTTGAGGTAGTGGAGGCATCCTCTGTCTGATAAATATCCTTTATTTGTCTTTAACTGTGTTTAATTCAATGGATTAGGCCTTTGATAATCTACTTTAGCCATAATCCATTAAAATATATAATCAATGTTTAATCCTTCTTTTCTGCTGTGTTTGGGTCTTCAACACTGATACTCTTTATTCAATTTAATTCTCTGTGTCTTGTTGATATGCAGGTATGTACAAGGTCCATATGGAATCAATGCCCATGAGTCATTGATGAAACATGAAATTGAACCTTGTATACAACTTTCCCTTTTGATGGACGAAAGTCTAGAGGATCGTCATCCTCGGCTTTCATTTTCTTTTTAAAACATTTGAAAACCCTTTAAATCCTGCACAATACACACAAAGGTTACAAAATCCTACGTTATTTGGTAAAACTGCTTCAGAGGTTGTTGGGAGAAGCGTGGCCATTGGATGACAGCATCCAACGGTGGAGATTTGTGCATAGTGGTCAAAAGGAGAGTGGTGGGAAGAAATAAGTCAGATTTGTCGATCTGTAGAGATCGACGGTCAAGATCAATTGGGAGGATCATAATGAAAATGGTCACATTATGGAAATTTGGGAGAGAAACAAAGGAAATAGGTGAAATTTCCTTCGGTGGAGGTAAAATGCATAAGAATTAAAATTGGGGTTTCAGGATGATTGTGGGCTATCAGATGGGATCAGGCCATGAGATCAACGGCGGGTAGTGCGCGATAATTTATAATAGAAATGGGGAAAGGTGGTTTTGGTGGAGAAAACCATGGGTTTCGCGTAGCGAAAGGGCGAGGAGGCAGTTTTGCCTTTTGGAATGCGATATGCGTCCCTGCCCGACATGTGTCTTTCGGAAACAGCTTATATCACGTAATTTCTGGAGATTAACTTTCGCATTTTAAATTTACGCGATATGGGATACCATCCGTTAGATCTAGGGCCTCAAATCAATGGTGGGGGTGCGAGCGCGATATTGGATAGATGTGCGATCAGAAGCAGCAAGGGCGGTTTTATTCTGAGCCGTTGATCAAAGATTGGATGACTAAGATTATATTTGGAGGGAGGCAGGACCCATAGGGGTCGGGCTTGGTGCGGTTAATATGAGCCGTTGGATAGAACAGAACAATGGCCATGATTGAAACTGGGGATTTAATGAAATAATACAAAGGAAGAGAAAGTTTTACTAAGGGCCGTTGATCTACAAAGATTAACAGCTGCGATTGGCTAAAACAACATTATGAAGCTAGGTGTATGTTTTTAACCAAATTTGGGAGATGTGATCTGGACACATGGATGGCCCAGATGCAATCGGGGATTGGCGATCGGTGGAGCAACAAACTTGAATGGCGCTGATGCGATTAAATGTGGGCCCTCGATCTGTAGATCAGATCGATGGTGGGGAATGGATCTGGGGATTTCAATCAGAGGTGGGGAAATATTTAATGTGCCCGATGAAAAGTTGCGATGCGATTTTGTGCAGGCCATTGATCGGCTTTAGATCAATGGTGAGGATTGTCTCAAATATTGAATGGCAGAAACCCTTTAAAAATTTATAAAAACAAAAAATTAACGAAACATAAGGGTTTAATGGCTCAGGGCGGATTATACATATGAAATGCCTTGGCGCCTATTTCTGGGGGTGTGGGTTTATGTGAGGAGCCATAAGCCCAAGTTTTATACATAGGAAGGGCTAATCGCATCGGAACTTCGGTATTGGTCTTTCAATCTACCCATTTTAATTCTCCAATGTGATTAGCGCCTCAGGAATTTAACTCTTGGTCCCAGGCATAGGTTTATATAGAAAGGGGCAGAGGTTTATACACTGGGGCCTGATCGCATCGGAACTTTGATGCGGGGATTTTCAATCTACCCATTTTTCATTAAAAAACATAACTTTGGTAGGTTTAGATAAAAATTTAGAAAAAGTGGGTTTTTGGATTTACAAAGGAAATATTCATCGCAGATGAGTTTATATAGTGCTTTAGTGCCTGATTGCGGGCCCTCTGGGTTATATGAAGTGGTAAAGACTTGGGTTTTATAATCAAAGGGATAATCGTAATCAGAGGTCTTACCATAAGAAATGGACTTGTGCACTCCAATTTTTCTGATGCGATAAGCACCAAAAGGGTCTAGCACTCGGTTCTAGCACTGGGGCATATGTGGGGAAGTGGTTTGGGACTTAGCCCAAGGGGGCTTAAGCCTGTAGCTTTAAAAACTTATTTTTATGAAAATTTTCACAGTTTTTGATGGATTTGGGGGTTTCGGTAAAGTCTAGAAATGAGTTTTAGACTTTGTAAAAGGGATTTTCATGAAGGGAAGAAGGGAAAATATGAAAAATAGAGGAATTTCATGGGGGACAAACGGGATGAAATGAAGGTTATTTTTTGAGTGGAGGAGGGGGAAAATGAGATTTTGCAGTAGTTTTTTCTTCATGAAAAAACAATAGAATTTCTAAGTTCAAAAAGGGGAACAAAAGTGACCAAAGGATAGAATATCTTCAGAAGACTTTAAGAATCAACAATTTTGGCAACAAAACTGTTTCTTGAAGGTTTTCCAAAATGATTTAGCCACTACTTGTCATGAAAAAATTTTATACGTGGCTAACACCCTTAACCATAACCTTAACCTTAACCTTTACCTAAACCTAACCTTAACTTTACCATTAACCCAACATTAACTATAACCTTAACCTTAACTTAACTATAACCTTAACCTTCACCTTAACCTTAACCTTGACATTACCCTTAACCTAACCTTAACCTTAACCTTAACCTTTACCTTTACCTTTACCTTCACCTTCACTTTCACCTTCACCTTAACTATAACCTAGCACTACCCTTAACCTAAACTTTAACCTTCACCTTAAGGTTAAGGTTAAGGTTAAGGGTTAAGTTAAGGTTAAGTTTAGGATAAGTTTAAGGTTAAGGTTAGGGTTAAAGTTAAGGTTAAGGGTAGGGTTAGGTTATAGTTAAGGTTAAGGTTAAGGGTGTAAGGTTAAGGTGAAGGTTAAGGTTAAGTTAAGGTTAAGGTTAGGTTAAGGTTAAGTTAAGGTTAAATTCAAGGTTAAGGTGAAAGTTAAGGTTATAGTTATTTACGGTTAAGGTTATGGTTAAGGTTAGGTTAAGGGTAAAGTTAAGGTTAGGGTTAGGTTAAAGTTAAGGTTATGGTTAAGGGTAAAGCTAAAGTTATGGTTAAGGTTAGTTCAAAGTTAGGTTAAGGGTAATTTTAGTTTAGGTTAACTATAACCTAACCCTAACCTTAACCTTAACTATAACCTAACCCTAACCTTGACCAAACCCTTAACCTTAATCTTAATGTTAAACTTACCCCCTTAACTTAGCCCTAACCTTGACGAAACCCTTAACCAAACCTTAACCTTAGCCTAACCTAACCTTAACCTTAGCCTTAACGTTACCTTAACCTTAACTTAAGGTTATGGTTAAGGTTAAGTTAAGGGTAGAGTTAAGGTTAAGGTTAGGTTAAGGTTAAGGGTAAAGATAAGGTTATGGTTAAGGTTAAGGGTAAAGTTAAGGTTAGGTTAAGGTTAAGGGTTTGGTCAAGGTTAAAGTTAACTATAGGTTAAGGTTAAGGTTAATGTTACAATTTTAGTAAGGTTAAGGTTACCTTACCCTTAACCTTACCCCATTAACCTAACCTTCCCATAACCTTTACCGTAACCTAACTTTAACCTTAACCTCCCCCTAACCTTAACCTTAACCTTAACCTTAACCTTACCCTAACCTTAACCTTAACTTTACCCATAACCTTAACCTTACCCTTAACCTAACCTTAACCTTGACCTTAACCAAACCCTTAACCAACCTTAACCTTAACCTAACCTAACCTTAACCTTAACCTTCACCTTCCCATAACCTTAACCTTAACCATAACCATAAACTAACCTTAACTTAAGGATATGGTTAAGGGTAAAGTTAAGTTTAAGGTTAGGTTAAGGTTAACGGTAACATTGAGGTTAAGGTTAGGCGTAACGCTAAGGTTAAGGGTAAAATTAAGGTTAAGGTTAGCCTTTACCCTTACCCTTAACCTAACCTTAACCTTAACTATAACGTAACCCTAGCCTTGACCAAACCCTTAACCTTAACCTTAACCATAACCTTAACCTTGACCTTAACTATAACCTAACCCTAACCTACCAGACCCTTAACATTAACCTTAACCTTCCCAAACCCTAACCTTATCCTAACTTAACCTCATCCTTAACCTTAACGTTATCCTTAACCTTAACCTTAACCTTAACCTTAACCTGACCAAAACTGAACCTTAACATTAACTTTACCCTTAACCTTACCTTAACTATAACCTAGCCCTAACCTTGACCAAACCATTACCCTTAACCTTAACTTAACATTAACCTTAACCTTAACCTTCCCATAACCATAACCTTAACCTCAACCTTAACCTAACTTAACCTTAACCTTGACCTTGACCTTAACCTTAACCTTCACCTTCACCTTAATGTAACCTTAATCATAACCTTAACCTTAACCTTCCCCTAACCTTAACCCTATCCTTAACCCTAACCTTAACATTAACTTTACCATTAACCTAAACTTAACCTTAAATTTAACCTTAACTTAACCTAACCTTAACCTTAACCTAACCATAACCTTAACCTTACCTTAACTTAACTTAACCTTAACCTTGACCTTTAACCTTAACCATAACCTTATCTTTACCCTTAACCTTAACTTTACCCTAACCATAACTTTAACTTTACCCCTAACCTAATGTTAACCTTAACCTAACCTTAACCTTGACCTTAACTATAACCTAACCCTAACCTTAACCTTAAATATAACCTAACCCTAACCTTTACCAAACCCTTAACCTTAACTATAACGTAACCCTAGCCTTCACCAAACCCTGAACCTTACCCTTAACCTAACCTTAACCTTAACTATAACGTAACCCTAGCCTTGACCAAACCCTTAACCTTAACCTTAACCATAACCTTAACCTTGACCTTAACTATAACCTAACCCTAACCTTGACCAAACCCTTAACATTAACCTTAACCTTCCCAAACGCTAACCTTATCCTAACCTAACCTTATCCTTAACCCTATCCTTAACCTTAACGTTATCATTAACCTTCACCTTAACCTTATCCTTAACGTTAACATTATCCTTAACCTTCAACTTAACCTTAACCTTAACCTGAACCTTAACTTTACCCTTAACCTTACCTTAACTATAACCTCAACCTAACCTTGACCAAACCATTACCCTTAACCTTAACTTAGCATTAACCTTAACCTTAACCTTCCCATAACCATAACCTTAACCTTAACCTTAACCTAACTTAACCTTAACCTTGACCTTGACCTTAACCTGAACCTTCACCTTAACGTAACCTTAATCTTAACCTTAACCTTAACCTTAACCTTAACCTTCCCCTAACCGTAACCCTAACCTTAACATTAACTTTACCGTTAATCTAACCTTAACCTTAACTTTAACCTTAAATTAACCAAACCTTAACCTTAACCTAATCATATCCTTAACCTTACCTTAACCTAACTTAACCTTAACCTTGACCTTTAACTTTAACCATAACCTTATCTTTACCCTTAACCTTAACCTTACCCTTACCATAACCTTAACTTTACCCTTAACCTAATCTTAACCTTAAACTAACCTTAACCTTGGCATTAAATATTACCTAACCCTAACCTTAACCTTAAATATAACCTAACCCTAACCTTGACCAAACCCTTAACCTTAACCTTAACCTTAATGTTAACTTTACCCCCTTAACCTAACCCTAACCTTGATCAAACCCTTGACCTGAACTTTAACCTTAACCTAACCTTAACCTTAACTTTAACTTTACCCGAACCTTAAAATTAACCTTAACCTTGACTATAACCTAACCTTAACCTTGAACTTAACTAGAACCAAACCCTAATCTTGACCAAACCCTTAACCTTAACCTTAACCTTAACATTAACCTTACCCGCTTAACCTAACATTGACCTTGACCAAACCCTTAACCCTAACCTTAAACTTAACCTAACCTTAACCGTAACTTTAACTTTACCATAACCTTAACCTTAACCTTAACTATAACCTAACCCTAACCTTAAACAAACCCTTAAACTTAACCTTAACCAAACCCATAACCTTAACCTTAACCTGACTAAACCCGTAATAGTAACCTTAACCTTAACTTTAACTACAACCTAACCATGACTTTGAGCAAACCCTTAACCTTAACCTAAACCTTAACCTAACCTTAACCTTGACCTTAACTATAACCTAACCCTAACCTTGACCAAATCCTTCACCTTGACTTTAACCTTAACCTTAACTATAACCTAAAGCTAACCTTGATTAAGGGCTAACCTAAGATTGAGGGCTAACCTAACCTTAACCTTAACTTTAACTACAACCTAACCATGAATTTGAACAAACCCTTAACCTTAACCTTAATATTAACCTTAACCCGAACCTTTACCTTAAACTTAACCTTAACCTTAACCTTGACTTTACCCTTACCCTTAACCTTGACCTTGACCTTGACCTAACCATAACCTTAACCTTAACCTTAACCTTATCTTACCCTTAACCTAACCTTAACCTTAACTATAACCTAGCCCTAACCTTGACCAAACCCTTAACCTTAACCTTAACTTGACTAAAACCGTAACCATAACCCTAACCTTAACCTAACCTTAACCTTAACTTTAACTTTACCCTTGTTAGGGTCCCGTGATTTGGCTGATTGGCAAGCCAAATGACAGTGTAACATCAAACCAATCTTTGGAGCCCAAGGACCTAGCCTTCCTAGACTCAGAGAGGGCTCTCTCTATTTGTGTAAGGGATATCTGTGTGTGTGCTTATTGTGTTTTGATTTTAGGCTAGTTATGAAGTAGGTTTTTTGGTTTTGGTTTTTTGGTTGTGAGGGATGAAATTGATCAAAGATATAGGATAGGTAAAAAGATGTCAGATCAACTGGGCTATGGGGTCAAAAATGTTAAGAAAGCTATCAGATGGTGATACAAGGTTGTTGAAGGGCCGATTTGATTCGAGGTAGAAAGGATCTTTGGGAAAAATGGAATAAAATGAACATCAAGTTTGGGAACAACAAAGGATTTCAAGCATAACTAGTTTAATAGCTGACATAAACATGGTAGGGAAAACCATTAATCATGAGAAATGTAACTATAAGCTAATCAATACATAGAAATAAACATTAAAGCCATGCATAGAGATATATAACTCTCTAACTTTGGGAAATGGCTATCAGACTTTGGGGAAAAACACTTAAGAGAGACAAATAACTCAAATCACTATGCCAGAATGCCTAAACACAGTACTTCAAGTTATTGGGCTCTTCGAAAACAAGATTGCAGAGTCTTAGGCAAAGGGAAAGATCGAAATAAGACCTGCTTGGTTCAACAAATGAAAATCTAATCAGTCAAAGAGAAATTTCATGGATGGAGCTATTGCTAGCCATTGGTAAGCAGGGCGTACCGTATATCATACTTAACATGCATAAAACCACGAATGAAATAAGCAACAATATCCTTAAGTTCTTAAAGAGCAGTCAAGAATTATTTAATGTGACTAAGGAAGAAGAAAACATGGAAACTATGAAGAAAAAGAAAATTTGAGGTGCCTCCAAGGGCATGTTTCAAATTTTTTCTCTAATGATCTATAGCAAGCAAGAAACATGGATTCATGAATGAAAACTAGAAAATAAAACAAGGAAAGAGACACTATACCATTCTACCAAGTCATGGAATCCAACAACAATCCTCTTTCATCATCCAAGAACATCCAAGAGACTATCCAAGATCATGAGACAAGTATTTATTCCAAAGCTTATATGACATATATTGCTTCTATCATCAAGTTTAGCCTTCTATTACAATAAATCCTCTTGGAATATATAGGCCAAAGAGGAGGAAAACCAACCAAGGCAACTACCTAGCCATTGGTTCAAAATAAATATCTAAACTTGTCCTTGAGGCTTTGCAAAGCCCAAGGCACAAAATATCTCATAAAATATCTAAAAAATGTTAAAAGATGGAAAAATATTGACTTTTCATAGCTTCTCATGTGCAAAAATAGCTAAACGCATGAGGAAAGATCAGTTTGTAAAGGTTCAATTTTTACAAAAATACTCAAAAAATACATTAGCAAAAGGTCAGCTGACTTTCCAGAAACTTTTGGAAGCCTTACTGATGTCGAAACGAGGCCCATGGTAGCTCTTTGGAAATATCTGAGTGTCTACTTTCTGGAACAACTTGAATTTTCCCAATCTTATGCCTAGAAGTCCTCCAAAAATAGGCCTGTGTGTAAAAACCCAGAGAATAAACCGTGCTGATAAATGGGGCAAAACGTTGAAAAAGTGAGTGTCTTTTTGTATCTTTGGGGGACCAAAACAACTTCAAATGCTCTGAAAATTTTTGAGTAGATGATCCTAAATTTAATGCATCCAATGGTACCACTCTCAAGAGTTTAGGATGCTCCAAAACAAAATGGCGGTGCCCATGATTTTATGAAATTAGGCCCAAAAATGTCAAAAAAAAGATTGTGTCAAAATTCGCTCAATTTTGGCGAGCAAGTCCCTCAAGGATTTTTAGAAACATGTCTAGAAGCTCGGGCCAAAATTCTATGCCTAGAGGTGTCTTTCTCCTTTTTTCTCACCGGGCGCCCTCTTTTGCCAGTTTTGAGTTGTTCTTGGTTTTCTTCTTTGTTGTTTGGCATTCTAGCTTTGGTGAAGAAGTCATGGCCCCTTGCCTAGGAGAGGCAGCTAGCACATGCTTTGGAGAGTGCCCTTCATGATCCATGTCTTGTATTTTCTTGATTGCCCTCATCATAGCTTGCTTCTGGGCTGCCTTGTTCATCTATTTCAGTGCCTTCTTTATGACTGTCATGCTCTTTCCCTTTACTGTTTTGACCGAGGAAAATTTGTTTCAAATGCTATGTGAGATGCTTTCTCTGCTATTAGATCTCTTCTTATTCAAAACTCTGTCTTTTCCCTTTGCATGCAACTCAAAAAACAATTTTAATGATGAGCACAAAGTCAAACAAAAGGCACATGCAGTCAAAGTGATTTTTCTGTGTTTGTGGTAAGATCGCCTAGCTGTTGGTGTTTTGAGTACAACAGGAAAACCTTGTTTTTTGATAAAGGAAAAACAAAAATCTTCTTAATTCAAAACCCTGCTCTCTTTCTTTGTATTCCAATCAACAGGTAATTTCAACAACCATCACACAATCAATGAAAAAGCATATACACAGTCGAAGGTCACTGTGTTATAGGTAGAGTCATCAAGCTCCTTGTGTTTGGTGTGAGCACAAGTAGTCCTGTAGGAGTCAAACAACAAAAACTTCTTTGAACCAAAACACTGCCCTTGTATCCAATATTCTTCACCCAAATTTTGAAAATACCTCCAATTGGTGATTTACAGCTACACACTAGAGTTGGTTGTATGGAGTAAAAGAGAAAGTACTATTGTTTTGCCTCTTTTTATCAAACAGAGAAATCTTTTGGTCTGATAAAAACATTTACATCATGATCACTGCTACTTGAAAATATACCCACTTTTTCAGCTTTCAAAACTCTGTCTCTCCTTTTGGACACTGTCTTACACCTTTCAATACCATTTGAGGGTAGTTTGTTAGGTTTTTGAATCATTAATAGGAAACCACAATTTTTGCTAGGCTCACTGCTGGGCAATCAAAAACTACAACAACTCTTGAGTTTTTAAAACAAAAGATCCGACCTCCCAAGAACTTTTTATTCCACTATGTAACTGACAAAGTTTAACTTTATTTCATCACAGCAAGGTTAACTTCACAATTTTTCTGACAAAGCCTTCACTAATGTGCATATTCTGAGTTTAAACATGAAACACAACTTCTTGATTTACACCGGAAAAATTCACTTTTTACCATCATTCAGTTTTGAAAAAACGCAACACTTTTCACCCTTTAGAAATTTGACCATACTAGGGAGGTTCACAGAATACCTTGAGAATTTGATGATGGCGTTGTTTGAAGAATTTGGGCCATTTTCAACACATTTCAGAGGTGTTTGAGCCATCAACAGATGCGCGACACATTTGAATGAGAGAGCGCCACGCAAAAAATCGGTCGAGTCACTTGTCGGGCCAACAGGACCGATGCCTACAGGCGTGCCACACACTCCTACAGGCGCACTGCGTGGCCGTTCAATCCTTTGTAACTTTTGAACCTAAACGCACCGCGTAGTTGTACAGGCGTGCCGTGCAACCTTTAAGCCCAAAAAACTCTTTTTTTTCACTCATAACTTCTTCCTCTGGTCTTGTGAACAGCAAGGGGGAGTTTGGCTTGTGCTTTGGAGTTTGCAAGATGTATGGTAATGGTCCTTAACCCTTTTGAAAATGAAAACACCAAATTTTCTTTCTTATTTTTTTGGTGAGGGTTTCTTTTTAAAAGATATTTGAAAAGGCCCCCTTTAAATCAAAACTGGAAACCCTTATCTTTTAAACCATAACTTGATACCTTTTGTTTGAATAAGTGTCATAGTGGCAATGAGCAGTTCTTTTATGAACCTGACCCCTTCTTGACATGAAACAACCATTTGAGAATTTAACTTTGATTGTTTTCTTAATAAAGAGAAAAAATCTTCCCTTTTGATATCTGCACTGTGAGAGGAAAGATTGTTCTGAGCCACTATGGCTCATCCTCTGTCACTATTGATTAGTTGGAAAACATCTTTATCCTTTGTCTATCAAGAAGGGTGCTTCTTCTAAAACCTTTCATCTATTCAAAATGCAACAGCAGAGTGCCTTTGACCTATTTCATAAGGAGACTACCTTCCTTTGTAATAGTGGCATGCATATTTTGCTTTTAGTGAGTTCTAGAATCCTGAAAAACATGTCATGATATTTCTTTCACCTTTGGGACCTATGTATATATTTGCAATGCTCTTTTTGGGAAAGACTAAACTCAATTTCCCCTTGTCTATTATGATGAGTAATTTGAAAGACATTCCCTTATGAGTAGGAAGATCAGTAACCTTTGAAACATAATCATCATCTTTGGCTTATGATATGACCCATCTCTCAATCATCAGCAAGGCTGTCTTATTCAGGCTCCAGAATATCTTTTAAAACAACTCTGTTAGGAGATAAGCCATCCCCTTTGATAGTTATAGTATTGATGCTTCCCCTTTGTTTTTTACATGCTTGCTCTGTTTGGAAACTTTACACTGTCTTCTGCTGCTTTTACCACTTATCTCTTTATCAGTCAAACCTTGAGATCAGTCACTGCCTTGGCCTTCTACTTTTGATCATCATTTTCATGCAGAGACCTTCAGTTTTTTTCTCACTGTTCTTCAAAATTTGTCTTACAGTCAGTGCAATTCTTAAAATCAAACTTTGTCCATTTTCCCTCTGCTTATAGATGCAGGAGGCACTCCTAACCCTCTGCTTGTGAAACGAGGTTATTCAGTCTTCAAACCCTCTACTTATAAATGAAGGAGGTTTTTTTCATGTCATATCATCAACCCTTTGACAGTGTTGTTTTTTTTCTTCTACTGTCCTTTCAGGCTTGGAATGTGGTCGCAAGAGCTTGATGAAAAACTCTTTTCTTTGAAGCTGCATCCCAAGCTCAAGGTCACATTGAGAAGCAACTGTCTTCTCATGTGGAGCCAAAAAATGTTCTTCTGAGATGCTGGTATGTCTCTGTCCTTGAAAGATCCATCAAAACACTGTAAAAACACCTAAAATCAGCTTGACTTATGGTCCATGTATTGCTGAGACTTGAGGGTGTATTAGTGGCGCGACCTAGGGCTGTAACCAACTTTATTTGCAGAATGGGAAGGTATGTTATGACTGGTCAATAGCATATGGAGGTTCTTTGGCTCTTGGATAGGTCGCCAAGGGAGAAATGCCTTAAAGCACCACTTCCTAACTTAGGGGAGACTTTTTGGACAGATTTGGATTGTTTCTTTAGAGCTGATGGGCAGACTAGTATAGCTGAGGCTACGTAGGATTTGATAATGAGGTTTCATCTCGTCATGGGTGGAATGAAAGGTAAGAGGGAAAACAAATTTATAGGTGTTTTCCAGCTAGCAAATTTGACAAATTTTTAGATCAGCTGCTAGAAAACTTGGTTGTTTAGAGATAGTCATCACCAACAAGTGAAAAATACTGATGACTAACAGTGGCTCCATTTGAGGAGGGCAGCTCCTTTTCAGGAGGTGTCCAGAATCTCAGATCTTGGCTTATGAAGACCAGTGCCTTACCCATTGGCACAAATTTCATTCCTCTTTGATGCTACTTCTGAAAAATGACAACATGATTAGCATCAATGATATTTCTACCTACCCCAATACCTTTCCTAACATTTTTTCTTCTTTTTGGCGCATTTGGACTAGCAGCCTTTTCACAATACATATGTTTTCTTTTTTAAAAATGAACCTATCTAATTCTACACTTATATCTGCCGGGAGTTTAGACTAAACTGATGAACTCCTTCATTACTCTACCTATGCTAGATCAATTTTCAAGGTTAAGCTATTTGACAGGATTTTGTCTCTAATCTAAAACACGAAATTGAAAAGATGATAAAATTAGGGTTAGATAATCTAATTTTTCATGTATTTGTGGCATGAAAGAAAAGCTGCACTCAAATATTATTTTGCATAAAAATGGAAAATAGGAAAAACAGGGCTAAGATGCACAATTTGTTTTTTATCCTCGTTTCCCTCTTTGGTTCTATTTTGGGCATGTGGAACCAGTATATTTTCCTAATCTACTCTCTTTGATAAGTCAAGCTTACACAATGTTGACCATTTTTTTACTCACTAACTTATCAACAATTAAATTTAAACATGTTCAGCTATGATTAGGATAGATAACTAAACAAGACATTTGAGCACTAGTAGCAGCATTTAGACTTGCTCGCTTTCAGCATGGCTATTTTTTGGGTATGGGGATGTACCATTGCTGTTTATAAACTTCCGTCTTTTTCTACTTTTTAATGTTTTTTTATTTTCCTCTTTTTCACTTTTTCTTCAAACAATCTAAAACTGGAAAGATACAAGGCTGAGCTTATTTTTCACAACTATCTACCTATCCTAGTCTAAAATATACACAACATACATTCATTTGGTGAACTATTCTTTCCAATATAGCCAATCAAGTAGATGATTGCATGGTTGATCTTGGTTTAGTTCTTTCGTGATGCTGAAGTGATGAAAAGGCCACTCCCATTTGGCTTGTTTTCAGACAGTAGTGCTTAAGTTTTTTCTCATTCTCGGTAGCAACTTGTTCATGATAGAACCCACTACTCCTTCATATTTCTCAAGGAAAAAAACAAATGGATCTTGGAATAATACCTGATCTAGAGGATTTGAGATATAGGCTTCATTCAGGACTACTCTTTCTTCCACTTGGCTATATTTAGGACTCTCATGGTAAAGAAACTCTTCCCCTTGCTCATGATCACTTGAATTGTCAGACTCATCATATATTGTAGTGTAATTTTCTTTCCAAGCTGATGTGTTCTGATTAAGTGGACTAAAAACTGTGTGAAGGTCATCAGGTTGATGAGCAGGGATACACTTTGACAATAAATTATCTTGAGAGGATAGTGTGACAACTCTCATGTGTTTCTCAACCTCTATTTCTTTATCTGTAATTTGTAATTCAATGGAACTTGGTGGATGAAAATATGGAGTAAAGGAAGATTCCATGTTCAAAATGATTCCCTCAACCATTTTAGGAAAAGGCTTCTCATTTACAACATGCTCGAGAATTTCATCATCTTTCTCAACCTTATCATCAAAGCTAAAAAACTGTTGATCTCCAATTAGGTGCATGTTATCTCTGATGGACTGAAGTGAAGTAGAGAAAAGAGTCCGAGACTCTTCACTTACTTCTAAACTCTCAAGGCTCTCCTTATCAGTGTCATAGATGACCTGTAATGGCTGCTCACTTTTCTCAAGTTTATGAAACTGAGCTTCCTCCCAAATATCAAAAGCTGAGTGTTCTGAAAAGTTAGCTTCTTCTTGGAAATCATAAAAATCAACATATTGATCAAACTTTGGAGAATAATTAACATAAGTAATGTTGCCATCCATGCATATTGGACCATCGGATTGCTTTTCTTCAAATTGATTTACAAATCTATTTTTTGACTTATGATATGCAAGATTAACATGAGAAAGATCAGAGAAGTTTTTGTTATATGAAGTTTCAGATGATGTCTACATGTTTATAAGTTGATCTATTTCCTCTTCAGTTAAAGGAGGAGTTATTTTCTATTTTCTTTGGATCGGGAAACAATTTCTTTCCATTTTTTGTGGAAGCTGATCTTGTGGTTGAATGTCCTCTTGTATTTTACAAGGAAGGGAAAATGGATTGTTATTTGTTTCAACCTTTTCAAAGAGCTGTTATGGCTCCTCTCTTATTTTTTGATGGATTTCATCTAAGATCAACTCTTCTTGGTCATCTTGATGGTTAGTTTGGGTAAGAAAATTATGGATCTCCTCTAAAAAATCCTCAGGATGCCAATTTCCTAAGTTTTCTTCAATGCTTACAAGGTGTTGTATGAGGTTTTCAAATTGATCACAACAATTTTCAGCCAATGATAGAGATGGACAATGTCCTATATAGCATTTACAAAATACTTTGTGGAAATCCTTCAAAGAAAACAAGATGCCAGGTTCTAGGCTTTCATACCATTCTCTTGTCATTCCTTCTAATGTACCCATGAACATTTTCATGAGGCAATCCTCATGCCATTCAACCTTTAACCTCCATACATGTATATGAAAATTTATGAGGTGTAAAAATGGGTCGTCAACATTTTCATATTGAAAGAGAGGTAGGTTTCCTATCAAATTTACATCTGTAGGAATTTTGTGTGGGAATCGAGGGATATGTTCTCTGCTCATCGGAGTGTTGAGTCCCGAATTTGCATCTTTTCCATACACTTTTACATACCTTTTTCACTCACCTAAACCTCCAAAATTGTCAATATCATGTGCAAAAGGGTATCTAACATGGTTTTTAATTATGTTTTTGTGTTTTCTATTTGATCTAGATTTTGTTCATACAGCTGCGGAAACTTGCCACTTTCCGCAGCTGCTGCAACTTTCCGCAGCTATTTTGTGGAACTATATGCTACAAGTGTCTACAAAGGAAACGAGCCACATGGGCAGGCTAGGAATGACGAGGACATGCTTCGTGTCCTATTGGTTCAAGTAAATTCATCAAAGGAAGCCGCGGTCAAAGCCATCCACGTGGAAGTCAACTATGGAGTTTCATGTCGGCTGGACTCTGTTTCGTGGCATATAAACATCCATACGGCCGTTTCTAAGCTTGCGGAGGTTAAATCGACATCTGTGCAGAGTTCTGGAGTTGAATTCAAGCCTCCACCTTCCGTAGATTCGTTTTCCAACATGGCCATACTCCTATATCCGTGGCCATAGTGGTCTACATGCTCTCTGCTATCATAAACTTCAGAGACAGTTACAGTTTATTGTTTTATATAGAGCGTTTGCATACGCACATAGAGTTATTTGATCATTGTTAGTTGATAGTTGATGTGCGTACTCTGTTATGTTTGCTTTGTAGTGATTACGCTGCCTTGAGCCGTAATACTACCAGTCTGTAATGAACTTCTTTTTAATGTGAAAAGACTCTGTTTTCAACTTAATTCGTGTTTGAGGATCGTTACCAAAGCTGTGTAGAGGGCCCCTGCTCAGCCAAGGTTCTGTGTATTAATGTATATATTTCTCATTTCATTTCTTTAAAAAGTCATTGTATCATAATCCATTACATGTTCATATTTTGTAATTGTTTCATTTCTGTTTATACATTTCCATAATTTCCATTTCATTCCTGTCTTTCATGTTTTTATGATTGTTAATCACTGATCAGTTTTCTTGTGCAGGTTTTAGGTAGACAGCCCGGGCATTTTCATAGTATTTTGGCTAATGATATGAAACTAACATTGTTCTACTGCTAGTTTGCTTTTCATAGCTTTTGTTTAACTTCAGTCTTGCTTTGTACACTTCAGTTTTGCTTATCTGATTCAGTAGTTAAATTTAGATATATTAAGCTGCTCATAGCGTCTTCAGTTGCCTCCGAAAGCCACAGCTGGACTGATGGTGAGGGACTGCATTATGAAATGTGTATTTTAGTATTAGTTTCTTTTCTGCAAATTTAGATATATTAAGCTGCTCATAGCGTCTTCAGTTGCCTCCGAAAGCCACAGCTGGACTGATGGTGAGGGAATGCATTATGAAATGTGTAGTTTAGTATTAGTTTCTTTTCTGCAAATTTAGATATATTAAATCATGTATGACATCTTCAGTTGCCTCCGAAAGCCACAGCTGGACTGATGGCGAGGGATTGAATCATGTGTGTATGGTTTAGTATTAGTTTACTTTCTTCAAATTAAATATCAGTTACACAAGTTGTTTATGATTACTTCCGCAAGTCATAGCTGGTCTAATGATGAAGGGTCAGAAAATGAATTGATGTAATCTGATTTAGATTTATTTTGTTGCAATTTTGAATTTCATAAACGTAGTTTCTTTTGTGTTCAGTTGGCAGCAAGAGTAGTTTGGTTTTCATGTTCACTAGTTTCCTGTTTTGATTCATTAGATTAGCAGCACCTTTTCATTTCAGCAGTACACTTTTACTTTCTTTCAAGTCTTGTCATTGTAATTTCAATTTGCTTTTAAAGTTTCAAGATTGGTAAATCATTATAGGGGATATCACGTCCTTGAACAAATATAACCAAACTTGTTTTTCATTTTAGAATTTCCATTTCACCTTAGAAAGACCAAAAACGACAAAAAGTTAAGAAAGAGGTTATCTTGCACATATAGTGCGCCGCACTTCATCAGCTTACGATCCCCGGCAACGGCGCCAAAATGTTTGGTCAATTTAGTGTGTCCTAAATTGCTGCAACAAAGAAAATAAATGTTTGGTCAATTTATGTTAATTTTCTAGTTTCTTTTTTTTTTTTTTTTTTTTTTTTTTTAAATAAAAAATGACATGCATAGAGCGAGAGATTCTAGGGGAAGGTTTATAGCTAAAGCCAAGAGTTCAATTTTCACAACTCCATCTTCTTCGAGGGCATAGACCCGATTCACCACCATCTACCCCTAGCCTTAAGATTTTGGAAGTCAAGGAACAATGAATTAGAGGATTCTCCTATACCTACTAAAACTCACTTAGAAAAACAAAGAGACTTTCTCTCATCCTTCCTTGGTAGAAGAACTAGAGGACTATAAGGACTCTAAAGAAAGCTATCATGGCGAGAAGGGAAGTAATAAATAGAGGTGGAGGTAGAAGAGGAGGAGATAATGAAGATAACAATGGTGAAGGAAATAACGGTAGAAATAGGGACAATTTGCTTGGATTCCCTATAGTTGATGAGGAAAACTCATGCAACAATGAAAAATATCTCACCATCTGTTCTCCCTAACTTTTATGGATTACGAAGTGAGGATCTGAAACATTTACTGTTTGAGTTTGAAGTAGTGTGCCGAACTTATGAGCTATATGGAAGATTCTCAAAAACTCAAACTATTTCCTTCAACATTGAAGGGATGCGCTACTGAAATGGTTCATGGGATTAGCCACTCAATCTATCGGGACTTGGAATGATATGAAACAAACATTTTTTGGATGAGATACTTGGACTATTGTATGCCCACCAATCACGAAGGATGAGGTATTCAAAATGATGCAAAAAGAAGATGAAAATTTGGAAGACCTAATTGAAAGATTTAAATACAACTTGAAAAGAGCAAAGATGAGCAACTTGATAATGAAACCTTGAAAGCCCTCCTATTAAAAGCCATTAGAGATGAATGGATAGACATTTTAAACATGATGAGGGAAAGGAGACATTTCTCAACTTCCATTTCATGATATAACGAAAACTATGTATCCATCTCTCAAGGGGAAAATCTAAAACTTGAAAAGGGCCTAGGGATTCTTCTCTTATTAGGGCTAACAAATACTGCAAGTTTGGATCGGTAAGTAGGGGCAGAGATTGGTAATATGCTTGATAGAGTTTAAAGCTGATATCTTAGGGAGCCTTAGTGAACAACTAGACACCCTTAAAATCAAAACATGAAAAGCGGCAGCGTGATGCTTTAGCCATCTTTTGTCCAGAAATGTAGAAAAGAAACATGCTTTAAGGGAATGTCCCTTGGATGCAAAATGTGTAGAAAACATGTATGATTTGCTCGGAAAATCATGAGATCAGGGATTGTCCTTCAATCCACGGACTCGAAAAGTTTGTTTTTCAAGAAGATCCAAATTCAATAGAATCTCTACTGTTTTGTCGCAAGGAGACCTTGGCGGGGACAACAATCTCAAGGGTTTAATAACCCTATGAATCTTCAAACCCCACCAAATTGGACTCCTTGGCAACAACCTTGGCCCCAACATCAAAATTCATATCGGCCATGGGTACGAGGGATGCGAAAAATCCTTATGGGAGATTTGCTCAATTTTATCAATATCCTCCATCTTTTCAAAATCAACAAGCTCCACAATTTCCAAGCCAAAATCCACAACTTTCATTTCCATTTCCACAACAACAACCTTCTCAACAAAATACAAATCCTCAACTCATGCTCCCATACCAGCAGAAGACAAATCAACTTCCCGAGCTCAACCATTGCCAAATCCTAACAATAAGAATCCTCAAACTACTTATATGGTAGAAAGGACAACAATTTCCTACCTATATGATTGTTCCTCTCAACGATGTACAACTCGGATCTGGTAGAGTTTTAGAAAAACCTTCTATAGACATTCAAGAGCAAGATACCTGCGAGGAGGACTCTCTTCGAGTCAATAAGGGTTACGAGGAAGAATCTCTTCAAAATTCAAAAATTCAAAAGAAAAAAGAAAAGCTAACATCCCATGACTCCTATAGTTGAGCAACTGTATCTTCATCTGCATCTCCTTTTCGGAAGAGACTAGAAATTGATAAGAGGGTGGAAAAACAAATCTTGTTGCCTAACTATGACTTTCTAGATGAATTGAAGAATGTTTGTATCAATATTCCATTGCTACAAGCCATTAGAAATTCCTATTCTAGCAAAAACCATAAAGGAGTTGAGTTTCAAAGACAGGAAGGAAGCTAAAGGACACAAGAAGAATCCACATGTAGGAAAGATTGAGACATTATGATGGGAAAAATTACTATGCAGCAAAGTATGTAGATCAGGAAGTCAATTGTCAAGACACATATAAATGGGATAGAAATTCCAAACACATTGATTGACTTAGGGGCTGCTATCAACATTATGAGTAGTAGTTATGGAACGGTTAAAAACTTCCTAACCTTCTTCTTACACCTACTTTATTGCAACTTGCGGATCGATCGGTTATTAAACCGGATGGTGTATTAGAAGATATTTAGGTCTCCTTAGATTCTTGGGAATATCCGGTAGACTTTATGATTTTGACTCCCAAAAGTAATGCGGGAGGACATCAATTATCTTAGGAAGATCTTTCGTTGTGCACTGTTGATGCTTTTATTAGTTGTAGATGCTGGAGACATGTACATTTCTAATGGTAATTCGACAAAGAAATTCAATTTGTATCCTCATGCAAGAAGCGATTACGAAATAGGAGACAATGAATGGGTCGATGATGAGAACACTATACAACTTTGTCTTTACCATTTCGAAATTAGTGAGGATAGTCAAATTACGAACACATTAGAAAATTTTGAGATAATCCAGAATATGACCCACACAATTTCGGTTGGAATGCGACTATAGAATATTTATCATCGAAGACAAATGTCTCTCTACTACTATGGAAGAGTTTGGTAATTACTTTTGAGATTTTTCGGAGAAAAGACATTGAATATCAACGAAACATACAGAAGTCACAACGAAGAACTAACGAGAATCTTGCAAAAAACATTCTCTTGCATTTGCATGGGAGTATCTTTGCGACATGAAGGGTATTGATCCTAAGACTTGCATCCATCATATCTATGTGAGGGAGAGCGGTAGACCAATCAGACAACCTCAAAGAAGGATGAATCCAAATCTTAGGGGAAATAGTGAAAGAAGAGCTCCAAAAACTTCTCAATGTAAACTTCATTTATCAATTTCGGATATCCGATGGGTTTCTCCTTTGGTTATAGTACCTAAAAAGAATGGTAAATGGAGAGTATGCATTGATTAGAAATTGAACAAAGCAAATTTGAAGGATCACTTTCCTTTGCCTTTTATTGATCGGGTATTAGATACATTAGCGGGTAAAGAAAGTACTTTTCCATTTTTGGATGGTTTTTGGTAGCTATAATCAAATTCGAGGTATTGCGCGAATATCAGAGATAAGACCACATTTACTTGTCCATGGGGAACTTTTTGCCTACCAAGGTGCTTCCTTTTGGGTTATGTAATGCACAGACAACATTCCAAAGAAGCGAGTACTAGGAATTTTTCTGATCTAATCCATGATTGTGTAGAGTTTATATGGATGATTTTACGGTTTATGGTAATTCATTTGAAGAGGCATTAGAAAATTTGGAAAAAGTTATCATAAGATGTAAAGAAACAAACCTTTCATTAAGCCATGAAAAATGCTTTACTGATGTTTCTTGAAGGGATTGTTTTAGGACATCATATTTCGGGAGATGGGATTAAGGTTGATAGATCAAAGAAAGTTGAAGTCATCTCCAAGTTGCCTATTCCAAATTGTCAAAGAGATGTTAGAAGTTTTCTAGGAGTTCTGGACTACTATAGAAGATTTATAGAAAACTTCACTAAAATAGCATCTCCACTCTTCAAGTTGCTTACAAAAGAGGCAGCAATTTAAATGGGATCACGATTGTCAATCGGCTTTTTGAAACTTTGAAAACAAGAATATCTGAAAGCACTATCTTGAGAGGACCAAATTGGAAACTTCCTTTCCATATTTCTCGAATGTCAGGATACAACTCTTAGGTTTGTGTTGGGTCAAAAAAGATTTAATTCCTTATGCCATTTATTACACCGGTAAAAATTTGACTCCCACGAGTTGAATTATCTGTAGTCGAAAAAGAGTTCTTAGTTGTTGTTCATGCAATTAATAAGTTTAGACATTACATAACAAAGCTATGAAAATTTTATTCATCATTGACCATTCTGCAATTAGATATTTAATGAACAGACCTTTGTTACTAATGGCGAGTGACAA
This sequence comes from Pinus albicaulis, assembly GCA_034641835.2. NCBI lineage: Eukaryota > Viridiplantae > Streptophyta > Pinopsida > Pinales > Pinaceae > Pinus > Pinus albicaulis. The sequence continues at coordinate 981,749,329 of CM076578.1, read as the reverse complement.
GATGGCTTTTACTTTTAGCAGAATTCAATATTCTTTGTGTTGGATAGACCGGGAAAAACGGAATACGATGGGCTGATTTCTTGTCAGGAGTTCGAGAATGCTAAAGAAGATTCTCTGCATGAAGATAAGTTTCACGATGGATATTTGTTTACGATAACTATTAAAGACCCCTTGGTATGCGAGATATTGCTAACTATTTGGTTACGGAAACTACCTTCACATTTATTTCAAGAGAAAAAAACGAAAAATTATTCGGGGAGAGTTCAAGATATTCATGGATTTCTAACGAATTGTTTAAACAGAGGCGAGATCTTGCATTGATCGGAAGATGTGTCGGGGGAAGATGAAATGCTGATATTCTTAAGGCATGTCTATGCATAGTGAACCATGCGGCAGACACTTTGCGGACAAAAGGACGGCCTATAAAATCCTTTCCTTGGGATATTATTGGCCTTCTCTCTTCAAAGATGCAAAACAATATGTCAAAAGGTGTGATACGCGAAAGAAGTGAGAAACCTACCCTTTCAAATGAAATTCCATTGCAAGCACAGGTACTCATTGAACCCTTTGAAAAATGGGCTTTAGATTTCATTGGACCGATTAATCCACCATCTAAGCAAAAGAAGTATATATTGGTTTGCAGCGATTATGTTACTGAATGGGTAGAAGCTAAAGCATTAGTATGCGCTCTTTGAAAATTCGGTTGTTCATTTTCTTTATGAGGATATTTTTACTCGCTTTGGTGTTCCAGAAGAAAGTGTAACGAGATCCGGGGGAGCCAATTCACATCAAATTTGGTGGAGAAGTTGATGGAAGAATACAAAATCAAGCACGGAAAATCTACTCCTTACCATCCACTAAAGAAAATGGTCAAGTGGAGTCCACAAATAAAGTTCTTGAAAGTATCATCACCAAAGCTGTTCATCTACATAGAAGAGATTGGGCGAGAAAGGCTTCCATAAGCCTTGTGGGCCTACTGAGAACTACATGGAGGGAATACAACGGGACATTCTCCTATGAACTTGTTTATGGGAAAGAAGTCTTGCTCCCATTGAGTTCCAAGTCAAGACCTTCAAGATAGCGGTTCGGTTAGGGAATGGACTTATCGAAGCCCAAAAGCATAGAATGGGAGCGATTGAATGAGCTAGATGAGATCGGGACAAGAAGCAATTCTAAGGCGAGTCTAGTTCAATATCAAAGAACTAAGTGGCATGACAAATATATCAAAGATGAAGTTTCAAGAAGGAGATTGGGCATTGTTATGTGACTCCGAAGTTTAAAGATTTTTCAAGGGAAATTTCGGACTCATTGGTGGCTTGGGCCATATGAGATTGACAAAGATCTTTAACAATGGAGGCTTTGTAAGAATCAAGACCATTGATGAGTTTCAAACTCCTCTTATAGTGAATGGCCATAGGTGAAAAGTTTATGCATAAAGCCACTCTCTACAAAGAGGATTTTGTCAAGTTGTTTCGGAAAGATTACGCAATCGAGTGCAGTACTGGAAAATTATTCTTCTCCACCGGCCTAGCTTTGTTTTTCAAGTTAAAAGAAAGAAAGAAAAAAAGAAAAAAGAAAAAAAATGGTATAAGCACGAAAAACCAATCATTGATTGGCGAGTCTTATACGAGAAAATATGAGTGAAAATCGGGGACACACGACACTCTATATTTCCAAAAAAAATATGTCTTTCATTTCATTTCATCTCATCACCCACTCCATTTCATTCCACTTCATTTCATTTCATTTCACTTCATTCCACTTCATTTCATCCATTCCATCGATAAAAATCTTTTTATGACCATTTCCACTTGGTCATTTGTCATTTGTTCATTTCTATTTCAGCCAAGTAATAGGCATTTTGTAATCGGTTTCATGGTGACATCTATTTCCTTGACTAACTCCGGATTCAGAAACGGCCTACTGCTACTCTGTTTTCAAAAAGAATGTGCGATTAGTTGTTATTTTCATAAATTATGAAATAAAATGCGAGGAGAGAGGATCAATGGAACATTCAAGACACTAATGAAGATCAATCGGTTGAATACCAAGGGCAAAAGCAAGGATTCCAAAGGTATGAATAAAGTTTATTTCAAATAGTATCGAAAAACACATTTTTATGTAATTTTAAACTATGAGCTCTACCCATGTGCGTAATGATTATATTGGCGAGTCCCTGTAACCTTCCACGATCTCTATGTTATCCTCTTGCATTTATTCACAAGCGGTTTCATCATTGAAATTCAGACTCTCACTCATGTTCAAATATCCCACAGTAGATAATGATACGTATTTGAGTTGACAAAGGACTCTTACAAGCCGCATAACTTCATAATCATTGATTGAAACGTGTTTATATTTATTACACGGCCACCAAAATTCAAAAAGCGGCCGAATGCATTATACTTTGTTAACCTCTTTGTCGTGTCTACTATCGTGTTTACAAAACCCCACTCTACTCATTCTCACTCACATTTCACTCCATTCCGTTCCTTTTTGCTCACTCTCACTCCCGTATATCTACCCACGAGTCTTACTCCATTACATTTTATGGTGCTCATTTCCATTTTATGATAATATCCCCACGGTGTGTGTGCTCGATCCTGTGTATTCCATCGTTCCATTTCCACTTAAACCCTCACGAGAGGCAAGCACTGTGAAGCACGGAGAAGTAAAATGGGAAAAATTATTAAGAGCGAGCCGGAAGGACCGAGGTTTATAGAGGGATATCCACAAGCAAAAGAGATGTTGAGAAAGCTAAATGGGCTGCGTTTTATTCGAGAAATTCGGGGGGTTACCACGGAGAAGTTACAAAAGCGTTTGCAAGATCATTTGATGGCTCGGAAAGCGAAGTGGGAGACCTCAAGTTTTGGTCAATGAAGCATCAATAGCAACGACCACGAGCTTCTTCGGGGAAGGAGAACGTTGGTTCAAAAATAAAAGTATCGGTGATGAGGCATGGAGAACAATCCTACGGAATCAAGGTATGGATATCAACTGTTTTTTAAAAGGAATCACTATGCATGCAATAAAAGATGAATGGACCACTTTACTACTCATTGTTCAGAAATTTATTACATGTGAAGGCCGTTTTGGCTCTATGTACATGTACCATACTAGGCTATTGATGAATTTTCTTGAAAACCAAACTCTTAATCTCCCTTATTTCCTATTCAATAGCTTAAAGAAAATGGTAGTAGTTGTTCAAAAACACTTGGGAGATGTAGAGCCTCATCTTTATCACTACGGCCTTATAAAAATTCTGATTGAAAAAGGAGCTAAAGGAAAAGAAAAAGATACATGGGAACAATTCCTAGTTAGAAACTTCTTTGAAGAACCTCGAAATTCTGAAGGTAGTCAATTAGAAGGAGTAGAAGAAAGAAAATGAATGTTGAAACCCAAGTTGCTCCTACACGAGGAAATTCACGGTAGCACGGCAAAAGAAGTAGAAGGAAAAGAAAGCAGTAGATGAAATCCAAAAATACTTCTACTACTACTATGAAAAAAAAGCGATAGGGAAGAGAGATTGGTAAAAAAGGAAGAAGAAGGAAATCAAAACTAAGAAGCCAATAATACCAAAAGGGAAAGAAATTATTGAAATTTGTCCATAAAACTCCTTCTTCGAAGAATAAGATCACCAAATACTATCAGAAAGATTAGTTTTTCTTCAAAAACGATCATCTCTATCCAAGAAAGCAGAGGACAGGAAAACAAGAACAAAGGATAGTGTACCACGGCATGTGAGGAAGCGGCGGAGGCTTAAAGGAAAATTGAGAAAAAACACAAATTAAAGGTCCTCATTTCATTGATTTGGGTGAGGAGACATACGAAACGAGTCTCCAAGCGACCATAGTCCATTTCGGTCGGTTAGTGAACCGACTCCTTTCACTCCCAATCGGACAATGAGCATACTCCATCTTATTCTCGACAAAATATTGATGTAAGTCCTCCTCGGCGGATTTTTGAACATAATTCTCCTTTACTGACACTTTGGGGACAGCCCAATGAAAAAGACACGGAAGTAGATCCCAAACGAGCGGGAGGTATATGACTATATAGAATCCTTGGAGAAGGGAGCCACGAGGTCCAAGTACCTCTTCCATTCGACCTCATACATTGCGGGATGATTTAGTTCGATCATTAAAACGAGGAGATTTTTTGAGCTTGAGCTTTTAAATCGGCATATCAAAAAATGAAAAATGAAGCACTTGAAAGAGCAAGGCAAAAGCTGGACAAGATCATCCATGATAATACTATGTTACATTTGGGTATTTGGCAAAAGAAGAATAAGAAATTAAAAAAGGAAATGCCAAAAATTGAGCGAGCACTTGTGAATATCAAATTCGAGTGCTTAATGAAGAAACCAGAATGATGGCGGTACCAAAGAAGAAGAGAAGGGGGTTGGATGTCTTGGCTGAAGTATCAAGGCACATGAATTGAACAAAGAGTATCAAAATTTTGGTTGCATGAGGACATGCAACACCTTCCACGGTGGGGGTATGTTGAGTCCCGAATTTGCATCTTTTCCATACACTTTTCCATACCTTTTTCACTCACCTAAACCTCCAAAATTGTCAATATCATGTGCAAAAGGGTATCTAACATGGTTTTTAATTATGTTTTTGTGTTTTTCTATTTGATCTAGATTTTGTTCATACGGTTGCGGAAACTTGCCACTTTTCGCATGTGCTGCAACTTTCCGCAGACTATTTTGTGGAAATATATGCTACGAGTGTCTACAAAGGAAGCGAGCCACATTGGCGAGGCTAGGAATGACGAGGACATGGTTCGTGTCCTATTGGTTCAAGTAAATTCATCAAAGGAAGCCGCGGTCAAAGCCATCCACGTGGAAGTCAACTATGGAGTTTCATGTCGATTTGGACTACGTTTTCAGTGGCATATAAACATCCATACGACCGTTTCTAAGTTTGCGGAGGTTAAATCGACATGCATGTGCGAGTTACGGAGTTGAATTCAAGCCTCCACCTTCCGTAGATTCGTTTTCCAACATGGCCATACTCCTATATCCGTGGCCGTAGTGGTCTACGTGCTCTCTGCTATCATAAACTTCGGGAAGACGATTCTGCGGGTTTATTGTTTTATATAGAGCGTTTGCATACGCACGTAGAGTTAGTTGTTAGTTGTTAGTTGTTAGTTGATAGTTGATGTTCGTGAATAAACTCTGTTATCTGTTAGTTTGTTTTGTAGTGATTACGCTGCCTTGAGCCGTAATACTACCAGTCTGTAATGAACTGCTTTTTAATGTGAAAAGACTCTGTTTTCAACTTAATTCGTGTTTGAGGATCGTTACCAAAGCTGTGTAGAGGGCGCCTGCTCAACCAAGGTTCTGTGTATTAATGTATATATTTCTCATTTCATTTCTTTAAAAAGTCATTGTATCATAATCCATTACATGTTCATATTTTGTAATTGTTTCATTTCTGTTTATACATTTCCATAATTTCCCTTTCATTCCTGTCTTTCATGTTTTTATGATTGTTAATCACTGATCAGTTTTCTTGTGCAGGTTTTAGGTAGACAGCCCGGGCATTTTCATAGTATTTTGGCTAATGACATGAAACTAACATTGTTCTGCTGCTAGTTTTTTTGTCATAGCTTTTGTTTAACTTCAGTCTTGCTTTGTACACTTCAGTTTTGCTTATCTGATTCAGTAGTTAAATTTAGATATATTAAGCTGCTCATAGCGTCTTCAGTTGCCTCCGAAAGCCACAGCTGGACTGATGGTGAGGGACTGTATGATGAAATGTGTAGTTTAGTATTAGTTTCTTTTCTGCAAAATTAGATATATTAAGCTGCTCATAGCGTCTTCAGTTGCCTCCGAAAGCCACAGCTGGACTGATGGTGAGGGACTACATTATGAAATGTGTAGTTTAGTATTAGTTTCTTTTCTGCAAATTTAGATATATTAAATCATGTATGACATCTTCAGTTGCCTCCGAAAGCCACAGCTGGACTGATGGCGAGGGATTGAATCATGTGTGTATGGTTTAGTATTAGTTTAGTTTCTGCGAATTAAATATCAGTTACACAAGTTGTTTATGATTACTTCCGCAAGTCATAGCTGGTCTAATGATGAAGGGTCAGAAAATGAATTGATGTAATCTGATTTAGATTTATTTTGTTGCAATTTTGAATTTCCATAAGCGTAGTTTCTTTTGTGTTTAGTTGGCAGCAAGAATAGTTTGGTTTTCATGTTCACTAGTTTCTTGTTTTGATTCATTAGATTAGCAGCACCTTTTCATTTCAGCAGTACACTTTTACTTTCTTTCAAGTCTTGTCATTGTAATTTTCAATTTGCTTTTAAAGTTTCAAGTTGGTAAATCATTATAGGGGATATCGCTTCCTTGAACAAATATAACCAAACTTGTTTTCATTTTAGAATTTCCATTTCACCTTAGAAAAACCAAAAACGACAAAAAGTTAAGAAATAGGTTATCTTGCACATATAGTGCGCCGCACTTCATCAGCTTACGATTCCCGGATTGACAAATTAAATGCAGCAATTTAGGACACACTAAATTGACCAAACACGGAGCATATCTCCTTTGTATCCTTGGATTCATCTTTGTTAATAAAAAATGATCACTGTGTCTTTTCAACCGTTCTAAAGTTCTCTACCAGTGGAGTCTTTTGGTCTAATGAAGGTTGCGGAGTCGCCAGGTGGAGGGTTTGGACTATGTTGTCCACCATCAGCATGATTGGGATTGCTTAATGCATTCCTAGGAGATTTAATAAGGACTAGTGGAGTAATAGGCCTACTGGAGGCTAGTGGAGTCTCCAGGTGGAAATTGGTTGTTTTTGTGAAGACGTAGCTATGGTCCACCACCAATAACTAAGGAAAAAGCCAATCTGGGAATGTTTTGGGGTTTTTCTGATTTTTTATGTGCAGCTTATGATTTATTTAAAGTATTCTAAACCTGTTTATGTGCAGCTTATGATTTATTTAAACCTTGGTTTTTGATAAATGAAAAAAAAAAATATTCTTAATTCAAAACACTGCTCTCTTTCTTTGTATGCCAATCAACAGGTAATTTCAACCACCATCACACAATCAATAAAAAAGCATATACATAGTCAAAGGTCACTGTGTTATAGGTAAATTCATCAAGCAACTTGTGTTTGGTCTGAGCACAAGCAGTCCTCTAGGAGTCGAACATCGAAAACTTCTTTGAACCAAAACATTTCCCTTGTCTCCAATATTCCTCACCCAGATTTTGACAATACCTCCAAATGGTGATTTACAACTACACACTAGAGTTGGCTTTATGGAGTAAAGGATAAAGTACTATTGTTTTGCCTCTTTTTATCAAACAGAGAAATATTTTGGTCTGAAAAAAACATTTACATCATGATCACTGCTACTTGAAAATATATCCACTTTTTCACCTTTCAAAACTCTGTCTCTCCTTTTGGACACTGTCTTACACCTTTCAATACTCTTTGAGGGCATTTTGTTAGGTTTTTGAATCATTAATAGGAAACCACCATTTTTTCTAGGCTCACTACTGGGCAATCACAAACTGCAGCAACTCTTGAGTTTTTAAAACAAAAGATCCAACCTCCCAAGCACTTTTTCTTCCACTATGTAGCTGACAGAGTTTAACTTTATTTCATCACAACAGGGTTAACTTCACAATTTTTCTGAAAAATCCTTCACTAATGTGCATATTCTGAGTTTAAACATGAAACAAATCTTCTTGATTTACATTGGAAAACTTCACTTTTTACCATCATTCAGTTTTGAAAAAATGTAGCACTTTTCACCCTTTAGAAATTTGACCATGCTAGGGAGGTTCATAGAATACCTTGAGAATTTGATGATGGCGTTGTTTGAAGACTTTGGGCCGTTTTCAACACATTTCGAATGTGTTTGAGACATCAACAAATGCGCGGCACGTTTGAATGAGAGAGCGTCGTGCAAACAATCTGTTGGGTCACTTGTCGGGCCGACAGGACCGACGCCTACAGGCGCGCCGCGTGCTCCTACAGGCGCACCGCGCAACCGTTCAAACCTTTGTAACTTTTGTGCCTAAACGTGCCACATAGTTGTACAGGTGCACCGCGCAACCTTTAAGCCCAAAAAACTCTGTTTTTTCGCTCACAACTTCTTCCTCCGGTCTTGTGAACAGCAAGGGGGAGTTTGGCTTGTGCTTTGGAGTTTGAAAGATGTATGGAAATGGTCCTTAACCCTTTTGAAAATGAAAACACCAAAGTTTCTTTGTCATTTTTTTGGTGAGGGTTTCTTTTTAAAAGATATTTGAAAAGGCCCCCTTTAAATAAAAACTAGAAACCCTGATATTTTAAACCATAACTTGATACCTTTTGTTCGAATAAGTGTCATAGTGGCAATGAGAAGTTCTTTTATGAACCTGACCCCTTCTTGACATGAAACAACCATTTGAGAATTTAACTTTGACTGTTTTCTTAATAAAGAGAAAAAATCTTCCCTTTTGATATCTGCACTGTAAGAGGAAAGATTGTTCTGAGCCACTATGGCTCATCTTCTGTCACTATTGATTAGTTGGAAAGAGTCTTTATCCTTTGTCAATCAAAAAGGGTGCTTCTTCTAAAAACTTTCCTCTATTCAAAATGCAACAACAGAGTGCCTTTGACCTATTTCATAACGAAACTTCCTTCCTTTGTAATAGTGGCATGCATATTTTTCTTTTAGTGAGTTCTAGAATCCTGAAAAACATGTCATGATATTTCTTGCACCTTTGGGACCTGTGTATCTATTTGCAATGCCCTTTTTGGGAAAGACTAAACTCAAGTGCCCCTTGTCTATTATGATGAGTAATTTGAAAGACATTCCCTTATGAGTAGGAATATCAGTACCCTTTGAAACATAATCATCCTATTTGGCTTGTGCTATGACTCATCTCTCAATCATCAGCAAGGCTATCTTATTCGGGCTCCAGACTGTCTTTGAAAACAACTCTTTTAGGAGATAAGCCATCCCCTTTGATAGTTATAGTATTGATGCTTCCCCTTTGTTTTTTACATGCTCGCTCTGTTTGGAAACTTTAAACTGTCTTCTGCTACTCTTACCACTTATCTCTTGATCAGTCAAACCTTGAGATCAGTCACTGCCTTGGCCTTCTACTTTTGATCATCATTTTCATGCAGAGACCTTAAGTTGTTGTCTCACTGTTCTTCAAAGTTTGTCTTACAGTCAGTGAAATTCTTAAAATCAAACTTTGTCCATTTTCCCTCTGCTTATAGATGAAGGAGGCACTCCTAACCCTATGCTTGTGAAACAAAGGAGGTTCTTCAGTCTTCAAACCCTCTGCTTATAGATGAAGGAGGTTTTAGTCACGTCATATCATCAGCCCTTTGACAATGTTGTTTTTTTTCTTCTACCGTCCTTTCAGGCTTGGAATGTGGTCGCAAGAGCTTGATGAAAACCTCTTTTATTTGTAGCTGCATCCTATGCTCAAGGTCACATTGATAAGCAACTATCTTCTCATGTGGAGCCAAAAATTTTTCTTTTGACATGCTGGTATGTCTCTATCCTTGAAAGATCCATCAAAACATTGTAAAAACACCTAAAGTCAGCTTGACTTATGGTCCATGTATTGCTGAGACCTGAAGGTGTATTAGTGGCACAACCTAGGGCTGTAACCAACTTTATTTGCAGAATGGGAAGGTCTTTTATGACTGCTCAATAAAATATGGATTTTCTTTGGCTCTTGGATAGTTCGCCAAGGGAGAAATGCCTTAAAGTGCTACTTCCTAACTTAGGGGAGACTTTTTGGACAGATTTGGATTGTTTCTGTTGGAAATATGATGCAGAGTGTTGTCCTTGATGGAAACCCACTGAATGAAGATGAAGACATGCGACTGTTGACATGTGTTGTCCTTGATGGCAATCCACCTGATGAAGTTATGCTTGACTTGATGGACTTAGTAAATGATGTAAATCTGATGTGATATAATGTTTGTTGACAATATGATGCTGAGTGTTGTACTTGAAAGGCAACCCCATCGATAAAGATGATGACAACTTACTTGATGAAGTTGTGCTTGATAGAATATGTTCTTGATGAAGGAAATCGATGTATCTACGGTGAGTATAGAAGGCAATGAAGAAAGGATTTCGAGCATGTGCTAGATTCTATGATGAAAAAGAGTATGTCTCTAGGTATACGCGGATTGGCCTAGGGGAAGTCGCGTATGCACGCGGAAAAGAATGTGCCAAGTCGCGTATGGGCTAAAGCACTCAAAAAGTGCAAAACCAAGGATAACCACCATGGTATTGACCCATGGTATTGGGTAATGATCCGCCTAATTGACCCCAGATCCGAGTAGTTTTGGGCTCATGGTATTTTTTTGGCCCATGGTATTGAAAAAGGGGCTCATGGTATTGAAAAAAGGATAAACCTATATAAGGAGAACAAATTCATTGTGCACAACATGAGTGTGGGTGCAAGATGTCACGAGCTTGAATGAATACTTCTCTCTGAAGTATATACGAATGAAAAGGGTTACACTTGAATGATAAATCTGAATGTATGATGCACAAATGATGAAGAAGGAGATCTAGATCTGAATTTCTCTTGTATTTGCTAGATCGATTATGGAAGGCTTAGATCCGTGATGAGGTGAGCATCTAGGCGAACATGCTGTACGAAGCAAAAGGGTAGATACGAACTAAATATCCGATCCGATGAAGTATCTTTGCTCTCGTAATAATTGAAGATCTATACGCTACTTCGCCACGGAGGAAGCACGTATATACGTGGCTTCAGCGAAGAGAAAGCGCGTATGCGCAATAAAATATACACTGAGGTATACGCTGGTTTGTGTGGACGGAAGCGCGTATATACGCGACATCCGTGAAGTGAAACCGCGTATGCAAACTAGGGTTTGCTTTGAAGCAAAGGGGTATGAAATATCCGATACGATTACTGTTGTGTTTCGCTATACGATCTGTGTTGTTAAGTATCTGTTGGTGATGTATGTTTGTGCTTAAAAAGTTTGGAAAGGGTCCGGTCTAGAAATATGATGAAAGCGTGGCTCGCAAGTGTTGTTCTATTGAAGTTGTTGGATCCAGTGTGAAAATTGATGAAACGTGGTCCAAGGTGGTGCTGAAGGTTGTAGCCTTCGATCGGGGGGTTGTAGCTCCCTTCCGGGTGAGGTCTGGTAAACGAGATCGGGGGGGTCGTAGCTCCCTTCCCGGGAGAAGGCTGGTAAACGAGTCGGGGGGTTGGAGCTCCCTTCCGGGGAGAGGGTCGGTAAACGAGCGCGGTGGGTGCTGCGTCGTTTGCAGTCAAGTCTGCGCCAGCACATATGTTGTAAGATGTTTTCTCTACAATAAAATATTGAAGAGATCGAGCAAGCTGCGACGGTGGTTTTCTCCCGATTTGGGTTTCCACCTAAAAAATCCTGGTGTTCATGTGTGATGCTTTGTGTGATGGTTTATTCTGTTCTTACTACACATGTTTACTTGTTTATTGAACATCCGATGAATGAATGATGGAACAATATAAGTGAAGATTTAATGAAAGATCTAAATCTCGTGTATACGCTAGTTTCATAAAGGGGATCCGCGTATATACGCTAGTTTTCGAAGGAAAGTAGCGTATGGGTTTTAAGGAATGAAAAAAGTAAAAAGTTTTGATTATGCGATGAAATCATTTGATTCACCCCCCCCCCTCTCGGTATTTTTTCCCAACAATTGGTATCGGGAGGAGGTCCTTGTGCGAAGCTTGATCGCTTAAAGGAGATCCGTCGCAATGGGAAGTCAAGAAGGAGTAATGTCTATAAAGCCACCTCTATTCAATGGAAGCAATCGATATTCGGAAGGTACGTACAAAAGCATATCTGCAAATTCTTGGATGCGAGATGTATGGGCAATCGTGGAAGAAGGTTATCAATACCAGGCAAGTATTCCTACTGATGCGTGAGAAAGGAAGAAGTATGAAACCAATGCCAAAGCGATAAATGTCTTGCTAGGAAGCATGTACTGAATCAGAAATTTGCTAAAGTGATGCGACTACATTCGAGCAAAAAGAAATATGGGACAAAATCATTCTAAGCTATGAAGGAGACACAAAGGTAAAAAGTGCAAAAAATCCAAACTCTTAGAATTGAATATGAAAATTTGAAGATGCATAGTGATGAGAGTGTTGCCGATTTCTTTCTTCGTTTGGATGATATTGTAAATCGAATGAGAAATTTGGGTGAAACCATAAGCGATACTACTCCGGTGGAAAAGGTCTCGAAGATCCGTGACTTCAAAATTTGACTCTAAAGTTTCGGCTATTGAAGAAAAGGCAAGATCCGCAATCGCTTACTATTGTTCAATTACATGGTACTCGATTGCTTTTGAAATGAGACAAGGAGGTCCTTCTCAAATAAGAAGAAAGCTGCTTTTAAGGCATCTACAAAAGGAAAGGAAAAGGAGGTTGTCAAAGAATCCGACTATGTATCCAGATGAAGAAGAGGCAAATTTCGTGAGAAAGCTCCAACTAGGTCTTTGGAAGATTCAAAGGTAAGCTTCCCTTCAAATGTTTTTGAGTGTGGTAAAGTTGGTCATTATCTTTGCAAAATGTCCTTATAAAATAAAAGAAGTAGTAAGAAGGAATAAGAACCGATCTAGCTCTAAGAAAAGTTACTATGCTAATGAAGATAGTGATGTGTCATCTAATAGTGAGGAAGAATGTGAAGAAGATCTTAGACTTCTCATGGCATTTGAACAAAAAGAAGAAAAGGATACTTTTATGGATGCTCTAGAGGAAAACGATTTTCTTGAAGAAAATAATCAACTCAAACTACGCTTAGAAGAACAAAAGATAATCGGGAGAGACCATTGAAAAAGCGGCTTGAAGAAGCAAAGAAACATATTGAAAAAACTAGAATGTGAAGTGGTAAGTCAAAGAAAAGAAGTTGAGAAAGCAAAAAACCTTGAATCTTAGATTTTCTAAAGGATCCGAAACCTTAGATGAGATCATCAAGGTACAACGTTCTCCTCTTATAAAGACAGGGTCTTGGTTATACTGGGAGAATCTTCTCAAACTTCGACACCAAACTATCTAAAAGCGATTACGAGTGGTTTACCTCATTCGGCCACTCAGCAAAGGGAATAAAGGATCTCTACGAGGGGAAAGCGAGGACCATCTCAATTCAAGAAACACTAACGAGGGATAGCTTTCAAAGACACTACAACCAACGAGGTAAATTCAAATAGAAGATTCCATGATCGCAGAAATTTCTACTTCAATGGGCAATGTTTCACTTGTCACAATTTTGGTCATAAAGCTATCCAATGTGTTGCATATAAAACCATCATGACAAGAGAAGCAAGAAAGAAAAGGTTGAATCTTGAACCAAAGAAGAATACCTATAACAATTTTTCTCCTCTTCAAAGTGAAGTTGAATGCACTTATTGTAATAACTTTGGCCATGAAGAATGCGAGATGCGGGGAACAAGATCCGATCAAAAGAACATGTTCCCTCAAGCTTTAAAATATGGAAAAAAGAAAGAACCACCGGTTGAAAATTGTGGGATAGCATTATTTGCGAAGGTGAAGAAAATCAATGGTACATCGATAGTGGGTGCTCAAGACACATGACGGGTGACAAAAGCAAACTTCATACTTATAATGCTCTAGAAAAAAGAAAAGAAAGTTACATTTGGAAATGATACTCTGCTTTTGTAATTAAAGGAAAAGGGTCAGTTTTTCTAAAAGAAAAGGTGAAGGCTAAAGATGTCATGTATGTGGATGGATTAAGGCATAACTTTGTTAAGTGTTAGTCAAATGTGTGATCAAGGAGCGAAGTGGTTTTCGGTTCCCAAAGAATGTGTGGTTCGTGATCTCGATACGGGTAAAATCATTATAAAAGGAAAAAAGAAATCCAAGCAACTCTGTATGTACTAAACGGCATAGATCAATGTTACTTAAGCAAGTCTTCGAGAAATTGGCTATGGCATAGAAGGTGCAGGGCATCGAGTTTCTCTCAAATCAACAAAGCAAGCGAGACTTCAAGGTCGTTTGCGTGATCTTCCCAAGGTCAATCTTCCGAAAAGTACCATATGCAAATCTTGTCAATTTGGTAAGCGGACAGTACGATTTAATGCCAAAGAAGGATCATCAAGTAAGCCTCTTGAACTCATTCATACTGATATCTCGTGGACCTATGAGGAAAAAATTCATTACGTGGGGAAGAATACTATATCTTATTTATTGATGACTACTCTAGAATGTGTTGGATCGGGTTCATTAAACACAAAGATCAAGCACTTGAAAAATTTCGAGCTTCAAAGCATTGGCGAGAAAATGAATTAGATCTAAAAATCAAGTGTCTTAGATCTGATCGAGGAGGAGAATATTCATCAAATGAATTCTTTGATTTTTGTGAACAACATGGCATTAAAAAGACGAGTTCTGCATGCGAGGCACTCCACAACAAAATGGTGTAGCAGAAAGAATGAATAGAACAATTGTTCAAATGGCTAGAGCTATGCTTGCTGATTCCGATGTTCACGACATGTTGCAGGTGAAGCGAGCACATACAACGATTAACATTCTCAATAAGGCTCATGTTCGGGTAAATAGTGACAAAACTCCATATGAACTCTAGTATGGCAATTCTCCCATCGTGAGGCATTTTAAGGTTTTTGGAAGTAAATGCTTTATCAAAAAATAATGATGAAAAGCTTGGAAAATTTGAACCTAGATCAGATGAAGGGATATTTCTTGGTTACTCATCGTCAAGCAAAGCATTCACATGTTACAATAAAAGGCTTCGAAAGGTTGTTGAATGTATTGATGTTGTTATTGATGAGTCTCCTGCGGCTCCTAAAGAAGAAAAACAAACAACAAAAGAAGATGATAGTGACATATGGCCTTCTACATCAGATAGCAATGATATAGACAGTGGATCCAATGAAGAACCTAAAGATGATCTATACTGAAAAAGCTCCATCCGATTTGTTCAAAAGAATCATCCCGAATCTCAAATTTTGGGTGACAAGGAATTTCGGGTGTACGAACAAGGAGAACTCTTGTAGGATCTTCTAATCATTTGGCACTCATATCCACAATTGAACCACACAATGTCAATGAAGCTAGCAAATATGAATGTTGGAGGCAAGCCATGGATGAAGAACTTGTTCAAATTGAAAAGAATGACACTTGGGATTTGGTTCCAAGACCTCATGATAAAAATTTCATTGGAACTAAATGGATTTTCAAGAACAAGTTAAATGAGAATGGGGATGTTGTAAGAAACAAAGCTAGACTGGTTTGCAAAGGGTATACTCAACAAGAAGGTATAGACTTTGAAGAAACTTTTGCTCCGTAGCTAGACTTGAAGCCATCGGGAATGTTTCTTGCTTTTTCAAGTTATCAACAAATCAAAGTTTATCAAATGGATGTTAAATGCGCTTTTCTTAATGGTGATCTAGAAGAAGAAGTATATATAGAACAACGGAAGGATTCATTTTGGGAAATGATGCAAATCTTGTTTGTAGACTTAAAAAGGCTCTATATGGTCTCAAACAAGCTCCAAGAGCTTGGTATTATCGTCTTGACAAATATCTTCATCAACAAGGTTTTTCAAAAAGGGTCTGCTGATAGTAACTTGTACACAAAAAATTGAAAATGATAAACTATTGATTGTGGTTGTATATGTTGATGACATCATTTTTTGGGAGCAACGAAGAATCTTTGAGTCAAAAATTTGCTTCGTCATGCAGACAAGAATTTGAAATGTCTTTACTTGGGGAACTAACTTTCTTTCTTGGCTTGCAAGTGCACCAAACGGCAAATGGTATTTTTTTATCTCAAGCAAAATATCTTAAGCAAATTCGAAGAAGTATGGCATGGAAGAATGCAAACACTGTAAGTACACCAATGATAGCTGGATGCGATCTCGGGTTCTAATGATGATTCTCCCACGGTGAATCAACCGGAGTATAGATCGATGATAGGAAGTTTACTTTATCTCATCTGGGACTAGACCCGACATTATGCATCTTTGTTGGGATTGTTGGACGATTCCAAGCTAATCCAAAAAGAGTCTCATCTTAGATTTGTTAAAAGAATATTCAAATATCTTCAAGGAACTCAAGACTTTGGTCTATGGTATCCAAAGAATGCTGATCTTACTCTTCATGCTTACATCGATGCAGATTAGGTGGAAGTGTTGATGATCGGAAAAAGCACTAGTGGTGGTGCATTCTACATGGGGCCCCAGGTTAGTTTCTTGGTTCAGCAAGAAGCAAAATTCTATTGCCTTATCAACAGTGAAGCGAGTATGTAGTCTGCGCATCTTGTTGCACTCAACTCCTTTGGATGATGCAAACCTTACAAGATTTTCAAATCAAATGTACTCCTCCCTGTCCCCATTAAGTGTGACAATACAAGTGCCATCGATATTTCAAAGAATCCTATTATGCATTCAAAGACCAAGCACATTCCCATCAAGTATCACTTCTTACGTGAACAAGTGCTTGAGAAAACGAGTGAAGTTGGAGTATGTTCCCTCCAAAGAACAAGTTGATGATATTTTTACCAAACCTGCGCCAGGGAAGCGTTCGAGTATCTAAGACAGAAAGCTGGGAGTATTCTCTCGCGATCAAAAGAACAACTGCATAAATTTAGAAGATGGCTTGGGATACGCGGGTTTCTGAAACACGATCGCGTATATACGCTAGTTCATGCAAAGAAAACCGCGTATGATCGATTGCGACAATTTTTGGTTGGTTCGGCTCTCTTGACCACTGCTAGATCTTTGTTTGGTATCTCACGATCTTGTTTGGTATCTATGGTGGTGTTCAGTTCTCATAATTTTGTTTCTAATGTTTTGATGAAGATGCCTTGATGATTTATTGGTGGAAGTTTTTCGGGATGCACAAACTAAAGGGGGAGCCTTAGTCATTTGGAAAAGATTACTTGGTTGCACTGATTCGGGGGGGAGCATTAGCTTTCTTGAGTATAATGCAATGTTGGCATTATGATGATTACGAAATATGTTCTCTTTCTTAAGGACTTTACGGTGTTGGTCTTAAATGGTCATCTTTGTAATTTGTTGAAAAGGTCTTGTTGAGACCCATGATGTAAAATTGTAATATTCATTCATGTAAGGACTTGTCAAATTTGTAAACCCACTTGGTTGGGTAGCTGAGTTGAATTGTGTAAACCCACTAGGTAGGGTACTTGAGTCTTATATGTAAATCCACTTGGATGAATCTTTGATGTAAGTATGAGTCATTGGTGATAGGAATGTCATAGAGTCATGTACTTCATTGAAAAAATATGTTTCAAGATTCGAGCATGAACTCGGGGGGAGCTTGGTCACTTCGGTATACATCGGATCTGCAGAACGCTTCTTCTCCATGAGGAGAAAAGGGGAGAGTATGTTGGTGTTGATCCGCCCTTTGCCCTTGATGTCAAAGGGGAGAGTGACATGGTGTTTGAATGAAGAGAAAGAATGGTGTCAAATATTGTCTTAAATATGTTGTGGTAACCAAACACCATCATGGTTGCCACCAAGTCCAAAGGGGGAGATTGTTGGAAATATGATGCGAGTGTTGTCCTTGATGGAAACCCATTTGAATGAAGATGAAGACATGCGACTGTTGACATGTGTTGTCCTTGATGGCAATCCACCCGATGAAGTTATGCTTGACTTGATGGACTTAGTAAATGATGTAAATCTGATGTGATATAATGTTTGTTGACAATATGATGCTTGAGTGTTGTACTTGAAAGGCAACCCATCGATAAAGATGATGACAACTTACTTGATGAAGTTGTGCTTGATAGAATATGTTCTTGATGAAGGAAATCCGATGTATCTACGGTGAGTACAGAAGGAAATGAAGAAAGGATTTCAGCATGTGCTAGATTCTATGATGAAAAAGAGTATGTCTCTAGGTATACGCGG
Organism: Pinus albicaulis; assembly: GCA_034641835.2. Taxonomy (NCBI): domain Eukaryota; kingdom Viridiplantae; phylum Streptophyta; class Pinopsida; order Pinales; family Pinaceae; genus Pinus; species Pinus albicaulis. The sequence continues at coordinate 981,731,416 of CM076578.1, read as the reverse complement.
ATTGGCCTAGGGAAGTCGCGTATGCACGCGAAAAGAATGTGCCAAGTCGCGTATGGGCTAAAGCGCTCAAAAAGTGCAAAACCAAGGGTAACCACCATGGTATTGACCCATGGTATTGGGTAATGATCCGCCTAATTGACCCCGTCCAGGTAGTTTTGGGCTCATGGTATTGTTTTTGGCCCATGGTATTGAAAAAGGGGGCTCATGGTATTGAAAAAGGATAAACCTATATAAGGAGAACAAATTCATTGTGCACAACATGAGTGTGGGTGCAAGATGTCCGAGCTTGAATGAATACTTCTCTCGAAGTATATCCGAATGAAAAGGGTTACACTTGAATGATAAATCCGAATGTATGATGCACAAATGATGAAGAAGGAGATCTAGATCTGAATTGCTCTTGTATTTGCTAGATGCGATTATGGAAGGCTTAGATGCTGTGATGAGGTGAGCATCTAGGTGAACATACGTACGAAGCAAAAGGGTAGATCTGAGCCCGAATATCCGATCGATGAAGTATCTTTGCTTTGTAATAATTGAAGATCTATACGCTACTTCGCCGCGGAGGAAAGCGCGTATATACGCGACTCGGGCCGAAGAGAAAGCGCGTATGCGCAATAAAATATACACTAAGGTATACGCTGGGTTTGTGTGGATGGAAAGCGCGTATATACGCGACATCGAGTGAAGTGAAAGCGCGTATGCAAACTAGGGTTTTTCTGAAGCAAAGGGTATGAAATATACGATACGTTACAGTTTGTGTTTACTGCTATCCGATTTGTGTTGTTAAGTATCTTTTGGTGATGTATGTTTGTGCTTAAAAGTTTTGGAAAGGGTCCCGATCTGGCAATATGATGAAACGTGGCACGCAAGTGTTGTTCTATCGAAGTTGTTGGATCCGGTGTGAAAATTGATGAAACGTGGTCCAAGGTGGTGTTGAAGGTTGTAGCCTTCGATCGGGGGGTTGTAGCTCCCTTCCGGGTGAGAGTTTGGTAAACGAGATCGGGGAGGTCGTAGCTCCCTTCCGGGGAGAGGGCTGGTAAAGCGAGTCGGGGGTTGGAGCTCCCTTCCAGGGAGAGGGTCGGTAAACGAGCGCGGTGGGTGCACTGCGTCTTTGGTCAAGTCTGCGCCAACACATATGTTGTAAGATGTTTTCTCTACAATAAAATATTGAAAGGTGAGAAAGCTGCAGCGGTGGTTTTCTCCCAGATTTGGGTTTCCACCTAAAAATCCTGGTGTTCATGTGTGATGCTTTGTGTGATGGTTTATTCTGTTCTTCTTTGCACATGTTTACTTGTTTATTGAACATACGATGAATGAATGATGGAACAATATAAGTGAATATTTAATGACGAGATCTAAATCTCTCGTGTATACGCTAGTTTCATAAAGGGGATCCGCGTATATATGCTAGTTTCGTCGAAGGAAAGTATCGTATGGGTTTTAAGGAATGAAAAAAGTAAAAAGTTTTGATTATGCGATAAATGCTGATTCACCCCCCCCTCTCAGTATTTTTCCCAACAGTTTCTTTAGAGCTGATGGGCAAACTAGTATGGTTGAGGCTAGGTAGGATTTGATAATGAGGTTTCATCTCGTCATGGGCAGACTGAAAGGTAAGAGGGAAAAAATTTTTATGGGTGTTTTCCAGTTGGCAAATTTGACAAATTTTTAGATCATCTCCTAGAAAATTTGGCTGTTTAGAGCTAGTCATCACCAACAAGTGAAAAATATTGATGACTAACAACCCTAAACTTTATGGTTAACGTAACCCTAACCTTGACCAAACCCTTAACCTTAACCTTAACTTGAACCTTTAACCTAACCTTAACATTCACCTTAACCTTGACTTTTCCTTTAACCTTAACCTTGACCTTGACCTTGACCTAACCTTAACCTTAACCTTAACCTTATCTTACCCTCAACCTTAACCTTAACCTAACCATAACGTTAACCTTAAACTTAGCCTTGAACTTGACTTTAACCTTAACCGTAACCTTAACCTTAACATGACTAAACCCGTAACCTTAACCTTAACCTAACCTTAAGCTTAAGCTTAACCTAACCTTAACCTAGACCTTAAATATAACCTAACCCTAACCTTAACCTTGGCCTTAACTTTAATCTAACCTTGACCTTGACCTTTACCTTGACCTTAACCTTATCTCACCCTTAACCTTACCCTTAACCTAACCTTAACCTTAACTATAACCTAACCCTAACCTTGACCAAACCCTTAACCTTAACCTTAACACTAACTATAACCTAACCTTAACTTTACCCTTAACCTTAACCATAACCTTATCTTTACCCCTAACCATAACCTTAACCTTAACTTTAACCTAACCCTACCCTTAAACTAAAATTAACCATAACCTTAACCTTAACTGAACTATAACCTTAACCTTCACCTTAACCTTAGAGTTAGCCTTGACATTACCCTTAACTTAACCTTGACTTAACCTTAACCTTCACCTTAACCTTACCCCCTTAAGGTGAAGGTTAAGGTTAAGGTTAAAGGTTATAGTTAGGTTAAGGTTAAGGTTAGGTTAAGGTTAAGATAAGGTTAAGTTTCAGGTTAGGTTAAGGGTAAAGTTAAAGTTAAGGTTTAGGTTAAGTTAAGCTTAAGGTTAAGGGTAAAGTTAAGATTAAGGTTAAGGTTTGGTGAAGGTTAGGGTTAGGTTATAGTTAAGGTGAAGGTTAAGGTTAGGTTAAGGTTAAGGTTAACGGTAGGGTTAAGGTTAGGGTAAAGTTAATATTGGGTTAAGGTTAAGGTTAAGGGTAAGCTTTAGGGTTAGCTTAACCTTACCCCCTTAACCTTAACCCTAACCTTAACCTTAACTTTACCCTTAACCTAAGCTTAACCTTAAATTTAACCTTAACTTAGCCTAACCTTAACTTAACCTAACCATAACCTTAACCTTACCTTAACCTGACTTAACCTTAACCTTGACCTTTAACCTTAACCGTAAACTTATCCTTACCCTTAACCTTAACCTTACACTAACCATAACCTTAACTTTACCCTTAACCTAATCTTAACCTTAACCTAACTTTAATGTTAACCCTTAACCTTAACCCTAACCTTAACCTTAAGTTTACCCTTAACCTAACCTTAACCTTAACTTTAACCTTAACTTAACCTAACCTTAACCTTAACCTAACCATAACCTTAATATTACCTGAACCTAACTTAATATTAACCTTGACCTTTAACCTTATCCTTATATTTTCCCTTAACCTTAACCTTACACTAACCATAACCTTAACTTTTCCGTTAACCTAATCTTAACCTTAACCTAACTTTAACCTTGACCTTAACTATAACTTAACCCTAACCTTAACCTTAACTATAACCTAACCCTAACCTTGACCAAACCCTTAACCTTAACCTTAACCTTAACAATAACCTTACGCCCTTAACCTAACCCTAACCTAAACTAACATTAAGGTTATGGTTAAGGTTAGGTTAATGGTAAAGTTAAAGTTAAGGTTAGGTTAAGGTTAAGGGTAAAGATAAGGTTATGATTAAGGTTAAGGGTAAAGTTAAGGTTAGGTTAAGGTTCAGGGTTTGGTCAAGGTTACTGTTAACTATAGGTTAAGCTTAAGCTTAAGGTTATGGGTTTAGTAAGGTTATGGTTACCTTACCCCTAACCTTAACCTTACCCTAAACCTTACCCCCTTAACCTAACCTTCCCATAACCTTTACCTTAACCTAACTTTAACCTTAACCTTCCCCTAACCTTAACCTTAACCATAACCTTACCGTAACCTTAACCTTAACTTTACCAATAATCTTAACGTTACCATTAACCTAACCTTGACCTTGACCTTGACCAAACCCTTAACCAAACCTAAGGGTAAAGTTAAGGTTAAGGTTTGGTTAAGGTTAACGGTAACATTAAGGTTAAGGTTAGGCATAACGTTAAGGTTAAGGGTAACGTTAAGGTTAAGGTTAGCCTTTAACCTTACCCTTAACCTAACTTTAACCTTAACTATAACCTAACCCTAGGCTCGACCAAACCCTTAACCTTAACCTTAACCATAACCTTAACCTTGACCTTAACTATAACCTAACCCTAACTTTGAACAAACCCTTAACATTAACCTTAACCTTCCCAAATACTTAAGCTTAACCTTAAACTTAACGTTATCCTTAACCTTAACCTTAACCTTAACCTGACCAAAAATTAACCTTAACCTTACCTTAACTATAACTTAAACCTAACCTTGACCAAACCATTACCCTTAAACTTAACTTAACATTAACCTTAACTTTAACCTTCCCATAACCATAACCTTAACCTTAACCTTAACCTTAACCTTAACCTAACTCAACCTAAACCTTGACCTTGACCTTAACCTTAACCTTCACCTTAACGTAACCTTAACTGTTAAAGTTAAGGTTAAGGTTAAGTTAAGTTAAGGTTAAGGTTAAGGTTAAGGGTAAAGTTAAAGTTAAGGTTAAGGTTAGGTTAAGGTTAAGGTTAAGGGTAAGGGTAAAGTTAAGGTTAAGGTTTTGTGAAGGTTAGGGTTTTGTTATAGTAAAGGTCAAGGTTAAGGTTAGGTTAAGGTCAAGGTTAAGGGTAGGGTTAAGGTTAGGATAAGGTTAATATTTGGTTAAGGGTAAGGTTAAGGGTAAGGTTTAGGGTTAGATTAACCTTACCCCTTTAACTTTAACCCTAACCTTAACTTTAACTTTACCCTTAACCTAACCTTAACCTTAACTTTAATCTTAACTTAACCTAACCTTAACATTAACCTAACCGTAACCTTAACCCTACCTTAAACTAACTTAACCTTAACCTTGACCTTTAACCTTAACCATAATCTTATCTTTACCCTTAACCTTAAGTTTACCCTGACCATAACCTTAACTTTACCCTTAACCTAATCTTAACCTTAACCTAAACATAACCTTGACCTTAACTATAACCTATCCCTAACCTTAACCTTAAATATAACCTAACCCTAACCTTGATCAAACCCTTAACCTTAACCTTAAAATTATCCTTACCCCCTTAACCTAACCCTAACCTTAACGTTAACCTTACCCCCTTAACCTAACCCTAACCTTGATCAAACCCTTAACCTTAACCTTAAACTTAACCTAACCTTAACCTTAACTTTAACTTTACCCTACCTTAACCTTAATTATAACCTAACCTTAACCTTGACCTTAACTATAACCTAACCCTAACTTTGACCAAACCCTTATCCTTCACGTTAACCGTAACCTTAACTTTAACCTTACCCCCTTAACCCCATTAACTTTGACCAAACCCTTAACCTTAACCTTAACCTTAACCTAACTTTAACCTTAACTTTAACTTTACAATAACCTTAACCTTAACCTTAACTATAACCTAACCTTAACCTTGACCAAACCCTTAACCTTAACCTTGACCAAACCCATAACCTTAACCTTAACCTGACTAAACACGTAACCGTAAAGTTAACCTTAAGCTTAACTATAACCTAACCCTCACCTTGACCAAACCCTTAACATTAACCTAAACCTTAACCTAACCTTAACCTTGACCTTAACTATAAACTAACTTTAACCTTGACCAAATCCTTAACCTTGACTTTAACCTTAACCTTAACTATAACCTAACCCTAACCTTGACCTTAACCTTAACCTAACCTTAACCTTGACCTTAACTATAACCTAACCCTAACGTTGACCTTAACCTTAACTTAACCTTAACCTTAACATTCCAATAACCATAACCTTAACCTTCACTTTACCCTTAACCTAACCTTAACCTTAACCTTAACTTTAACCAAACCTTAACCTTAAATTTAACTTTACCCTAACCTTAAGGGTTAAACTAACCCGAACCTTGACCAAACCCTTAAACTTAACCCAAACCTTTACCATAACCTTAACTTTAACCTTAACCTTGACTTTACCCTTAACTTTAACCTTGACTTTGATCTTGACCTAACCTTAACCTTAACCTTAACCTTATCTTACCCTTAACCTAACCCTAACCTTAACTATAACCTAGGCCTAACCTTGACCAAACCCTTAACCTTAACATTAAGTTGACTAAATCCGTAACCTTAACCCTCACCTTAACCTTAACCTTAACCTTAACCTAACCTTAACCTTAACGTTAAATTTACCCTAATCTTAAGGGTTAACCTAACCCTAACCTTGACCAAACCCTTAAACTTAACCTTAACCCAAAACTTCACCCTAACCATAACCTTGACTTTACGCTTAACCTTAACCTTGACCTTGACCTTGACCTAAAATTAACCATGACCTTAACATTATCTTACCCTTAACCTAACCTTAACCTTAACTATAATCTAGCCCTAACCTTGACCAAACCATTAACCTTAACCTTAATCTTACCTTAACCGAACTTTAACCTTAACCTTCCTCTAACCTTGACCTTAACCTTTCGCTTAACCATAACCTTAACCTAACTAAACCTGTAACCTTAACCTTAACGTTACCCTTAAACTTCACCTTAGCCTTAAATTTAACCTTATCCTTGACCTTACACTTAACCTTCACCTTAACCTTAACCTTAACCTTACTAAACCCATAACCTTAGCCTTAACCTTAACTTTACCCTTAATCTTGACCTTACCCTCAACCTTCACCTTAACCCTAACCTTTAATAAACACTTAACCTTAACCTTAACCTTGACCTTAACCTTAACCTTACCCTTAACCTTCACCCTTAACCTTAACCTAACCCTATCCTTGACCAAACCGTTAACCTTAACCTTAACCTGACTAAACCCTCAACCTTGACCTAACCGTAACCTTAACCTTACCTTAACCTAACTTAACCTTGACCTTAACCTTAACTTTAACCATTAGCTTAACCTTACCTTAACCATAACCTTACCCTAACCTTACCCTAACCATAACCTTAACTTTACCCTTAACGTAACCTCTTGACCTTAAGGTTAGGGTTAGGGTTAGGTTAAGGGTAAAGTTAAAGTTAAGGTTAAGGTTAAGGTTAAGTTAAGGTTAAGGGTAAGGTTAATGTTAAGGTTAGGTTAAGGTTCTGGTCAAGGATAGGTTTAGGTTAAGGTTAAGGGTGAAGGTTAAGGGTAAGGTTAAGGTTAAGATTAGGGGAAGGTTAAGGTTAAGGGTTTAGTTAAGGTTAAGGTTAGGTTAAAGTTAAATTTATTTAGGTTAAGGTTAAGGTTAAGGGTTTCGTCAATGTTAGGGTTAGGTTATAGTTAAGGTCAAGGTTAAGGTTAAGGTTAAGGTTAAGTTAAGGTTAATGTTAAGGGTTTGGTCAAGGCTAGGGTTTGGGTATAGCTAGAGTTAAGGTTAATGTCAAGGTTAAGGGTAAGATTAAGGTTAAGGTTAAGGGTTTGGTCAAGGTTAGGGTTAGGTTATAGTGAAGGTTAAGGTTAAGTTAAGGGTAAAGTCAAGGTTACAGTTAAGGTTAAGGTTAGGTTAAGGGTAAAGTTAAGGTTAAGGTTAAGGTTTGGTCAAGGTTAGGGTTGGGTTATAGTTAATGTTAAGTTAAGGTTAAGGTTAGGCTAAGGGAAAAGTTAAGTTTAAGTTATGGTAAGGTTAAGGTTAAGGTTAAGGTTAAGGTTAAGGTCAATGTTAAGGTTAAGGGTAAGTTTAAGGTTAAGGTTAAGGTCAAGGTTAAGGTTAAGGTTAATGTTAAGGGTTTGGTCAAGGTTAGGGTTAGGTTATAGTTAAGGTCAAGGTTAAGGTTAAGGGTAAGGTTATAGTTAGGTTAAGGTTAAGGTTAAGGTTAAGGTTAGGTTAAGGTTAAGATAAGGTTAAGGCTAAGGCTAAGGTTAGGTTAAGGGTAAAGGCAATGTTAAGGTTCAGGTTAGGGTTACAAGTCTTAACCTTAACCTTCACTATAACCTAACCTTAACCATAGCTTGTGTTATCACTGAGATTTTCCTCGAAGTTGTTAGAAGAGGAAAGGGGTCCGAGGTAACCACAAACCAACATTTAGGTACAAAATCTAGCCAATCTGTACCCAGAGAGGGCTCTCTCTGTAAAATTTAGCTTTTTTTTGGAATATATTAGGCTAGTTATAAAGTCTAGGGATTTTGATTGATTTTGGGTGGTGAAATTATATAGCAGAGGGTAAGACTGAGTATTTCAGACCATTGGGCTAATGGAGTCAAAGAAGATGGCTTAAATGGATTAAGTTTCTCAACAAAAGATGGTTTCACAGGTCAAGGTAATCAAACAGGGAACAATTATAGATCTAAAGTGAATGGAATGGAATCAAAAATGGATGAAGGGAAATTAAGAATCCTTCAACACATTTGAAAGAGGGAAATTGAGTGATTATTAATAAAGATAAATTAAGTATTCTTTACTAAATAATCAAAATGCATAAACTAGTAAAACATGAGCAATTAAGAATTCACTGTTTAATCCAGTTCAGAAGAAAACATTTAGAATAACAACGATTAAAAGCAGATTGCACTTAAGCACTCTCTGATTTATTCCTTTTCGTTAATTATTCAGATATGAAACATAAATGATATAATAAACAAGTAGAAAACTTCAAAACATAAGAGATAGATGACTTATTGATCCTTAGTCTGACGCAAGAATCCTGTAAAAAGTCTATTGCATCAATTCCTCGTCCAGCTAGCCATACGAGATTTTTCCAACAACACTTTATTCCAAAATAGTCAATGTTACAGCAAATTCTAAGAATCCACCCCCAATACTCCAATTGAAGGATTATTTATACAAAAAATTATAAAAAATATCTCCTAACAAAATGAGATATAATCTAGGATGACTCATAAATATTTTACAAAAAACTAGAGACAGATGGTCTCGTAGATAAGAGAAAGGATAACCGATGTTGTGTTGTTTCCTTGTTTTGAGCGTGTGCTGGATGCAGGCACTAAGATTTGGCTTGTTTCTGTCCTCTTTAGTAATTATGTGTTTGCTGCTTCATTTTACTGATATTCTTTAACTGTACTTATACTATTTAACCTATGTTTATCCTTTTATTCTTCTTTATCATGACTTACTGTAGCAAAAATTCATGAAGGATAATTTTTACAAAAGTTCTAACATTTCTTCCCACCATTTAGCTTTTGGTATTCTGATTCTTTGTAGCGGCAAAAAGTTTGAAGAGGATTTTCATTGAGAATAAGGTCTTTAATTTGGAAATCCCTATCCACTAGAGGCAAATAGTCTTAATCTCTGTGAGGGGCATTCAAGGGTGTGACATTCAAAGCCACGAGAATTTCCATTTCTGGTTCTTGTGGATTCAGAAATGAATTGCGGGTTTTGATGAAAAACGAGCACAATCACAGGTTGGGGAATGCAATTGCAATTGAGGAATGAACTAAAGACCAGTATTAAACTCTGCTTCAGTTTTTCGTGTAGAATTTAAAACAAAAGATAGTTTTTTATAGAGTTTAATGGGAATTAGGGTAAATACATGTTTTCTGGGAAATAAACAATGACTAAATAGGTGCTGGCTATAGCAGATGAACTCTGGATTACTCGACTACAATTTTCTTCAGCAAGGTAGCGGTTGGCAAACTTTGATAGTTGATTTTGAAATTCGTTGCATGGGACACCAGTCACTGCATGAGACAGTGAAAACGTTTTGGGTATGTTTGTTTTATTCACAAAGTCAAAGGTTGGCGGGTTTTTTATTATTTTAATGGATGACATCAGCAATTACGGTGGTTTCGTCATGGGAGGTAAGCAGTAAACAGTTTCCATCGCACAGCTTTTAGGGAAAGGCGGTTTTCAGCGGAGGGCGAGCGATTCCATACGATGAACAATGCGTGGCGCGTCACTGTTCAGAAAACCGCTTGGCCATTGCGCATTATCATTCAGATGCGGATGCGTAGCGATATTGATATCAACCGTAGATCTCAGATTGATCTATCGGACGGTCCTCAGGAAAGGAAGATGACGAGGAATTAATATGGCAAGCCCAATGAAATTTATTATAAAATAATCACATCGGGGGCGATTTGATTGGTAGATTAGGTTATTAATTAACCAGGAGGGTTAATTAATCCCTTTATACGGTGGAGTATTGTTTTTGTTTATTAATTGGAAATTCAACCAATTAATTAAATTTATATGGTTATTTTTCAACCAACGGGGCGAGATATTATTAATTTGGAAATTTTATTAAAATAATACGGGAAAAGGGGAATTTACATAGGGATTTAAATAATAAGTTAGAAATTAATATGGAAAATGAATAGAAGCGCTAAGTATAAAACATTATATTAATGTATATAACTTATGCTTGAATGAGAAGGGTTTTTTTATGAAATATTGCATAATTTTCCTAAGTAAAATGGGATTTTATTTAGGAAAAGATTTTTTAGAAGTGAATGAATGTCATGATGAATGATTTTAAGTACTTAGGCTTTTCCAATTATTGGGCTGAGGGTCCGGTCCCTCCAAAAGTCAAAGAAATGCCTTGAGCCCCTTTAATTTTCAAATGCCTTAGTACTTAAGGGAAATTAGTGAAATTTTTAGGGAAAAATGAGCAAGGAAGTTAATAATCTGACTTTGCTTTGCTTGAAATTCTTCTAGTGTAGTTTCTACCTTTGCACTTGTGATGAAAGTAAATATTTAACACATCTAAAGTCATTATCCATCACATGTAATTATGCAACAACATCTACCTACCCTACCTACTTTACCCTACCATTTTTTCTTCTTTATTAGGGTGCACTTAGACTAGAAAACCCTCATCACACTTTTTCTTTTACATTTGGAAATATATAAAATTATATCCTTATTACATCCAAGGGCTCTGATTAAATTGTTGAGCTCCTTTTATTTACTCTACCTATCTACTTATCTGCCAATTTTAAACAGTTTGGTCAGATTTTATTCTTTCTCTCTAAAACATAAAATTGAAAGATGAACTAGCCAAGCTTAAACTGTTTGACTGTTCATAAATTGTGGCATAAAATACAAGTTGCACACAATTTTATTTATTACATAAGAGAAAAAAAGTAGTGGCATTTAGGCTTGCACACTTTCCTTGGCCTTCCTTTTGGTGGGGTTCATTTTCTTTCACTTTTTTGGCCATTTTATTCTTTTCACCCTTTAATTTTTCTTTTAGGGTATACCCTCTTTAAATTTTTTAAATTTTTTGATTTTTTGACAATATGGAAAACCTTTGCAACAAGAAAAGGTATGAACATATTACATAGCTTATCAAGTCAATAATGATATATGAAACCTATTGGTATAGGAGTCTAACAGCTTGAACCTTTACCCTAACCTTAACCTTTACCTTGACCTAAACCTTAACCTTCACTATAACCTAACCTGATCCTTGACATTAAATATAACCTCACCCTAACATTGACCAAACTCTTAACATTAACCTTAACCTTAACTTTACCCTAACCTTAACCTTATCTTACCATTAACCTAACCTTAACCTTGACCTTAACTTTACCCTTAACTTAACCTTAACCTTTACCTTAACCTCACTTAACCTTAACCTTGACCTTAATCTTAACTTTAACTATAACCTAACCCTAACCTTGACCAAACCCTAAGGTTAGGTTAAGGGTAAGATAAGGTTAAGGTTAAGGTTAGGTAAGTGTAAGGTTAAGGTTAAGGGTAAGATAAGGTTAAGGTTAAGGTTAGGTTAAGGTTGGGTAAGGTTAAGGTTTGTTCAAGGTTAGGGTTAGGTTATATTTAAGGTCAAGGATAAGGTTATTTTAAGGGTAAAGTCAAGGTTAAGGTTAGTTTAAGGTTAAGATTAGGTTAACGGTAAATTTAAGGTTAAGGTTAAGGGTTTGGTCAAGATTAGGGTTAGGTGTTACGGGTTTAGTCAGGTTAAGGTTAAGGTTAAGGGTTTGGTCAAGGTTAAGGTTAGGTTATAGTGAATATTAAGGTTAAGATAAGGTTAAATTTAAGGTTAGGTTATAGTTAATGTTAAGGTTAGGTTAAGGGTAAAGTTGAGCTTAAGGTTAGGTCAAAGTTAAGGTTAGGTAAGTGTAAGGTTAACGTTATGGGTTTAGTCAGGTTAAGGTTAAGGTGGTAAGGTTAAGGTTAAGTTTAAGTTTAAGGTTAAGGTTAAGGTTAGGTTAAGGGTAAAGTTAAGGTTATGGTGAAGGTTAGGTCATAGTTAAGGTTAAGGTTATATTTAAGGTAAATGTTATGGTTATGTTATTGTTAAAGTTAAGGTTAAGGTTAAGCTTACAGGTCTTAACCTTAACCTTCACTATAACCTTAACCCTAACCTTAACCTTAACCTTAACCTGACTAAACCTGTAAAACATAACCCTAACCTTGACCAAACCCTTAACCTTAACCTTAACTTTACCCTTAACCTAATCGTAACCTTAACCTAACCTTAACCTTGACTTTACCCTTAACCTAACCTTATGATTGACCTTAACTATATCCTAACCCTAACCTTGACCAAACCTTAACCTTAACCTTAACCTTAACCTTCCCATAACCATAACCTTAACATTAACTTTACCCTTAACCTTAACCTTAACGTTACCTAACCTTAAGGCTAGGTTAAAGTTAAGGTTAAGGTATGGTTAAGGTTAAGGGTAAGTTTAAGGTTAATGACTTAGTTAAGGTTAAGGTTAAAGTTAAGGTCAAAAATAAGGTTAAGATTAAGGTTAAGGGTAAGGGTAAGGTTAAGGATAAGGTTAAGGTTAAGGTTAGGTTAAGGTTAAGGTTTACACTGAGGTTAGCGTAAGGTTATGGTTAATGTAAGGTTAATGTTAAGGTTAGGTTAGTGTTAACGTTAAGGTTAAGGTTAGTTTAGGTTAGGTTAAGGTTAAGGTTTAGGTTAAGGTTAACAGGTTTAGTAAGGTTAAGGTTAAGGTGTGACTAAGATTTAGTTAAGGTTAGGTTATGTTAATGTTAAGTCTAAGGTTAAGGTTAGGTTAAGGTTAAGGTTAATGTTAAGGTTAAGGGTAAGGTTAAGCTTAGCTAAGGGTTAGGGTTAAGGGGTTAGTTAAGGTTAAGGTTAAGGTCAAGGTTAATTTAAGGTTAGGTTAATGTTAAGATTAAAGTTAGGTTAAGATTAAGATTAAGGGGGTAAAGTTAAGTTTAGGGTTAAGGTTAAGGTTAATGTTAGGGTAAGGTTAAGGTAAAGGTGAAGGTGAAGGTTAATGGTAAGGTAAAGGTTAAGGTTAGGGGTAAGGTTAAGTATAAGGTTAAGGGTTTAGTTAGGTTAAGGTTAAGGGTTTTTTCAAGGTTAGGGTTAGGTTATGGTTAATGCCAAGATAAGGTTAGGTTAAGGTTAAGGTTAAGGTTAAGGCTAGGTTAAGATTAAGTTCAAGGTTAAGGTTGAAGTTAAGTTTAAGGTTAGGTTTTGGTTCAGGTTAGGTTAGTGTAAGGTTAAGGTTAAAGTTAGGTTAAGGGTAAACTTAAGGTTAAGGTTAGGTTAAGGTTAAGGTTACGTTAAGGTTAAAGTTAGGTTAAGGTCAGAATTAATCTTAATTTAAGGTGAAGGATGAGGTTAAGTTAATATGAAGGTCAAGGTTAAGGTTACGGTAAAGGTTAAGGTTAAGGTTAAGGTCAAGGTTAACAGGTTTATTTAGTTTAAGGTAAAGGTATGGTAAAGGTTTAGTTAAGGTTAAGGTTAAGGTTAGGGTAAGGTTAAGGTTAAGGTTATGGCTAGGTTAGTTTTAGGTTAAGTTTAATGTTAGGTTAGGTTAAGATTAAGGTTAAGGTTATGTAATGTTTAAGGTTAAGTTATGGTTAGGGTTAAGGTTAAGGTTAAGGGTAATCTTAGGGTATAGGTTTAAGGTTAAGGTTAATGTCAGCGTTAAGGGTAAGGTTAAGGTTAAGGTATGGTTAAGGTCAAGGTTAAGGTCAAGGTTAAGGTTAAGGTTAAGTATTTATTTAAGGTTAAGTTAAGGTTAAGTGTTTATTTAAGGTTAAAGTTAATTTTAAGGTTAGGTTAAGGCTAGGTTAAGGTTAAGGTTAATTTTAAGGTGAAGGTCAAGGGAGGGTTAAGGTTAGGTTTGGTTGAGATTAAGTTAGTTTAGGTTTAGGTTAAGGTTAGGTTAAGCTTAAGGTTAAGGTTAATGTTAAGGTTAATGTTAAGGTAAGGTTAAAGTTAGGTTAGGGTTAAGGTTAAGGTTAGGTTAGGGTTAAGGTTAGGGTTAAGTTATGGTTAAGGTTAAGAGTAAAGTTAGGGTTAAGGTTAAAGTAAGGGTATAGGTTAACCTTAACCTTAACCTAACCTTAACCTTAACATTAACCTTAACCTATCCTTAACCTTAACCTTAACGTAAGCTTTACCTTAACCTTAACCCTAACCTACATCTCAACTAAACCCTATACATAACCTTACCCTTAACCTAACCTTAAACTTACCTTAACCTAAACTTAACCTTACCCTAACCTTAACCTTAACCTTAACCTTAACTTAACCTAACCTTAAACTTAACCTTAACCCTAACCTAACCTTAACCTTAGCATTAAACTTATCCTAACCTTAACCTTATCCTTACCTTAACCTTAACCTTACCATAACCTTAACCCTTGACACTAGCCTAACCTAACCCTAACCTAACTTTACCTTAACTTTAACATTAACCTTAACCTAACCTTAACTTTAAAACTAACCTAACGTACCTTAACCTTAACCCTAACCTAACCTTAACCTTACCGTTAACCTTAAACTTAACACTAACCTTAACCTCAACCTAAACATTAGAATTAACCTTAACCTGAAATTAACCTTACCCTTAACCTTAACCTTAACACTAACCTAACTTAAACTTAACCTCAACATTAACCTTAACCTTAATCTTACCTTAACCTGACCATAACCTAACCCTTAACCTTAACCTTAACACTAACCTAACTTAACCTTAACCTTAAGCTGATTTTAACCTTACCCTTAACACTAATCTAACTTAACGCAAACCTTAACCCTAACTAAACCCTAAACCTTAACCCATACCTTAATCTTAACATTAACATTAAGGTTAAGGTTAAGGTTAACACTAACCTTAACCTTAACCTTAACCTTAACCTCAACATTACCATAACCTTAACCTTAACCTAACCCTAACATTACCCTAACCTTAGTGTTAACCTTAACCTTAACATGACCCTAACCTTAACCTTAACCTTAACCTAACCTATCCTAACCTTAAGGTAATACTAACGATAACCTTAATGTTAAGGTTAATCTTAGGGTTAGGTTTAGGGTAAGTTTAAGGTTAAGGTTAGGTTAGGTTAAGGTTAGGGTAAGGTTAAACTTAAGGTTAACGTTAAGGTTAAGGGTAATTTTAACGTAAGGTTAAGGTTAGGTTAGGGTTAAGGTTAAGGGTAAGGGTAAGGTTAACGGTAAGGTTAAGCTAAGGTTAAGGTCAGGTTAAGTTTAGGTTAAGGTTAAGGTCAAGGTTAAGGTTAGGTTACGTTAAGGTTAGTTTAGTGTTAAGGTTAAGGGTTGTTAGTTAATGTTAAGGTTAAGTTTAAGGGTTAAGGTTTAAGGTTAGGTTAAGGTTAAGGTTAATGTTAACCTTAGGTTAGGTGAGGTTAGGTTTAAGGTTAAAGTTAAGGTTAAGGTTAACACTGAGGTTAGGGTTAGGCTATGGTTAAGGTTAACAATGAGGTTATTGTTAGCTTTTGCATAAGGTTAAGGTTATGGTTAATGTTAAGGTTAACGTTAACACTCAGGTTAGGGTTAAGGTTAAGGTTAAAGGTTAAGGTTGTGTTATGTTAGTTAATGTTAAGGTTAGGCTAAGGTCAAGGTTAGGTTAGGTTAGGTTAGGGTGAAGGTTAAGGTTAAGGTTAAGGGTAAAGTGATGGTCAAGGTTAGGGTTAGGTTATAGTTAAGGTTAAGTATAGGTTAAGGGTAAAGCCACGGTTAACCCTAAACTTCTCATAACCTTAACCTTAACCTATTACTTAAGGTTAAGTAAAGGTTAAGGCTGCTAGCCACCTATAAATTCTGTCATACTCAATGGTGGCTAAGCTTGCCTTTTAAACATTCAAGAGATAGTTCTCTTTGAAAACTTATCATCTTTTGAAGTTTTTATGATGATTATTACCCTTTGAGTTAATATTCACTGTTGTTTCACTATTATCTCTAAAGTACCTGCTGTTCACCAGGAGAAAACTGCTTATAAAACTCCATTTCTCACCATTTACCTCTCCATTCCAATCCCACAAACTCTCCATTTTCATCCTTTATTCCTTCAAAAAATACCTCAAAAACACCTTCATCTAACCCTCAAAACATCCTAATAATCTTTAAAACCTTATTTTCTACCTTATTTGGTTTTAAAAAACCCTTTCTTTCACCTATCAGAACCCTATTTTGGTCTTGAAAATCCCTATTTTTGGCCTAAAAACACCCTTTTACACTAGTTCAAATAGTTGTTTGCTGCCACTTGAAAGTTGTTTTTGAAGTCTCACTTTGAAGTACCATTGTTTATGGTTAGCCAAGGAGGTATGTTTTGATCATACCCTTTGTCCCTGCTTGAACAATTGTTTTAAAGGTCTTTATGGTTGTGATCATAGATGTGTTAGGTGTTCCCTCTTCTATGACTACAATTATCAGTGAATCTTTTATGTTTTCTAATTTCTTTCAAATAAAATCTTTGAGGAAATAGGATGTGCTCCTGAATCTTAGATTTCATTTTGAAAGTTGTCTTGAAATCATTATTTTCTTAAAGTGTGGTTTGTAGAATTCACGGTTAGCCCTGTCTATCAAATACCTCTTTATGTTCAAGTTATGTTTTTAAGTTCCCTTTGTTGAGAATTCAAACTCTCTTTTCAAATCATTGACGTCCATCTCATTCACAAAAACTAAAGGATCCTGTAGCCAAGTTAGATTTGCCCTTTTATATCCCATATCCATGTATGAGCTTGCTATTTACTTCTTATTGACTCCATTGCCCAATGAACTTGACACTTCTTCTTTCCATCTATACTACCTAGAAATTTCATGTTATGTTATACCAATTCAACCAAACAAACAAACCAAACAAACACTTGCACTGAATAACTAGTCTAAAATCAATACGTAAAAGCAAACACGATATATCTTTGCAAAATATTTGAGAGATCCCTCTCTGGGAACAGGAGGACTAGATCCTGGAACTCTAAAGCTTGGTTCTGATGTTGTCTTGTCTTTTGGTTAGCCAATCTATCAAAAATCAGGAACCCCAACATAATGGCAATCACGGTGGGACCTATTGAGTATATAGTTGCTTGAATACCTCTTAAAACCCTGTAGGCCCTTAATTTAACAAAGAATACCCTGGGAATTGTTATCCCACCTCATCACCAACATAATGGCAATCACGGTGGGACCTATTGAGTATATAGTTGCTTGAATACCTCTTAAAATTCTTTAGGCCCTTAATTTGACAAAGAATACCCTGGGAATTGTTATCCAACCTTATCACCAACATAATGGCGATCATGGTGGGACCTATTGAATCTCTGATAGCCTAGAAAACTATTATAAACTCTTTAGTCCTACAAATCTCTAAGAAAATCAGTTACTGAGCCATAGAGTAAACTATGTTTGTTTTAGCACCTTAGCTAAGTGTTGAAATAAGATATAGGACACTCTCATAACCATATAAATATAAAAAATCCAAAAATATTTCAGATTGGCTTCATAATAAACATGGTGGTGGAACCATAAAAAAATTTTCCTTCACAAAAGCTAAAAAGTTTCCACCTGGCGACTCCATTGGCCCTAGTAGGATTATTAATCATATAGGTCTCCAGATCTCTTTAGGACTGTGTTAACCAACCTTGAGGAAGTTTAGAAGCCTAGTCCCATACTAGAATAGACATTGTGATAGGAAAAATTTTCAAAAACAATCCCTAAAAAACATCAGCCTCTCTCGTTTTTGAAAAAAAAGTCTGGCTTCACATAGGATCAACACTAAATATCATCCAGACCCTAATCCTCCTACAATAGTTGACAATCCAGAGAATATTTTGTGGCAGAATTCTAAGTCTGGAAAATCAACTGCTGATAGGAGCCTCTTAAGAACAAAATATGTCCGTGAAAACCTTGTTGTCTTAGAGGATTTACACTTTGACTTACATCATACAAAGAACATATTCAGAACCAGATCTCAAAGTGATTTAAACCAAGCTGATTTTGAAACTGCAGGTTTACAACAAAGCTTTAGTATAGAAGCCTCACCTTCTACTCCTCCTGATTCCCATCCTCTTCCCAACTTTAGCCTCTTTTGTAACAAACTTGCTCAAAACCATTTTTCTAGCCCAATTGTTTCTTCCACTCCAATACATGCCACCACTGTCCAAAACACTCCATTCTAGCCCATTTTCCCTCTTTTCAATCCACCCCTTGTAAATCCACCTTTCCTTCCAGCCATGGCAGCATGGTATGCTTCACTGGTGTTACCACAACCCATGGTTCCCTTACCAAATGATTATCAATCCAAAATTCGTCATTTCACTGGAAATAAACCAACTAATACCCAACAACATGTAGATAAAATGAATGATGCCTTTGATTACATGGAGATAGAAGAAGATACTATTAAAATGAGAATTTTTGCTCAAATTTTAGGAGGAGAAGTCAAGAAATGGTTTAAAAACTTAGCTCCTCACAGCATAAATGATATTTCTTCTCTATATCAAACATTCATGAATAAATGGGAAATCAGAAAAAACCCCCTCCAAATCCTTTCAGACTATACTAACCTCAAAAGAAATACTTGGGAAAGTGTCAATGACTACTGCACTAGATTCAATAGTGTGTATAATGCACTTCCTCCACACATGAAACCTCCACTAGGCTTAGCCTTGGCTAAATTCCTAGAAGGATTTGACCCGGAAATGGCCTATTAGCTAAGAGAAAGAGACCCCTCAACTTTAGAAGATATGCAGAGGGGAGCCTTGAGTGTGGAGGAAAATTTGATTGAAAAAAGAGCTAGGTTGAGGGCAGAGAAAAGAGTTACATACAGGGATGATACAATGCCATCAACCTTAGTATTAGATACCAAAATTGATAACTTAGTAAAGGTAATGGAGATGATGCTTGAAAAGATAAATATGAATGATAGAGTGCCTCCTAGAGAAAACCAAAATAGAAATAGAAACCAAAATTTGAGAAGAGACCCTAATCAAGATAGGTAGAGAGACAATGACCAACAAATTAGACCTCCCTTCCAACAAAACTATGTAGATCAAGAGGAAGAAAGGGAGATTGAAAGGTTGGGAGAAAATCCTATAAACTTGATTGGATCAGATAGTGGGGATGATGTTTACCTCACTGAAGAAGAACAAGGTTTCTTCTCCCCGGAACAAAATGAAGATACATATGAGGATTTTGATAATTATAGATTGGGGTTTGAAAATGCAATCATGGAGGTGCACAAACAATATGATATTAGGAGCAGAGGGAACATAGATAATTCAAATGACAAAAACACTAGCACTACTGTTAGGAAAAATGCAGAAAATCAGCCTAAGAAAACAACAGAGAAACCCAACATTTTGGCTAAGAAAACAGATTTAAACAAAGAGAAAAGTAGCCAACCAAATGTTGAACAAAGTATCCCTAGCACTTCAGCTAGTGGCCCTAACAAAATTGTCCCAAATAGCAGTCCAAAAAAATTTCAGCAAATCAGAATTGCTGAAAGGAATTCGATTGAAAACATATGTAAATATGAAAAAATCACTAGCTCCTTTCAGCCTTGAGGGAGAGATTGCAAAGATAAAAATCACCATACCTCTAGCTGAACTAGTAACCCAAGAAGTGTACAAAATCCAATTTTTGAAAGCTTTGAACTTAGGAAGTGACACTGATACGTTAAACTTGACAAATGACAAACTTGAGTTGTTGTTTGGTCCAGAAGTTGAAGGAAAATACAAGGAAGGATTTTTCCCTCGCTTCTATTTCAGTTTGAATATACATGATAGGATATTACACAATGCCATGTTAGACTCTGTAGCTTCACATAATATTATGCCCACAGTAGTAATGGAAAGATTAGGCTTAGAAATTACTAAACCATACAAGGATCTGTATTCCTTTGATTCAAGAAGAGTCAAATGCTTGGGTTTAATCAAAGATTTATGTGTAAACATATCTCAGATCCTAGCTAAGAGTCTAGTAATGGACATAGTGGTAGCTGACATTCCCCCAAAATATGACATGATTTTATCAAGATCATGGAGAGCCAAACTTCGGGGGAGCTTTCAAATGAAAATGTCTTATGCTACCATCCCAGTATTTAACCAAAACAGAAGATTATATAGGGAATCCCACATGAAATACATGGTGAGAAACATAGATAAACCAAACAACTCTCCAATATATTCCATTCAGTGAAGTTTAGATTCCTTTATCTTGTACAATGAAGATGAAATCACTCAATAAGAAAAGGAAAATAAAGGAGAGATCAGTTCACCAGAACAATCTAAGTTACCACCAACTCAGATACAAAACAATAGTAATCAGCAGTAACAAGAAAATGAAGATGAGAAAAAAATACTTTGGATAATAAACTTTGATGGGTCTTGTAGTAAAAAAAGTGCAGGGGTAGGTGTATGGATTCACAATACAAATCAGGGTTATTCATATAAATTAGACTTTCCATGCACCAATAACATTGTTGAATATGAAGCCCTGCTCCTTGGCTTGCAGTTGCTTAAACAACTAGAAGCCCAAAAAATATCATTCCTAGGTGATTCTGAACTCATCATTAGACAAATCAAAGGAGAATATTTAGCTAAAAACCCAAGACTTGGAGAATATAGAAATTTTTCCCTTGATTTATTAAAGACCTTTGAAAGATATGAACTCATTTTCATTGCAAGAGCACAAAATCATCTAGCAAATGAACTTGCCTTCAATGCCAGCAACTTCCAAGTACCTTAGATAAATGAACATCTTAACATAAAGGTCAAAAATAGGCCTGCAGTGCCTGAAAATGAGGACTACTAGCAAGTGTTTGACACTGAAAAACACATAGATGATTTCCTAAAATTAGAAAATGATTTTTCCATACTAGCATTAGAAACTAGCCGTGAAGAAAACTGTTTGGCTAATGAACAAATCCCAGAAATAAAAATGACATATTCTGCTGATACAAATCACTGTGAGAATCTTTTTGAAGTAGAATTAATTGACAATGCAGACCAGAAAAACTTGTAAGTTTTACAATGCAAGAATGATAAAATTCCAAGAGGTCTCACACCTTTAGAACACCTTTTTGACTTTAATTATGTAGCCAAAGAACCAAGAATGGAGGCTATGGAAACAGATGTAGAAGAACATAACATAGGCAGCCTAGCAGGCCCCAAGATGATCAAACTATCTAGCACACTCCCAGCTCATATAAAACTGCAATACATAGAGTTGTTCAAAGAATTTAGAGATGTGATTGCTTGGGGATACAAAGATCTGAAATCTTATGACACTAGCATCATTCAACACAAAATTCCTCTTAAGGAAAATCAGAAACCTTTCAAACAAAAACTAAGGAGAATAAACCCTATCTTATTACCTTTAGTCAAGAAAGAAATTGAAAAAATGTATGATGTTGGGATTATAGTATCCCTTAGATATTTAGAATGGGTGTTGTTGTCGCTCCTAGAGACAGCCTAGAGTTGTGATAGACCAGTGCCTAGGACATCTTATATTAGCAAGGAGAATATGGTATAACAGAGGAAGTTATTAATAAAAATCTCTCATGCTATTTCTTGTAAAACAAGGAATATTAATCTGAATGGGACCAAGACCTTCAGAAAATGACACAGGGAAAAGAATACTGCAGAGGCAACATGAAAAACTCCAATATAAAAGCAACAAAAAATTCAGAGACAACTTACTGCAAAGAGGGCCAATTCAGAAATACCTCACAGAAATAAGTTATCAGAATATGTATGTATTGAATGAAATATTGAGGAGATATTAGTTAACATTGAGCTGATATCTAGATACACAATACCACCATGTATGGGCTTACCAATCTAAGAATCCATACATGATAATAGCATTTTAAAATCACCCTCCCAAAGAAATTAATATAGAAGAAATACGGTTTAGATGAATAGTGGAACAGAATATCATGCATGAGCCATATTTAAAGTGCTTGACTAATCCAAGCATGGGTATCAACTAGGATAAATCCATACCAAGAATCAGTGAGCCACTCGCATTCCAAAACATGATACAGGAAATATGGATGAAATGAAATGATCTATTAAAATAACACATATAAGAGAAAGTTACAAGCTGTGAAATACCAAAGACTAGAATCCTCTTTAACAGATAGAACTACTCCTCACTGAGTCCCTATGGGCTCTGAACCTTCATACAAGACTTCTACAAAATGTATACAAAAATCCTTCCACTGCATAATTTTCTGATAAAATCTGGAACCCTAAATCATCTGTTTTTCGGGAGCTTTATAGGAGAAAAGAAAGCTCGAAAAGGGAGTAGGTGATGAACATTTAATTTGTCTCATTAAAACAAGATGGCAGAAACGTACACACCCACACTGTTTGATGACTTTGTAGTGTTGTATGTACTCTGTTGTCTTCTTACTGAAATAAATGCACTGGGTAGAAATCTCTTTAGGGACATGGCAAAGAAGTAAAATCTCATAGGCATTCCATCCTTTTCTGAAAGAGAATGGTGCTGAAAAGAAATCCTTAAGGTATTTTTTCTGCAAATGGTACCCTCTGCCTTCTAATTTTGAATTATGGTTTAATATCTTCAATGTTGAACGTTGAATTCTTGATCCTTCACTGATATCTCTCTGTTGTTCCATTAATATCTCCATCTGCGCAATCTGTGCTTTGAATGACCCTGGAGGGTTTGATGGATTTTAACCCTGCCTCTTTAATGGAAGTCTCGTCGATATACCTTCCCAGGCATTTCTCCATAATTAAAGCCTCTGAAAAGAATGGTACTTTGATGTGCTCTGCTATTGCAATCAAGACTGTGAATCATGGCAGTTTTTCGTCGTTGTAACCCTGCAAAACCTGCAAAATTGTTAGGAAAACCATGCATGAGGATGGTGGATATGGCAGGGTCAATGAAAATGTTCATGCGGACATGGATAAATGGTGAAACAATGCAGGGTGGTGGAAAAATGAAGTGAAACGATGTAGGATGGACTTGTGTAATTTTTTAACGTAAAACATTTGAAAAATGAATGAAATGTATAATGGCGGAAGAAAAATATGACAAACACGTGGAACTAGTGACGTGGAGGTACGGAGTCGACTGGTGGAGAGGTAAGTGATCTAGACTGTCAGATCTCATGAGGAGATCGACAGCTGAAATCGCATCGAAGGGCGATGAAATGGTGGGCCAGCGACACTATTTCCTCGTGTTAACTTGCGAACAACTTGGAGGAATGATCACCATTGGATGGATTGCTGTAAATCGGATGACTCACGCGCATATCGCTCCACGTCTGTTGCCGAAATATAACGCATGATGAATGGCGGTTTTTGGGCCGTACCCAGAGACAGGCGGCAAATGATGTATGGAATCGCTCCCGAAAATGAAATACCACCTATCGCCCAAGAGCGGTGCGATAGAAACCGGGCGGGTTTGGAACAAGCGCGGCTGCAGGGACCACAAGGATGGATGGGTTTCTGACTGCAGATCTGCACGTTGATCGGACGGTGGATAGCTTGGGTGATGAACGGAGTAGGCCATGGGCGTGACGAAGACTTGTGAATGCCGTCGGATCTTTTACAGATCGATGGTTATAAACGCGGCCAATATATATATATATATATATATATATATATATATATATATATATATATATATATATATATATATATATATATATATATATGCGTGATAAGCACTTCCGGGTTTAGCACTTGGTCTAACACCCAGGTTGCATGGAGAAAAAGACTAAGGGGCTAGGGCCGAAAGGTGCAAAACCTTTTATATTTTCAAATGCGGGTTTTGGCCATTTTTTAATGTAATTTGGGGGGGTAGGAAGGTACGCTAGGCAGAAAATGGATTTCTTAGGGAAGAAATAGGGGTTTTGAAGGATTTAAGCGGGATTGCTTAACAAAATTTGATAGGAGGCTGACATGGTCAACATTGGCTCCACCTGGGGATGACATGTTCATCCATGGGTGTGTCAAGAACTTCGCAGACCACCTGATGATATTCTGTGTGAACTCTGCACCTCAGCACTTCTAATTTCATAATTCATCATGACACCCACATTATTCGAACCATGGGAAAACAGGAAACTAATATACAATATGATACATCAGGCTATCTCTGCTTGAATTAGAACTGGAAGTAGGGTTTAAGAAACTGACCATTTACAGGGGCGTCAATCAAGTCACCCTATAAATTTTCCAACTTGAAAGTGTTGTTACCTCCCTGTTCCACAATTTTGAAGGGACCGAAACAGAGTGGATCGAATTTACCATGTTTTCCTTTTTCAGCTCTTCGAATATCCCACCTGAGTGCTAAATCACCAATCTAAAAATTCCTATCCTTAGCATGCTGATCAAAAAGGTATTTCATCTTCTCCTGATACTCTGTCAACCTTTGATTCACCTGGCTCCGTGTTTCCTCGAATTCTACCAGTTGATTTATTCTCCTGTTCATATCATCAAGATCCTCCTGAATTTCTTGCATGAATTGGGCTACTGGTAGGGCTAATTGTATAGGCAATACTACTTCCCTCCCATATACTAATTCATATGGGGATTTCCTAGTTGCTCTCTTGTTGGTAATTCTATTGGCCCACAGAGCAAATTTCAACTGGGAATCCCAATTTTTCTGATTTTCATTTATAGCCTTCTTCAGTGCCCTCACCAGGGTTTTATTAGAAGATTCTGCAAAGCCATTTCCTTGAGGATAATAGGCTATAGAGTGGCTTAGAGTGATGTTATATTGTTGATAGAAACTCACAAAATTTGTAGACTTGAAGGCCTGGGCATTATCAGTCACTATTCTGGCAGGGCAGCCAAACCTGGATATGATGTTTTCTTCCATGAATTTTATTATCACAGTATTTGTGGCATTCCTCGCAGGTATGGATTCCACCCATTTTGTGAAATAATCAGTGGTAGTTAATATCCATTTACGATGACCACTCGATGGAGGATTTATTTCACCTATAAAATCGATTCCCCATTTCCTGAATGGTTCTTCCACGTGCACAGGAATCATGGGCAGAGGTGCCAACTTCTGGCTTTCAGCAAATTTCTGACACTTCTCACAAGCTCTAACCTAGGCAAATACATCTCTGAAAAGCTTGGGCCAATAGAAACCGGCCTTGAGGATTTTGTGAGCAGTGGCCCTCCATCTGTAGTGACCCCCACAGATTCCTTCATGAAATTTAGCTATAATACTCTCTACCTCATCCTATGTGAGACACGGAGTAAGATACCTGAGGGATCCCGCCAGTATAGCCAGCCATTGGCGACTATATACTTCTATGATTTCAATCTTAGTGTTTTGTATTTAGATTTATCACAACTTGGAGGGCAGCTGAGTGTGAGGAGATATTCTACTATCTCTTTGTACCACTGACTGGTGAGGTACTTTATATGTGTTTCTAGAGTAGCTACTCCAATTCCCTATCTCTCTTCTTTCTCCTCAGATTCCTCACTTGCTATTATGGAAAAATTTATGCCCAAAGCTTGATAGTTAGATTAAGATAAAATTTTAGCAAGCCCTTGTCCTTTGATCAGCTTAGTAGGATGGATGTCTAATTCATACTCCTATATCTTGGCAATCCACTTCCCTCTTTTTCCTTCACTATCCCCCTGAATAATAATATCTTTTACAGTAGCTGCAGGCACAAATGCAATGATATGGGACTGTAAGATATACATGTGTAATGCTTTGAGGGATTTTACTAGGGTGTATGCTTTTTTTTCTAATATTTTATATTTTAATTCTGCCTCACGAAGCACCTGACTAAAGAAGGCAATGGGTTGTTCGTACACTTCCTCATTTTTCTGCAACAAAACTCTTGCTACTGTATGAGGTGATGCAAAAGAAAAGACCATGAAAGGTTTAGCATAATCTGGTCTAGGTAGCACAGGGGCTTCTACAAAAGCATTCTTTATTCTGGTAAATGCCTCCGTGATTCCTGGGACCATCTAACTTCAATATCTTTCTTCAGCATGTTAGTTATATGCCTAACTACTTCAGCATAGTTAGGAATAAACCTCCTCAGGAAATTAATATGCCCTAGGAAAACTTGTACCTCTTTCTTATTTCTAGGAAAAGTAGTACCATTTATAATCTCTACCCTCTTAGGATCTATCTTCACCCCATCTTTTGTTACAATGTGTCCCAAAAGTTTTCCCTCTTCTAATGCAAATAAATACTTTTGAGGATTTAGAGAGAGACCATACCTTCTGCATTTCTCAAAGGTTCTATGCAGATGTTCAATGTGCTCAATATCATTCTTTGAAAATATAGTGATATCATCGAGGTAGACCACCAAGAATTTATCCTGCTCCCCAACAAAAGCAATGTCCATGGCCCTCTGAAAAGTGGCCCCTGCATTAATCAATCCAAAAGGCATCCTGGCATACATGAATGTACCCCATGGTGTGGTGAAAGAAGTCTTATTTTAATCTTCTGGAAGTACAACCACCTGGTTATAACCAGAGAACCCATCCATCATTGACATCCTAGAAGCTCCAACCACTTTCTGCAGGATGTGATCCATCTTAGGCAGTGGATAATTATCCTTTAAGGATGCTCTGTTTAAATTTCTGAAATCCACACACAGCCTTATTTCTCCATTCTTCTTTTAGACAGGGACTAGGTTTGCCACCCATTCAGAGTACCTCAATGGTATGATTATTTTGGCCTTTAACAACTTCTTAATTTCCTTCTCAATAGAAGGAAGCAGCAGGGGATTTATTTGTCTGAGCTTCTATTTATGAGGCTTTGCATCCCCCTTCAGTGGAATTTTGTGCTGCATTATACTGCTATCAAAATTTTTCAAGTCCTGATAGGACCATGCAAACACATCCTTGTAAGACTGAAATAATTTATGATATAGCTTTTTATATTCTTCTGGGACTTTCTTGGACAATTTGAAAATTTTGGGGTCAGCCTCAGTACCAAGATTCAGGTCTTCTACCTGATTTTCATCTACCAATTTGCTTGGCTGCAATGGGACATCATTCTTGTCAAATAATCTTTCTAGAGGCACTAGCCCTCTAGGTATAATGTTTCCCTTTAATTACAGTACTTTATTAACTGCCATTTTCTCCTCCCAGTTTCTTTCTGAAGTGTCTTCAGGCTCTCCTTCTTCTTCACCAGCATCAATATCCATATTGGAGAATTCTCCTACTATTTCAAGGAATCTCTTCATATGTTCTTCATCTTCAAATACCTGCTAGTGTTTGATGTTATTTGGGATTGATGGTCGATAACGTACCTCAACTTCATATCTTAAAAGAGGGTTATGAGGTGGACGAAATGTGCTAGCAACCACAGCAAGGGAATCAGCCATCCTATTATGTTCTCGGGGCATGAATTGGATATTGAATGACAAGAAGAAATTTTCCACCATGTTCCAAACTTCATTCATGTAAGCCCTCAGCCGAGGATGTTTGGTCTGACACTGATTCCTGACTTGCCTAACCACCAGTTCAGAATATCCCAGAACTTTTAAACTTTGTATGTTCATGTTCCTGGCTGTCTCCAATCCTAGCATAAGTGATTCATATTCAGCCACATTATTAGTAGCTTCATATTCTATCTTGAAGGATAATGGGACCCATTTACCTGTAGGATAAATCAATAATATTCCAGCTCCATTACCTTCTTTTGAATTTGCTCCATCAAAATGAAGTGTCCACATTCCTGTTTCATGGTTCTCTAAGGGTTTCTTAGTCTTGATTTGGCAGAAGGATGGTTCATGTGCATAATATTGATCTTCTTCTAGCATCAAGCATGAAAAATATCCTTCTTTATTGTAGACTAGTGAATTAGCAGAGTTGTCAGCCTTAGTCACCATCTTGACAAATCTAGTCTCCCTATACAACCTCCTCTCTTGGCCACAAAAAATTGGGATGGGGGCATATGTTAAATCCAACTTTATTGACCCACCAATTTTTTTTCCCCAGGACCTTGACACTAACATGCCAAAGCGAGCTGGGATGTCAGCCAGCACGATGTCCATTACCACACTTTTTGTTGGAATTTGGGCCAAATTGACCACCAAATCCTTGATCATTCCCAAGCATTTAACTCTTTTGGAATCAAATGAATAGAGATCTTTGTATGGACGGGTGATCTGTAATCCTAGTTTTTCCATGACTAACAAAGGTAGTAGATTATGGGAAGCTCTGGAATCTAACATACAGTTATGTAATAGTAGGTCATGAATCACTAGAGACACATAAAAGGGAGGAGTAGAAGCATATAATTCCTCAAAATGTGGACCAAAGACAACAATGGGTCTTTCTTATTGAAGGTTGAGACTATCTAGGGTGAGTGCAACTTCTGGAGGAAGCATGAAAGAGGTGACTTGAGATTGATATGCAGGTTGCTTTAATAGTTCAGTCAAGGGGACTGGGATTTTGAATTTTTCTAGTTCCTTTTGCAGATTGAAAATAGGCAAGGGTTTTTCTATTAAAACCTCTTTCGACTCTTTATTTTGAACAGAGGGCTTGAATTATTTTGACACAGACTTGGTATTAGGAGGAATGAATACTTTGGAAGAGGAATGAATTTGATCATTAGACTGCAAAAGTTTGTTTAGAGGGCCCTTACCTTTGTCTGTGACTTCCTGCATTGTAGACTCCTTCTGAGTAGGTGCTTCTTTCTGGGGTAACTCTTCTTCTTGATCTTGAGTACGAGTCCTCTTTCTAGAAGATCTAAGATCATATCTTCTATTGAATTGTGCTTGCATGAAATCAGTAAACTGTTTACAATAATCATCAATTTCTGCATCTTCTGTGTCTTTGGCCCTTTCTTCTTCTTGTAATGAACACTCAGTTACATAATTCCCTTGCAAAGGGCATTCTTCATCTTTGCTATTTGAAAAATCAAGATTTGCATCCTCCAGTCCATAGGCAGTGTCTTTAGTAGAATCCTCTACTGGACCTTCCAGGTACAATGGGTGTGGTACCTAATATTGTTGTTCCTTTGCTTCCCTTGGCAATATTTGCAGGGGTGGTTTCCTATACTGAGGATTATAACCTATGTTTTGAGCATTGTGGAAATTCTTGGAGGCTGAACTCTTGGCTTCCAATTCAAGCTTGACCAGTTTACCAGGAAGGTTCTTAATCAATTTTCTCATTTCTTCAATTCTATCATTGGCTGAGTCTCTATCTTCATAAGAGGTGGACACCTCCTCTTTACCCCTTCTTCTAGTATCTTGTTCAGATTTTCCCTTTGATTTTCCAGTGGAGGCAAATTTTGCTTCCAACTCTAGTGCATCTGACTAAGCATCATATAGAGTAGCAAGTTTTCTTTCTCTGAGAGAGAAACCAAATTCTGAATCAAAGGCTACTACAAAAACAACTCTAGCAGCAGTTTGATGTGGTTTCATATCAGCAGGAAGACTCAAATAAAATTTATTAAATCTTTTGATAAATTATGATACCCCTTCATTATGTCTTTTCTTGAGTGTATTGAACTCAGTAAGACAATGTCCATGGTCCTTATTCTCTCCCCATTTCCTGAGGAAAGTATCTTCCATTATTTCCCAAGTGGTAATAGAATGACCTGCCAATGTCTTAAACCATTTTCGAGCTTCACCATCAAGAGATTGGACAAACAACCTTAAGACCACATCTAAATGTTCCACATTAAAATTCTCTGCAAAAGTGCAGAAGACCTCAAGATGTTTTTGAGCGTCAATCTCATTTTCCCCATTGAATCGGGGTAAAATCTTCAAATAATCTTGTGGCATATCATTCAACACTTGGGGTAATGCCAGAGGGGCATATTTATTTAGCAAGAAGCCTAGAACATTGTCCATTGGAGGGGGTGGAGGTAGTGAAACAATTTGATGAGTGAAAGGAGGAGGAGGTGGAAATGGGTTATGAATAACAATAGGAATATAATGAACAGCAGCCTGAGGTGTCGAGGGGAATAATGGTTTGTTAATAGCAGATACTTCAGTGACTTCTTTAACCTCTTCAACCTCAGGGGTAGGGTGAAAATTATCTTTATTTCTGACACCTCCTTAGGGTGGGCTATCTGAATAATAATCGGTATCTCCCAGAGTGGAGTTGGGATCTGGCACTTGAGCTTCTTGAGAAGAAGAGGATGGAAAGTCTTCTATAGACAATTTAGGGATTTCAGAGTGGAATTTTTTTCTTTCCCTCCAATTTCTTCTATGTATGATCTTTTCAGGGTCAGACATTGAAGGTGTCTTTGGCTGAGACGTATCAGACCTTAGGTGTGGCTTACGAGGAGCCAGGACTGCAAATATATTTATCAAATAAGCAAATGTGGAGTCGCCAAGGTGAGGGATCTACAACTCTAAACTCTCCATACTCACCTACTTGAAGAGTGAATTAGATTTTTTCGAGGCCTAGGGATTTATATTTTCTCAACTTTGATCCTCGGAAAAGGCGCCAAAAATATGTTGTCACTCCTAGAGACAGCCTAGAGTTGTGATAGACCAGTGCCTAGTACATCTTATATTAGCAAGGAGCATATGGTATAATAGAGGAAGTTATTAATAAAAATCTCTCATGCTATTTCTTGTAAAACAAGGAATATTAATCTAAATGGGACCAAGACCTTCAGAAACTGACACAGGGAAAATAATACTGCAAAGGCAACATGCAAACTCCAATATAAAAGCAACAGACAATTCAGAGACAGCTTACTGCAAAGAGGGCCAATTCAGAAATACCTCACAGAAATAAATTATCAGAAGATGTATGTAGTGAATGAAATATTGAGGAGATATTAGTTAACATTGAGCTGATATCCAGATACACAATACCACCATGTATGGGCTTACCAATCTAAGAATCCATACATGATAATAGCATTTTAAAAACACCCTTCCAAAGAAACTAATATAGCAGAAATACGATTTAGATGAATAATGGAACATAATATCATGCATGATCCATATTTAAAGCGCTTGAATAATCCAAGCATGGGTAGGATAAATCCATACCAAGAATCAGTGAGCCACTCGCATTCCAAAACATGATACAAGAAATATGGATGAAATGAAATGATCTATTAAACTAACACATATAAGAGAAAGTTACAAACTGTGAAATACCAAAGACCAGAATCCTCTTTAATAGATAGAACTCCTCCTTACTGATACCCTATGGGCTCTGAACCTTCGTATAAGAGTTATACAAAATGTATACAAAAATCCTTCCATTGCATAATTTTCTGATAAAATCTGGAACCCTAAATCATCTGTTTTTCGGGAGCTTTATAGGAGAAAAGAAAGCTCGAAAAGGGAGTAGGTGATGAAAATTTAATTTGTCTCATTAAAACAAGATGGCAGAAATGTGCATGCCCACACTATTTGATGACCTTGTAGTGCTGTATGTGCTCTGCTGCCTGCTTACTGAAATAAATGCACTGGGTAGAAATCTCTTCAGGGACACGGCAAAGAAGTAAAATCTCATACGCATTCTGTCATTTTCTGAAAGAGAATGGTACTAAAAAGAAAGCCTTAAGGTATTTTTTCTGTGAATGGTACCCTCTGCCTTCTAATTTTGAATTATGGTTTAAGATCTTCAATGTTGAATTTTGAATTCTCGATCCTTCACTTATATCTCTCTATTGTTCCATTAATATCTCCATCTGCGCAATCTGTGCTTTGAATGACCCTGGAGGGTTTGACGGATTTTAACCCTGCCTCTTTATTGGAAGTCTCATTGATATACCTTCCCAGGCCTTTCTCCATAATTACAGCCTCTGAAAAGAATGGTACTTTGGTGTGCTCTGCTATTGCAATCAAGACTATGAATCATGGCAGTTTTTCGCTGCTGTAACCCTGCAAAACCCACAAATTTGTTAGGAAAACCGTGCATGAGGATGGTGGATATGGTGGGGTCAATGAAAATGGTCATGCGGACATGGAAAATTGGTGAAACAACGCAGGGTGGTGGAAAAATGCAGTGAAATGATGGAGGATGGACTGGTGTAAGTTTTTAATGTAAAACATTTGAAAAATGAATGAAATGTATAATGGCGGAAGAAAAATATGAAAAACACGTGGAACTAGTGATGTGGAGGTACGGAGTTGATTGGAGGAGAGGTAAGTGATCTAGACCATCAGATCTCATGAGGAGATTGACAGCTGAAATCACGTCGGAGGGAGATGAAATGGTGGGCCAGGGGCACTATTTCCCCGTGTTAACTTGCGAACAACTTGGAGGAACGATCGCCGTCGGATGGACTGCTGTAGATTGGATGGCTCATGAACATATCGTGCCACGTCTGCTGCCGAACTATAACGTGCGATGAACGGCGGTTTTTTGGCCGTACGCAGAGACACGTGGCGAACGATGTATGGAAACGCTCCCGAAAATGAAATACTGCCTATCGCCCAAGAGCGGTGCGATAGAAACCAGGTGGGTTTGGAACAGGCGCGGCTGCAGGGACCACAAGGATGGATGGGTTTCTGACCGCAGATCTGCGGGTCGATCGGATGGTGGATAGGCGACTTGGGCGATGAACAGAGTAGACCATGGGCACGACGAAGACTTGCGAATGTCGTCAGATCTTTTACAGATCAACGGTTATAAACACACCCGATATATATATATATATATATATATATATATATATGCATGATAAGCACTTCCAGGTTTAGCGCTTGGTCTGGCACCCAGGTTGCATGGAGAAAAATACTAAGGGGCTAGGGCCGAAAGGTTCCAAACCTTATATATTTCCAAATGCGGGTTTTGGCCATTTTTTAATGTAATTTTGGGGGGTAGGAAGGTACGGTAGGTAGAAAATGGATTTCTCAGGGCAGAAAGAGGGGGTTTCAAGGATTTAAGCAGGATTACTTAACAAAATTTTATCGGAGGCTGACATGGTCAACAAGTGTCAAACCTAGTTTCTGTTAGGAAGAAAACAGGGGAAATCAGGCTCTGCATTGACTTTAGAAATCTAAATAAAGCCTCCCTGAAAGATAACTACCCCTTACCCAAAATGGACCGTATACTTCAAAGGGTAGTTTTATCAAAAAGAATATCACTATTGGATGGGTTCTCAGGTTACAATCAGGTGTCAGTGATCCCAAGTGATCAACACAAAACTGATTTTACTACACATTGGGGCACCTTTATGTATGTCAAAATGCCATTTGGTTTGATGAACCCAGGCGCCACCTTCCAAAGGGCCATGGACATAGCCTTCTCAGAAGATATTGGCTATTTTATAATCATTTACCTTGATGACATAACTGTTTTCTCTAAAACTGATGAATAACATTTGATTCACTTAAGAAAAGTTTTTGAGAAATGTAGGAAATTCGGCTTATCTTTGAATCCCAAGAAGACACTCTTTGGTCTCCAAGAAGGAAAGCTTCTTGTTCACATAATTTCAGAAGAGGGAATCAGAGTAGACCCTAAAATTATTGATGGCATATTGAAAATCAACCATCTAAGAAGCCTCAAATAATTACAATATTTCATTGGAAAGATTAATTTTTTGAGGAGGTTTATCCCCAACCTTGTTGAGCTATTAAGAAACATAACAAACATGCTTAAGAAAGAGGTAGGTTTGAAATGCACTACACCAGCTAAAAAATCATTTGAAATGGTTAAACAAGCTCTGACTCAAACACCAGTCTTGATTAGTCTGGATTTCACCAAAGACTTTTATATCTTTTCTTTTGCATTAGAACATACAATAGTTACAGTATTACTTCAAAAGAATGCAAGAACAACCAATATCATTTTTTAGTAGGGCCTTAATAGATGCTCCTCTCAAATATAACATCATGGATAAGCAAGCCTTAGCATTAGTGAAGGCATTAAAATACTTTAGAGTCTATATATTACACTCTCACATAATTTCTTTTGTTCCACATACTGTTGTCAAGGATATTATAAGTCAAGACACTGATGGTAAAAGGGGAAAATGGATTGCTACTATTCTTGAATATGACTTAGAAATCAGGCCCACCAAACTAATTAAAGGGTAGGGATTAGAAAAAATCATGGTTGAGTCAAACTTCCAAGCACTAGATATGAATATGGTAGATGTGTTGGAAGAAATAGAAGAATTCACTGCTCCTTTCATTGAAGAAACGTTTTTGAATTCTCCTTGGTATGCTGACATCATTTATGTGCTTTTATATCTAAATGCCCCTCCTTCTTTGTCTAAAACTAAAGCTAGATTTTTGAAATAGAAGTCTTTGAATTATTGCATATTAGATGGGGTATTATATTGGAAAAATGTTGTTGGAATTTTTCTTAAATGCTTACTTGAGGATGATGCAGGAAAAATCATGCAAGAGCTGCATGAAGGAGAATGTGGAGGACACCTCTACTGGAAGACCACAGCAAAAAAAATCCTCAGATCTGGTTACTATTGGCCCACCCTTTTCCCAGACACTCAAAATTTAGTCATGTCTTGCCATAAATGTCAAATTTTTGATGGCAAAAGAAATATCCTTCCCTTACCCTTACATCCCATCAGTGTTGAGGCACCCTTTCAACAATGGGGCTTGGACTTCATTGGGGAAATTCACCCATATTCATCAGCCCATCATAAATGGATCCTCACTACCACTGATTATTTTACCAAGTGGATAGAAGCCATACCATCTAGGAATGCTATTGACTCTGTCATTATCAAGTTCCTTGAAACAAACATCCTATCTAGATTTGGTTGTCCTAGAAAAATCATCACAGATAATTCTGTTGCCTTCAATTCTAAAATAATGGTTGATTTCTGTTATAAATACCACATCACCTTGGGCCACTCTATTGCCTACTATCCCCAAGGAAATGGATTAGATGAATCCTCCAACAAGAGCCTCATCAATATCATCAAAAAGTTGTTGGAGCAGAATCAGAAGTCATGGCACAGTAAGTTGGTTCATGCCTTATGGGTTGATAGATTAACTACTAAGAAGTTAATAAACATGTCCCCCTATTAGCTGGTCTATGGCATGGATGCAGTCTTCCAACCTCATTAGGAGTTCCAGTCATGAAACTCCTCCAAGAATTTCAAACTGAAGAGAATGATATGCAAAGAAGAATCAACCAAACGATTCACTTACAACAGTCCAAAGAAGAAGTCTATGAAAGAACACAACTAGTCCAAGAAAATATCAAGGAACTATTTGATAAAAGGACTAAGGCAAACAATTTCCAAGTTGGAAATGTGGTTCTCAAATGGGATTCAAGAAGGGAAGAAAAGGGAAAACATGGAAATTTTGAGAACCTATGGAAAGGACACTATATTATTCATGCTGAGAGGGGTCATAATGCATTTTTCTTGAAAGAGTTGAATGGAGAAGATCTATATGGAGGTCCTGTCAATGGCAGGATGCTCAAGCATTACTTCTGTCAAGAGTTATGAGTTTCAAAGCTTTTTACTTTCCATTGTAAATTATCATTGTCTGAACATTGCATTCAAAGTTAGAAAAATAAAAATACAAAAACAATAGAAAAGAAAAGAGGGGAGATAAAAACAAGAAAGGTACAACCCCATACCAAAAAGAGAGACAAAGTCTGAAAGTGTGCAAGCTCAAATGCCACTCCTAAAAACACACTTCTAGTTAGTCATATAGCCTAATCATGACTAATTAGCTTTTCAATTTACTGTTGATACGTTAGTGAATTAGATCATCCAAACAACAAAATATTGGCTTATCAGTAAGGTAGATTAGGATAGAGGAAACAAAGGTTCAAGAAAATTCAATATCTGAACCTTTAAATCTAAAAATAAGAATGGCTCTAAATTCGATCAAATTTTGAGCCAAAGATAGAAAACAAACTGGTTCCAATATGCTCAAAACTTGAACTAGATAAGAAAGAGGAAACAGCTCAAACAAATTCAAAATCAGAGCTGAAGAGATAGTGAAGGATGTTTTATTTTTCATATCTTAAGCCTTCACAAATTTTGTTTAAATTTTCTGCAAATAAAATCTATGTGCAGCTATTTTTATGCCATAGATTTGCAGTAATTCAAATTGTTTAATCTCGGCTTAGATGTTTTTAAATTTCCTGTTATAGAATTTAGAGAATAAAGTTCTGTCAGACAGTCTAATCCTGACAGATAGTAGTTAGGTGGAGAATTTATGAACTCAACTGTTTAAACTGAGTTCATGGAGAAATCAGAGTAGAAATAGATTAGTTTCCTGCTTCAAAAGAATAAAATTTTTATGAAAAGAGTTTTCCAATCCAAATGCACTCTAAAAGAAGAAAAAATGTTAGGATCATTAGGAATGGGTAGGTAGAGATGTTGTTTTGGTAGAATTCCATTGCTTCAGATTGTTGCAGAGATTATCAAATCAAAGAAAGGTCAGTTAAAGGAAAATAAAGTTGCTACCCAATGGATTAAGGCACTGGTTTGCTAAAAAGCCAGAGATCAATAGCTGAGGTTATGGACACCTAAAGATCCAGTTGTCCTCGCCAAGTGGAGCCACTGTTAGCCACCTATAAATTCTGTCATACTCAATGGTGGCTAAGCTTGCCTTTTAAACCTTCAAGAGATAGTTATCTTTGAAAGCTTATCATATTTTGAATTTTTTATGATGATTATTACCCTTTGAGTTAATTTTCACTGTTGTTTCACTATTAGCCCTAAAGTACCTACTGTTCACCGAGAGAAAACTGCTTATAAAACTCCATTTCTACCCATTTACCTCTCCATTTAAATCCCACAAATTCTCCATTTTCATCCTTTATTCCCTCACAAAATCCCTCAAAAACACCTTCATATAACCCTCAAAACATCTGAATCCTCTTTAAAACCTTATATTCTACCTTATTTTGTTTTAAAAAACACTTTCTTTCACCTATCAGAACCCTTTTTTCGTCTTGAAAATCCTTATTTTTGGCCTAAAAACACCCTTTTACACTATAAGGAATTTAAGCCCCTCATTATTACCTTTAAACCATTTTTCCTCATACAACCTTGGCCCTGCAATTAGGCACTTAAATACATAAATCCCCTTAAAAACCTTGCCTTCAGTCTATTTTTATCATTTCTCGACGTTATGATTTGAATTGATTTGAACCGTTGATATCCACAGATCAACGACCTTTGGGCAATCATCCTTCCATCTATTTCACCTGCCTTCCTGTTTCCCCTTTTAAATTCTTCGCCCCATCTTGGAATCTCAACCATCCATTTAGATGATTCGATGATCGGAACTTAACCCGATCTAACCATTGAACCCGCTCCGTGACAAAGAAGAAACACGTCGTCGTCGAGCCCACTACTTTCTCGACCATGCTTCTTATCCCTCATCGTGCTCGTTCTGAACCATTGGATCTAGAGCCTCCGATCCAATGATCGATGATGCGCATCACAAAATTTTTGCGCCCAAAGGTTAAGCATAATTTTTTTTGCGAAATGGGTGATATTGGAAGGGACACGTGTCAGACGCTGTATGGAATCGCATTCCATTAGCTCAAAACCACCTCCCCCCATTTTATTTTGCGAAAACCATTCCCGATTTTCCACCATACCACCGCCCTTCGCAACGTCACTTTTTTTTTTAATCCCAGCTGTCGATCTCTGAGATCGGATAGTCCTAGTTTAATCTTGCCCCCATTCATGTTCCACCTAACTTGCTCTCGAAATGTTTCACTGAGTGATCTCCACTGTAGATCGTCCTGATCTAATGGTCCACGTCCCTTATCACACCAAAACTTCCATTAGACCTAGTTAGTTGCTCTGCCAGGGTTTTCTTCCTGATTTTTTGCTACAATCACCATCCTCACTGCTCCAAAATGCTTCCACAAACCCTCCTAAGTAGTCAAACCAATACTTCGCAAGATTTTAATTAACTTTGTGTGTTTTTATGTAGGTTTAATGAAATTCAAGATAAAACCCTCCCACAGATGATTACAGT
Source organism: Pinus albicaulis (assembly GCA_034641835.2). NCBI lineage: Eukaryota > Viridiplantae > Streptophyta > Pinopsida > Pinales > Pinaceae > Pinus > Pinus albicaulis. The sequence goes on along the minus strand of CM076578.1, from coordinate 981,693,460 downwards.
GTTATTAGCCAAGGATGAAAATCCTCATGGCTTTTAGTACAAATTAAATGGTTTTGAAAGGTTAATTACATGTTTAAGAAGGTCAATAAGTCATGATTTTCAGCTTTTCAAAATCATTTCTCCAACAAACCCTCTGCGCACCTACAAACAACAAACACAATTAGAGTTAATTAAATGAAGGAATATCAGTGTCAAGATAAAGATTAGAGCATACTCAAAGGTTTAAAAGATATAAACAAAGTTTAAGAAGATTAAGGCACAAACTCAGGAATCAAAGGCCTAATCCACAAATGAAGCAGATAGGCACAGTCAGCAGTTCGAGGATGATTAAGGATAAATGTCTCAAAGCTTGAATCAGGCATAAACCCAGTGTTTAAAAGTAAATCAATCTTTAAGTGAAAGAAGACAAAAACAATGAAGGACACCTCAGAGCCACAAAGAAAGGGGCTAATTGAATCCCCTAGCTACCAAATTGACACCTACAGCCCTTTTTACCTCAAAGGAATACCCAGATCAAATCTCAGTCAGTAACATTAAAGGCAAAGGCAGCTAACAGTTATTACAAGAAAAATCAAATATTCCAAACTGTCAGTAGAAGTTATTGTAAAGATAAGAAGAGCCTTAAAGTCAATATTTTTACCCACTAAGCCTAAAAATCAGAAACAACGTTGTAATTCAATGCATTCATGCCTTATTCCTTGCATGGTTTTCAAGGCTAGGAGTTGCATTTAGTATAGAATTAATTACACTTCAACCCTAGGAACTCTTCCACCTCCTCATTTTTCTTATAAAATCTCCTTGAGGAGCACATTGTAAAGGGTTGGTTGGTCACTAGTTGTAACACTAAAACTCTCTGAAATAATACATATTCCGTTTGAAGTTGAAGAAGAAATTGAAGTCTTGGAAGCTTGATGATGTTTTGACATGCTTGTTCTTGAGAAGGCTCTATCATTGGATCCCTGAGCTTGGCTGTTGGTGATGTATTCTGAATTGTCTGTTGTTTTTTCCTGTTTTCATTATGTTTCATAAATTCTTATTACAGTAGGATGAAAATTTTAGGCTAAGAAATGACTGCTGGAAGCACCTTAGACCTGTTTATCCTTCACTGTTTTATGTTTTCTTCTGCTAAGGCATTTTAGAGTCTTTAATCATTCTCTTGAACCCTTATGCTTGTTTGTTTCTCAAATAGTTCACATATTTGGTTCTAGCATGATTTATGGTTTTCCCTGCTTGTCTACTGCCACTTGAAAGCTATTTTTGAAGTCTCCCTTTGAAGTACCATTGTTTATAGTTAGCCAAGGAGGTCTGTTTTGATCATACCATTTATTCCTGCTTGAAAAATGGTTTTAAAGGTCTTTATAGTTGTGATCATAGATGTGTTAGGTGTTCCCTCTTCTATGACTACAATTATCAGTGAATCTTTTATGTTTTCTAAGTCCTTTGAAATAAAATCTTTGAGCAAATAGGATGTGCTTCCGAATCTTAGATTTCATTTTGAAAGTTGTCTTGAAATCATTATTTGCTTAAAGTGTGGTTTGTAGAATTCATGGTTAGCCATGTCTATCAAATACCTCTTTATGTTCAATTTATGTTTTTAAGTTACCTTTGTTGAGAATTCAAACTCTCTTTTCAAATCATTGATCTCCATCTCATTCACAAAAACTAAAGGATCCTGTGGCCAAGTTAGATTTTCCCTTTGATATCAAATATCCATTTATGAGCTTGTTATTTACTACTTCTTGATTCCATTGCTGTATGAACTTGGCACTTCTTCTTTCTATATATACTACCTAGACTTTTCATGTTCTGCTATACCAATTCAACCAAAAAAACAAACCAAACAAACATTTGCACTTTTTAACTAGTCTAAAATCAATACTTAAAAGCAAACAAGATATATCTTTGCAAAATATTTGAGAGATCCCTCTCTGAGAACAAGAGGACTATATCCTGGAACTCTAAAGATTGGTTCTGATGTTGTCTTGTCTTTTGGTTAGCCAATCTATCAAAACTCAGGAACCCCAACAAAGGCTAAGATAAGGTTTAAGAGTATGAGTTTAGTAAGGTTAAAGTTAAGGTTAAGGTTACGTTAAGTGTAAAGTCAAGGTTAAGGTTATGTTAAGGGTAAGGTTAAGGTTAGGTTAAGGTTAAGGGTTTGGGAAGGTTAAGGTTAAGGTAATGTTAGGATAAGGTTAAGGTTAAGGTTAGGTTAAGGTTATGGTTAAGGTAAGGTTAGGTTAGGGGTTAAGATTAAGATTAGGTTAGTTTAAGGTAAAGATAAGGTTAAGAGTAAGGTTAACTTAACTTTACCCGTAAGTTTAAGGTTACATTAAGGGTAAATTCAAGGTTAAGGTTAACGTTAAGGTTAAGCTTAAGGTTAGGTTAAGGGTAAAGTTAAGGTTAAGTTTAAGGTTATGGTTATGTGAAGGTTAAGGTTAAGGTTACGTTAAGGGTAAAGTCAAGGTTAAAGTTAGGTTATGGTTATGATTAATGCTAAGGTTATGGGAAGGTTAAGGTTAAGATAAGGTTAAGGTTAAAGTTAAGGTTAGGTTAGGCTAAGGTTAAGGTTAGTTTAAGGGTTTGGTTAAGGTTAAGGTTAAATTTAGGTTAAGGGTAAGGATAAGGTTATGCGTAAAGTTAAGGTTAATATTAGGGTAAGGTTCAATTTAATTTTAGGTTAAGGTTAAGGTTAAGGTTAGGTGAATGTTAAGTTTAAATTTAGGTTAAGGTAAAGGTTATGCGAATATTAGGTTAAGGTTAAGGTTAAGGTCAAGGTTAGGTTATAGTTAAGGTCAAGGTTAAGGTTAGGTTATAGTTAAGGTTAAGGTTAAGGTTAAGGGTGAAGGTTAAGGGTAAGGTTAAGGTTAAGACCCATAACCTTAACCTTCACCCTTAACCTTAACCTAACCGTAAAATTAACCTTAACCTTACTAAACCCATAATCTTAACCTTAACCTTAACCTTGAATTTACCCTTAACCTGACCTTAACCTTAACTATAACCTAACCCTTACCTTGACCTTCACTTTACCCTAAACCTTAACCTTAACTATAACCTTGACCTTGACCTTAACCTTAACCTTAACCTTAACCTTACCTGTAACCTTAACCTTAACTTTACCCTTAACCTTAACCTTACCCTTAACCTTAACCCTACCCTTAACCTTGAATTTACCCTTAACCTTAACGTTAACCTTGAATTTACCGTTAACCTAGCCTTAAACTTAACCTTAACCTTAACTTGACTAAACCCATAACCTTAACCTTAACCTAAAATTAACCTTAACCTTAACCTTCACATAACCTTAACCTTAACCTTAACTATAATCTAACCTTAAACTTGACCTTAACTATAACCTAACCCTCACCTTTACAAAAACCTTAACATTAACATTAACATTGACCTGGACCTGAACCTTAACCTTAACTTTACCCTTAACCTTAAACTTAACCTTGACCTTAACTATAACCTAAACCTAACCTTAACCTAACCTTAACCTTGACCAAACCATTAATGTAACTTGAACCTTGACTTTACCCTTAACGTAACCTTAACCTTGACCTTGACCTTACCCTTAACATTAACCTTATCCTTAACCTTAAACTGACTAAACTCGTAACTGTAACCGTAACCTTAACCTTAACCTTACCCTTAACCTGAAACTTAACCTTTCCCTTAACTATAACCTAGCCCTAACCTTAACCAAACCTTAACCTTAACCTTACACTTGACGTATCTTTAACCTTGACTTTACCCTTAACCTTAACCTTACCCTTAGCCTAATCTTAACCTTACCCTAACCTTAACCCAACCTTACCCTTAACTTTAACCTAACCTTAACCTTAACCTTATCCTTATCCTTATCTTAACCTTAACCTTAACCTTAACCCTAACCTAAAGGTTAAAGTTATGGGTAAGGTTAGGTTAAGGTTAGGATTAGGTTATAGTTAAGGTTAGGGTTAGGTTATATTTAAGGTCAGGGCTAAGGTTAAGGTTAAGTTTAAGGTAAGGTTAATGTTAAGGGTTTGGTTAAGGTTAAAGTTAAGTTTAAGGTTAGGGTTAGAATAAAGGTTAAGGTTAGGGTTAGGGTTAAGGTTAAGGTTAAGATTAGGTTAGGTTAAGGTTAAGATAAGGTTAAGGGTAAGGTTAAGGTTAAGGCTAAGGTTACGTTAAGGGTAAAGTCAAGATTAAGGTTAGGTTAAGGTTAAGATAAGGTTAAGGTTAAGGTTAAGGCTCAGGTTAGGTTAAGGTTACAGTTAGGTTAAGGTTAAGGGTTTGGTCAAGGTTAGGGTTAAGTTCTAGTTAAGGTTATGGGAAGGTTAAGGTTAAGGTTAAGGTTAAGGGTTAGGTTAAGGTTACGGTTAAGCATTTGATCAACGTTAGGGTTAGGTTAAGGTTAAGGTTAAGGTTAGGTTAAGGGTAAAGGTAAGTTTAGGGTTAGGTTAAGGTTAAGGGTAAAGATAAAGTTATGGTTAAGGTTAAAGCTAAGGTCAGGTTAAGGTTAAGGTCAAGGTTAATGTTAAGGGTAAGGTTATAGTTAGGTTAAGGTTAAGGTTAAGGTTAGGTTAAGGTTAAGATAAGGTTAAGGGTAAGGGTAAGGTTAAGGTTAAGGTTAGGGTTAAGTTTATGGGTAAATTTAAGGTTAAGGTTAAGGTTAAGGTTAATGTTAAGGTTTGGTCAAGATTAGGGTTAGGTTATATTTAAGGTTAAGGTTAAGGGTTAAGGCTAAGGTTAAGGGCTTGGTGAAGGTTAGGGTTAGAGGCCTAACCATAACCTTAACCTTAACCTTAACCATAGTCTTCATCTTAACCTTAACCTAACCTTAACCTTATCTTAACCTTAACTATAACCTAACCCTAACCTTGACAAAACCTTAACCTTAACCTTCTCAAACCCTTAACCTTAACCTAACCTTAACCTTATCTTAACCTTAACCTTAACCTTAACCTTACCACTACCTTAACCTTAAGGGTAAAGCTAAGGCTAAGGTTAAGGTTTGGGTTTAGTCAGGTTAAGGTTAAGGGTTTGGTTAAGGTTAGGTTATAGTTAAGGTGAAGGTTAGGTTAAGGTTAAAGTATAGGTTAAGGTTAAGTTTAAGGTTAGGTTAGGTTAAGGTAAGGTTAAGGTTAAAGTTAAGGTTATGGTTATGGGAATGTTGGGTAAAGGTTAAGGTTATGGGAAGGTTAAGGTTAAAGTTAGGTTAAGGTAAGGTTAAGGTTAAGGTCAAGGTCAAGGTTAAGGTAAAGGTTAGGTTAAGGTTAAGGTTAAATTTAAGTACCTTAACCTTACTCTTAACCTGACTAAACCCATAACGTTAATTTTAACCTAACCTTAACCTTGAACTTAACTATAACCTAATGCTAACCTTAACCCTAACCTTACCCATAACTTTAACCTTAAGGTTAGGGTTAAGGTTAAGGCTAAGGTTAGGCTAAGGTTAAGATAACGATAAGGTTAAGGCTAAGGTTAGGTTAAGGTTAAGGTTACGGGTAAAGTTTTGGTCAAGGTTAAGGTTAGGTTATAGTTAAGCTTAAGGTGAAGGTCACGGGAAGGTTAAGGTTAAGGTTAAGGTTAAGTTAATGTTAAGGTTAAGGTTTGGTCAAGTTTAGGGTTAGGTTATAGGTAAGGTTAAGGTTAGGTTAAGTTTACGGTTAGGTTAAGGTTAAGATTAGGTTAAGGTTAAGGTTAGTGTTAAGGGTTTGGTCAAGGTTAGGGTTAGGTTAAGGTTAATGTTAAGGGTTTGGTCAAGGTTAAGGTTAGGTTATAGTTACGTTCAAGGTTAAGGTTAAGGGTAAGGTTATAGTTAGGTTAAGGTTAAGGGTAAGGTTATGTTAAGGTTAATATAAGGTTAAGGTTAAGGGGTTTGGTCAGGGTTATGGTTAGGTTATAGTTAAGGTTAATGTTAGGTTAAGTTAAGGTTAAGGTCAAGATTAACGATAATGTTAAGGTTAGGTTAAGGTTAAGATTAGGTTAAGGGTAAATTTAAGGTTAAGGTTAGGTTAAGGGTAAAGTTAAGATTAAGGTTAGGGTTAAGGTTAGGGGAACGTTAAGGTTAAAGTTAAGGTTAAGGTTAAGGGTTTTCTCAAGGTTAGCGTTAGTTTATAGTTAAGGGTAAGGTCAAGGTTACAGGTTTAGTCAGGTTAAGGTTAAGGTTAAGGTTAAGGTCAAGCGTAATTTTACATTAAGGGTAAGGTTAAGCTTAAGGTTAAGGTTAAAGTTATGGTTAAGGTTAAGGTTAATTAAAAGTTAAGGTTAAGGTTAAGGTTAAAGTTAAGGGTAAGGTTTATTAAGATTACGGTTAAGGTTAAGGTTAAGGTTAAGGTTAACCTTAAATTTACGCTTAACCTTACCTTGACCTTAACATTAAATTTAACATTACTAAACACGTACCCTTAACCTTATCTTAATATTACCTTAACCATAACCTAAACCTTGACCTTAACTATAACCTAACCCTGACCTTGACCAAACCCTTAACCTTAACCTTAACCTTCCCAAACCCTTAACCTTAGCATTAACCTTAACCTAAACTTAACCTTAAACTAACCTTAACCTTAACCTTAACCTTACCCTTAACCTTCACTTTAACCTTAAGCATAACCTTAACCTTAACCTGACCAAACCTTAACCTTAACCTTAACTTTACGCTTAACCTAACCTTAACCTTAACCTTAACTATAACCTAACCCTAACCTTAACCATAACCTTATCTTTACCCTTAACCTTAACCTAACCCTAACCTTAACCTTAACCTGACCTTAACTATAACCTAACCCGAACCTTGACCAAACCCTTACCCTTAAACTTAACTTAACCTTAACCTTCCCATAACCGTAACCTTAACCTTAACATTAACCTAACATAACCTTAACCATGACCTTGACCTTAACCTTAACCTTACCCTTAACCTTCACCTTAACCTAACCTTAATTGTAACCTTAACCTAAACCTTAACCTTAATATTCCCCTAACCTTAACTCTAACCTTAACCCTGAATTTACCCTTAATGTAACCTTAACCTTGACCTTGACCTTACCCTTAAAATTAACCATAACCTTAACCTAACTAAACCTGTAACCTTAACCTTAACCTTACCCTTAACCTTAAACTTAACCAAGACCTTAAATATAACCTAACCCTAACCTTAGCCAAACCTTAACCTTAACCTTACCCTTAACATATCTTTAACGTTGACTTTACCCTTAACCTTAACCTTCCCCTTAACCTTTCCCTTAGCCTAATCTTAACCTTACACTAACTTTAACCCAACCTTACCCTTACCCTTAACCTTAACCTAACCTTAACATAAATTTTATCCTTATCTTAACCTTAACCTTAACCCTAACCCTAACCTTAGGGTTAAATTTAAGGGTAAAGTTAGGTTAAGGTTAGGGATAGGTTATAGTTAAGGTCAGGGTTAAGGTTAAGGTTAAGGTTAAGTTAAGGTTAATGTTAAGGGTTTGGTTAAGGTTAAGGTTAAGGTTAAGTTTAGGGTTAAGATTAAGATTAGGTTAGGTTAAAGTTAAGATAATTTTAAGGGTAAGGTTAAGGTTAAGGTTACGTTAAGGGTAAGGTCAAGGTTAAGGTTAGGTTAAGGTTAAGATAAGGTTAAGGTTAAGGTTAAGGTTAGGTGAAGGTTATGGTTAGGTTAAGGTTAAGTTAAGGTTAAGGTTAAGGGTTTGGTCCAGGTTAGGGTTAAGTTATAGTTAAGGTTATGGGAAGGTTAAGGTTAAGGTTAAAGTTAAGGTTAAGGCTAAGGGTTAGGTTAATGTTATGGTTAAGCATTTGGTCAAGGTTAGGGTTATGTTAAGGTTAAGGTTAAGGTTAGGTTAATGGTAAAGTTAAGTTTAGGGTTAGGTTAAGGTTAAGGTTAAGGGTAAAGATAAGGTTATGGTTAATGTTAAGGCTAAGGTTAGGTTAAGGTTAAGGTCAAGGTTAATATTAAGGGTAAGGTTATAGTTAGGTTAAGGTTAAGGTTAACGTTAAGGTTAAGATAAGGTTAAGGTTAAGGGTAAGGTTAAGGTTAAGGTTAGGGTTAAGGTTATGGGTAAAGTTAAGGTTAAGGTTAAGGTTTGGTCGAGGTTAGGGTTAGGTTATAGTTAAGGTTAAGGCTAAGGATGAGATTAAGGGCTTGGTCAAGGTTAGGGTTAGAACCTTAACCTTAACCTTAACTTTACCTAGAACCTTAACGCTAACCTTAACCTTACCCTTAACCTAACCTTGACCTTAACCTTGACCTTGACCTTAACCTAACTTTAACCTTAACCTTAACGTTAACCTTATCTTACCCTTAATCTTAACCTTAACCTTCCCAAACCCTTAACCTTAACCTTAAGCTTATCCTTAAACTGACTAAACCCATAACCTTAACCTGAACCTAACCTTAACCTTAGCTTAACCTTAACCTTAAACTTAACCTTAACTTTAACCTTAACCTTACCTTAACCTGAAGGTTAAATTTAAGGTTAAGGTTTAGATTTAGTCAGGTTAAGGTTATGGTTAAGGTTAAGGGTTTGGTTAAGTTTAGAGTTAGAATTAGGTTATAGTTAAGGTTAAGTTTGTGTTAAGGGTAAGGTCAAGGTTAAGGTTAAGGTTATGTTAGGTTAACGTAAGGTAAGGTTAAGGTTAAGGTTATGGTTATGGGAAGGTTAGGTAAAGGTTAAGGTTATGGGAAGGTTAAGGTTAAAGTTATGTTAAGGTAAGGTTAAGGTCAAGGTTAATGTTAGGTTAAGGTTAAGGTTAAGGGTAAAATTAAGTACTTTAACCTTAACCTTAACCTGACTAAACCCGTAACCTTAACCTTAACCTAACCTTAACCTTGACCTTAACTATAACCTAACCCTAACATTGAGGTTAAGGTTTGGTCAAGGTTAAGGTTAGGTTATGAGTAAGGTTAAGGTAAGTTTAAGGTTACAGTTAGGTTAAGGCTAAGATTAGGTTAAGGTTAAGGTTAATGTTAAGGGTTTGATCAAGGTTAGGGCTAGGTTAAGGTTAATATTGAGGGTTTGGTCAAGGTTAGGGTTAGGTTATAGTTAAGGTAAAGGTAAAGGTTAAGGTTATGGTTATGGTTACAGGTTTAGTTAGGTTAAGGTTAAGGTTAAAGTACTTAACTTTACCCTTAACCTTGACCTTAACCTAACCTAACCTTAACCTTAAACTTGACCTTGACCTTAAACTTAACGTAAGGTTAAGGTTATGTTAAGGTTAAGATAAGGTTAAGGTTATGTTAACGTTAAGATAAGGTTAAGGTTAAGGGTTTGGTCAAGGTTACAGTTAGGTTATAGTTAAGGTTAAGGTTAAGGTTAAGGTTAAGGTCAAGGTTAAGGGTAAGGTTAAGGTTAGGTTTTTTAGCCACCTATAAAATTTGTCATACCAAATGGTGGCTAAATATTTTTTAGCCTTAAAGAAACAATTCATTTCCAAATTATGAGTTCTTGAAGTCTTATGATGACATTTTTCCTTAGTGTAAAACTTGACTGTTGTTTCACTATTAACCCTCAAATACCTACTGTTTACTAAGAGAAAGACTTCTTAAAAACTCCATTTTTCATTATTTACACTTCACCATTTCCTTCTCCATTTCATCGCTAAACCCTTTCATCTACCTCTCATTCCCTCAATTTCCCCTTAAAAGCCTTGTGAAATCCATTTATAAGGTTTAAAACCCCATATTTACCCCTATCGGAACCTCCAAATTCCTCAAAAAACCCTTCAAAAATCCTAAAAAACCTTCATTTTTCTTTAAAGCCTTAAGCCCCTTTCGGCCTTAAGCCCCAACCCCTTTCCACATATAACCTCCGCTATGACCAAGCACGAAGTGCTCATCGCATTGCAAAAATTCATCGCATCACAGTCAAAATTCCCTTTATCCTTTCCCTTTCCCTCCTCTGATGCCGATCCCTCGATTTAATCTCAGCCGTCAAATCCATAAGAACCGACAGCTAAGATTCAATCGCTATCCACCCATAGCCCTCTGACATCACACCCATCGATTTAATCCTGATCGTTGATATCTAATACCGATCTGACTGGTAGCACTTAATCGCTCATTGCACAATCAAAAACCCTTATGTTTTGGCCTCTTTCTTTTTCTCCGATGCGATGTAATCCCAACTGTTCATTCTGCCAGATCTGACAGTTTTCTCTTCATAGCATCGCGCTTATCCATCTCGTAAGCCCTCCGACATCAACCCGCCAATTTAATCCTGACCGTTGATCTCTCTTAGATCGAACGATCCATGTTCAATCGCATTGGCACATTGCATATCCACTTTTCCCTTTCCTCCCGCCGATGCGATTTTGTAATGAAATCTCCACCATTTATCAAGTTTGATCGGATGGTCCACATTACTTCCGCTCTTCAAACCCCGCCCTTATGATTCTCCCCCATTGACAGATCTCCGCCATCCATTCCCCTGATCCAACAGTTCACATTTAAACTGCAATTGAACCCACCTACCTTTCTGCCTGCGCATATAACCTGCTATCGCATTCATTCCACACCGTCAGATCTACCACCCATCATCTGACGGCTGACGCTCCGTTTCGCAAAATTTTTGCGCCCAAGAGTTAACGTTTCAAAATTACGTGAAATGGGTGGTTTTTATTTTCCACGTGTCGAACGCTAACGTATATCGTGTTTCAAAATATAATACCACCTCCCCCCCATTTCACCTCACAAAAACCATTCCCGATTTTTCGCAATACCACCTACCCTCCATAACATTGCCTTTCTCTTTTTTTCCTAGCTGTCGATCTCTGAGATTGGACAATTCTGTTTTAATCTCGCCCCCATCCATTCTCCATTAATTCAATCTCCCGAATGAATTCATTAACCAATCTCCACCATTGATCATTCTAATATAATGGCCCATGTTATATCGCGACCCAGGTCATTTTCCTACATCTATTCTCCAAGTGATTCTATTGAGTGATCTCCGCGGTTGATTACCCTAATCTAACGGTTCCTGTTCACTGTCACGCCCAAACTCCATTTTCACCTGGTTAGCTGTTCTGCCAGGCTTTTCCCTCCTTTTTCCACTATATTCACGTTCTTCATCACTGCTCCTCCACCCCCATGAACCCTCCGAAGTAGTCTTTACCATCTCTACAGGATTTAAATTAACTTTGTTTTATGCAGGTTTAATGAAGATTAAGGTAAACCCTCCCGCCTACATTACAATGTTATTATGGGCCGAGGATGATGATCCTCACGGCCTTTGATACAAATTAAAAGGTTTAAAGTGATAATTACATATTTTTAGACGACCAGTAAGTCATGATTATCAGTTTTTCTGAAAAATTTCTCCAACAAACCCTCTGCACACGTGCAACAATAAACACAGTCAGAGTTAATTAATAAAAGAGTATCAATGTCAAAGATAGATCACTGTGTTTATAAAACAGAGAAATATCAGTCGAAGGACACCTCAGAGCCACATCAAAGGGGCTAATTGAATCCCCAGCTACCAAAATTTCCACCTGTAGCTTTTTTCCTCAAAAGCATACCTAGATCAAATCTCAGTCCGAACCATTAAGACTAAAGGCAGCTGAAAATTATTAAAAAAAAAGGAAGATATTCCCAACTATCAGTAGAAGTTATTGTAAAGATAAGAAAGTTCCTTAAAGTCAATCTTTTTGCCCACTAAGCCTAAAAGTAGAAAACATGGTTAATGAAACAGAGTGGTAAATTGAAAGCTTTCTTGCCTTATGCCTTGCATGTTTTTCTAGGTTGGAAGTTGCATTTAGTATGAAATTAATGATACTCAACCCTAGAACTCTTCCACCTCCTCATTTCTTCTATAAATACTTCCAAAGAAAATGAGAAATGGTTGGTTGGTGACTAGTTGTAATACTGAAACTCTCTGAAATAATACATATTTTGTTTGAAGTTGAAGAAGAAATTGAAGTCTTGGAAGCTTGATGATGTTGTGACATGCTTGTTCTTGAGAAGGCTCTATCGTTGGATCCCTGAGCTTGGCTGTTGGTGATGTATTCTGAATTGTCTATTGTCTTTCCTATTTTCATTATGTTTCATAAATTCTTACTACAATAGGGTGAAAATTTTAGGCTAAGAAATGACTCCTAGAAGCACCTTAGACCTTTTTATCCTTCATTGTTTTATGTTTCTTCTACTGAGGTATTTTAGAGTCTTTAATCTTTCTCTTTAGTCTTCATGCTTGTTTATTTCTCCAATAGTTCAAATATTTGGTTCCAACATGATTTATGGTTTTCCATTCTTGTCTACTGCCACTTGAAAACTATTATTGAAGTCTCCCTTTGAAGTACCATTGTTTATAGTTAGCCAAGGAGGTTTGTTTTGATCATACCCTTTGTCCCTGCTTGAAAAATTGGTTTAAAGGTCTTTATAGTTGTGATCATAGATGTGTTAGGTGTTCCCTCTTCTATGACTGCAATTATCAGTGAATATTTTATGTTTTCTAAGTCATTTGAAATAAAATATTTGAGGAAATAGGATGTGGTCCCGAATCTTAGATTTCATTTTAAAATTTGTCTTAAAGTCATCATTTTCTTAAAGTGTGGTTTGTAGAATTCATGGTTAGCCCTGTCTATCAAATACTTCTTTATGTTTCAAGTTATGTTTTTAAGTTCCCTTTGTTGAGAATTCAAACTCTCTTTTCAAATCATTAATGTCCATCTCATTCACAGAAACTAAAGGATCTTGTGGCCAAGTTAGATTTTCCCTTTGATATCCCATATCCATTTATGAGCTTGTTACCTACTTCATTTTGACTCCATTTCCAAATGAAACTGACACTCCTTCTTTCTACCTATCTTTCCTACACCTTTCATATTCTGCTATACCAATTCAACCAAACAAACAAACCAAACAAACATTTTCACTTAATAACTAGTCTAAAATCAATACTTAAAAGAAAAAATGACATATTTTTGCAAACAACTTGAGAGATCCCTCTCTACGAACAGGAGGACTAGATCCTGGAACTTTAAAGATTGGTTCTAATTTTTCCTTGTATTTTGGTTAGCCAATCTATCAAAACACAGGATACCAACATAATGGCGATCACGGTGGGACCTATTGAATCTATGATAGGCTAGCAAACTATTATAAACTCTTTAGTCCTACAAATATCTAAGAAAATAAATTAGTAATCCATAGAGTAGACTCTGTTTGTTTGAGCACCTTGACTAACTATTAAGATCAGACATCGGACACTCTCATAACCATAGAAATATACAAAATCCAAAAATATTTCAGATTGGATTCATAATAGACTTGGTGGTGGAACCATAAGACATTTTACCTTCACCAAAAGCTAAATATTTTCCACCTGGCGACTCCACTAGCCACAGTAGGCCTATTACCCATCTAGATCTCTAGATTCCCTTAATATTGTGTTAACTAGCCTTGAGGAATTTTAGAAACCTAGTCCCATACTAGATAAGACATTGTGAAAGACAATACTTTCAAAACAGTCCTAAAAAACTTCAGCCTCTCTCATTTCTGAAAAAGCAGTATGGCTTCACATAGGATCAACACTAGATCCCATACAGATCCAAATCCCCCTACCATAGTTGACAATCCAGAGAGGATTTTGTGGCAAACTTCTAGACCTGGAAAACCAACTACTAATAGGAACATCCCAAGAACAAAGTCTGTCCCTGAAAACCTTGTTGTCTTGGAGGATTCACACTTTGACTTAAATCATACAAAGAACATATTTAGAAGTAGGTCTCAAGGTGATTTAAACCAAGCTGATCTTGAAATTACAGATTTGCAGTAGAGCTTTAGTACAGAAGCCTCACCTTCTACTCCTGATTCCTAGCTTCTTCATCACTTTAGCCTTTTCCATAACAAATCTGCTCAAAACTAGTTAGCTGGCCCAAGTGTTTCTTCCACTCCAATCCATACTACCATTGTTCAAAACACTCCATTTCAGCCCACTTTCCGTCTTGTAAATCCACCTTTCTTTCTAGCCATGGCAGCATGGTATGCCCCATTAGTGTTACCACAACCTATGGCTCCCTTGCCAAATGACTATCAGTCTAAAATTCCCCATTTCACTAGAAAAGAATCTACCATAGCTAAACAACATGTAGATAGGATGGAATATGCTTTTGATTATATGGAAATAGAATATGAGACCATAAAGACGAGAATATTTTCTCAAAGTTTAGGATGAGAAGTAAAGAAGTGGTTTAAATGCTTAAATCCTAATAGCATCAATGACCTTCCCTTTTTACATCAAGAATTTATAAACAAAAGGGAAATAAAAAAGCAAACCTCTCCAAATATTAGTAGTTTATAGCAGTCTTAAAACAAATTAGGGAGAGAGTGTTCATGACTACTCCACCAGGTTTAACAGTATCTACAATTCTCTTCCACCTCACATGAAACCTCCCCAAGGCATGGCCTTAGTAAAATATCCTGAAGGTTTTGATGCTAATATGGCCTATAAACTAAGGGAGAGAGATTATTTAACTCTAGAAGACATGTAGAAGAGAGTTGTGAGTGTAGAATCAAACTTAATTGAGAAAAGAGCTAGGTTAAGATCAGAGAAGAGGGTAACTTATAAAGATGATACTGCACCCTCAAACTCATCCTCTGATACCAAAATTGATAACCTAGTTAAGGTAATGGAGAGGATGCTTGAAAAGATCAACTTTAATGATAGAGTTCCACCAAGAGAAAATCAAAACAACCCCAAAAATAGAAATAGAAATCAAAATTTCAGAAGAGAAAATAATCAAGATAGGAAAAGAGACAATGAACAACAAATTAGACCTCCCTTCTAACAAAACTATGTAGATCAAGAGGAAGAAAGGGAGATTGAAAGGTTGGGAGAAGATCGTGTAAAGTTGATTGGATCAGACAGTGGGGATGATGTTTACCTCACTGAAGAAGAACAAGGTTTCTTCTCCTTAGAACAAAATGAAGATACATATGAGGATTCTGATGATTATAGATTGGGGTTTGAGAATGAAATTATGGAGGTGCACAAACAATATGATCTTAGGAGCAAAGGGAACATTGGAAACTCAAAAGATAAAAACACTAGCACTGCTATAGGAAAAATGCAGAAAATCGGCCTAAGAAATAGCATAGAAAACCAACATTTTGGCTAAAAAACCAGATTTAAACAAAGAGAAGAGCAGCCAGCCAAAGGTTGAAAAAATCAGCCAGCCAAATGTTGAACAAAGAAACCCCACTTCAACTAGTAGCCCTAACAAATTTGTCCCAAATAGCAATCCAAACAAAGCTCAGCAAATCAGAATTGCTGAAAGGAATTCAATTGAAAAAATAGATGTAAATATGACAAAATCAATAGTTCCTTTCAGCCTTGAGGGAGATATTGCCAAGATAAAGATAACCATACTCCTAGTTGAACTAGTGACCCAAGAAGTGTACAAAAACCAAGTTTTGAAAGCCTTGAATTTAGGAAGTGACACTGATACTTTAAACTTGATAGATGACAAACCTGAGTTGTTGTTTGGCCCAGAAGTTGAAGGAAAATACCAAGAAGGAGTTGTCCCTCATTTCTATGTCAGTTTGAATATACATGATAGGATATTACACAATGCTATGCATGATTTAGGGGATTCTCACAAATTAATGCCCAAAGTAGTAATGGAAATCTTAGGCTTAAAAATTACTAAACCATATAAAGATTTGTATTCCTTTGATTCAAGTAGAGTCAAATGCTTAGTTTTAATCAAAGATTTATTTGTAAACTTATCTCAAATCCATGCTAAGAGTCTAGTTATGGACATAGTAGTAGCTGATATAGCCCCAAAATATGGTATGTTGTTATCAGTATCATGGGGTGCTAAGTTAAAAGGCACGATGAAAATGGACATGTCTTATGCCACCATCCTGGTTTTTAACCAAAACAGAAGATTATAATGGGAATCCCACATGAAATACATGGTGAGAAACATATATAAACCAAACAAATCTCCCATCTATTCCATTCAATCAAGTTTAGATTCCTTTATCTTTTACAATGAAGATGAAATCACTCAACAAGAAAAGGAAAACAAAGAGGAAATTGGTTTACTAGAATAATCAAAACTTCCCTCAAATCAAATACAAAACATTAGCAATCAACAGCAACAATAAAATGAAAATGGGGCAGAAATACTTTGGAAAATAAACTTTGATGGGTCTTGCAATAAAACAAGTGCAGGGGCATGTGTATGGATTCAAAACACAAATTAGGTTTATTCATGTAAACTAGATTTTACATGCACCAACAATGTTGCTGAATATGAAGCCCTTCTCCTTGGCTTATAGTTTCTTAAACAATTAGAAGCCTAGAAAATATCAATCATAGGAGATTCTGAACTTATCATAAGAGAAGTCAAAGGAGAATATTCAAATAACAACCCAAGACTTAGAGAATATCGAAATTCTGCCCTTGATTTATTAAATGCCTTTGAAAAATATGAACTCATTTTCATTCCAAGAGCACAAAATCATCTAGCAAATGAACTTGCCTTCAATGCCAGCAATTGCCAAATACCTCAGATAGATGAACAACTTAGTGAAAAGGTAAAACACAGGCCTGTAATGCCTGACAATGAGGATCACTAGCAAGTGTTCGACACTAACAAACACATAGATGATTTCCTAAAATCATAAAATGATTTTTCCATACCAGCGTTAGAAACTAGTCATGAAGAAAACTGTTTGAATAATGAACAAATCCAAGAAACAGAAATAACATATTCTTCTGATATAAATTGTTGTGAGAATTTTTTTGAAGCAAAATTAAATGACAACGTAGATCAGAAAGACCTGGAAGTTTTACAATGCAAGAATGATACAATTCCAAGAAGTCTCACACCTTTAGAACACCTTTTTGACTTTAATGATGTAGCCAAATAACCAAGAATGGAGCCTGTGGAAATAGATGTAGAAGAACATAACATAGGCAGCCTAGCAGAACCCAAAATGTGTTAGGTCCCTATATTACTAGTATAGTCCCTTATTGTTGTTAGTGTAACCCCCTTATTGTTATTATTGTACCCTTGTAACCCCCATATTGTTATTATTATGCCCTTAAATTATTATTGTTAGGTAAGCTAGGATTACATTGTGGCCCCACTAGGATTACATTATGGCCCCATGGACTCCAATATATAGAAAGGAGGTTTTGTAAATTGTATCATCCAAGAATTTTTCATTTATGTAATGTATTGGAGGTTTCCCCCTTGAAGTGGCTTATTTCTAAGGCGTTGATATCCCTTTTCTTCTATTTTTGGAACTGGTTACACAACATTTGGTATCAGAGTTTTGGATTCTAGGGTTTCGCTGCTCTAAACAGGTCATCATGGCATTTTCGCTATAACAGTTTTTCTACGAAGGTTCAAAATATGAATTTTTAGGGTGCGAAGCCAAAATCCTGAGGAAACTCGTCAAAAAATTTCAGATCTTTGTTCACAATATTTTCGGAGATATGATCTGTGGAAGGTAGTGCTTTTTCAGGCTCCCAAATTTCATCTCAAAGAGGTGATCGTGGGAAAAGATTCATAACTCTCTCTCTGAGCATCGGATTGGAGTGTCGTAAAAAGTGGTCTTAAGTACACAGACTGCAATTTCTTGGCTATCGATTTCAGAACGAAGGATGAAACTGTGACATGTGGCAAGTTGTACAAGTTCACTCTACTGAACCAGTCCATAATTAGGTCATTGTGGGAGATTGGACACAACTTTGTATTGGAGAATCCAGATTAGGTGAGACCAGTGGCATTCGAAAGAAAATTCAGAGGGCTACGTTGGTACCAAAATTCAAATATTTAATTTTTGTAATCGCAGAGATAATCCAATTTCAATATCAAGCTACTCAAACACAAGAAAAAGGTGTGTATTTTTTTTCTGAATTGCATAAGTCTTGTTTGAAGAATCAATTTGAATTGATTCCAAGGGCATATTGTAGAATAGATATCAGTATTGGGTTCTAAAAGATGCCCTGTAAAAATAATTCAACACCCATTAAGCCTTCAGAAGGCTCTACTATGACTCATGAAGATGAAGAATTGCAACATGTTCTATCTAAATTACAAGAGCAAGTGCACCAAATTTCGCTCTCGCAAAGAGAAACAAAAAATGAAATGGAAGTTTTGAAGAAAGGCATGGAAGGTAAGATGGATGGAAGGAATCTGGCATGGAAGCTAAGATGGAAAACATGAAGAATGCTCTAAAAGTAGACATGGAAGGTTTGACAAAGTTGATACAAGAAATGTTTCATAATGGTGAAAAGATAGTAGAAGAAACTCATGATGAGAACAAAATAAATGTTAATCGTGATTTCACAAACTCTAATTTTGGCGGGAGGAAACACCATATTCCGAAAATGGAGATGAGGAAGTTTGATGGAAACGATCATGTAACATGGATACTACAAATGGAGCAATATTTTGATCTCCATAATGTGCAAAACACACAAAAGGTACACATTGCAACTTTACATTTAGAACAAAATACACATTTCTCTCATAAAAAAATTGTCACTTGGTCAATTTTTACGGAGGAAATGATAGCACATTATGAGGATACAAAGAGAAACACCTTCTTTAGCCAATTGATAAATCTCAAACAAAAGGGCTTAGTGGGGGAGCACATTGAGGACTTTCAAAAATTGAATATAAGGGTAACTAATATTCCAAAGGAACACAAGATTGATCTCTTCATAAGCACTTTAAAGGATAACATCCAACATGAAGTTTGCATTTTGGAACCTGATTCATTGGAGAAGGCATTTAGGTTGGAAAGAAAAATTGAATGTAAAATTATGGTGACAAGGAAGCCTACCACTCACTTCTATAAAGAAGGAAGTGTTGCTACGCCTAGATTTCCACAACCTACAAGGTTGACACCAAAAAAATTGGAAGAAAAAAAGAGAAAAAGGGCTTTGCTATAGCTATGATAGCAAATACACTAAAGGTCATAAGTGTGCTGAGAAGAAATTATTTTACATAGATTGTGAAGAGGAAGAAGAAAATGAACAAGAAAGATGGATCATGGTGAATGTGTTTGGATTATAGGGAGCTCAATAAGCTCACCATTAAATATAAATTTCCCATTCCTGTTATTGATGAATTATTGGATCAATTACATGGAGCAATTTATTTTACCAAGTTGGATCTTCGTTCAAGATATCATCAAATTAGAATGAAGACTGAAGATATTCCAAAAACAACATTTCGAACTCATGAGGGTCATTATGAATTTTTGGTCATGCCTTTTGGGCTTACCAATGCACCTTCTACATTTCAAGGGTTAATTAATTCCATTTTCAAACCCTTCCTTAGAAAATTTGTGCTAGTATTTTTTGATGATATACTAATCTACAGTAGGTCTTGGAAGGATCATGTTGAACATGTTGATAGGGTGCTCAAACTATTGCAGGAGAAACAATTATATGCAAAAACATCCAAACGTTTCTTCGGAGTAAAAGAGGTGGAATATCTGGGTCATATTGTATCTCACGAGGGTGTTAAGGTAGACCCTAACAAAATTAAAGCCATTAAGGAATGGAAAGTCCCCAAAACCATAAATTAGTTGCGAGGATTTCTCGGGTTAACAGGGTATTATCACAAGTTTGTTAAGATTTATGGGATAATAACAGCACCTCTAACAACATTATTGAAGAAAGATGCATTTTCATGGACTCCTGAAGCAACTAAGGCCTTTGAACATCTTAAAGAGGAAATGTGTGGAGCACCAGTCTTAGCTATGATAGACTTCACAAAAACCTTTATTGTGGAATGTGATGCCTGAAGAAATGGAATTGGTGTTGTTTTAATGCAGGAAGGAAGACCCATTGCTTTTGAAAGTCATCCAATCAAAGGAAAGTATTTACAAAAACCTATTTATGAGAAGGAAATGTTAGCAATACTGCATGCACTAAAGAAATGGCGAACTTACCTAATGGGAAGACACTTCAAGGTAAAAACTGATCATGATAGTCTTAAACATTTTTTGGAACAAAGACTATCTTCAGAAGAGCAGCAAAAATGGGTCACAAAGATGTTGGGTTATGACTTTGAAATAATCTACAAAAAAGGAAAGGTTAATGTTGTTGCAGATGCACTCTCAAGAAATAATGAAGAGGTGGAAGCATTGCTTTGTGCCATTTCTATTATCCAACCAGATTGGATAATCGAAGCAAGAGATGAATGGAAGAAGGACAAAGATGTATGGACACTCATTCAAAAGTTGCAGCAAGATCCTAGTACATCTGATACATTTAGTTGGAAAAATGATTCCTTATGGTACAAAGATCGCTTATATCTTTGTAAGAATTCCCAACTAAAACAAAAGATTCTTCTGGAATTGCACACTTCTACTTTAGGAGGACACTCAGGATTTTTAAAAACTTACCACAGGGTGAAGAAAGAATTTTTTTGGGATGGCCTTAAATCTGATATTCAAAAGTTTGTGGCGGAATGTTTGGTTTTCCAGCAGAATAAAGTTGAGACAATTAATACCCCGAGACTTCTACAACCTTTATCCATTCCAAGTCAACGTTGGGAGGAGATTTCAATGGATTTTATCACAGGTTTACCTAAGTCCGAAGGAAAGAGTGTCATCATGGTGGTAGTTGATAGACTTACCAAGTATGCACACTTTTGTGCATTATCTCATCCATTTAAAGCAAGTATAGTTTCTACTACATTTATGGACAGAATTCAAAAGCTACATGGAAGCCCAAGGGTTATTGTGAGCGACAGAGATCCCATTTTTACTGGAAATTTTTGGACGTAGTTATTTTCTTGTTTGGGTACTCAATTAGCTCATAGCTCATCTTATCATCCTCAATCTGATGGTCAAACTGAGATAGTAAATAAATGTTTGGAAGGATATCTTCGTTGTTTTGTATCCGATAAACAAACATAATGGGTCAAGTGGTTACCTCTTGCTAAGTGGTGGTATAACACTTCCTTCCATACTGCAGCAAAAATGACCCCATTTATGGCACTTTATGGATATCATCCACCATCCATCACATCATATTTAAGGGAAAATTCGAAGGTTCAAGCAGTGGAAGATCACATCGAGCATCAGCAAGAAATTCTCCAACTCTTAAAGGATAACCTGAATTTGGCACAAAATCGAATGAAACAACAGGCAGATCAACATCGCAGCGAGAGAAGTTTTGATGTAGGAGATTAGGTATTTTTACGGCTACAACCATACAAACAAATGTCCCTCAAGCAAGCTAAGAAGGATAATAAATTATCGCCAAAGTACTATGGTCCTTACAAGGTGTTGCAAAATATTGGTACTATGGCATACAAATTAGAGCTTCCTGCTTCTTCGTGAGTGCATCTATTTTTCCATGTTTCATTCTTAAAGAAGGTTATAGGTGAAAATATTCCAGTTCAAACAATATTTCCAGAACTTGATGAGGAAGAAAAAATCATATTGGAACCTGAAGCGGTCACAGAAACAAGAACTCGACAGCTTCGGAATCGATCAATTTCAGAGTATCTCATCAAGTGGAAGAACTTACCCACTGAAGATTCTACATGGGAGGATGATAATTTTATACAGAAGCACCCAGAGCTACTCAATCATTGAGGAAAACACTTTTTTGACAGAGAAGGGCATGTTAGGTCCCTATATTACTAGTATATTCCCTTATTGTTGCTAGTGTAACCCCCTTATTGTTATTATTGTACCCTTGTAACCCCTGTATTGTTATTATTGTGCCCTTAAATTATTATTGTTAGGTCGAATAGGATTACATTGTGACCCCACTAGGATTAAATTATGGCCCCATGGACTCCTATATATAGAAAGGAGGTTTTGTAAATTATATCATCTAAGAATTGTTCATTTATGTAATGTATTGGAGGTTGCCCCCTCGAAGTGGCTTATTTCTAAGGCGTTGATATCTCTTTTCTTATATTTTTGGAGTTGGTTACCCAACAAAATGATCAAACTGTCTAGCACTCTCCCAACTCATATAAAATTGTAATACATAGAGTTGTTCAAAGAATTTAGAGATGTGTTTGCTTGGGGATACAACGATATGAAATCTTATGACACTAGCATCATTCAACACAAAGTTCCTCTTAAGGAAAATCAGAAACCTTTCAAACAAAAAATAAGGAGAATAAACCATGTTTTATTACCTTAGTCAAGAAATAAATTGAAAAAATGTATGATGCTGAGAATATAGTACCCATTAGATATTCAGAGTGGGTGTCAAACTTAGTTTCTGCTAGGAAGAAGATAGGGGAAATTAGGCTCTGCATTGACTTTAGAAATTTCAATAGAGCCTCCCTAAAACACAACTACCCCTTGCCCAAGATGGACCATATACTTCAAAGGGTAGTTGGGTCAAAAAATAATATCATTGTTGGATGGGTTCTCAGGTTACAATCAGGTGTTAGTGCTCCCAAGTGGTCAACACAAGACTGCTTTTACTACACCTTGGGGCACCTTTATGTATGTCAAGATGCCATTTGGTTTGATGAATGTAGCGGCCACCTTCCAAAGGGCCATGGACATAGCCTTCTCAGAAGATATTGGCTATTTTATAATCATTTACATTGATGACATAATTGTTTTCTCAAAGACTGATGAAGAACATTTGATCCAATTAAGAAAGGTTTTTGAGAAATGCAGGAGATTTGGCGTATATTTGAACCCCAAAAAGACACTCTTTGGTCTCCAAGAAGGTAAAATTATTGGTCAAATAATTTTATAAGAGAGAATCAATGTAGACTCTAAAAGGATTGATGGTATATTGAAAATCAGCCATCCAAGAAGCCTCAAAGAATTACAATCTTTCATTGGAAAGATTAATTTTTTGAGGAGATTTATCCCCAACCTTGCTAAGCTATTAAGAAACATTAAAAACATGCTTAAGAAAGAAGTAGGTGTGAAATGGACTACACAAGCTAAACAATCATTTGAACTGGTTAAACAAGCTCTCACTCAAACACCAGTCTTGATCAGTCCAGATTTCACCAAAGAATTTTATATCTTTTCTTTTTCATCTAAACATACAATAGATATAGTATTACTTCAAATGAATGATTTGGGGCAAGAAAAACCAATATCCTTTTTTAGTATGGCCTTAGAGATGCTCCTCTCAAATATAACATCATGGAGAAGCAAGCCTTAGCATTAGTGAAAGCATTAAAGGACTTTAGAGTCTATATTTTACACTCTCACATAATTTCTTTTGTTCCACATACTGTTGTCAAGGATATTCTAAGTCAAGACCCTGATGGTAAGAGGGGAAAATGGATTGCTACTATTCTTTAATATGAATTAGAAATCAGGCCCACCAAACTAATTAAAGGGCAAGGATTAGCAAAACTTATGGCTGATTCAAACCTCCAAGAACTAGATATGAATATGGTATATGTGTTGGAATAAATAGATGAATTCACTACTCCTTTCATTGAAGAAACATTTCTGAAGTCACCTTGGTATGTTGACATCATTTATGTGCTTTTACATCTAAATTCCCCTCCTTTTTTTTCTAAAACTAAAGCTAGATTTTTTAAAAAGAATGCTTTGAATTATTGCATATTAGATGGGGTATTATATTGGAAAAATGCTGTTGGAATTTTGCTTAAATGTTTAATTGAGGATAATGCAGGAAAAATCATGCATGAGCTACATGAAGGAGAATGTGGAAGACACCTCTACTGGAAGACCACAGCAAACAAAATCCCCAGATCTAGTCACTATTGGCCCACCCTTTTCCCAGATACTCAGAAGTTAGTCATGTCTTGCCATAAGTGTCAAATTTTTTATGGCAAAATAAAACTCCTTCCCTTACCTTTGCATCCTATCAGTGTTGAGGCACCCTTCCAGCAATGGGACTTGGACTTAATTAGGAAAATTCACCCTTCCTCATCAGCCCAGCCTAAGTGGATCCTCACTGCCACTGATTATTTGACCAAGTGGATAGAAGCCATACTATCTAGGAATGCTAATAACTCAGTCATTATCAAGTTATTAGAAAA
Organism: Pinus albicaulis; assembly: GCA_034641835.2. NCBI lineage: Eukaryota > Viridiplantae > Streptophyta > Pinopsida > Pinales > Pinaceae > Pinus > Pinus albicaulis. The sequence goes on along the minus strand of CM076578.1, from coordinate 981,669,484 downwards.
AAACATCCTATCCAGATTTGGTTGTCCTAGAAAAATCATAATAGACAATGTTGCTACCTTCAAGTCTAAAAGAATGGTTGATTTCAGTTACAAATAACACATCACCTTGGGCCATTCTACTACCTATTATCGCCAAGGGAATGGATTAGCTAAATCCTCTAATAAAAGCCTCATCAATATCATCAAAATGTTTTTGTAGCAGAATCAAAAATCATGGCACAGTAAGCTGGTTCATGCCTTATGGGCTGATAGATTAACTACAAAGAAGTCAATAAATATGTCCCCCTATTAGCTGGGATGTAGTATTACCAACCTCGTTGGGAGTCCCAGTCATGAAACTCCTCCAAGAAGTTCAAAATGAAGAGAATGATATGCAGAGAAGAATCAACCAAAAAATTCATTTACAATAGTCTAGAGAAGAATTCTATGAAAGAACACAACTAGTCCAAGAAAATATCAAGAAACTGTTTGATAAAGGGACTAAGGCAAACAATTTCCAAGTTGGAAATGTGGTTCTTAAGTGGGATTCAAGAAGAGAAGAGAAGGGAAGACATGGCAAGTTTGAGAACTTGTGGAAAGGACCCTATATTATTCATGCTGAGAGGGGTCATAATGCATTTTTCCTGAAAGAATTGAATGGAGAAGATCTATATGGAGGTCCTGTCAATGGCAGGATGCTCAAGAATTACTTCTGTCAAGAGTCATGAGTTTCAAAGCTTTTTACTTTCTATTGTAAATATCATTGTTTGAGCATTGCATTCAAAGTTAGAAAAATAAAAATACAAAAACAATAGAAAAATGAAAAGAGGGCAGAATGAAAACAAAATGATATAGCCCATACCAAAAAGAGAGACAAAATATGAAAGTGTGCAAGCTCAAATGCCACTCCTAAAAATACACTTCTAGTTAGTTATACAGCCTAATAATGACTAATTTAGCTTTTCAATTTACTGCTCATAGGTTAGTGAATTAGATCAGCCAAACAACACAATCTTGGCTTATCAGTAAGATAGATTAGGGTATAAAAGACAGCTCAAACAAATTCAAAATCAGAGCTGAAGAGATATTGAAGGATGTTTTAGCTTTCAGATCTTAAGCCTTCAAAATTTTGTTTTACTTTTCTAGAAATAAATTTTATGTGCAGCTGGTACATACAACCATAGACATTTCAGCAAATCAAACAATCGAATCCTAATTTGTCTGAGTTTAAACTTCTGTTTTAGAAATTAGAGAATAAAAATCTGTTAGATAGTCTAATCCTAATAGATAGTAGTTAGGTAGAGAAAATTATGAGTTCAACTGCTTAATCGGAAATCATGGAGGAATACGAGTAGAATTAGATTAGTTTTATGTTTTCAATAAAAGAATAAAATGATTGATGAAAAGGTTTGCAAGTCCAAGTGCACCTTCTGAAGAAAAAATGTTAGGAAGTAGGTTGTGTAGGTAGATATTTGGGAAATATTTTTTTCTGATATGTCAAGTTCTAACCATATTTGTTAGCAGCTGATTACAAGAAAAATATTATCAAGTGCAAGGCACTAATCAGCATCCAGAGATAACTTGTCTAAAGTTTTTGACACCTTCAAGAAGATGCCATCCCCATGTGGAGCCACTGTTAGCCACCTATAAAATTTGTCATACCAAATGGTGGCTAAATATTTTTTAGCCTTCAAGAAACAATTCATTTCCAAATTTTGAGTTCTTGAAGTCTTATGATGACCTTTTTACTTGGTGTAAACCTTCACTACTGTTTCATTATTAACCCTCAAAAACCTGTTGTTTACTAAGAGAAAAACTGCTTAAAAACTCCATTTTTCATTATTTACACTTCTCCATTTCCTTCTCCGTTTCATCCATAAACCCTTTCATCTACCTCTCATTCCCTCAATTTCCCCTTCAAATCCTTGTGAAATCCCTTTATAAGGTTGAAAACCCCATCTTTACCACTATCGGAACCTCCAAATTCCTCAAAAAACCCTTCAAAAATCCTAAAAAACCTTCATTTTTCTTTAAAGCCTTAAGCCCCTTTCGGCCTTAAGCCCCAGCCCCTTTCTGCATATAACCTGTGCTATGACTGAGCGTGAAGTGCTCATCGCATCGCAATCACAATTCCCTTTATCCTTCCCCTTTCCCTCCTCTGATGTCGATCCCCTGATTTAATCTCATTCGTCAAATCCACAAGATCCGACGGCTAAGATTCAATCGCGATATGCCCATAGCCCTCCGACATCACACCCGCCAATTCAATCCTGACCGTCGATCTCTAATACTAATCTGAAATCCAGCGCTTAATCACTCATCGCACAATCAAAAACCCTGGTGTTTTGGCCTCTTTCCTTTTCTTCGATGCGATGTAATCCCAGCTGTTCATTCTGCCAGATACGACGGTTCGCGCTTCATCACATCGCGCTCATCCATCTCGTAAGCCCTCCAACATCAACCCGCCGATTTAATCCTGACCGTTGATCTCTCTTATATTGAATGGTCCATGCTCAATCTCATCGGCACATTGCATCTCCACTTTTCCCTTTCCTCCTGCCGATGTGATTCTGCGATGAAATCTCCACCATTGATCAAGTTTGATCGAACAGTGCACATTACTTCCGCTCTTCAAACCCCTCCCTTCTCATTCTCCCCCATTGACAAATCTCTGCCATCCATTCCCCTGATCCAATGGTTCACATTTAAACCGCCATTGACCCCACCTACCTTTCCACCCGCACATCTAACCTTCTATCGCATTCATTCTGCACCGTCGGATCTGCCGCCCATCATTCGACAGCTGACACTCCGTTTCGCAAAATTTTTGCGCCCGAGAGTTCATGTTTCAAAATTACGCGAAATGGGTGGTTTTTATTTTCCACGCGTCGAACGCTAACGTATATCACGTTCCAAAAGATAATACCACCTCCCTCCCATTTCGCCACACGAAACCATTCCTGGTTTTCCGCTATACCGTCTACCCTCCATAATGTTGCCTTTCGTGTTTTTTCCCAGCCGTCGATCTCTGAGATCGAACGATTCTATTTTAATCTCACCCCCATCCATTCTCCATTCATCTGATCTCCCAAATGACTTCATTAAAAAATCTTCATTGATCATCCTGATCTAATGGCCCACGTTATATCACGACCCAAGTTATTTTCCTCCATCTATTCTCCAAGTGATTCTATCGAGCGATCTCTGCCGTTGATTATCTTAATCTAACGATTCCTGTTCACTGTCGCGCCAAAACTCTATTTTCACCTAGTTAGTTGTTCTTCCAGGATATTTCCCCATTTTTCCACTGCATTCACGTTCTTCCTCACTTTTCCTCCATCCCCATGAACCCTCCGAAGCAATCTTTACCATCTCCGTAGGATTTAAATTAACTTTTTTTGTTTTATGCAGGTTTAATGAAGATTAAGGTAAACCCTCCCGCATACATTACAGTGTTATTATGGGCCAAGGATGATGATCCTCATGGCCTTTGATACAAATTAAAAGGTTTAAAGTGATAATTACATATTTTTAGAATATCGATAAGTCATGATTATCAATTTTTCTGAACAATTTCTCCAACAAACCCTCTGTGCACCTGCAACAACAAACACAATCAGAGTTAATTAATAAAAGAGTATCAGTGTCAAAGATAAATATTATGGCTTAATCAAGCCTAAAAATAGATCCAAAGATAAATCACTGTGTTTATAAAATAGAGAAATATCAGTCGAAGGACACCTCAGAGCCACATCAAAAGGGCTAATTGAATCCCCAGCTACCAAAATTGCCACCTGCAGCTTTTTGCCTCAAAAGCATACCTAGATCAAATCTCAGTCTGAACCATTAAGACTAAATGTAGCTAACAGTTATTACAAACAAAGGAAGGTATTCCCAACTGTCAGTATAAGTTATTGTAAAGATAAGAAAGTGCCTTAAAGTCAATCTTTTTTCCCACTAAGCCTAAAAGTAGAAAACAGAGTTAATGAAATAGAGTGGTAAATTGAATGTTTTTTTGCCCTATTCCTTGCATGGTTTTCTAGGCTGGATGTTAAATTTAGTATGAAATTATTGATACTCAACCCTATAACTCTTCCGCCTAATTTCTTCTATAAATACTTCTGAAGAATATGAGAAATGGTTGGTTGGTCACTAGCTGTAATACTGAAACTCTCTGAAATAATACATAGTCTGTTTGTAGTTGAAGAAGAAATTGAAGTCTTGGAAGCTTGATGATGTTATGACATGCTTGTTCTTGATAAGGCTCTATCATTGGATCCCTGAGCTTGGCTATTGGTGATGTATTCTAAACTGTCTGTTGTTTTTCCTGCTTTCATTATGTTTCATCAATTCTTACTACAGTAGGGTGAAAATTTTAGGCTAAGAAATGACTCCTGGAAGCACCTTAGACCTGTTTATTCTTCATTGTTTTATGTTTTCTTCTGCTGAGGTATTTTAGAGTCTTTAATATTTCTCTTTAGTCCTCATGCTTTTTTATTTATCTAATAGTTCAAATAGTTGGTTCCAACATGATTTATGGTTTTCCCTACTTGTCTGGTACCACTTGAAAACTTTGAAGTCTCCCTTTGAAGTACCATTGTTTACAGTTAGCCAAGGAAGTCTATTTTGATCATACCCTTTGTCCCTTCTTGAACAATTGTTTTAAAGGTCTTTATAGTTGTGATCATAGATGTGTTAGGTGTTCTCTCTTCTATGGCTGCAATTATCAGTTAATAATTTATGTTTTCTAAGTCATTTGAAATAAAATCTTTGAGGAAATAGGATGTGCTCCCGAATCTTAGATTTAATTTTAAAAGTTGTCTTAAAGTCATCATTTTATTAAAGTGTGGTTTGTAGAATTCATGGTTAGCCCTGTTTATAAAATACCTCTTTATGTTTCAATTTATGTTTTTAAGTTCCCTTTGTTGAGAATTCAAACTCTCTTTTCAAATAATTAATGTCCATCTCATTCACAAAAACTAAAGGATCCTATGGCCAAGTTAGATTTTCCCTTTGATATCCCATATCCATTTATGAGCCTGTTACCTACTTCATTTTTACTCTATTGCCCAATGAAACTTACACTCCTTGTTTCTACCTATCTTTCCTAGACCTTTCATATTCTATTGTACAAATTCAACCAAACAAACAAACCAAAGAAACACTTGCAATTAATAACTAGTATAAAATCAATACTTAAAAGAAAACAAGACGTATTTTTGCAAACAAATTGAGAGATCCCTCACTGAGAACAGGAGGACTAGATCCTGGAACTATAAAGATTGGTTATGATGTTGCCTTGTCTTTTGGTTAGCCAATCTATCAAAACACAAAATACCAACAAGGTTAAGGTTAATATTAGGTTAATGGTAAAGTTAAGGTTAAGGTTAGGTTAAGGGTAAAGTTAAGGTTAAGGTTAGGGTTAAGGTTAGGGGAAGGTTAAGGTTAAAGTTAAGGTTAAGGTTAAGGGTTTGCTTAAGGTTAGGGTTAGGTTATATTTAAGGGTAAGGTTAAGGTTACAGGTTTAGTGAGGCTCATGTTAAGGTTAATGTTAAGGTCAAGGGTAATGTTACGTTAAGGGTAAATTCAAGGTTACGGTTAGGGTTAAGGTTAAGTTTATGTTAAGGTTAGCTTAAGGTTAAGGTCAAGGTTAAGGTTAAGGTTAAAGTTAAGGGTAAGGTTTATTAAGGTTAAGGATAAGGTTAAGGTTAAGGCCAAGGTCAAGTTTAACCTTAAATTTACCCTTAACCTTACCTTGACCTTAACATTAACTTTAACCTTACTAAACACGCACACTTAACCTTATATTAACCTTACCTTAACCATAACATTAACCTTGACCTTAACTATAACCTAACCCTATCCTTGACCAAACCCTTAACCTTAACCTTAACCTTCCCAAACCCTTAAACTTAACCTTAACCTTAACCTTAACCTAACCTTAACCTTAAACTAAACTTAACCTTAACCTTACCCTTAGCCTTCACTTTAACCTTAACCTTAACCTGACCAAACCTTAACCTTAACATTAAATTTACCCTTAACCTAACCTTAACCTTAACCTTAACCTTAACTATAACCTAACCCTAACCTTAACCTTAAGCATAACCTTATCTTTACCCTTAACCTTAACCTTAACCTAACCCTAACCTTAACCATAACCTGACCTTAACTATAACCTAACCCTAACCTTGACCAAACCCTTACCCTTAAACTTAACTTAACCTTAACCTTAACCTTAACCTTCCCATAACCATAACCTTAACCTTAACCTAACTTAACCTTAACCATGACCTTGAACTTAACCTTAACCTTACCCTTAACCTTCACGTTAACCTAACCTTAACTGTAACCTTAACCTAAGCCTTAACCTTAATCTTCCCCTAACCTTAACCGTAACCTTAACCTTAACTTTACCCTTAACCTAACCTTAACGTTAACTTTAACCTTAGCTTAACCTAACTGTAACCTTAAACTTACCCTAACCTAACTTAACCTTAACCTTTAACCTTAACCATAACCTTATCTTTACCTTTAACCTTAACCTTACCCTGACCATAACCTTAACTTTACCCTTAACCTAGTATTAACCTTAACCTAACCTTAATCTTGACCTTAACTATAACCTAACCCTAAATTTAACCTTAACTATAACCTTACCCTAACCTTGACCAGACCTTTAACCTTAACCTTACCCCCTTAACCTAACCCTAACCTTGAATTTAACTTTACCCTAAACTTAACCTCAACCTTAACCTTAACCTTAACTATAACCATAACCTTAACCTTAACCTTGCCCCCTTAACCTAACCCTAAAATTCACCAAACCCTTAACCTTAACCTTAACCTTAACTGTAACCTTAACTATAACCTAACCCTAACCTTGACCAAACCCTTAACCTTAACCTTGACCAAACCCTTAACCTTAACCTAACCTTAACCTTGACCTTAACTATAACCTAACCCTAACCTTGAACAAAACCTTAACCTTGAATTTAACCTTAACCTTAACTATAACCTAACCCTGACCTTGACCTTAACCTTAACCTAACCTTAACCTTAATGTTAAGTAAAGGTTAGGTAAAGGTTAATGTTAAGGGTTTGGTCAAGGTTAGGGTTAGGTTATAGTTAAGGTCAAGGTTAAGGTTAAGGGTAAGGTTATAGTTACGTTAAGGTTAAGGTTAAGGTTAGGTTAAGGTTAAGATAAGGTTAAGGTTAAGGTTAATGTTAAGCTTAGATTAAGGGTAAAGTTAGGGTTAAGGTTAAGGTTAGGGTTACGGGTCTTAACCTTAACCTTCACTATAACTTAACGTTAACCTTAACCTTAACCTTAAACTTTACCCTAACCTGAACCTTAACTTTGACTTGAAACTTAACCTTATCTTGACCTTAACCTTCACTATAACCTAACCTTAATCTTGACCTTAACTATAACCCTACCCTAACCTTGACCAAACCCTTAACATTAACCTTAACGTTAACCTTACCCTAACCTTAACCTAACCTTAACCTTGACCTTAACTTTAACCTAAAATTAACCTTAACCTTAACCTAACCTTAACCTTAACCTTGAACTTAACCTTAACTTTAAATATAACATAACCCTAACCTTGACCAAACCCTAAGGTTAGGTTAAGGGTAATTGTTACACAACATTTTTTCACCGTCCTTACAATCCCTTGCCCCGCATATTGGAGGGTCTTTCCAGTGACCTGTGAGTAGTGTCATACTCTACAAATACCTTCATTGTATCCTTCTACATAAGGAAATGATTCCTCCTGTTTAACATTTACTTAGAAAGCACTCAAAAACCTATGTTTTGACATTGGGATGGGTATCCACTTCACCCCTCGCACCAATGGGGAAGATTTTCACTAGAGCCTGCGCCAGTTGGCACTCTGTCTCTTTCTTGTGCTTGCACCAGCCTTTTTTGGAATTTTTTTAACAAATTGGAGGTGGAAGTTTCCTTTAACCACCTCAGGAATGACTCATTGCAAGTGGTTAAAGTTGATAAGCCACAAATCTCTTCCTTTAGGAAATTTTTGATGGAACATTCTTGGAGGATAGGACCCCCCCCATGATTATAGGAATCCTAACCTCTCCTTCTCCCTCTATATAAACCGACCTTCTCCCTTTACAAAAGCTAGAGCTGAAAATATAGCCAAGGAGCTAAACTTGGAGAAGAGATATTATAGCTTAGTAATCCCTATAGAGAAGGTCGAACCAAGGAGGATCTTGTAGAGAGAGCCCCGTCTGAATTCACAAGGAGCTTTGTGAGACATGCTCCTTGGAACCCTGTTGGAGGAGATCGCAACGTTGAAGCCTGGTTGTACAATATACTCGACTATGATATTGATTCCATCTCTGTGTTATGTTTATTTGATGCATTTGATGTAGTCTTCTTTGATTGACTAATAGTTAGGAATGTGAGATAGTATGTTGTGTATTTTCTTCATTTCTTGTGTATGTGCAGGTATCCGGGCGTGAGAACGAGCGGATCGTGATCTGTCGAATCAGGAGCGAGAGACAACCATTCTTCGGGATGACACAACAATGCAAGATCTACGGTAAGTAATCTACCAAGTATTTGTCCATCCTTAACTAGGAATCAATGCCATAGCATGTATCGTTTGTGGCTAGACCCACTATAGGGCTAGTGGGACTAGTGTGAGTTTGTCTTTTGTCTATTAGATCTTCTTATTGGTATTTTCTTTCTTAGCTTTCCTTTTCTAGTTGTTTTGCTGAGTCTTAAGCCTCTGTTCAGCCCTAGAGGATCAGTTTTAACCTCTGCTTTTCCAAATATTTTCAAGGTTGGCTTAATTGGCACGGTTTCCAGCTTGACAATTGCACCCATTGGTGTGAGTTGCCAGTTTATCACCCGCGCCATCCCCTGTCTGGAGCTGATTACATCCAGACAGTTGCGCCAATTCCTGTAGGTGCTAAGGTTTTCCCTGTTTTGGAGTTTTTAGTCCATCCTGGTGTCTCTGGGTGTTTTCTTGGATTGATTTGAATGCTTTGGGTTTGTTTGTGACTGTGATTAGCCTTCTTCCTTTGGTTGTTTGTCCATTTCTTTCAGCATAATGGATTTAGGGCTTTCTAGTAATTTGACATGCTGAGCCTCCTGTATGAGTTTGAGTCTCTTGTTTCATGATCACCTTCGTTATTTTCTTGATTGCATTTAGCTCCCTGGATCTGTTTCGAGTGGTTTATTTTGGTGAAATAAGTCTTGAGTGAGTTTTGTCTCTTTCATTCAGTTTTTCTTCTTGTCACTCCAAGCATAGCTCACATTGCTTGTATGGGTCTGTTTCAACATCTTTCTTTGATTTGAGAGATTGTGACATTGGTTTGAGTTGTTTTGTTTGCTTGTGAGTTGATTGAATTGTTTTGTGTCGACTCTTGCATTGGCATTCTCGAACTAGTGTGAAGATTCATTTTTCATGTTATTTAGTGCACTGTTTGCTCTATTACATTGAAAAAATCAAAAATACATTTTGTGCTTGCCTCTTTGTTTTCATTTTAGAATTGGAAAATCTTTTGAATAACTAGCTTTCGACATTCTAGGAAAGATTTCTCGTTCTCATTAGTTTGCATCAGGTTCTATAGTGAATGCTTCTTTGTGTTCTCATTTTTTTCTATCGCTTGAAAATTCATAACCTTCTCATAGAGAGCTCTTCATTGAATGAAATGATATTTTTTGGCATGTAGCTTGCATTTAGGGATTTGTGAGATCCAACATTCAGTAGTACCTTGGAATTGAAACATAAATACAAGATCAACTTAAAATTTATTCAATTAACCTAAGGCAACATTGAAACTTAATGAAACATTTAGTAGTCTAAGTTAGAGACGTGTTCCAGTGTCTTAAAACCTAGCAGTTGTCGCTCGCTATCTGGCCTCAAACAACGCTAGTACAGACTTGTGCTCCCTGTAATTTCAAGTATATAAAGGGAGACCCCTCTCGGTTACAATCCTTTTATCCATAGGAAGGCGAGTCTACCACCTTGTAACTGTGATACACTGAACACAACATTTAGGGAGACTACCTGCACGTATGTCGAGTCCTTGGTTGATTCTTCTTTCATTTTATAACCAAGGTGTATATGGAAGTTCACGAGAACCTGGTACACCCTTTTACCTAGACTACTTGAGCAGTCATTTTCTATCTTTACTTACTCCATACATTTTAAAATATGATCGAGCACTTGTCCTTTCATGCTCATTTCAACCTAAAAGTGATAGAGTCATCTTCTTCCAGTTTCTCGACTCTTAAAATATGAAACAATAGAGTTTTGTTTCAATGTCTTAAAAATTAACTCCCCACGAAATATTCCTAGTTAAAGTTAGTTTACTTAGGGTGTTGTTTCAAAGTTGTTTCTGATGGCAACGTTTATGGAGTTTACTAACCCAAGAATCCCTTCTGAAGGGAATATTGGTCCTTTTCCTACTTTTGGGAATGTTGGTGCTCCTTATATGGCGATTTTTTCCCTGCCTAGGTTAACTATTGGGTTGCCTGTATGGTTATTTTCAACCTCGGTGGTCTCGAGTGTTCCATCCATTGTACAACCATCTCCTCCACCAGAACAACATCATGTTGCTTCTAAGGTGGACCTCTCCCCTTCTTCGCATATTTATTTGTCCTCCTCTTCTACTTCACCTGGTGAAAGTCTGGATTCTAGTAACCAGGTGGCTAAGAAGAAGAAGAATAAGTCAGATAAGCGAGAGGCTAATGCTGCAGCTACCGCGCTTAAGAAACCTTCCCTTGTAGAACCATCCAAACTTCAATGGAAAGTCAAATTCCCTTGCATGCTCTGCAAAGGTAACCATTTTCTTTGAGACTTCCCTGGAATTACCAAGGTACTCAAAGTATGCTCTAACAGCCATTCGCCATTGCTTTTTACTTCTAGAAGTCATATTGATAACACATCTTCGATGAGCTCTAGTAAGACTCATAAAAAATAGGGCAAGATTACCAATCCCTATAATTTGTGTGAAGGGCATCATCCCATTCACCTTTGTCCGTACATGGATGAAACCAAGATAGTGTTAGACAAATCCACGGTTTCTGCACCCTGCCTTCTGGCTAGTTATCAGAAGCTTTCTTCAAGACCTCCGCTAGTTGATTCCACGATTGCTCAAGAGTTATACTTGCTCGCTCCCACTACCGCGAAAATTCAAGTTCAAGAATTTGTTCCTGACCAACTATTAGGTGATGAATCAGTCGATCTGACCCCATCTATGGTCCATCAGGTCTTTTCTATTGAGAGTGGGTCTTTTCCCCCTCATGTTCTTCTTGTTTCTTTAGATTCTTCCGACTTGGAGAAAGACTCGTCCATCCCTGTAGTTCAAGAAGTTTCCCCTCCTACTCTCGTGATGGAAGTCTAGGAGAGTTCTCCTCTTGCTCTGATAACACCATGGGAAAACCCATCTCAGTTTGATGCTATCCCCTCCATGTAGTTTGGTCGCTTCCTTTGATTGGAGTCAATTTGCAGGATACCGCCTTGCGTCTTATGTGCCTTTCGAGATAATGGTACAAACCTTTGACCTAGTCGTACCCATCACTATTGTAGATGAAGGCGCGTACGTTAGTATTCTATCTTCCACTACTTGGGAAGCTTTTGGTTCTCCACCGCTTATGCCTATTACCTAGAATCTGTTGACTTTTAACCAAAGAACTAGTCAAACGTTAGGGATCCTTCCGAAGTTGCCTGTTACTTTGGGAGGGAAAACTGTCCATATAGACGTGATGGTTGTTCCAACCCCTTGGATTTAAATTTACTCTTCGGGTGCTACTATACTTATGTCATGGGGGAAGTTGTCTCCTCTCTCTTTCATGTGATCTATTTTCCACACAAAGGTCAAATCGTGACCATTGATTAGCTTTCATTCTTTTGTCCTAACGTGACATCTCATCCACCATCGTCCCTTCCAGGTCTTTATCTCTCGATTGTATCTTCATTGTCATAGGTTAATTATGTGGCTACCTATCCTTTGCCCGCCGTCAGTGATGGTTCCGTTGTGCATTGCGTACTGGGAGCATTGGGTCCTGATTTCCAAGATGTTGTTCTTTCATCCGAGGCAAATCTCTTGGAATCTATGACCTCTTATTCGTCATAATGAAAGGTCCTTGGAGCATAGTTCGTTTTCTTGTGTCAAGCTCCTTAAAAAATGAAACAAGCTGGTTTGAGGATAATTATTCTTCTATGTCAACCTCGTTAAAAAATGAATTAGGTCTCGAGGATGGTTCTTTTAATGTGTCAACCTCGTTAAAACAATGAAACATGTTCTCATTCAATTCGAGTTTTTGCTAGATCTCGTAAAATTCAAGTCGAGTCTTTCTCTTGATCTCGTTTTTGAACCTTCACTCCATTTTGTATGAACTAAAGCTTGGGGGGCATGTACACCTCGAATTGAGTCACCATGTTGGGGGGCATGCCTATTTTTTCAAGCATAGTTTACTTTTTTTCAAGATTGTGTCAACATGAAACCAATCTCAAGCATAGTTTACTTTTGTTTTTGAGCTTGCATAAAAATGAAATAGTTTGGTTTTATACCCTTTGTGAACAGTTTTTTTCCCAATTCTTGGGTCATTACTTATTATGAAAATTATTTAACCGATACATTAGCTAAACATTGTATTAGGCATTTTCATAATTTGTAACAAGCATCATCACATGTAAATAGACCCATGTAGTATATATATATATATATATATATATCGATATGTTTGCAATGTGTGCATCATAAAACCCAAAAATATATATGATTGTTTCAGTTACATCATGAGACAACATGTCTCTCAAAAATGTGCATCCTTTTGAGGGTCTTTCCTGTGACTTGTGAGCAGTGTCATAATCTGCAAATACCTTCATTGCATCCTTCTACATAAGGATATGATTCATCCTGTTGAACATTTCCTCAGAAAGCACTCAAAAACCTATGTTTTTCCATTAGCACAGGTAGCCAGTTCACCCTTCGCGTCAATCGGGAAGATTTCCACTAGAGCACGTGGCAGCTGGTGCTTTGTCTCTTTGTTGTGCCCGCACCAGCCTTTTTTGGAATGTTTTTTAACAAATTGGAGGTGGAAGTTTCCTTTAACCACCTCAAGAATGACTCATTGCAAGTGGTTAAATTCGATAAGCCATGGATCTCTTCCTTTAGGAAATGGTTGATGGAACATTCTAGGAGGTGTTGTACAGTACAAAAACCCTCCCCATTTTTAAATTTTTGAATAAATTCCATTTAAAAATAGGTCCCCTTTTTTATCTTTCTTTCTAGATAAAAATAAAATATTCATTGATAAAAGGACATATCACATATTTTTATTTACAAAGTGTACAACCTTTAAAATAACTTTCCGATCCGATGAGAAGAAAAGCTTTAAATCATATCAAAAATATTATATGAAGCCTTTATATTTAACAATGTTCGATATGAATAGTAATCGCAAATCGAAATATCGGAGAATTCTTTAAATTTTATTTTCGCTTTGTAAAATTCCGATGCAATCGCGCTCAATCGCAATCGCATTTCGGATAAAATTTAAAGTGTTATGTTTCTTTTTCATACTTCCGATGTGATGCAACTCATCACAATCACATTTCAGAAGAATTAAAACAATATATTCATGTGGTTGAAGGACTCCGATGTGGTGGACCCCGCCTCATCGCAATCGCATTAGCAAAGAAGCTCTTAAACAGTTCATTTCATTTGAAAATCTCCGATGCGATCTTCACAATTGGAATTTGGCATAAGCTTTATTTAATTTTCCTTTTAAAATGAATCGTGATGCGAATAAAACTTAAATATTCATATATTATTATTCAACGTGTTTTAAATATTTAAAAGATAATATACCTACACTTATTTCAAAATATGCCAAATCTCTGATTGTACGTTGACATTAATTCACAAATCAAACAAATAACAATAATTTGTTTTGTTATTGAATGCATGAGCGTGACTCCCTAGAGGGCATTTAAGTTTTTAACCACGGATATAATAAATACAAATCAGCGAATAGTCCTTTTTTATGGCTATTTTCATTATTACGTCTTCACCTTGGCTGAAAGCTTTTCTCTATTGCAGAACAATAGAACATCCATTTTTTCCATTCGCAGAACAAGAGAAACACCGCTCGATACTGAAATGTTGAAGAGATTCAGGAAATTGATAGCCGCGATTGCTACAAAATCTCCTGTGATCACTATGCCGCCTAAAGAGAAACCAACAAAGCTTAAGATGGTTACAGATACCTCATGCTAGGGACTTGGTAAAATGACATGGGAAAATGTATACAACTTACTAGAAAAGGAAAAACCTAGAGTTGTTGAAGCTAAGGCCATAGTTCCTGATGAAGCCGACTTAGACTTTGATTCTAAAAATCCTCTTGGTGCATTAGCAAACTCATTTCTGCACCGATTTACAGCTCGGGAAAACATTTTCCCATATTATGATGTTATTAGATGGGTGATTGATAATGTGGCTGTCAAAGACAAAACTTTTGTTTTTGCATCTGGAGCAATCTTCGGGTCATTCAGACCAGAAGACATCAAAGCAATGTACCACCTTCCAGACCCACAGAAGATTTATAACAAATATTTTATTAAATAATTTGCTGCGAATAATGAAAATCAGTCAGAACCAATTAGAGAATGGAGAAGGGCTCCTGAAAATCACAGACACGAGGCATCAAGTATGTACTCTGTGGAGTCTCTTTTGCCTCCATATTGTTATGCCACAACAATGATGTGTAGGTTGTTTGGAAATGATAACTCGGCTAGGTTTTCCATTCAAATGGTTCCATTAATAAATTCTGCTGTTATTTTTGAGATAATGGATTGGGCTATCATTTTGTCTGATAAGATAGCCAACAGAATTCTTGAGTACAAGAAAGAAAAAAAATTAGGAAATTCCACTCCTTTTTATTTTTGTGCTTATATCCTAGATGCCCTTTTTTTCAATTCTGAATTCCCCTTATTAGGATGGAAATGGACTCCTAAAGAACATGTTCCAATTCATATATATCACAAGTTCTTATGGAAGGGGCATTTCAGAAGTCATGTTTATGGAGTCTGTCATGGTTTTCTTATTCCGATTTACCAAATCATTTTTGGCCAATTCCCTCCTAGAATTTCCAACAAAGCTAGAGTTGATTTGTCCTCTATTGGAGATTGGTTCGGGGAGGAAAAGTTCACATATGTCAGAGTTTTTGGAATTATTGTAGAACCACACATCCTTCCTTTGTATGTTCTAGACAAACTATTAGCACAGGAAATTTTTTATCAGTTGACAATAGAAGGCATGTCTAAAACTTTGAAGAACAACAAGAAGCTTATGTGGCCTACTTTTCCTTGTAAATGTGGTGACTATACTCTCAGAAATTTTGTCCATGTTGAAAAAAAAGTTTTTAAGTTAACCGATCTCAAGCTTTCAACAATCCCAGGAAGGCAATCTGATCCTAGGAAGGTGGCATATGATTTTACTACTTCTGTTTCGATTGCTCGGTTTGAACATGAACCAGATATGTTTGAAGATTTATTTTTTTCTGTAGATAAAATGTACCAAGTTTTTTATTTGGTCAAGTCCACACTTCAGGCCGAAGAAATGAATAAATTTTTGTTATTTAGAATTCAAAGGTTACTCAAAGTTCCTCTGGATCAGTTGAGAGTTTCTACACAGGAATATGAATCACAACAGAGAGAAATGGGGAATACATCTGGTAAAAAAGTAATAGGAACTAATCCTGTTATACAAAAGAAATATATTAGTAGCAAAGTTATTACTGAAAATACATAAACAACTGCTAAGATTGATGTACAGCAGTCTTCGGCCCAGGCAAGAAAAGAAAGCACTGGTACTGATGCCGATGTGCATATTGAAAAGGGAGGCACAAATAGTAAGAATACTAAACATGCACCTAAAGTGATATAAAAAATAGTGCAAATTCTCAACTTGGAGGAGAAGAAGCTACTAAACTTATTGTTTCTCCTCATTTGCTGAGCCAATATGAACAATTTTCCCAGCAAATAGGACAACAGAACACTCCCCAAGTTGATGATCTAAAAGACTAGAATATAGAAATCATCCCTGAAAATCCCATAGGTGAGATCATGTTGAAGATAGAAGAAATCCCTCCTCTGGATATATTTTACAGTCCTAAACATAGGGCTGTTGTGAGAAAATAGAGGAAAAAGAGGAGAATTGATCAAGATGCACTTTTGACATCACAAGTGGAATTCATGAATATTTTTGATAAGAATGCTGAGGTGAATCCATCTGAGGAACTCACCAAACTATCCCAGTATGCAAGTGCCTATAGTGTTGCTACTATAGACAAAGCCTCTGAAGTTACACAGTTAATGAAGCAAAAGGATGTGAAAATAGCCATGTTAGAAGAACAGGTTATAGAGAATCAACATAAATTCATTTAGTTAGAACATCGATTGCAGGATGGAGAGCTCAAATCTAAAAAAAATAGAAGAGCAGCTTGTTGTTGAAAAGGAAAAGATCGATCAACAAACTTTAGAAAAGCAACAACAACTAAATCAAGAAATAGAAAAATTACAGGCTCTTCTACAAAATGAGTAGACTTCAAAGATTGAGCAAGAGAAGATGTTTCAATCTAAATTAGACAAGTTTAAGAATTATCCTAGTCTGGATCAATTCAAAAATGAAGCCTTGGAGACAAACAAGTTATTGTCTCAACAATTAAATGAATTTTGTCTAAAGATTGCAAAAGCAGAATCCCTATGTGAATTAACATCTTCCTTCGTAGATGAAGGAGTCACTCTTAAAATTTAATTTGATGAAGCTGATGAAAAGATCTCTGAATTTCTTTTATGGCCAGACTCAGAATCAGGAAGAAAAGCAGATTTTCCCAAGATTATGGAGAGACATAGAAAAATTATTTTTGCAGAATGGGAACTGCGTTTGATCAAAGCAGAAAGAGCTACATCCAGAGCTAAATGCATAATTAACAGTGTAACACAGCTGGTGAATGATAATCTATATGCAATCAATTTAATTGCAGATTGTACTCTCGGCTAATTACCTAGGATAAAAGAAACTGATCACAAATGGAAACAAGAGATAATAAACAAAAATCATCGAATTAGCCAACTACAAGGAATATCATGGGATACAATGTGGACCTATCTTATGAGCAGCATAGTCAACAGACAACAATAAAATTTCTTTCAAATCCCATCTATTGCATCATTCTCGATTTATCTGATGCCACATATACAGCGCGGTTGCACTCAAAGCTTAGTCATCCTAAAGAAGTGAAGGAAATTCTCAAAATCTGCCATCTGGGCACATCAGACACAACAGATAATCAATGAGTCGGTTCACCTCAAATATTGCATTTCTATTCTAGATATTTTTTAATTTAGATGTATTGTAGAAATAGTTTTAGTTATTTTGTTAAGTACCTATTTAAACCCCTTTCATGCATTTAGAAAGGGGTCCTGAATTTGTAATATTTTCACTTGGAGATTACATTTCTGTACTCCATTGACTCTTATATTTTTATAAAGGATCACATCTGGTGATTATGTGTGAAATTACCTTTAAGAATTGCATTTTTGTATCTTGGAGTTGATTTACATTGAAGTTGCTGGATTTGGATATCGGATTGCATTGGAAAGTATGAAGATGGATATGGTATTTCTATCTATTCACTGAATATTTTTCTTATGTTATGTGATATTCTCTTTTAAATTTCTATCGTTTATGTGTATTTTCTTTACAATATTTCATTATACATATCATTTCTGAGTGTATAGAAATATTTATCTTTTACAATATATGCAAATGATATATGATGATGAATGCAATATGTTATTATAACTCTGTTTAATTTCTTAAACAGAGTTATATTTATTTGTTACTGCATATTTCAATTAAGCTATAATACATTTTCATGGTTTTTTTTCAATTGAAACAATTTAAAGTTGTATTCACATTTGATGCCTAGGTTAGTATTATAATTATCTTATCATTTTTAAGTTAGTTTAAATAGTTTTATTTCAGTCATTTAGTCCCATTTTACCTTCAACCAATCATTCCATTACCAACCCATTTAAATTACTAGGAAACTGGTCCTATAAATCCAGTCGGAGCCACCACACTAAACGGAAAAGGAGCTGTCCTAAGGTCAGGCAGTCGTTATCTGTTAGGTCCCTATATTACTAGTATAGTCCCTTATTGTTGTTAGTGTAACCTCCTTATTGTTATTATTGTACCCTTTGTAACCCCCATTTTGTTATTACTGTGCCCTTAAATTATTATTGTTAGGTCGACTAGGATTACATTGTCGCCCACTAGGATTACATTATGGCCCCATGGACTCCTATATATAGAAAGGAGGTTTTGTAAATTGTATCATCCAAGAATTGTTCATTTATGTAATGTATTGGAGGTTTCCCCCTCGAAGTGGCTCATTTATAAGGCGTTTATATCTCTTTTCTTCTCCTTTTGAGTTGGTTACACAACATTTGGTATCAGAGCTTTGGGATTCTAGGGTTTCGCTGCTCCAAACAGGTCATCGTGGCATTTTCGCTATAACTTTTTTTCTACGAAGCTTCAGAAGCTGAAATTTCTAGGGTGCGAAGCTGAAATCTTGAGGAAGGTTTTCTAACAATTTCAGATCTTGGTTCGCAATATTTGAGGAGATATCATCTGTGGAAGTTAGGTATTTTTTCAGGCTCATAAAAAGGTCATCGTGGAAATTGCGCTATAAATTTTTTTGTACGAAGTTTCAGAGTCTGAAATTCATATGGTGAGAAGCTGAAATCCTGAGGAAATTCGTCAAAAAATTTCAGAGCTTGGTTCGCAATATTTTTGGAGATATGATCTGTGGAAGGTAGTGCTTTTTCAGGCTCCTGAATTTCATCTCAAAGAGGTGATCGTGGGAAAACTTCAATAACTCTCTCTCTGGGCATTGGATTGAAGTGCAGTAAAAAGTGGTCGCAAGGAAATTGCGCTATAAATTTTGTTGTACGAAGTTTCAGAGTCTGAAATTCATATGGTGCGAAGCTGAAATCCTTAGGAAATCCGTCAAAAAATTTCAGAGCTTGGTTCGCAATATTGTTGGAGATATGATCTGTGGAAGGTAGTGCTTTTTCAGGCTCCTGAATTTCATCTCAAAGAGGTGATCGTGGGAAAACTTCAATAACTCTCTCTCTGGGCATTGGATTGAAGTGCCGTAAAAAGTGGTCGCAAGTACACAGACTGAAGTTTCTTCGCTATCAATTTGAGAGACAAAGGACAAAAAAGTGACACGTGGCAATTCGTACAAGTTCGCTCTACTGAACCAGTCCAGAATTAGGTCATTGTGGGAGATTGGACACAAATTTGTCTTGGAGAATCCAAATCAGGTCAGACCTGTGGCATTTGAAAGAAGCTACAGAGATCTACTACAGAGCTGAATTTCAGATATCGAAGATTTTCAAATACAGAGATAATTCAATTTCAATATCGAGCTCCTAAAAGCTAGTAAAAGGTGTGTATTTTTTTCCCCAAATTGCATAAGTCTTGTTTGAAGAATCAAGTTGAATTGATTCCAAGGGTAGAATAGATATCAATATTGAATTCTAAAATGGCCCCTAAAAAGAATTCAACACCCATCAAGCCTTCAGAAGGCTCTACCATGACTCATGAAGATGAAGAATTGCAACATGATCTATCAAAATTACAAGAACAAGTGCAACAAATTTCACTCTCGCAAAGAGCAGCAACAAATGAAATGGAAGTTTTGAAGAAAGGTGTGGAAGTGAAGATGGATGGTTTGAAGAAAGGCATGGAAGCTAAGATGGATGGTGTGCAAGCTAAGATGGAAGCTAAGATGGATGGCATGGAAGTGGGCGTGGAAGCTAAGATGGATGACATGAAAGACAACATGGAAAACATGAAGAATGATCTAAAAGCATACATGGAAGGCTTGATGACAAGCTTAAAACCAGAAATGATTCCCAATGGCGGAAATATAGGAGAAGAACCTCATGATGAGAACAAAATAAATGTTAATCGTGATTTCATAAACTCGAATGTTGGTGGGAAGAACCACCATATTCCAAAAATGGATATGAGGAAGTTTGATGGAAAGGATCCTGTAACATTGATACTACAGATGGAGCAATATTTTGATCTCCATAACGTGCAAAACACACAAAAGGTACGCATTGCAACTTTACATTTAGAACAAAATACATTTGTATGGTATCCATGGCTTTGTTCCCGTAAAAAAATTGTCACTTGGTCAATTTTTACGGAGGAAATGATAGCACATTATGAGGATACAAAGAGCAACACCTTCTTTACCCAATTGATAAATCTCAAACAAAAAGGTTTAGTGGGGCAGCACATTGAGGACTTCCAAAAATTGAGTATAAGGGTAACTGATATTTCAGAGGACCACAGGATTGATCTCTTCTTAGGCAGTTTAAAGGATAACATTCAACATGAAGTTCGTGTTCTGGAACCCGATTCATTAGAGAAGGCATTCAGGTTGGCAAGAAAAGTTGAATGTAAAATTATGGCAACAAGGAAGTCTACTACTCAATTCTATAAAGAAGGAAGTGTGGCTACATCTAGATTTCCACAACCTACAAGGTTGACACCACAACAATTGAAAGAAAAAAGAGCAAAAGGGCTTTGCTACAGTTGTGATAGCAAATACACTAAAGGTCATAAGTGTGCTGAGAAGAAATTATTTTACATAGATTGTGAAGAGGAAGAAGAAAATGAACAAGAAGAGGATATACACCAGAAACCAACCCTAGAAGAGGAAGAAATGAGTCCGACCATATCGTGTAATGCATTGGCAGGAATTACCACTCCTCAAACTCTCAAGATAGAAGGACATATCAAGAAGAAAAAGGTAATAGTGTTGATTGATTCTAGTAGCACCCATAATTTTATTCATTGTAAGGTAGCCAAGGAATTGAATTGTTTCCTATACCCAACACCAGAATGTCAAGTGATGGTTGCAAATGGAGGAACTATAAATTGCTCTGGAAAATGCCATAATATCAAGCTAACTATGGGGGAATATGTGTTGACAATTCCAATGCTTTCCATTCCTATGGGAGGTGCTGATGTTGTACTAGGAGTACAATGGTTACAATCTTTGGGGACGGTAGCTTTTAATTTTCAAGAACTTTTCTTGAAATTTTTTCAGAAGGAAAGGAAGTCGAATTACGGGGTATTGAAGGGAAGCCGTGAAGGATAATAAGCTCTAATGTCATGACAAAGCTTCTAAAGAAAGAACAACGAGGCGTAATTGCACAATTATGCTCACTAGAAGTTCCGACATCAAAATCATCTATTTCTGCAGATCTCCAACAAGTCTTTGACAATCATTCCAAGGTGTTTGAAACTCCCAAAGGACTCCCACCTATTCGTGATCATGATCATGCTATTCATTTGATTCCAGGAAGTGTTCCTCCAAACATCAGGCCTTATAGATATACTTACTTCCAAAAGAGCAAAATTGAACGTATGATTGCAGAAATGTTAGAGGCGGGTATAATTCAACCTAGTCAAAGTTCTTTCTCTGCTCCTGTAGTATTGGTACACAAGAAGGATGGATCATGGCTAATGTGTCCAGATTATAGGGAGCTCAATAAGCTCACCATTAAAGACAAATTTCCCATTCCTGTGATTGATGAATTATTGGATGAATTACATGGAGCAATTTATTTTACCAAGTTGGATCTTCGTTCAGGATATCATCAAATTAGAATGAAGACTGAAGATATTCCAAAACAGCATTTCGAACTCATGAGGGTCATTATGAATTTTTGGTCATGCCTTTTGGCCTTACCAATGCACCTTCTACATTTCAAGGGTCGATGAATTCCATTTTCAAACCCTTCCTTAGAAAATTTGTGCTAGTATTTTTTGATGATATACTAATCTACAGCAGGTCTTGGAAGGATCATGTTGAACATGTTGACAGGGTGCTCCAACTATTGCAAGAGAAACAATTATATGCAAAAAAATCCAAATGTTTCTTTGGAGTACAAGAGGTGGAATATCTGGGTCATATTGTATCTCACGAGGGTGTTAAAGTAGATCCTAACAAAATTAAAGCCATTAAGGAATGGAAAGTCCCCACAACCATAAAGAAGTTGCGAGGATTTCTCGGGTTAACAGGGTATTATCGCAAGTTTGTTAAGAATTATGGGAGAATAGCAGCACCTCTAACAACATTATTCAAGAAAGATGCATTTTCATGGACTCCTGAAGCAACTAAGGCCTTTGAACGTCTTAAAGAGGCAATGTGCCTAGCACCGGTCTTAGCTACACCAGACTTCACAAAAACCTTTATTGTGGAATGTGATGCCTCAGAAAATGGAATTGGTGCAGTTTTAATGCAGGAAGGAAGACCCATTGCTTTTGAAAGTCGTCCAATCAAAGGAAAGTATTTACAGAAACTTATTTATGAGAAGGAAATGTTAGCAATACTGCATGCACTAAAGAAATGGCGAACTTACCTAATGGGAAGACACTTCAAGGTAAAAACTGATCATGATAGTCTCAAACACTTTTTGGAACAAAGACTATCTTCAGAAGAGTAGCAAAAATGGGTCACAAAGATGTTGGGTTATGACTTTGAAATAATCTACAAAAAGGAAAGCTTAATGTTGTTGCAGATGCACTCTCAAGAAAGAATGAAGAGGTGGAAGCATTGCTTTGTGCCATTTCTATTATCCAACCAGATTGGATAACTGAAGCAAGAGATGAATGGAAGAAGGACAAAGATGTATGGATACTCATTCAAAAGTTGCAGCAAGATCCTAGTAAATCTGATACATTTAGTTGGAAAAATGATTACTTATGGTACAAAGATCGCTTATATCTTTGTAAGAATTCCCAACTAAAACAAAAGATTCTTCTGGAATTGCACACTTCTCCTTTTGGAGGACACTCAGGATTTTTAAAAACTTACCACAGGGTGAAGAAAGAATTTTTTTGGGATGGCCTTAAATCTGATATTCAAAAGTTTGTGGCTGAATGTTTGGTTTGCCAGCAGAATAAAGTGGAGACAATTAAGACCCCGGGACTTCTACAACCTTTATCCATTCCAAGTCAGCGTTGGGAGGAGATTTCAATGGATTTTATCACAGGTTTACCTAAGTCTGAAGGAAAGAAGGTCATCATGGTGGTAGTTGATAGACTTACCAAGTATGCACACTTTTGTGCATTATCTCATCCATTTAAAGCAAGTACAGTTGCTACTACATTTGTGGACAGAATTCAAAAGCTACATGGAAGCCCAAGGGTTATTGTGAGCGACAGAGATCCTATTTTTACGGGAAATTTTTGGACAGAGTTATTTTCTTCTTTGGGTACTAAATTAGCTCATAGCTCATCTTATCATCCTCAATCTGATGGTCAAACTGAGATAGTAAATAAATGTTTGGAAGGATATCTTCGTTGTTTTGTATCTGATAAACAAACACAATGGGTCAAGTGGTTACCTCACGCTGAATGGTGGTATAACACTTCCTTCCATACTGCAGCAAAAATGACCCCATTTATGGCACTTTATGGATATCATCCACCATCCATCACATCATCTTTAAGGGAAATTCGAAGGTTCAAGCAGTGGAAGATCACATCGAGCATCAGCAAGAAGTTCTCCAACTCTTAAAGGATAACCTGAATTTGGCACAAAATCTAATGAAACAACAGGCAGATCAACATCGTAGCGAGAGAAGTTTTGATGTAGGAGATTGGGTATTTTTACGGCTACAACCATACAAACAAATGTCCCTCAAGCAAGCTAAGAAGGATAATAAATTATCACCAAAGTACTATGGTCCTTACAAGGTGTTGCAAAAGATTGGCACTATGGCA